>JBAJFG010000034.1:90334-690334 GCA_037903475.1 Ancylostoma caninum | reverse complement strand
TTGATTCTTATTCTTTTTTTTTTTTTTTTTGACAGATGGAATGACAAGATCATTTCATTACGTGGGAACGTGATAGACTGAACTGCTAAGGTTCCCGAAGATTCTGGAGTCTCGAAGCCATCCGTTGCACAATTTCTGTAGGTTCTTGCTCAGCTGTGATGCCTGAACTGAGATAAGTTCCAATGACGAAGGATTGGAGCTCTTATCGCGTGCGCTGACACTGCAATTTCAGCGTTTTCATGGGGTTTAAAAGACATTTTTTTGAATTGCAGGAAAAAAATGTCATAAATCGGTATATACGTAGGTCTCCTTAGCATATCTGTCTTCATTTATGGATATTTCAGGAAGATTTGGAGAGAGAGGATAGTAAGAATAATATTTTCTTCACAACTGTGAGAATTTATTGTCTTCACAGTGGAATTAGCTTTAGTTTCCGAATACTCGGTAAATCTGTTTAAATTGTTTTCACCTTGGTGCGTGAATTACTGGAGACTCCGATGTTTTTGCTTCATCGATGTTGTTTTTCCATAGGTCATTTATCTGCAAATGACGGCCATTTTATCGCGATTTTACTGCGCAGTTAGTGTTATACCTCCTTGAGTGCAGAGAATAAATCCTTGTACTAACGCGTAACTCAAAGGATTTCTCTAAGGTGCACCTCGTTTCGATTGGGTAGAAACGTGTTTCTGTCATTGCTTGTACCGTACACTTGAATGTTTGTCAGCGGGAAAAATAAATTGAACACTCTATTGTCTTAATGATTTACCACATTAATGCCAGAGTTACTCCTTTCTTCCAGAAATACTAAGAATCTTTACCTTGAGCACCTTGGAGGATAGCCATAGTTCGTTCCAAACGCGAGAATAGTTGAGTAACCGTGCGACCAACCCGCTTTTCTCTCATTCCTCTCCAGTTGCTTCACAGTTTACTGCGTTCTTTTTCTCTCTGCTGTCTTCCAACTGTCGTCCATGGTAGAACGCACTATAATCCTTAGTGAGTGGGCGAACATAGTACTCGTCCGTTACCTTTGGAAGTCATTTACTAGAGTTATTTCCTAACATAGTGAATATCCTCCTGGTGCATGTATTTGCTGATAAGATGAACCTGACTCCGTATGTCCATGGAAAAGACTAGATCTGTTGTTTAATCAAACTCATTAGTATTTTGATATCGTGAGCAATCCACAAGGTAACAATAAGAAGAACCATTACTGCGGATTCTCATGTGTAATATATCGCGAAGAATGCGATTCATGTAATTTCCTTCGTTCTCAAAACATCCTACCCTTGCTGAGGAGATAAGGCTTATCTCAAAGTAGTAGCAGCGGACATGTTTTGGGAACCTCGCACGACAAAGTATGAAGGAGAGCGCCAGCGCGAACTGCGTTACTGCAAAGAACAGCTTATACTCTTTCTCCTCTTGCGATTGTTCTTTTTTTGTCTTCTTTTTGCTATTGACCATCTTGTTGCCATCTCTAGAATTCTATACTTGTGAGTTTGAAATGTACCGTTTATGAAATGAACTTTTTTCATTGATCACTTTATTTTGTAATGCTATTTGCCGTAGGATCAATTTACAATGTGATTTTTTTGAGTGCTTGCAATTGATACTTTATAAATTTTGGCAATTGAAATGTTTTCTTCCAATCCATCATTAAGAAATACGCTATTCACCAATCCGACTAAAATCCAGTTCTTTCCTGCAGGTTACGTAGACATGCAATACACCTGAAATGCGATATCAGCGATGACTGCAGGTGTGGTCCTGCAGAATCTAAAGTGTGATGTGATGCACTCACCCGCAAGTGAGCAAAATTTTCGGCGATCATTCTCAAAAACTTGAACAACCATTAGAAAGTACACCATTTACACCATTCTTCTAAAACAGCGACTCCCAAATTTTGGTTCCACATCGCGGCAAGAGAGGTCCTCCACTGCCCACGCCTGACACGCTTTACGAGGATATCGTGGACGACTGCCGCAGTGTCATGACGACGATGATGTTGCTTGACGAGCTTCGTGATGACATCGAATATTTCCATAACAGTAACTGCGATTTGGCAAATTGAAACTCGCTGCGCAAATACTGGAGCTCAAGGTAAGAAAACTACAAGCTCAAGCTCCAGTCCTTGAGCTAGCACCTACGATTATTGTTCTCCGTGGTTCCTCTCTTGATTGTGCCAAAGGCGATGTAAAATTTGGCATGGAGAGCGGAAATCTAGTAAGCGCAGAGCTACATTACAACGAGAAATAGGCAAGAAAAACCGCTGCTCACGAATCAGAAAGAGATCGAGATCGTTTTGAACGGCCAACATCAAAGGAAGGATGACTTTTTTGCTGCAATTCGTGAAATCCGATCAATCTGTCTGAACATGGAGCGTGGCCAAAGAGAAAATGTAAATGTCCGTATCCTGAAAACAATCCAATTCGTCAGCGCAACCGTAGCAGATATGGAGGAGGTATTGTAGAGAATCGAATTTTAAAAAAACCCTGGTGGAGACGCAGCCGGTACCTTTCAGTTCAACCGTAGGTGACAGCTCTTCACAGACCGTGAAGGCTTGCCAGACGGCAACCAAAGACGGCAAGGAGGGTTGTGACGTTCGTAAGGACCAGGCTAGAGTTTCCAGCCATGCAGTATCTATATAGAGAGTGGAAACAATACGAAAAGATAAGAGTCGATCGCAGGGAAGCTGTTATCCTAGGACAAATCAAAACGCTGGATGGAGAGCTCGCCAACGTCCAGAAAAGTCTCCAGAACCTTGGGAGAAAGCGAACTCGGGAACAGCGAGAGTACAAGGCAATAGTTTACCGCAGTGAAGGAAGGTAGATGAGATGTGTATTTGACGATGAGCAAAGGTTGCGCTATTCCCACTCCTGCAATAAGATGTGGACTGGCGCGGAGAGGAGAAACTTCTTGAGAAGATGTGGCTGGTACTTCAACTGGCTCGAACCGTACTGCGAGGGAGGCTATCGGTGCGTGAAGTACAGGATCACCTGTTTCCATTGCAAGGAAAGAGGCCCCCACTTGGTGACGTGCGAGCTGCCGGAAACGTCGGGGCAAGACGTCGGAGATTACAGTGCGAGGTGAACAACTACAACATCTTTAAACAACTGGCCCAACTTCGTAGAACGAAGAATGTGATAAGTTAAGAAGAAGGAGACGATTAATGCGAAGATTGCCACAGTAGACTTGTGGAGGGAATATCGCGGAGAACACGATTCACATAATTTTCCTCGTTCACGAAACATCCTACACTTGTTGACGAGTTGAGGCTCATATCAAAGGAGAAGCACCGGATATGTTTTGTGAATTTGCCGTTTTGCAGTATAAAGGAAAGCGGCAAATGCGAAAATGCGAACTTCGAACGACCGTTTTTATCTTCTCTTGTGATTGCTTCTTCGTTGTTTTCTATTTGCGACTGACCATTTTACTGTAATCTTTAGAATTCTATATTTGTGAGTTTAAACGTGCCATTTATAACCATATTTTAATCATCACTTTATTTATTTTTTTTTTATTTGCGATCGGTGAGATTTATGATATCATCGTTATTTTTTTTACGAATGTTTGCGATTGGTACAACATATTACTTGTTGCGATTGATATCTTTATATTATTTCCTGCAAATAATAATTTTTTTGCTGCTATCGATATTGCCTATTTTTTTCTTGAATCGTTATAATGATTTTCAAGAGTTTTGGGTAAAGGTTTAATTACCCAAGTTTGAATTTGCACGCCCGCGAGGCACGAGAGCTGTTTTGAGTGCACTGCAGGGATAGCAAGTCCTTGCCAATCCAGAAGAAATATTAAAAAAAAGAATAGTTAAAAAAACCAGGAGAAGAGAAGAATGGAAGCTACAAGAAGCGAAAGAATATCGCAAGAACTAAGGAAGATGCTCTGTCTGTTGAATCCCTTGAATTTGCCTTGTCACTGCAATCATTGCGATTCTGGAAATTTCCGGAAATATGTACGTCCATCGCCGCGTGGTCTATAAATTTATTTGTGAAGGAGAAGATATTTGCTTGAGTTCTATGGATGCAAAATAGTTGTTCTAGACTATTCTCTCTCTGCAGTTTATTGCCTTAACTGTAAAATTTTTCACTATGGGACTGGAGGCGTGAGCTGTGATCCCAGTGACTTTCAATAGTCGCGATATCCATATGATTGCCAGACGTCAATTGTCAGGTCAGTTTCCGCTCCCAGTGTAACAGAACGCCACACCTGGAAGAACGACACCTCATGTGTTAATACTCTGTTTTCAGGATAATTGAGCGTGAACAGCAAAGGATCATGCTTTCGTCCGCAATCAATAGCTGTTTTGTTGATGTGAAGGTTCGAATTTCACGACAGGTGGAGACGTTGTAAACTTGTTCGGCAAGCGTTGACGCTTCCTGTGAAATTATTCGAGCTGTCGTCAACGTCCTGGATCAAAGTGTGGGCTCTCCCCCTCCTCTCAACTCACTCACCCACGCTGTGTGTCAAAATACAAAGGGCAAGTGTCAGAAGGGTACTAACACTTGTTCAGTCATGTTGATGGGATATTGTTAGTTTTTCGAGCATTTCTTGATGGACTGCTCGGATGATCCTTGTGATTCATATCACTTAATCAAAAAATCTAAACCTGTAGCCATGATTTATGATGACTGTTCAACCCTTGTACTTTGTGCTCTATTCTAGTAGTTTTTACTGCTCTGTTCAGAGTCATCTACATTGATGTTTTCTAGCGTCTGTATTGAACAACACAACATACTGAAATAAAGAAATAGGGAATGAATAATTGAACTCTGGCAAGTGTTTTCGTAGCGGCTCGAAACTGTTCGCTGCTGTATTCGTGCTCGAGCTTTTTCTGGATGGCTTTTTCACCGCCTCAGAGTTCAGGAGCAGATGAATGAATAAAGAAAGCTTTTAATTAATCAGGCTCTTGTACCAAGATAAAGTCTAATGGGTACTAATAGGCTGCATGTATGGCTACCTGAAAACTTCCAGCTTTTACTCTTTTAGGATCTTTTTAGTGTAAACTTGGCAATGGATCATGGAAACAATCATTTTTTCAGTGCCTCACATTCTTTCACTAGAATGAACAGTAATTTTACTGTGACAGAAGCCCCAGTGAAGATCCTCCGTTACTTTCTTTTTAAGCGTTCTATTTTTGTTCTTTGATGTGCACACCTTTTCGGTGTATCAAGTAAATAAATAAATAAAATAATGCCAAATGCCCCTTCTGTCCTATGCTATGCGGATATTTGACCTCTGGAAACTGAGAACTGTTCCAAAGCCACATTGATTTACTATATTCGAAGTTTTGCAGTGAGTAGTTCTTTTTTCGATAAGTACGGATCCATCACTTTTTTTAGAATTTTTGTGGACTTGCCTAGATCTAGAACAATCGTCTAAATTCAAGAAATGAATCCCGTTCAGGTCCCTTTCACAAACCTCATCGAAAGCAAAAATCTGCCACCATCTCTTTGGCAATATGTAGTGAGAAGATCTCCTTCACCTTCGCTGCGAGTTAGGATGCAACCGTTTTTCTCATATAGTCTCTCCCGTCGAAGTTAAATCCTCAGCATCTACATTACCTTGCCACCCACTGCAAACTGCCTTTCTGTGCTGACAAGGGAAAGACACTTATCTGCTCGAAGTGGCCATTCGTTATGCTACGTGTACTACCATATGCAGTTATTAATGCCGTCCTTGAATCCGTAGCCCAGATTTCCGACGGGGGTTCTGTATAGTGAGTTACAGCTACTTTTGTAGGGTAAATGTGAGGCACTAATGTATGGGCTCCAGTCTGTGGTTGGTAGCTGCTTTAGTGTCCATCAAACCACCGAGTTATTTGGAGAGACTAAGGACCTTGCTAATGTGCTGCCAGTACAGCTGGCTTGCCTCGTCGTACTCTGAGCTTCACGCACGATTTTCACATACCAGCTTGAGTTGAGGCAGAAGGCTTGAAACCTTTGAAATCCCATGTCAAGGAATTTTTTTGGTGGCCGACATGTGAGTTTAACAAGTCTCACTTTATCTTTGATTTTTCAGCTAGACTTTTACACATAAGTAGTGACCCTTTTTGCATTATCAATGAGGTTGTAAACAAGGTGGTATTTATTTTATTTATTTATTGCATGAAGACATGCGCCAAAGGAAACAATGACATATCCTCGCCTCTAATTTCAACCATTTCAGTGAAGAATGTTAGTAGAAAAGAAGATAAACGTTGAACTCAAAAAAATCTAACTAACCCCAATGACAGTTAACGGTGGAGATACAAGCAATAAGGTCTGGTTATGTATATCGAGTATCGGAATCACAATGGCAAAGCCCTTATTCTCTCCAAATAACTCAGTGGTTTGATTATCACTAAAGCAGCTACCAAGTACACTAGAACCCATACAAGAGGTTCTAAGAGTGCTGACTATATGTTAACTCTGCGCGGAAAAAAAAGTAGGTGCAGCTCACTATACAGAATCCCGCAGAAAATTTAGGCAGCGGATTAGAAATCAGCGTTGAAAATTGCATGTGGTGGTGAATACCACGTCACGAATGGCCATTTCGACCGAGTGTCTTTCACTTGTGAGTCAGAAGTGGCCTATAGCAAGTTCAAAACTCGCGCCTGCTCAAATTTCAAAATTGGCATGATGAGCACTGACAGTGCATTTGGAGTGGGCTCATCAAATTATCACCAGTTGCGGAACATTATGAGCTAATCTTCAAGATACTTTATTCCATATTGTTGGATTGAAAGTTGTCCGAACAACATTGAAAGCATTTGGAAACAGTGATGGAATCAAATCCACTATCCGAGGATCTTCCACAAATTGATTGTGATTGATAACGGCGTAGTGGAGACGGGGTTGTGGGATGGGGGAGATTGAATTTTTTCTTGAGTTCTTGAGGATATTCACGGCGTTCTAACATACTTAAAACTATTGAAGTCCCATGTCAAGGAATTTTTTGGCCGACATGTGAGCTTAACAAGTTTCACTTTATCTTTGATTTTTCAGCTAGACTTTTACATATAAGTAGTAGTCCTTTTTGCATTATCAATGAGGTTGTAAACAAGGTGGTATGTATAGTGAGTAAGCTCAAAATAATACTCTGATAAACATACTTGACATGTTATTACTCACTGACCTCGTAGTGGCCCTCTCAGTATGCTGAGCTAGGATTTTTGGAGTTTTTCCAAGGGATGATTATTCGGTCGTCCCTCTCAATCTTCACTCCTCATGAAAGTCATTGATGTCATAGGTCATCATAACTATGCTAGCAAACCTTTTTTTTTCATGAATATACATATTTGTACTCAACTTTTATACTAGTAAAAGCATGTTGCTTAGCTACTGGAGCCTGCATGCGAGAGCTTCCGAGAATCCTAAGGGGTTTTGCTTTCCAGTAATCCTACCATATGCTCCAATGCAACTTTTCAGTACTTTTGTTGTCCATCAAATTAATATATGTGCGTTCCTATCGCAAGGATTCCAAGCCTAATTAATGGCGGTGACGATAGTGTAAAGCAGACGACGCCGCCACCAATCTTCGTGGTCACCTTCGGCATTTCATTTGAGGATCATTACACTAAATCACTTCCCAATTGCTTATTGCACCTCATGTTCACTAATTTCCCTCAGATCCTCATGCAAAGGACTCACCGCTACTTACCTGTGTAAGTTTCTTCTACGTTCCTCATGAATAAGTCGGTAAACGTGTACTGATTATTGCTTTCTTAAGAACGTAACATTAAGTAATTTGAGGATCCGAGAAGGATACTCTTTTGAACTCATTACTAGTACTCAGCCATTGCGAGGCTGAAACTGAATCGTCAGGGTTAGCTAGGACTTAGTTAACCAAACGTTTAGTGGAAGAGGTTCCTAGCATGTCCAGGAGACTGGCGATATCCATGATCATCACCTATCTGAATACATCACTGAGCTTACAATACATACTACTTGCAAACAAGTTACCTTTACATTGCACATATTCAGAGGTATGTGGTTAAGCGTTCCTGAATCCTAGCCCAGTGATACATCCTGCATAAATTAATGAAATTTCTCTCAGGGCCCTCTGCTCCAGGATCTCGTTCTTTGTTGTCTTTTTATTGCTTTTTTCCAATCTTTCAAACTTTTAAATTTTTCTCTCATTCATCTCGTGCTTAGCTCTCCTAAAATCATTCCATACTCTTCCCTACCATGCACTCTGTTTTTTTTTTCTTATTTTCTCTCTTTATATACGCAAGACACATCTTTAAAGTACATATTTTACTAGAATGTAAGTGGGAAATTACGTCCAAGAAACAGAAATAAATAATGATAATACTTCATCGCATATAAACAGATAAATAAATAGTTAAATATTCTCTGTTGACGAAGGGCCAGTTTATTGTCCATGAAGAATGTAGCAGAGAGCAGGTGAGCAAGTATCGATGTGGATTATGTTCATGCGTGTCAATATATTGTTGTGTATTGCACCAGTCACAGAGAAGCTGGAATATTTATGTTTTACGGCCTACCCTCTCATTTCTTCAAAAATCAGAAAATAGCTATGCTCATCAAAGAAATTCTTGCTTAAATACCTTGAAGTTCATATGTGGTAGTAGTTTTTCTAATAATTGGAAGTGTCGGTTATTCTGAACTTTTTAGTTATAAGAATCACTTAACAATCTTCTTGTAAGTGTTCCATTACTCGAGTATTTTTTCATCTGTATATATAAAAGTGAAAGTAAGTTTGTGTATGTGTTTGTGTGCTTGTATCTGGGGATGATCCGAATTTCGCATTAGGTCGTCAGGGGCCGGCGGAGGTTATAGGCTACTTTTCGTCCGGGACTATCGATCGGACGGTATCGATTTATTGATTTTGTCGATTTTTTACTGTTTTTGTCCAAGAGTCGGTGAGAACATGTCTGCTAGGGTCCCTCAATGTGCTGAACATGAATATGACAACCGCTTTGAACGATGGTATCGATTTATTGATTTTATTGATTTCTTTCACAACTTCTGCTCGGGGATCGGTGAGAACATGCCCGCTGGGGTTTTCGAATGTGCTGAACACGAATACGACAATCACTTTGCATGGAAACATCGAGTTATTGGTTTGATCGGATTTTTAATCGAGTTTTGACTTTTTCGCTCCTTCTTACGGATGGGTAACAGTGCATTCACTGAGGTTCTCAAAGAAGCTGAGCACAAACATCTGTACTCGTGGACGATTCCTACGTAAAGTATGGAACAAATTTAGTTTTAAAAAATAAAGGTGTCATTAATCACCAGCTGTTTTCTACGAACAGCTGGATACCTAAAGAGATCGGAAGAAAAGAAAAATCACTGCATCCTAGAAGAAACGATAGCAAATAGCGGCCACTCCACCAGTCGTCAGAATTGCTCGGAGCTGGCCTGCTGATCCTGGTGTAATTTAGATGAATTCACCTGAGTCTAAGTTATGTGTTTCTCGCCTATTGTCTGTCGTAAAACTGTAGGTATAATGTCCAAGGTAGCAGGAGGCTCGTAATTTTGTATGCGCACATTTTCATGGTGCCGTCATTCATTAAATCAGACTCACTGGAACGTTATCCTGCAGATATTCCAGGGAATATGTTGAGTTTTTCTGCTTCCAGAAAAAATTGGATACGCTGGGGTTCTTGTCGTTCTTCTTCACGCGAACCACTCGGCGTTCCGTGTCAGCATGTGTACGCTCACACGTTGTGTCACATATTAATCTTGTCTATCTAAACATGCCTCGTTCGCTCGTCAGTCCCGGAATCCCCGGGTAAAATCCTCCTTCGAGAAGCTAACTGTGGTACTTCACTCGATGACAGAACGAAGAAGCAAGAATCTCTACCATGCATGATTATGGCATACTTTACGACGTGACATTAGGTTTCACGCTGTCAATAACATGCCGAACATACTAACAGCAGAACAACTGGAAAATTCGGGAACGCTTGGATTTTTCCAGAAGGTTGATGGCCAAAAGTCTTGTGTACTGCTAATATTGTCGTTATTCAGGATAGCTCATCTGTGTCTTCATAATTCACTCTTCGTTCTTAGACAGATGTTCCAGCATATGAGAGGTCGAAAAACAGCTTGGCCTGATATATTCCTATAGTGAAAAAAATCTAGTACATAATACGCCTCAGATCCCTTACATCTACCATTTGTCTGACTGCAAGGTTCTTGTACCATCATTTATTCATTCACTCATTTATTTATTCTCTCATGTTGCTTCTATAGTTAATTTTATGAAATTGCCGCTACAGAGCCTAAGGACACCTCCTTCTCAGGGCCTGACATCCTGCGCTCGATTGCTGTAATTCTTCTTGAATTGCTGCATTGTTTCTGAAGAAACGCTTGATCAGCAGTTGAGGGGAGGATGGCAGCAAGTGGGAGGAGACGTACGCTCTCTGGACCGCGTTTCTGCCGTCCGTGATTCGGAATTCTTTTTCTTTCTCATATTCTAACATTCGCTTCGAACTTTGTCAAACGGGTGTTTAGTAAATGCTACAGTAGTTTGTAAACTATTTCGTCGTCATTCCACCAACCTCTGTTCTTGCCAGGCATAATCAAACAAAATAAATGAATAAATGTAAGTAACCTAACAGATACTGCATTTCTTCCTGATGGATGACTCAGTATTTTTTAGTTTCTCGATGTGGTAGTAGAGTAGGCGATTTTGAGCTGTGAGGATCTCATTCGTCTCGCTAATTCACTCCTGAGTTGTCAGGTGGTTTAACCACATTTTCAGTTATGAAGATCTTCGTAAAAAATTTTCCATCCGCTCAAGCATTTATTGGGCTCTTTCATTTGCTCATCCATGGATTTCGCTATTTTCTCATGACTGATTTTTTTAGTAGCTAGTTTATTTGCACTGTAGCATATACACGTGTTCATTCTTCTCATTCGTTCTATTCATACCATTCATCCCCCACAGCCATTCGCTCCTGTTAACAGGCTACTAACTTTCTACATGCTTAAATGAATTGTTTCGGTTCAATATACGTTTGTCTGCCAAGTCCTAAGGTCATGAGAGGTTTTCACAATTTGAAATCCATCCTCCACCAATTTTATTTCCAAAATTGATGCCGCTCCGGCCTCAGAAGTCGGCGGAGACAACATTTTTCAAAGCGCCAACCCTCCCTCTCTTTTTCTGTGATTAGTCTTATGTAGTATTTCTAGTGATTTGCTCAGCCCCTTGTCCTCATTTCGAGCGTATCTACCACGGCTATAGCGGATTGTTCAAGGGTAGGGTACTGGCCAAAATTATGCAGCCTTTTGAATTTTCCTATATAACTTTTGGCGGAGTAAAGCTTCGCATAAGAAAAAAAAAAACAAAAGCAACTTTTCGTGGCATGCACTTCTGGGGGCATGGTGACCGAATTAACATTGTAGCCAAGAAATAGTGAGCTAATACGGCAGAAATTCTTACATTGGTTTACAGCTGAAATGAACTCAAGTTTGCTCAGCATGCTTTGTTCTGTTATCTAAAAGCGCACCATTTCATTCAAGTATGGGTCAAATCTATTACAAGGAGTTCAATTATTGTTAAAATACTGCCCATAAAATCCCTTCTGCTGTCTTCTGTAGGTGCTGCAAAATTTCTTGTTTTGACTTTTGTGAATAAAAATTGCGTCAAAGGAAACTTGCTGACGAAATAGTACAATACCAGTCCATTTCTATTACATGTGGGTGTCTACAACACCTGTAAGAATATGAGCTTTGAAACTTTGCTCTAAATGAGGTTAAAAGGGATATGGAGGAGACTCCAAACGTCTATATAATTTTGGCCGGTACTGCATGTGTAGAGACCTTTTTCTACTTCTCCATAAGATCCCATCCATTGCTTTTTTGCTTTTTTATCCTCATACAACGTCTAATGTAGTATCCGCAGTATTTCCAACATATAAAAATCTTCATCTACTTCTCTCAGTGAGCATTGTTCTCATTGGGAAGAAATCTCTATGATAATCACTGAATACGATCTTTTTTCCACTAACTTACCGTCGAAAGCTTATTAAAGTTGTTCTCAGTCAATCACTGCTTTTCTCAGCAGCCCTTTTTTCCATCTTCAAATGACTTTTTTTCTGTTGTGGGATCACTACTATTAGGTAATGCGCAAGGCTTCACTTGTATTGCTAATCCATCCCTGAATTATTCTAAGCTATTAACGATGGATTTGGATGCCCTATAATACTAAATTGTTTGGGAATCAATGTAGTATTTTCAATCATATTTTTCTCCCGTACATTTCCGCAACAATGTAGAACTATTGTACATCATTGCAAAGCGTATTCCATGCGCTTTCTCGCTATTTAAGCTAATTATAGTATAAGATGTGTTTTTGAGAAGTCCTGTAGGCTGGAAATGGTAGGTCAAAATATGAATTGCAATTGATTCACTTCTGTGAATTCAAACTATTGTAGTACAGCGCATAGACGAGAACTTCCTCTTGGACAACCGGTGACGATTAGCTCAGTGGCTGGACCGCGATCCCACATCGTAGCCCTTCGCCAGGCCGAATTTCCATCAGAAAAAGGCCATTCTGACAGTGTAGTCTGCTGCTGGATTAATCCCCTCAGTTTCTCGAGTCTGGGTGAAACGATTACAGCTACGGAGTAATTTGTCGGTCTGTTGCTGAGTTGATCACCCACAATTTCTTGAATCTAGGTGAGACGATTATGGCAACAAAGAAAGTTCGAGAATCCTATGAAATGCAACAAAAGAATGAACATTAATATGTATCCGGCATTGGTCAACAGGAGAAGGCTAATCCTTTTGCATGAAAACGCTCGGCCACATCTCGCGCTACCGACGTTCCAAAAATTAAACGAACTGGTCTACGAAACTCTGCCTCATCCACCATATTCACGGGACTTCTTGTCCACTGACAACCATTTTCAAAAGCTTCTGGACATTTGTATTCTTTGAACACTCGTGATCACATAAACATAACATAAATAGAGCTTCTGTGTGGAGAGCACATTTCTTACACCGCGAGCGATTTTCTGTAGCCACTGACGACCTCGTACAATGGACGACGTTATGTGGTAAGGAATAGAATTAAACACTGTGAAAAGTCCTTTCATTGCTACCGCTATCCGTTTATCGGGAACCCATTGCGCAGCTCAAGCTGTTTTTCTCCGCGAACTCCGGCGTCGGATAAGTATATAAACACGATCTCAACTTTTTCCGTAGTGACTTCCAGAGCCTCTGTCTTCGCAGGGTAAAGCTCATTCAGATACATTATGACTACAGTTATCGGCCAGCTTCTGTTTCTGAGCTTATTCGTGTAAGAGGTAATTGGGCCCTCGAGCAACCATCCAAGTTCACGTAAGCGTTCGTACCAGATCAAAGAGTCGTTGTCACAACCAGGTTTCCAGCTACATTCCTGGAGCAAGATTATTGTCGCGGAGCGATCGCTCCCGTTCGTGAAGGCCGTGGTACCGTACCCATGATCGTGCCGAGGGCGGCTGTGATCTACCTTTGACTATGTCCGCCCTACCGGCAATCGATGGGTTCGGCCTCGAGGGCAGCCTCAGTCAGGCTACGACTTTTAAAACATCCGTTTATTTTGTTCTCTTTCTCATACTACATTCATGAGGCCATAGTTTCCATTTTCCATACCACTGACTTAGTGCATGAAGCTAACGATGACCCCTGCGTTAACAAATTTGTCGTGATTGCAACCCAACTTTCCTCCTCTATTCATAATTCATCTAATTTGAGGTTATTAATGTTGCTCTTCAAACTATTAAACCCTTATCGATTTTGTGCTAGTTCAACCTCACTAATGGTTTCACCAGAAAATATTTCATTTATTGTTAGTTTCGCATTCCTCCTTGGTTGCGGTGCAGGTAGCGCTGGGGTCGGAACGGGCCCACTAAACCTCCGCTCCGCGACAATTATATCTAAGGCGCGACAATTATATCTTCGTCAACTAGCAAGTGAATGAGCGCACGATACTAAGTAAAAGCTGATCATTAATTTACTCCAAAGTTTATACCACAGTATGTCTTCGCGGGTATATATGGAATCAGGACCTGACGCTTCGGTGCCCACTGCTCTTCTATCACACGAAAGTGATCGGACCGTGGGCTTCACTCAACCATGGTAGTCGCGCCATAGTACTTCCTGGCACAGGCGATTCTACTTGTCTATAGTTTAATCCAGTTATACTAATAGCCATCGCATAGAATTGTTTTTTTTTTCTATAATTGGATGATTCATTTCAGTGGATTAGGGCAACATTATTTAGCCGCCACTGGCTATTGTTGTTACTTGGACTCACTAACGTGATCGCCGCTAGATATGACCTCTCAGAAAATATTAGTGTTACTAGCACTGAAGTTTTGTTTGACATATTTGCTACACCTCGAGTGAAGATAATAAATAAATAAATAACCGCACGTCATGATGTTCAGCATTTTGTCGTGGTAGAAGTAGTTTGGTGATTCCTATTTCTTGTACATTCACAAAATGCTAAACACTGGAATTTTCTAAGAATCCAAGACTAATCCCATTTCTTTGGACTCGTATTTGGTTTATTTACCTTATTAGGTGCCAGCTAATGAAGTTTAATTTTTTTTCTCAAGTTTGGTACT
This sequence comes from Ancylostoma caninum, assembly GCA_037903475.1. Lineage (NCBI taxonomy): Eukaryota > Metazoa > Nematoda > Chromadorea > Rhabditida > Ancylostomatidae > Ancylostoma > Ancylostoma caninum. Next base: position 675,753 of record JBAJFG010000034.1, on the reverse strand, counting down.
GGGTTATGTGCATTTTTTGTCTCAGTTTGATTTACTACACACCTCGTTGTGCACCAGAATAAATAAGTGAATAAACAAATAAATAAATGTAAGTAAATAAAAAACCACACGGCCACAGAATTTTAGGCACTGGTTTTATCTCGAATAATTAAGTTTGCTCACAGCTGAGGGGAGTCACTGCTGACAACAAAATGTAAAGTTCACGCCGGTTGTCAAACGCTCTTACCGTAATTTCCAAGCTTAATGGTTCCATAACACCCTCTGCAAAGTAAAAAGCGGCACTGATAGGTGGGCTCGACGTTTGTTAGACCCAGATCACTCAGTTGGTTGCCTTCAATGTGCTTATACGTGGACCACATTTTCTCCTATGCCCAGAAACTACGGTAAGACCGTTTGCCAACCGGTCCGAACTTCTCATTTCGTCTTTGGGGAAACAGATTGGAATCCTGCATTATTTTCCGAACAACCTAATATGTATCTGTATCGTATCCTCGTGCTTGAAAACAGCTCGTTTCTGTTCGAAGCTATCCGTTGGTGATGTATGTATGTGGCTTTCTCATCCAGGTTATTCGACTTTTTGAAGAATCCGGTCCGATATGCGATGAATGTTCATGGAAATCCGATGCTGTTTGTGTCTTGAAGGTACGCGGATCATATTGGAAGATGACTTTGGCCATGATCCAAGCAGTGCATACAAATGCTTCCAAGGCACGGTGCACGTGAAGGTAGGTTAAGCGGTAAAGATCAGAGGAATCTCCTATCCACTTTACTTTTACAGCGTGCCGCGTTCTATGTGGCCATTTCGGCGCTCATTCTATGCCTATTCTCCACGGTTTGTATGTTCTTTGGTGTGTATTCTGTGCACCTTTGGCTCGATATCTTCCTCATCATTATGAACGCAGTCGTTTCTGTCTGTGTCCTAATTGGACTTTACTACGACAATCCGGCTTACCTCATTCCATTTATTGTTTGTGAAGTGAGTAGCAATTGAGAAATTCTATGAGACCTGTGAAAATGAGAAAGTTACGAATGTTTCAGATTGGTCAATGTGTTGGATTCTTTCTTCTGGCAACATATACATTGTACTACACTATTGTGATTAAAAAGCAGCGATTTAATCAGAAATTTGGTGAGGCAGTTTAGGTTGTTCTCTCGATTTTTCGCACTCTACCATCTTGGAAGAGACATAATTTATTGGGAAAAAATGTAGCACTACTAAAAAAGACATCTGTGTAAAATGTGAGCTCTCAGGAATGTTGGAGAGCCAGAATTTTTAAGCAAGTGATTCCACGTAGGCACATATCGGTTGTTATTTATTAGATATTGTTTGCCTAGACTGTTGTAAGAAACACTTTTCTGAATATTTTTAATGACAGCTAGCAGTTCAGATCAAATCCTGATGGTAGTCTCCATATACCTTGGTATACTGGTATGTGCCCAAGCCACTTGGGTAACAAATCGATGTTACCATTATCTTCGGTCGAGACGACTTCGTCCGAATTGCGGCGACATCACGCATTCGTTCTGGGGATGACGCATTTCGTCGCACGCACGTACGTGTCTGCCACGTGCTTGAGGACCATTTCTACCTTATGAGGTCGAAAAGATTGGTTATTTCCTTATGATCTCGTTTTCTAATGCAAAGCATTACCACTGGCGTCAATGTCATGCCTATTTTACGGGCAAATTTGTCGAATATGATGTACATCGAAATGTATGACAGAATTGTTTGTGTTTCTGTTCTGCCAAATGTTATTTGTTAGGAATCCGAATTCAATAAAGTGTCCTTAAGATGAAATTCAACTGGTTCCTGTTCATGGTGTTAAAAAATGCCTAATTGTATCGAGACCACAGATTTTAGAGGTGCGACGTATGTAGCTGTCTGGTGATTGCTATCCTCCCTACCATAATAGGAAGAGGTGTGGAGCAACAGGTGAACAGATATCCGAAAAATGTACTCATAGAACTTTTCCGATGCATTCCTACGTGTTTAACGGAGCATTTGAAGGCACCCTTCCACCTCCTTTTTGACGTTTTCATATGAAAAGAATCTCCAAAAGCTTCTGACCACACTGATATAGTGATGTCGTGGAAAACTGCTGAAAAATTCCTTTTTGAGCAACAATTATTGGGGAGCTTGTGGGCGGAGCCAGGACAGGACTATCGAGATCCCTCATCGTGTTTTTTCAGATTTATTTTTTATTTGTTGATGCAGTCGGAGTGCGCAAGCCAACTAGAGGCTTCTAGTAACAAAAAGAACATTCGAATTGTATTACAAACAAAACAACGAAGAAACAAAGAGGAAGAATATTTCCACCCTTCTCGTGAAAGAACGTATCGTTGTACTCAAGAAGAAGCACGCAATTTCTTCCATGAAACGACTTCTTTGCTGTCTTGATAGCTTCGTTTTCCCTTAAAGGTACCGCCCAACTTCAGAATCACTTAAAAGATTTCCCCGAGCTAAGAATCTCCAGGAGATGGTGATCACAGTGGTGTACGAGATTCTGTGCAAAACTGCCGGAAAACCTCTTTTCGAGCGCCATTTTCTAGTGAACCTGTGGGCGGGGCCAAGGCGGGAGGACGAGGTCTCTGAATAATGCGTTCTTGGGAGTACATCTTTATATAGAGGAGGTCCGTAGAGACCTCCTGACCATCCAACTGTATGGGAAGTGCTCTCTGTGTGGTTCAGCAAGGAAAGCAGAAACGATAGAATGATAGAACGGGTTGGAGAAGGATGCAGTCAATCACACTCTTACAGCACCATCAAACTCCTGACACAACCTCCCTAGAGGGATGATCTGGTTTAGGAAAATTTAGAAGTGGGGAAACGTCTCTATTCGTATCCATTCGCATTTATTGTTATCGCTCAGAAGCCGAGCTTCATTCCAAGTAATTAATTATCTGGAAATGAGTCGTTTCTGAACGAGAAATTAAGGTAGAAAAGATGTCACACCAGTTGAGACGCTGGTCATCAGTCAGATCGTGTTGTGTTCATGTCCGAACCTTTCTTACCCTGTTGATTGAAGTCAGATGTTTTGAAACTGTAGTATAGTGAGCATCCATCCTCACTCTCGTCGTCCGGATGATAAGATCCGGTTTGGGTTCCACGGCTGTCCTGAACGCCTCATCGTTTAGCGACATCCCGCGCCCACAATCATGATTACATTTAAGTTTAAAATCTTAGGAAGAAAACCTCGCGAATCCCTAGCTTAGTGTCCATTGGGAAGGAAATTCCTAGCCAAAACAAATGCAAGATTACCGGACACTTCCGATACGAAATGATGGATTTTGGAGTCATTGACCATGGTCAACCGAGAATCGCGTCGGCTTACCCTTTGTTCGCATCTCCACAAAAAAGCTACTGAAAAGAGGCAGCCAAAATATTCATGAGGATTTTGAAAGAGGAGGAAAAGCCCTTTCAGAAGGTCACACAACTTGGCTTAAAGCGGCTTGAAGTTGAGCAAATTCTACAGAAAAAAGTTTATTGTACATACCCAAAAACGGCAATTAATTTCGCACCAACCTGATACCTAATGATAATGAAATTTTCAAAAAAAAGACATTACTCATGGAAATTCCCATAAGGAATCGTAAATACATCCGAAACCCTAACAAATAAAGCCTTGGGCTCCTGAAAAATACTGTGGTTCAGAAAGAAACAACTGAGATTAGGGCCTTGAAAGGGAGAAACAACAATTCTTGACCGGTTTCATTTACAGGAAAGATCCATCACATAAGCTCATTCATATATGTAATATGTAATCAACAGGAAGAAAAGGCAAGAACAAGTGACATCTTGTGCAGTGGCATGTTGGCAACAGCCTGAGGTCAAAACTAAGTTCAGTGAGGCACTTTACCAGGGATGAGCTTCAAGAATCTATAATAAGAGCGTTCATGTTCGCACTGGATGGTTGCTTCTTCAGTGGAGCGTTCGTCGGCTTCTTCATTTCCACCATTTTTAACATCTCCATCACCTAAATACAAGCTCAAATCGAACTATTCTGACAAAAAAAAATTTGGAACATGACAAGAAAGAATATATAGAATAAATGAGCTTTATTCCACTGTGGAATGAGGTTGGTATCTCTGCAGCAATAAAAAACTGTAGAGGTTACTTTTGCAAGATTTAGACTGCTAGCAATAGTTGAAGAATGAATTTTTAAAATTAAATGATCCGAAAGACAAACCTGGGCTAGTCTTGTTGTACAAAATCCAGGTGCCATCTTCAGCCTCCACCTCGGTCACTCCAGGGCAACTGTTTTTCGCCAGGATTTTCGCCTCATCTGAAATAATCCCATTGATTTGATTAGCACCATCGTGCGAAAATAATGTGATCAGAGATATAGATTGAAGGCACCGTTCCACGCCGGAATCGTCTTTTTTTTTTGATATTTTCACATGAAACGAATCTCCAGGAGCTGCTGATCAGGATGATATATGTGATTCCATGTAAAACTGCCTAAAAACTCGTTTTCGAGCTCCATATTTTGGAGAGCATGCAGCTGAGCCTGGCGGTTGGCTATTATCGAATGACGACGTCCTGATTATGAGAGAACTCCGTAGTCTCTCCAACCAGCTCCACCCCCAAGCTGCCTAGAAGTTGGTGCTCGGAAAAAAGTTATTCGGCAATATTGCAGGAAAACATGTATACCACTGTGATCAGAAGCTCCTGTAGATTCTTTCCACGTGAAAATCTCAACACGACCCTGAGGTGGAACCCTACCTTCATGGTGCATTGAGTAAAACCAATCACCAGTCAGGATATCAAGACAGTTGTATGTAACAAACCAATTCTCTATTCCAATATATAATTTCTGGAAACTTCTCGGTCAGACTGACAAGCCAATTTTCTTTCTCCGGTTTTGATATGGGGGAAGGATGAACAAACAGAACCGCTTTTGATCGTTCAAATAAAAAATGTTTTACCTTTCACTGCATCCTCGTTTTCTCGAGCTGCACGCTGTTCAGGCACAAAGTACTTCGCCTAAACTGGTTAAATATATGAGCAGTTTTATTTAGCAATATTATTTATCAAGTTGATGTTATCTAGCATGCATCCTGTTTCAATAGCAGCGATCTGAGCGGTACCATAGGGCTATCGACGCGCGCGTTCGCGCAGCGGCTATTGATTTGTGTTCACCCCGTGTGCTAATATTTGTACAGCAATTAAAAGATGAATGTAAACAGTAGAGCAGTGTGGAGATCAGTAAAAATCTTATCAAGTAAAAAATACAAAAAATGCCAACAAAAAATTGGAATTTTATGAACAAATCGTGGTAATCCGCTCATCCGTGGTAATTCCTATTATCCTGAGAAGTGCCGGTCATAACTTTAGTACAATGAATTGTTTGCATTTGTTATGATATTTGTCAAAATGGAAAAGGAAAACTCCGCACGTCTTCGATTACCATTCTACGTCTAAATAGTAAAAGGGTTAAAGTACGAACGTCTCGTACATTACCAAAACAACCAGCGCGAAGGCTACAGATGTTTGCACATCATTCCTCATCTATCGGCTGGTGCTGACATAATGTTGGTCGCAAGACATGTCTTCAGGACATCTAACACTAACCAGAACACTTAACGCTCAACGTTTTCTTCAGTGTAGGGTGCGCTCGTCTCCTATAGCTTTAAGCGAATGACTTTTACCTAATGATTTCCTAGCATTTGCACCGCAGTAAGGAAGGAACACTCGGAAGTCTTCTTAAAGTCAGTCTTTGTAACTGTAATTGACGGTGTATCGGTATGGAAAAGGTCCATATACAAATATCCGGAATCGCGTTGCATTACTTTTACGTCGCGGCAGACCAGCTGAGCGGTGTGGTTCTTGTGCGTGATCGAGACTGCTGTTTCGCTTCTCTTTTTATTCACAGATATTAAATGCAGAGACATTGATTAACTTTCGTTGGAACAAATGAGTAAATTAGCCCGTCCATGATCGACGGCCACAGAGTCCTGCTGGCCTGCCGCGCTGCAACAGTGATGCGGCGCTGCCTCGGTTTGTCTACACTACAATAAAGTCTGTCCTTCACTGTATAATTATCCGCATTTACTGAGTACCTTCGCAAAGATATAGTCGGTTTCACTAGCGAAGATAGTTGAAGCGATGACAGAGAGGAAAATACACAGAGAAAGCAGATAGTTGAAGAGATGACAGAGAGGAAAATACACAGAGAAAGCAGCTAGAGGTGGACAGAAAAGCAAGCGCTATGTTTGAACACTCACCGCTTTTGGAATAAACTGTATTAAACTGAAACACACATTATCACCGCTTTTGGAATAAACTGTATTAAACTGAAACATATGTCTGGAACCGCGTCGCATTACTTTTACGTCGCGGCAGACCTGCTCGAATCACTGAATTTAGTGGTTAAAAAGAAGTCTCCGGCCTTCGATGGCCACCCCCTTAGGTGAGGTATTTAGCAAAGGAAAAGTTGGTGTCTACAGTGTAAGAAAATGTTCAAAATGTGCATCGGAGTTCAGGTTTCAACCAAAAATGAAACTAAGAGCAAAAAAGAATCTGAAAAAAAGAACTACTCACCGCTTTTCCAAACACTTTCTCAACCAGAAAGTCCTCGAATTTCTTCTTCAAACTCTCTCCCGCCATAGTAGATAGTATGTGGTCGACAAAGTCTCTACTCTTCTACCTAAATCAGTTTTTTTTAGCAAGAGAAAAAGTTCACAAGCACAAATGTTAACTGTCAAAACATGAAGTGATAAGAGACAACACAGACTCAAGTGCTGGAGTAGTCAGTAGAGTAAATAGCAATGGGAAAACTGACGACTATATCTACGCGGAAGTACTATGCGAACGAAGTAATGTTATGTACAGAAAAATGAAGTGCAATGGTAGTGAGAATCCAAGAAGTTGCAGTATTAATCTCTTGATTTCAAGCAAGGTGAATTGCAATAATAAAAGGAACACATCTACATAAAGTACTCAATTTAATTTTCTTAGAAACGAGTATTGGAATAAGTAAGTAACAGGTACAATTCATGTTCACGATAAAATAAGAAAGAGACAGCTACAACAGCTACAGTAAGGAAACCAAGCAGCTCCATACCACTGATTTGGCTATGGGCGGAGTTCGCACGTTTGTGTCGCACAGGCTGAGCGCTGCGAAGCAAGCGAACAATCTGTTTACGTCGAAAATGTTTCAAAGAAACGGAAGAAATTAAAGAACATTGCAAACATCTCATACTCAGCTAAGTGGCCAATCAGAGCTGACTGCTTGCCGTTTAGGCTGAGCGAGGTAACCAATCAGAAGCTACGTAGGTGCTTGCTGTTTAGTGCACGTTATGGAAACAGTAAGAACACCTCATGCTTAGCTCTCCAAAAAAAAAAAACAAAAAAAAGAAAAACAGCGCATGAAATAAGCCCTACCCCACCATACCTAGTCAACTAGGTGGACTAGAACATAATGACGAAGGAACATCAAACAGAATTAATACATAGTATATCTATCCATAGAGAAGACAAAATCGACTCACGAAATACGCAAAGCTGAGAAAATCCAGAAAATCTGAGGTGCAATGCAGAGATGATCATTGTCTACCCGCAGGAGATCAAGATGAATAAGTGCGACAACGTGTGGCAATTCAGAATGCGTGGTGGGACCACCTCCACACGCACGTACCTATAACAGCACAAGGAAGTTTCAACTGTGAACACGAATTTGACGCAGTTGAGAGCAAAGTGCAGAATCTGCCATCATTACAAGAGGGAACAAACCGGTTGGCGAGTTAGTTGAGGACGCCAATGTCATAGCGGTTAGGAGACAATTCGCAAAGAATGCATTTGCAACAGAAGCAGTTGCTGTTTCAAGATGTTTCCTTGAACAAAGTAAATCCGTTGAAATCGATGATAACTTCATAGCGACACCTACCATCTATGAAGCAATGAACAAAATATTGTCAACAAACTTCATTAATTCCCTTATCATCCCAGGATTAGCTATCCTGAAGGCTCAGCACAAAGCGCGAAAGAATTACGTTGCTTACTCATTGACATTAATAACCATATACAAGCCGGCTGACGAAGAAGGCTACGAATTAAAGAAACTGTTGCACACCATCGACAGTTCATCCAGACCAGCAAAGATATTCTGGATTCCCTGCTATTAAAAAAGCTGGGAGGAAAACACTGAACAGGAGAGACGACGTTGAAATCTTTATTTTCGCGCGTATGTAATGGTTCGTCCGCAGTTGCACTGATCCGCTTGTACAGTCTTTGTCGAAAAGATAGACGGATTGCACGTGTGGTTTCATAGCGTCGCGGCCGCAAAATCGCGACGGGACCTACTCGGCCCTCTCACTACGAACATGCTCTCTACGCATACATCGATTAGGTCCCACCGCGTTTCTGTAGTTGCGGAGTCCGTTTTTTTTTTTGAGGACTATAGTCACTAAACTGACTCAGTGCCACCCATTTTTTTTCAGTTTTCATCACGTTTAGTGGACTCTAGAGCTATACTGCAAAATCCATTATTTTCTACCAGGTCTCAGTCTCACGTGCTAAAGGCACAGACAATTATTCGAAATTCTCCGCTCATTATGTTCCTATAGCACCGTTCTTTTATGAATTTTAATTGTACATTACTTCATCATTTTCAAGTATTTGCGGAAATATTCAAAGGATTACTCATGAACTACTCAGACAAATTCATTTTTGTATTTTTCTTTCACGAACCAATGTTTAATCAACCTAAATTTTTGAACTTTCAGTTCCTGAACCTATAAGTTTCTGCATACGTCAATTACACTTGCATCACAAAATACCACCCGTCTGGTCTGCCGCGCTGCACTACCTATGAAGCGCAGCGGACCAACCGGACGCTGTTGTTGTTGGGCGGTGCTTTGTACCGTTTTCTATGCGTCTTTTCCTTCATTCGTAAACGCTTGCGTAAAAAAAATAAGCACAACATCAATGCATTAACAAGCGCTCAACAGCCACGACACCCAGGTGGTCTGCCGCATCACGTGGGTGGTGCAGCGCAAGAGGGATTGAATGGCACTGTAATTACCAACCCGACTGGATGCAGCTTTTGCTTTTTGTTTCAACTCACCATTTTCCATGGACATAACGAATCCAAGAGCATTAACTGTACGTAAGTCCTAGTGATGAAGGATTATATACCATATGCATAATTTACATGATAGAAAGATTGAGAATACTCAACTCCTGCCTTTAAGCCACACGAAGACTATTTCTAACGTCGAACTGAGTGATTAACCGCACATACAGATGCGAAGTTTTTTTTCTTTTTCATTGAGTTCACACTAGTTACAGGCCACAGCAGCCAGGCTGACCCGGTGACACGCGCTGCATGTACTTGCTGCTACGCGACAAAAGCTAAGCCTTACGTGCACTTGGCGCCTAGAGCCACCGCTTCAGAACAACTTACACCTCTATACATACTGCGGACGAGTCATGGTTAGTTTCTAGGAAGAACTTTAAGAATGAACTTTTTTTAATTTTCGTCCATTTCAAGGCATAACGCCTGAAAAAAAACTTGTAAGCTATACGAAAAGCCATAAGGGATAGATCGGTGCTTTCCTTAGTTAAAGCAGACTTTCGCGATTACTTTCACTACTAAGTACCGCGCATCTCATAGTGCTGTAGCTGCCATACTTCCTGAGATGTACGGCGCTTTCGGCTGTTACCGCGCGGAGACACCGATCTCATACATATCGATTGTGGCGGCGCGTCACCGCTGTCGTCTGCACCAATCGATACGCACCAAAACCAGTGTTGGCTCGACAGCACCTATCACAACGCTGCACTTTAGTAACCTATGAATTGAGAAAATCCCACATTACACCGTTGAAGACACAACACGACTGTATGAGAAAGGCATTATTATTTATACTTAAAAGAATCTCTTACACAAAATACCATCACAAACTATACATTCAAGATCCGACGACATTCAAAAAAAAAACCTACATTTCATCACACGCTGTTTACCGTAATTTAGAGTTAAATATACACTAAACAAATAAAACTCTACACATTTTCACTAAAATTGTCTAAGGGTACTTTCAGCTGCCAAGTGAGCGTCGACTTTATGGAGCTGGGGACAGGGCATCCACACCAGGCAGTACTTTTCCTGAATTGTTCATTATTTCGGATAAATCCTAGAGGGAAACTGGTGAGTACCTCAAAATACATGGAGGCAATGCTAAAAATGATGAAAGAAAAGAAAAAAATGGAACTAAATAAAATGGAGGTAAAGATGTAAAAATAGAACAATTTACCTTCCAGAAGTTCCAAACTTGCGCCTCCTCCAGTGGACACGTGGCTGACCTTGTCCTCGGTCTTGAATTTCTTGCAAGCAGTAGCAGTGTCACCGCCACCTAAAGAAGATGAGATTGAAATTATATCAGCTATCAAAAGATGCTATTAATTACTGGAAAACGAAGGAATCAAAGGATGGACACAGCAATGCTTATCTAAATTGTACTAACAAAATCCCGAATTATTTGATCATTGCAGAAAATCCTTGATACTCCTTCGAAGTACTACAATCAAAGCTATACCAAGCATAATTGAAAAATCGGATTAAAAGGGTTTTTTCTTGAGGATTCCAGGACAGAACAGTCCAGATCCACTTTACAAGTTGCTTTGCAAGAAGTTCTGCGAGAAAATGTTTAGGTCCGCAAACTTCTGGATATCCATTCCACAAACATTTGAGTCAAATTTGAAACTATTATCACTATAAACGCACCAATGATCGTAACAGCTCCAGTTGCCGTAGCCTTCACAACCGCATCCATTAAAGCTTTTGTTCCATGAGAGAACTTCTCGAATTCGAAAACTCCAGGAGGTCCATTCCAGACAATGGTCTTTGCCCTAGCGACTGCTTCAGCGAACAGCTCCTGGGACTTCGGTCCAACATCCAGACCCATGTGTCCTAGAGCGTTTAGGATTCTCAGCTGTCATTAGCTACCCTTCCTTAATAATCTTACCGGCAGGAACTCCTTCTGCAAGAGTTGTAATCTTCGAGTTTGCATCCTCAGCGAACTTATCTCCAACAACAAAGTCTACTGGCAAGTGAATCTTCACATTCTTTTCTTTTGCCTTGGCCAACAAGTCCTTGACAATCTTTGCTCCCTAGAAATGAAGTAAATATAGCCCGGGGATATCTCACGAGTTTAATGGCTTTCAAAAAAAAAAACTCAAAGGCCACCAATTAGGGTTAATGTACCTCCTCATCGAAGAGCGAGTTACCAATCTCAACATTCTGGTCGACCTTGAGGAAAGTAAACGCCATGCCACCTCCAATAATCATTTCGTTGACCTGAACTCATAGCACTGTTACTATTACTATAAAGTAATGAAAGGTAAATTTCAAATCCCAATGTCTAACCTTATCCAGCATGTTCTTGATCAACTGAATCTTATCAGCAACTTTAGCACCACCAAGAATAGCAAGGAACGGCCTCTCTGGATCACTGAGAGCCTGAATAAATATTTTAATTCTCCCAAACAAAAGTGATAAGTAAGTTCGAAAGTTGAAGAAACATTTTAACTGGTTTCCCCTCACCTTTCCGAAGTACACCAGTTCATTCTTCATCAGATAACCGCAAGCACGAGTATCTAGGTTAACACCCACCATAGAGCTGTAATAACACAGAAGTGGTATATTTCAGGAAATAAAATTATGCAGGTAAATGGACAGCTGTTACCAGCTAACCTGTGAGCCCTATGGGCAGTACCGAACGCGTCATTAACGTAAATATCCCCAAGTTTGGTCAGTGAGGCACGGAACTTCTCCACAGCAGCAGGGTCAGCTTTGATCTGTAGAGTAACAAATAAATCGACAATTCTCCATTACTTCTTCCACTCAAATGCTAACTTACTTTTTCACCCTGAGCGTTGAGGCCTTTGCCTTCTTCCTCTACGTGGAATCGCAGATTTTCCAAGAGGAAAATGGATCCCGGTGCTGGGTCAGCGACTGCAGCTTCAACCTCTGGTCCAACGCAATCAGGAAGGAATTTCACGTCCCTGGGAACATTTTTACATGTTTTTTATATTATAGTCTTACAAAAGAAGAAGCATCACTCACTTGTTTAGGATCTGCTTCAGTTCCTCAGCTACTGGAGCCAGCGTGAATTTCATGTTCTTCTGACCATCTGGACGACCAAGATGAGACATCAGAATAACTGCTTTGGCGCCATTGTCTAGGCAGTACTATAAAAAAAGATAGTTATTCAATTAGCAAGTCCAATTTCCATATCTAAAGTAAAAGGCGCAGCTTCTTGAATTTATTAGCTGGATGGTTTTTAACTTGTTGAGGCAGTAACGTTTATTTAGACTTTACACAATTAACAAATAATACGTGAGGAAATCTCTCTGAATCTGATTTGATAATGCCTAACTTACTTGTTCCTGGACATTAAATACCACCCTAGATTTCTGGTTTATGTCTTGTTCAGATGTAGATTTTTTTATTGTTTGTTGTTCTGTTTGTTTATTTTTGACAGCTTCTGATCTGTCTCTCAGATCAAGATTCTTGAGGTTGTGGTGCACCTGCGGGCTTATTAAACAAACAAATCCATTGATTAGTTAATTGATTGGCCGTAAAGGGGCGGGACGGTCGCGCCCGTTTCACTGTCTGCGTCCTCTTCACGCTCTTATATAACCATTTCGTTCGCGTAGGAATAGCTACAGGCACAAAGAGAACATGGACGAATCACAAAATTTTTGCGAGCAATTGAATAAATTTGTCCATGCCTTCCTGGATAACTGCAACAATCACAGATACTTTTTTAAAATTATTAATTTAAATCGCGAATGCTTTGAGAGAGACGTTGATTCCAAAAATGGTCGCAGTACTTTAGTTCTTTTTGATAAATTCTCAAAAGAAACCTTGATCGTTGGCAGAGCAGCAACAATGCGCTGATTGTTGGTAATTTTCCCATCCTTCTGAGGTACATTGAAGTCCACTCGGATCAGCACTCGCTTTCCTTTCACATCAACCTGAACCATAAAGGACGTTTGATAGAGGAGGAACTGTGGAAAAAAAAAACGAAAAAAAAAACGGAAAAAATCCACACCTTATCGATGGATAGCTTTCCAAGAGACATTCCTTTCACTGTAATGTATCGAATACGATAACCGGGTCCGGAGGACTGACCTATAACTTGTAAGATTAGAATAGAATTCGACGACGCTTAATCTGCTTGCAGGACATAACAATCAACACAGAACAAAGACTATGAAGGAGACACCTGGCATAGAAGAACTGCAATCTGGATGAAAGAACACGAAGAAATAGGATTAGAATGAAAGCGTGCACTGAGATCTAGGTGAGTGCAAGTAATCTAGATGTGCGTGAAATATCACAAATAATCTCGTCTAGTAGAACAGCAAAAGGGCGGGGCCAATCGTGCTCTTGATTGGTCGTCTGGAGTGACGAATCATAGCCAGAGCAAGCTCCGCCCTTCGACCTTGAATATCTGATTTTCTCGTCACGTCTGTTGAATCCACACGGAGTTGCCTTGACGAATCAGCCCAAGAAGTGAAAACTGCCCGCATATTTAGAAAATGAATGTAGCACAACATGCACACATCCAGCACACTTCAGTGAGAACTGGTCCTCAAAGAGGCTAAGGTGCATGGCATGTTAGGGTTGTGCAACGGTTTGTCCGCACGTTTTCAAGTTTTGGGTAATATTGTATCGTATGCCGAGTGAAGCAAGTTAGTTCAGGATTTGCGGAAAGCTTCGCTGGTTTCGTGTAAATACACAAATATGGCAAATCGTTCACGAACAGGGCCTCTAAATGGTCGTGGGCAAGAGGGTGGTACCGCGGCACGGCGTGGCACTCGAGTTCTCTGCTGCTGGCAGAAGCAGGCAACCAGAGCCGGAATGCAGAGCCCCTCGATCTCTGCCCAAGAAAGCCGCGCCGCGGTCCCGCCCCTTGTGCACGGCCATTTGGAGTTCCCTTTATCAGCAATGGTTGAAGAGAGCCTGAGCACTGTAGTAATTGCTGTTCGTAGATTAGATAGGATCCTATACTCAGCATCAAAAGCACTAGAATATTGTTTGATTCATGCTTAGCTATTAAGAATTTTGTGCAATTACACTAAAAAAATGAGGCGTAGCCAACTGCGACCTAATTCCATTCTCTAGTCGACCTCAAATAAATCAACTAGACAAATGACTGCACTGTAGCACTCACGAAAAGATGCAATAAAAAACTAGCACCACGTGTCGGACAACTGCCACAAATCCCTACCCCACTCAGGACCAGTTTTTGCAACAGAAAGGCAGTCTACCACAAAGTGACTGGACAACCTCTACTCTAACTACATCATGTCTTCCTATAAGCACTTCTATCGCATTCCGCTCCCGCTTAGTGCCGTGCCTGATCTTGGCAAAGTTCCAAGGTCCATAAACACTTCATTATGTAGGAGCGTGCAGGATTACACTTAAAATGGAAAAATGGGAACCTTCTTGTGAATACCAGTGTTGTAACGCATCGTAGATGATGAACGGCGCGTTCAGTATCAGCATTTCTAAAGCAGCAAATCGATTCGTGTAGATCGAACGCGAAACGACCGAGATGACGATGATAGGCGAGAGCAATCGACAAGCGATATTTTGTCGCTGATGCCTGCGTGCGAAGCAGACATAACGAACGCGTACGCATGTCGCGGCGACTTTTCGTCGCGTATTCTATGCGCGTCGCGATGCCGTGCGATCGCGATTCGCCACTGAGAACTCACAAAAAGGTAGAAGCACTACGAAAAGCGTTGCGAATACTATGGAGGTTATCCATGCTGCATATGTGGAAAAGGACAACTGAGCACGGAACGAGGCACGAAACAGCAACAGCAGAGCAGTAGCAGCAAAACACAACTGCCAACCGCACACGGCGCTGCAATCGCGATCAATGACCGGCTGACTTCTCTCGCACACTCCGCGCCCGTGCACACGCAGCCGCACGAAAACAGCGCGATTTTCCAATATCACGAACTACACGTGCACACGGACACACACCAAGGACAGCACATCGCTGCTGTGAACTCCGTTCTCGTCACTCCATGTCCTTTTATTACGAAATCGAACGATATTCGAACGAATAGTCGACAAGCCGCCACGCGCGTCGAAGCGCAATTCATTCAGATCATTCGAAAACTCGAAGCAATCGATTTGATCTGCATGCTATTCTATCACTTTTACCTTGAAATGTTTCAAAACTCTGCCCGCATGGATTGAGATTACCCATCGTAAAGGCTTTAATGTACCTAAATTTTTTGCTCCGCTATAATCAATTTTTTAAATGGACATCTCGACATAAAGGGATTTTTCCCTGTATATTCAAAAATTTCGAGGGAACACTTCCAGTCAATCCTGAGATGAAATTCCAAGCCTGAAATTTTTTTGCTGAACTAGCTTATATTCTCCTGTATATTTTTTTTCTGGACGAAGCCTCCAAAGTTTATTTGAAGAAAATTGTTAAAAATATTCTAGCGCAAGCCTATCATAAAAGTGACGATATTTGCGTATTTGTGTCTCCAAACATCACACATTTCCTTTCTCTTTCTCTAATATCTCTTAATATCTCTGAATATTTTCTCTGGTGAAACCATGGAAAAAAACCACTAAACCACTAAAAACCAGAAACCACCACCATGATTTTGCGAAACAGGGCGGGTCATGTTTCTGTGATTGGCTGGCCCCTCCTCCCCCCACACCACTGCCCCGCCCTTCTTGAATGCCCTATTGCAGAAACATGACACGCCCCGTTTCTCCTCATTATGACCTACACCCTTTGCTGAGATACCTCCACATTGGAAGCATAAACTTTTAGAAAAAGCAGAAACTAAGACGAACTCTCGTACTTAACTATAACTTTTTACTAACTTTAAAACTTTTTTCTAAAAGAAGGAGGGCTAAAAAGGGAGTGTCTGTGTTGAATAAATCTATGGGAATTCAAGGTAAAAGAACAATGCCAGGATTTCCGTTTGTGAGAATTTGTGAGATGGAAGAATGCATCTACTCCTAGATTTACTCTTGTAGACTCAGGAAGAAGTCGAATTTGTCGAAACGATAGCCCAATGATTAGTATTTTTTGTATACGGAATAAAAAAGTTGAACTTTCAGGACATACGCCATTACAAATACAGCTCTAGAGCTATTATACATCAAAATCACTCTCGGTAATCAATTTCTAGTGTAAAGTAGATCTTCGTTGTAAATGCAACCCATCCTCTATTTGATGTGATTTTCAACATCCTTTTTCATCAAGACAAACAAGTTCCAGCGCATTTGCTACATTCTCTTCCAATGCCATTGTGCTACAAATCCTCTGAAAAAGTGCCGATTGTTTGTTATACATTCTGCTGCACTCAGACGGTAGCCTATCTGATCCGCTTAGAGAGGGGAAACAATACAGAACATGCTCAAAACACATGGAAATTACGGTTTCCCCGTGCATGTCGAAAAATAAGCGTTTGTTTCTCAGAGGTGAAGTCAGCTGGACTTGCAAAACTTCCTCAGAAGGTTGGGAGCGTCTCCCCAATGTAGAGTGAACGGGTATCTTGGCTGAGAAACTTGTGTCTCAATTTTTTTCTTTGCCACCGCTTGCTAAGACGACATTGTTTTTGCCAAATAAATATTTTTTTATGCAGCAAATCTGTCATGGTAATGAAACTGCGTCCACTTGCCAGCTTGAAATATTTAAGTCGTGATCGGCCTACAATGAACCCCTTCGTTCGTTATTTTTTCCCAAATTAATGTTTGTTCACTAAATCTCAGAATACGGCGTGGCCGAAAATTACCCGTGCACCTACTTAAAACTGAATAAAATTCTAGAGAAGGACTGAGTTCTGGCGAACACAATTCAGATATTAAGTAGCCCTTATGAGGGCAACGCACTAGCTGTGACTTAGATTTCCATGTGCTGGCTTGCTAGAGTAGAGAACTTCCAAGCACAATCTTGCCGAACTTTTTCATCCAGCATTGGGAATCGTCCTGGCCCGCATCGTTTTCGTACACGTTGAACTTCACAGCTTGCTTACCGTTGTAAGGGAAGACTTCTTCTGTTCAGTGCAAAAATTTGGGATCGAAAGATTC
Organism: Ancylostoma caninum; assembly: GCA_037903475.1. Taxonomy (NCBI): domain Eukaryota; kingdom Metazoa; phylum Nematoda; class Chromadorea; order Rhabditida; family Ancylostomatidae; genus Ancylostoma; species Ancylostoma caninum. The sequence goes on along the minus strand of JBAJFG010000034.1, from coordinate 658,669 downwards.
TGTTATGCTATAGCAGCGGCACAAAATAGAGTGCTAGTTTTGTAAGCGAGAATCGGGCTATGGTGCATTTTAGCTTCCGGGCACATGTATCCCCGCTGATAGAGAAAAATCCGAAAACTGTTCAATAATTATTAATCAGCAAATGTTCTGCAAACTCTTCTTAAAATCTGAATACAAGATGATTCACGGTAAAGTTTTAGCGTCAATGAATATGTGCACGGGTAATTTTCGGCCACCTTGAATAAGCAAGTGGTCTCTCCAACCCATGAGGGGGAAATAATGGGGGATGGGGGAGGAGGGGGGGGGGGTATGGCGGGTCCACTCTGTGATTGGTCAAGCCCGACGGACTGACCAATCGCAGGTCTCAGACGCTCTTGAACGTTAGTTAATCCTGCTACCAGTGGCGGACGCAGGGGGGGGCGCCGTTTTCGAAATTATTCACAATACAACTAAAAATCTTGTATTGTTTATTTTTAATTGTTTATTTTTTTTATTATTTTTAACATTATTTATTATTTATTATTATAATTGATATTTTTATTATTTTATTTTCCATCTGGATCCCTAAAGCGGCGGAGACCTCACTTTTTTCTCACGCCCCCCCCCCCTCCTGCCCACTTTCTGCGTCCGCCACTGCCTGCTACCTGTGATCAAATGAAGAAAGAATTGAGTGTTTCGCCAGATTTTTATATAAAGTAAATTGAGATCGACTTTCTATTCGAAGTTTTCCAATATTGTTATCGAAGGATTAATTGAAGATTTCATAGCTAACCTTGTGTGTGCTAACTCAATCTAAGAGCCTCAAATTGCAAAAGGGTTTTACAGAAAATCAGGTAGTCGTGTTAGTAATGAACTTTCACTAGCAAATATCCAGGGCCTACCCCTGTTTCATCGCAGTATGAAAAATTCGCGTAACTGGAATGGCAGCACGCAGAATTACACAATCTCCACGTTTTTGAGGGGTGCTGTAAAATGCTTCACCGCAAGAATTCTATAGTTTCTACCATTAAATAGCTGAATTCGATACATTTCAGATGCAAGAGTGTAAGCCTACCAGATGGCTTGTGGCTTGAGTAAACGAAAAATTGTCGGAGAAAACTAAGATCTGATGAGCAAAACATTTTATTCTGTTAAAATGTATTCTCCTAAATGTAATGCACATGAACACTTGGGCATTAGATTGACATATGTTAGAGCTGAAAAGCTATGATTTGCGGTGCATTCACAGATTACGAGGCGCGTCTGCGCGTCAGAAAAAATAATATCGATCGAAAACGACCGCGTCTCATAAGTAACACAACCAATTCTCCGACCAAAATCATAACTATGTGAATCTAACTGAATTTTAATAATTTTGGTTATATCAATAAAAAGCAGTTTTTGATTACTGATTAAATAGCGGGAAACAAATCTCGTTAAAGTCAATGCACTGCACTCAATATATCGATTAGCACATTTCAAGTAGAATCCCTTTTGTTAGCAGTTTTGATTTTTTCCTAGAACACATTATCTAAATATCAGAGCAGATGCAAAGCCATCATCCTGGATATTTTGCCAGCTGTTTGTACTAGCTTTGCTCTGCTCATGAAATTTGATCCAGGAACAAAATGAAAACAACAGTACTAAGCATCACTGATTCGTAAGAAGGCTCAGTGCTAGAAGCAGTAAAGAAATGGAATGATTTGTAGCGGAGACCTACTGATAGATGGATTCTTTCGCCGCCGAAATCGACTTTGAGGGCGAAACGACTGCGATGCACCAGAGTGCAAATGCCTCTGTCGTCAAAGAAAAAAAAAACGAACGAGTGAACACAGTCGATTCCCACCCTCAATATATTCGCAGTTGGTTGGTTGCCCTCAAACGCTATTGATTTTTTGGTGGATTCGAGGAAAACTAGTATTTTCCTACTAGCATATTCCATTCTAAGGATTAAATACTTTCGATATTTCTGGCCCACAGATCTTGAACGAAGTGGGATCCAGTCTGCATAACGTAAAACAAAATTAATTCTTAGTATTTCAAGTCAGCCAGTATAGCTACAGGCTTGAAAGTGCGTATCCGTGCGTATCCGCTCTGCGTATCCTGACTCTCTACGAAGAATCATAATTTCACTACCTGACTGGCAAGGGTAGTGCACAAAGATAAGCTGCTAATCCATGACGAGACCTATATGGGTAGAGAGCCTGTCCAGGATGATGTTACGGCCGATACTTGAAATCTGGTAAATTTACTTATTTGTTTATTTATGCACTATAAAGTGCGCCATAACCAGAAGTTTGAAGGAAAAGTGAACAGAACGAACTCAAAACTTGTTAAACAACGAAACAAATGAGACTCTCCTTCCATCATGAAATTCAAGATGGATGTACAAAATGCTTCTCATTGGAGCCACAGAATCCTAGGAAGACCTATGACAGTCGGTGCACTGGGTTACGACAACCTGCCCGCTCAGAATCCTATGTAGATGATTTCCAACCATGCTGACCAAAGGAGGATACTATGGATAATAGGAAATTGTGGCTTGGGGTAAAAAATCTTGTGCAGTTCGCGACGCTGGTTTCACGTCTGCTTCCATCTTTTCTGCGTCTTGCCTCTGCAAGGAGTTACACCCGTTCTTTGCAAGGGTATATTTAGGGCCGTACGAGCACCAGTCACCAATCCCAGATGGTTGTGGTGCAGGAGTAAGTTTCTCGCTTTTCGTGGAGAAGCTCGCCAGATCAACCCCTGCCATGTGCGTCCGTTTCGCAGTTTTTTCAAAGCTTCTTTGGACCACTTAGCAAGTCTCAAGTATGGCCTGCAACATCATTTTGGACACGCTTTCTAGCTATATAGGTTTCGTCTTGGATTAGCAGCTTAATTTCTTGCACTTCCCTTGTGTGATTCAATCCCAGTGTGAAAGAAACTGACCGATTAGTAGACCGATTTGAGGCCTGTCTTGCATACTTTACTGTGTACAACCCTACAGTTCATTTATTTAGCTCCACTACCATACATAACAATGAGGAACTTTTCTGGAATGAATAAGAGATAAAAGTTTCGCAAGTTTTCTTCCAAGAAGTACATGTCACTCCGAATCAATTCCAAGAACATTCAACCCTTCGCTGACTTTTAGTGGGTCGCTAAGATATTCCAGTTCCCGAACGATTTTTTTTGCTGCTCAAGCTTCCACCTGAATGTGATGAAAAATACAGCACTAATCCCAAAACCTAGCGTACTGCACATGATCCGAATAGTCGTAAACACATGCACTATTACTTTGCAGTAGCCTGTCTCACTTCCAAACTGATACATTGGGCAAAAAATGTTCTGTAACTACATTCAGCCGACAATGTGGATGAGATTCCTAAATGCCAAGGTATTTTTATTCTCTTTTTTTGCCTAATTAAGCGCTCAAGACTGTCACACGGCGCCCTCACACCTTCAAACAAAGCATTTATCAACACAATAAAGATCATAACAATAAAAATCAACGAAATATCCTAAAATTAACTAAGTCATCAAAAGATCCTGATTTCATTCAATTATTTGAGATTTCCTCCGATTAGGCAGTTGCGGGCACCGCATCGGCAGCTGGAGCGTCATCAGATGCCTTTCGTGGCATCCTTGCTTTCTCACTTCCTAGAAGAAAATATAAATGGAATAGATGTTGACCCTATTGAAACAACTAGGAATAAGAAGAAGTAGATTCTGATTTGACGACACTATATTTTTGTATATTCACAGTCATTTTGGCTCAGTTTTAATTCCACTGATACCGCAGAAACCAAAAAATTATTGCAGCGACGCAGTTTAGCTGCACTGACTCATTGCTTTGATGCATCCTGACATGCATCACGAGAATCCTCATAAGGAGTTACAACGCGGGAAGATCGATATGACTCGTTACGATAAAAATAATGCGTGCACCTATCAATACCAGCATACCAGCATTAGGCTGTGCTTATACTTCATTGCATGGTATGACGCCACAGCGACTTCCACAACATGGGTGACACGAAGGATAGTAAAGTCATTGTGTGAGAGCGCATAGGAACAGTTTCCATGTGCGCTAAGTTCGCGCCGCGGCGAAGTATAAACACGGTCTGAGAGAAACGCGTCGCGGTGTTGTTGCCTCGGGATTGTGAGGTGGTACCAGAATTGTAGCGACAATACCCATTCTAGGTAATTGTATCTATGCAAGAAACAAAATCAAAAAAAAAGAAAGAAAAAAGGGAGAAAAAAACGAAATAATTCCAGGATTTTGCTTCAAAAAAATGCAGCCGTTAAATGGATCCACTGTTATTTCGGAAGAAAAAACAGTTCAATACAACAGGACGTTTCCAAAATTCCATTTGTAAAGGAAAAATAAATGTGAGAGAACTACAGGGAAAAAATAAAATTATGGCAGTACCTAGAGCAAGGCAGAGCCAACTAATATAAGAACATTTAGTTAGTGAAGACAGATATCTGCCCAATTCCCCTTCTCACAAGAACGAATTCACTCCAACAGCAGCAAATTAGAATTATGCTACCTCTTCCAGACGCAGGACGAAGTAGCCGGACAAGTGTAGCATCTGCCTCCAGCAGAGTCAAGTCGTGCTCCGATCCCAGGAATCGCTCACTCAACTCAGGATCATGCAACCGTAACAGAACAGTAGCTCCTTCACGATATGCCCTTGAATAATGTGCGAAATCCAGCTGAGTCACAAGAAAAGCAGCAAACATCTGCTCGAAAAGCTCACTCAGAATTCACGGCCGGCGCTTTACACACTGCGTTGAATTTCAATCCAAAGTCGATGTAGAGATCGTCCTAGGGATTTTAACATAGCTATGATCGCCGAATTTGATAATGAAACACCACCAACCTGAACACGGTGTACGATGCGTCCAGTAACGAGACGTCCATTGAAGTCACCCAATTGCACGAATTTGGATTGTCTCAACATTCGCGAAAATGTTAAACCCTATAATAGTAAGAATAAAAAATAGGGAGAAGTACAAAATAGTAACATACCTTATTCATGTCAGTGATGTCACGTCCGAGACTATCCACAAATTCATCAAAATCATCCGTGGAGCTAGAGGGAGTTGCAGGAGTTGCATTTGATCCCGACGACTCGGCAGCAGAACAATACCGAAACGTAGATGCCCTAATAAGGGTAGAGCCAAGCTTCAATGAGCGGGCAACCACCCTCATTACCTTAAAATCCCACCAATAAACTCATGAAGTATTAAATTCTTGGAAACAAGAAAACAAATGAAGTAGAGGTAATTTGGACAGGTTAAACCTGTGGAAAGCACCACACAATTCATATCGAAACATTTATCACAAAGCATAAGAAAGCAGATTAGTAATAAATAGTTATGAGGTGAACAAATGACTAACAAACAATCACAAAACATTCGCTCTGCCTTTTTAGAATGAAAGAATGGTGAGAAATTATAACAAGGTGCACAACATCAAAGAAAACGGCATGATGAGCTTATTAGATCCGTTTGAGCTCAGGTAAAACTTGAAACGACTCGAAATAGGAAGCCTACGCGGTTTCGTTATCCTTCGCCTCCTCCTTCCGGTGTCATAGCGTTCGATATGACGACGAAAATCACAACGGGAACTATGTACATCCACTGAAAACAACATACCATTCTTCGAAAATCTCTTGAGAACCAAACTGTTGATAAAAAGGTATTGGAAGAATCCGCAGAAATTTTTTTTTATTGAAGCAATACTTCAGTAGTTCTGGTTCATAGATAAAAGTCAATCCAAGATCTAACATTCGCACATATAATTGCTTCTGGCTCTGCCCCAAAAGACTCGCAGCTCCGCGTCTGAGCTCCGTTTGTTTCCCAGGAAAAAAGGCTAGGTAAATACTTGAACACCTACTATTACCACTATACATGCATTTCTCTAGCAGAACAAAACATTTTACTCACATTTTACTCAAGGAGAACCTTGCAACATCTTGAACTACTTACATATTTCGCCAAAAAGCTGCGATCATCTGCTTCTGCGCCATGTTGTCGAGCTCTCCGCTCCTTCTCCATCATTTGTACAAATAACTGTGTATCTGGCCTAGAAAGCAGAGCTGTAGGGTCGGAAAACGTCGTTATGAAAATGTGAAAAGAGCGACTGTTTGAACGAGCCAATCGTAGCGCCTGCATGCAACACTCTTTCCAGGTGCAATGCTCCACACCCGCACTAGAGAAATGTGCTAAACAGAACGTAGAAATCAAAACTCACGTTGGAAGCACTGCTTTCGTAGTGACATGCACAACTGCATTGGGTTGTGTGGACGCGGCAACTGACTGTTGTGAGCAGACCGCGGTTGAATCCAGAGGGCTATCACCAGCTGCTAATGAATCTGGGAATACCGTCACAGAATGGACCAGCTGTCGCTCTGCATCAATTGACAGCCAGAATACGTGGAAAAGTTTGGATTGTAGAAGCAGACACTGGAAGAACAAATACTACATGGCATCCGACTCAACTCAATAACAACGAAGAGAGTTTGCAGAGGGAAATTAAGTCAACATGTACCATAGAAGAGACGAAGAGACCATATAGAAGCGACGTACCGATTTACTCGTCGACAAGAGTTGATCCTTCTGATGCGTGGAACTCCTCGCTAACACTTGATAGTCCGATAATGGATCACTGCTCATCCGTTCAGCCAGACGAGAACCGGCTGCAGCTTTGAATATACCGGTGAAGTTTCCATCATACGACCGCCGCAGTTCAATTTTGCCAAGAGGATAGACATCTTTGAAATCTAAATTCAACAAAAACATGTATTCCTCACTGGTAAGACCAACAATACAGTACTGAGATACACAGTAAACCTACTATTTAAAGAGTATTCCAAATCTACGGTCCATTCCGCAACACAAGCGCCAACAAGGGTGCCTAATAATTGTATCAACATTTCTAAAGTGGAGTTCTTCAAACTAAAAAACAAACAAAACATTCATCTCGTCGTTAAAAGTACAGCGGTAATGCCTACCGGGAAATCTCAGAGTATAAAACCACGAACAACTTTTTATTACAAATGTTGAGAGAAATGTCCAGGATATGGTCATTGTTGAGAAATGCTGACAATTAAAACTAAATACCCATTTTAAGCAACATAATCACGACAGAATCTTACCGGGACTAACCTGAACAAAGGTCTTAGTAGTTCTGGAGGTTATATGAAGTGCTAACACAAGTGTCTACCAGATCACAAGTTGGCAACAAGAGCCTCGCTCAAAGCATGTAATACATACACATACAAGTACTGGGACTACCCATTATTAACAACAAACACGGAAAAATAACCTATTTTGATTCCGGATATAAGTAAATATACCTAGCGATTTGACTGTGTAAAAGTTTAATTCGATCGATCCTCAGCAATGTACAATTCCTGGACCTGATACTTCCTGTTTGAGCGGAGTTCTCGGAATCTCGCAACGTCCTTCCGGGTGATAATACCGCGAAGCTGAAGAATGTGAAATACGAACAAAGCTTCGAAACAAAAGCAGAAACTATGAGCTGACCTTATTTTCATCATTAACCACCGTAAGGTATCGCAAACCAAGACCTCGGAACAATTGAAAGATGAACGGAAGAGAGGCATTCAGTGGTACACGATGAGGATGTGGATGGATAAACGGCTCTAGATCCATCCAGCATTGCTCATCTGAGACCGTCAATCCCAGCGAGTCGACAGACTTGTCTTGCTGCCTAAAAAGAAGAAAAAATTGGTACTAAAAATGTTTGAGACAACAGACAAGTGAAACAAATGAATGAAATGTTCTTCATGCACATGAAATGCGAACTTACACATCTTCATCGAAGAAATCACTCAGTTTAACAGTACCCATTCGGCCTATGCCTTCGAAGCCCTCCATTTCTGAGTAAAATACCTGAAAACTTCAGAAGCGTAGAAAAATTAATCCTATTGCAATTCGCCCGGCGACGGTATATAAGGTGAAATTAAGAAGATATGCGCGAATAAAAAAGATAAAATGCTCTTTTATAGCGAAACTTTAGAAAATGTAATAAATAATACTCAACTCATGTAACAAATAAATACATAAATAAAATAGAGTATAGTGCTTTGGCGTAGTTCAGCACAAACATCGGTTATGACGCCTGTAATGTAAACCATCTAAACAAACTCTATCACAGAATACGAGAAGATGGCCGTATTTAGTGAGAAAACTTGAAAAATTAGCATTGAATTCACCTATTTCTCAAAAAAAAATAACAATTAAGTTATTATGGACCATATTTGACCAGAAATCTCAAAAAAGAGCGTCAAAATTACCCGCTTCTCTAACAGAGTGATTAGCTGAGATCTCAGGATCATCCCTTTCAAGTGTCCATAATCAGGCAGCAATGAATGCGTTGATTCTTCTATCCGATCCACGACTGGGAATCCATGATGATTAGTAGCTCGTAATATGGCTACCACTCGAGCAACGCGTTCGCGACGTTCCATAGCTACCACGTCGGATCGCATCACTTTCCTGTAGGAAATATTCAGTAGAAAAATATGGCTAAACTTTCCCAACTGGTACGTTACTCACTCTGCTAGGATATTTCGGCTCACTTTCGGTGGATGCCACCCGAGAATCGGGACCTCTTGAATATCAATATGCATGTCATATAATCCCTCATTGAATATGTCCCCGACCCACTTCGTAATCATCAAAACGAGCATGATAGGGAGACCGAATGTTATGTCCTGGAAGAGGGTTGCGAAAAAGGGTGTAGTAAATGAGAAAAAAATTTAAATAGTTATATCTACCTTCGTAGCCTCCATAATAATGGCTGTGAGCGAGATAGTCATTCTTACGAGGCCTCCTAATTGAGCTGCTGCTCCGGCTAACGCATATTTTCCTGGATCAATTCCCGTCTGGAAGACTACTCCGTAATCAACATTCGAACACCTATTTCCAATTTTATGGGCAGCTCTACAAGCAGCGAAACAGAAGTAGGTGCAAAAGTAAGTGTTTAGTGATATGTAGACAAGCTGTGATTTCAATCAAAGCAAAAAGCAGACAAGAACGATGGCTCACAATAGCAGGAAACACCCGTCCGACACCGATCCCGAACAGCCGACCCCATGCAGCACCCGTTAAGATCGCTGGAATGAAAACTCCAGCTGGTACAGAAAGCCCAAACGTCCACAGAGTTAGCAAATAATATTCAATAGAGAATATTAACAAGGTCCACGGCCGAAATGAATCTAAAAAGCGAACCTTTACCAGAATTCAGTAAGAAAATTCAAGACACCGTAGGCAAAAGTGACCCACTTATTGGACTGTGGAACAGCGCCTTCACGCTTTCCTCTGGATTCTGGAAGAATAATTTCGCTACAGCCGAGTACTCTCCTTTCTTGCACCACATCTGAAGAATTCTCACTATTTGTCGTATAAATTGAAGAATTGCACTAAATCACTAGTGTGGTACCTGGTTAACTTCAGTAATATTCGGATTGACCCCAACAGGCTGACAGTCGTCCACGAGAAATAGAGTAATGAAACCAGTAAACGCAGAGACTGCAGCCACCAGGAGGCATTCGAATAAGCGTTGCCATTTATTTGACACATATCTGAATGTATTATGAAGGAGAAATGCTATTTAAAAACCGATCTGCACATGAAAACTTCAGCATAAGAACTCACTTCTTCCTAAATTCTGTTAACTTTGAGTTGAGATGGTTGAATAGCGCACCAGTGAGACCTCCAATAACTCCCACAGCCAGAAAGAACGGAATCTCCCATATGTTGTAATTTTTGTTCTGAAAGGGCAGAACATTATGAGCACCAACTAGTAAAACTAGCGATTTAGTGAACTATGCACTGCAGCACACAGGTTTTAACTTTCTTACGGATAAAATTTGGGAACAGGAAACTCAGCTATTTTTTACACAAGAGCAGTGTGGAAAGTGACCAAGTTATTCGCAGGAAGAGAGGAAAAATGCAGGACTGATGAGAGTAAAATGTAAAATCACCTCGAATACACCAAAATTCGCAAGACCTGTCCACGACAGCCAGCCGCTGCGACCATTAAACCAACTCAAGATTGAGTTTACGGTAAATGCAGAGATCATCGCAGAGAAAAACTGGAAAAAAAATGTGTTATAACGCCTCCAGCTCAGTCCGTGTAGGTATCACACATACTACAACTTATTTTTGCATGATACCTCTCATTTGTGCACCGTATCACACGAAAAAAAACCTTCGCAGTGCTAATTTAGCCAATTTTTTTTTGAAAATAACCCTCTTCCGTAATAGCTAAATCAAGAAGAAAACGACGGAACGTCACATTCACAATGAGCAAGGAATTCCGAAGAAGTTTCCCATCGTTCGTTCACAACGTTTACAACTCATCGTTTCTACTTCTTTTTGGAAAAGATTCTGATTCACTCACACTATAAAAAGCATTCTCATAGAAACGGGCTGAGCAACACTCACCATTCTCCATGTCAGGTTCTGATTCCAGAAACTCGCGCCCTCTTCAAGAGAAAACAAAACACCACCAATAGGAGCACCGAAAGCTGCAGCCACTCCGGCAGCTGCACCAGCCGAGACAAAATCACGTCTCTCTCTTAATGCAAAAAAGGTTAGATCAGAACCGCTCAGAATGGGAAGCCTTCAAGTAGTAGTATTTTACCTGTCATTCCTGAATTCCTTGAACAACCCCGTATCGAATGGTATGGATTGACATCGACCTTGTGACAATCCCGCTCCAACGACAGCTCCAGAATGGATCATAGGTCCTTCCTTAACGAATATATGTGGGCAAACTGTGAACAAAGCTGGCGCGAACACATACCTTTCCAGCCGATAGACCTCCACCAACAGCACAGGCAACTCCTACTGCCTTCGATATTAACGTCTTTAACATAACCACTTCTGGTATTTGAATACCATTCAAGAAGCATTTAATCTGAGGTATTCCAGACCCTCCCGCAATTGGCGCCCAGAAAATTACCTGTAATTGAAGGGACAGTGTAGAAACTGTGTTCATGTTGTATTAAAGAATAGGGCTATTCTGCCTTGAATCGCAGAATCAAACCGGCTTTGCGCAACGCAGCTTATTTCATGCATAAAAGCTCCTTAAGCTTCGCGTGTCAAAAAAAGGACTGGAGAACAAGACGAAGCACCAACAGTGAACGCCAATGGAAGTGCGTTTTCTATGAACTCAGGAAGCACGCAGCGCGACCGCGCCGCTCGCATTGGAATCGCCGTCGTTATAGCAAATCAGAGTTTTATTGATAGTTTTCCATCCCATATGATGTCAACTATTTAGAAAGCTAACTAATAAGTAACCCCCCATGGTTACCCATTCACGGCGAAGATTCAGGCACTAGAAGCGCGGTCGCAATACGTGCTTCCAGAGTCCGCAAAAACACACTTCTAATGACGATCACTGTAACTCTAAGATAAGAGCTAGAAAAGCTAAGGAGCTTGCAAGCGCACATATTGCAAAACCATTCCGAAGCAGCAGGTGCGCACAAGGGGATGAAGGAAAAAGGTATGAAAATATCCCCAAAAAATTATGAGTAGAAGATCAAAACAAAGTCCACAGTCCTGAAAGCAGCACCCACGCAAATTCTCGCTCCTGGATAAGCAATACTTCATATTAACGCTTGCATGTGTATCAGAACTACAAAGGGTACACTGAGAATGGTGACCTATCAATTATATATTCGAATCAGCGTATTGAACCTTGTCACCCTGCGTGAAACCGGCACACCGACGATGCGTCATTTTACACGGGCTCGCTCGAACGCGGGACGTGTGGCGTTCTTCGTCGGTGGTGGGACCCACGAACTTGGGGAAAACACTTGTTCGCTTATTCAAAGGCACGTGTAACAGCAACACAGCAAAAATTCCCGCGGATGCTGCCTTTAAATTGTACCCGTCACCACAAAGAACAGAAACTGACCACAAAAAAAAAAGAAAGAAGAAACTCCAAAGGAAGAGAAAAGGGAGGAAAGTGGTGATCCGCCTACCAAACAGCCAGCAATCCCAACAAGTATGCAGTTGTAACACATCCATGCAGCTTCGACTGTCCACATGCATCCATCACCAGTTAACTCCGTCTGCTTGTCGCATTTCGATAATACTGTAAAACTCCGACATGCAAAGTCAAACCTTAGTGATGCAAATAGATGCTCACATTGTTTTATAATGATTCCGAACTTGATTTCTTGACTGTAATGCACCATAATATCGATCGCAGCTGCAACAACAGCAGTGAAGACGCCGATGAGGAAGCAGACGATCCATCGATTCCGTGAACGTCTCCATAATCGCATCTGAAGCAGGAGACGTCAGAAGTTGCCGATAAAGATAAATAAGAAATAACACACATGGTGCTCAGGATCAGCTTCCTCCTCCTTGTACAACTGGTTCTCTGAGACCTCATAGTTTAAACTTTCGTATTTGGAGGATAACGCATGCTCCTGCTCGAGTTCTGGATGTCGCCGATTCCGCCTACGGAGCCTCTCCTCATCCTACAAGAAAGTAGAATTCACTTTAAAAAAGTCATCTTGAAGCAAAGGGTATGAGGCCACCTCTTGTACAGACCTCTCTCCTTCTTCGTGATAAGTTACTAATGTTTGAAGTGGAAGCCACACGCTCCAATCCAGTTACAGGATCCTCGTAAGGGTCGAGACTAAAGATTACGAGGTATAAGAAAAGCATTGAAAATACTTTGATTTAGGCCTCCAAACGTATTAAAATCTAAAATTTCACGGCACAAAATATTCACCTACTAGCGGAGACGGCTCTGGGACGTCGGAAAAACGGCACGGACGATGAAGTATGGACAGGATTGTGGATGAGGGGGTCGGTATCAGGCATTACGCCAAAAACCTGAAAATAATAAGAGGAATCCAGGATATCCCAGATAAGACCACATGAAAGAAGACGTTCATTTAGCTGTAACGAAGTCTATTCCGGCATAGGGAAGAATCTACGACAGAACTTGAAAAAAAAATGACAACAGTAGCCTCGAAATATGGCTTACTCATAACAAACCAAATTTATGGCCGCATATTGTAAATTGAGACGACTCCAAAAGTAGATGGTGCAGTCGCGTACAAAACACGCTATTGTGCGGCGTTGCGAATTTTTTGAACCAAGCACTCGCAATAACTTGTTATTTATGGCGCTATTTATGGTTGATGCGCGTCAAATCTGACGCGGCGATACACAGTACAGAACGATGAGGAGAAAAGAATTCTTGGCAGGATGCGAATGTTCCTGGTTTTGCAGTCGCGACGGAACAAACTGCGTTTTGATCTTCGCCGCATCGAGACATCGCGAAAACTTTGTGAAATTTTAGGCGGACGCGTCAAATTTGACGCGCATCAACCATAAATAGCGCCTATGGACTCGCCGTTAAAGGCAGCACCCACGATAATCTTCAACTTCGAACTTTTGAGAATTTTCGAACCTCAGGCATTGTCCCGACAATTCTGTGATGGAAGTGCTATCAGAGACCCCTCATTTCATGAGATATCACAAGTCTAACATCAGTTCAACATTTCGAACCCAGCCTGCTGGTACGAGTTGACCTGCTGCGCAGAAATAGCCGTGGGCGATGTTGGAACGGATCAGCTGTTTTCACCTACAATCGCTCAGTTTCTCCTTGAAAAAAATCTTGTTCCGCGCACTTTTCTCTACCACTCTTACACCCCTGTAGCTGCAACTGTCTGTTTGCTTTCTAATCTTACTTTTCACCAGCTGTTTTCCATTTTCTCTTCTTATAACATCCATTTCTTCCTATTTTGTGTGTTTGTACTATTTCTTTTCCATTCTTTCTCACTTGTACTCGTTTCTTCTTCACCAGTAAGTCTGTGCAGCCCACACTTCATTTTCTTCTGATTTCTCTTCTTTTCTGACTTGAATATGCTGTAAAACCACGAAATGATCCAAAACCATTGAGGATATACGTGGCGATCAAGTCAGTCTTATCGACTTTTTGCCCTACCCCAAGCCTGACAACTCGACCGTTTTGTTCAATCGCAGCAAATTCAGAGTATCCGAAAATTGTTTTCCGGTGACTTTCAAGTAGAATTGACCCTCGTATTCGTGTTCTTCATGGTCGAAAACCTAAGGTTATCTTGGAGTTGAAAATTTTCATGGATGCTGCCTTTAAATCTACAACGAAAGTACGGCTGCGGGGAAAACTCGTCCGACTCCGCCCACTTGTGGCGGGACCAGCCAACGCTTTCAGCAGCCATCCCTTTAATTTAGGAGCAGCGGCTCTCTTATCATCACTCATTATTGTTTCGTCAAACACAATGCTTCGTTTTCTTCCGTTGTTTGTGCACGTGACGATGCCCGCATGTTTCAAAAGTGGCTTCCTTTGAATGTTCCACATTTTTGGCAGTTTCCTTGAATAGTTACTGAATTCTTAGCAAAAATACTATCGCTTCGAGTCGTGAGAAAACAGGCATGGATGCAACATTCAAAACTATGTTTTTTGTTCCCTTTTTAGAGGATGCTTTTTTGCAATACGACTGAAACACCGGTGTCGCAGATCAGTTAAATGCCGTTGTTGAAAATAGTTGAACGAGAGTAAAAAGTAGAAGTAGCAGAACCGAGAACAAGTTCCATAAGAAAGCAGAGCTTGATCTTTCATTCATAAAACAATTGAAAACTGAGATAACTGCACATGAAGAATAGGAGCCGCCTTTCCTTGCGAGTATGCATGTGCTTGTATAAGGCTCGAGAAGCGGTGTTTGTACCATAAACTTCAGAACAAGCATCTGAATTTCTATACCAAGAGGATTATCCATTATGGAGAATCTAGATATTATTTCCATGAACGCGGGATGACGTCGTTTAATGTAGTCGTCTATAAGAGCTACAACGCTGATATCGTTTTCCAGAATCTTCTCTTTGGTTTAAGTATTCTGCTGGAGTGTACAGTGAACGTCAATGGCGGTGGCCCACCCGCGGCCTCGAAAGGGACGTCGCCCAACCGCGCTGCGCGCGCCATAAAGGATGTCTCCTGCTGCTGTTATGCTATTTCTAGCGGCTTTTCTACTCGTTTTAAACATTTCCGATCGAATCGGGAAGAAAAGCCCCTAGGGATAGCATTCCGGCGGCAGACGACACCGATCCATGTGGCTGCGGCGCGGTTGCGCGGCGTCCTTTTCGAGGCCGCGGATGGGCCACCGCCATTGACGTCCACTGTATTTGAGGGGGGTGGGGGGCGGCGCGATTCTTCGGTTGGGACTATGGACAGACGAGGTCTGAGCGCCATCCTACCACCCTGCATCCTGCTGGTTTTTAGGGTATACGGATGGACGAAAGTTTCGAACATAAAGCTCATCTGAATACCCAAGTGAATGTACTGTCAAAACAAGAAAATTCCTATGGAAGCCCAGCGAATGCTCTGTTAGGATAAAAAGCTTCCTGGAACATCCGAATAAATAGTTCTAATATGTAGATTTTTCAAACTGCTGAAACAATGAATTACCCGAACTTCTGGCTTTCTAAAGTTCTTCAACATTTCGGGGGTGTTAAGAATGACTCCTATCAAAGTTAAATACTTGACGTGAAGTTGATGTATGAAGACTAGTTTCTTCAAAACCCTATCAATTCTATATAAAAGTGCAGCACACAAACCTAATTTCAAAGGTTTGTTACGTAGAGTTATCTGTAACTCTGTACGATCTCTTCCACCGTAGAGTAATGCCGAAAAGGTGGACGAGTTGCTCTGCCAGGCAAACCGCGACGCGTTAATCGGGTGGTAGTAGTGCGCCCCATACTAAGCCTGTCTATTCTGCCACCCGAAGAATCGCGCCGTACGACCTACACCCGTACTTGAGTAGTGACGACTACTTCGATGAAAGTCTTCCGGAGTTATTTATATCTCGCGCATTCAAATATGCTTTAATTGATAATAGTGGCTGGACCAGATCTTGTTCACAAGATGATTCCTGATACCATTAACACAGCGTCGAATGGTATCTGGAAGTTGTTCCTTCAATAAGTGAAGCAACTGGTAGTCGACGTTGCAGGACATTCTCTGTTCATCACGATGTCTTCACTGCCACTGTAACAACCACTCAATCTTTAGTTGTTAACTTATGTTGCTAGACGTGTAGGGATTGAAAATCGTATCGCACCAGTACCTGAGAGTCGCGCCACCACGAATCAAAAACTGTCACTAATTCAATTCAGAATTCAGAAAACAGTGATCATAGATGTATTGCAGCGTGAAGAGTACCAAGTTGCTTTTGATTCATCATGTATATTCCAACTTATTAGTCGCAGGGATGCCTAGGTTCTCGACACTTTATAACGCTTCGGAAATGATGCGTGAAGGTTATCACCAAAGACTTCAAAACCTGTTTGTCTATCTTAACAGTAGTTATTGCTGTGAGTTAAAATAAGAGACCCGCTGCTCCTAAATTAAAGGGGTGGCGGCTGGCAGAGTTGGCTGGTCCCGCCACGGGTGGGCGGGGCCGGACGAGTTTTCCCCGCAACCGTTTTTCATTGTAGGTTAACGGCGAGTACATTTATGGTTGATGCGCGTCAAATCTGACGCGTCGGCCCGAAATTTCACCAAGTTTTCGGGATGTCCCGGTGCGGCGAAGATCAGAATGCAGTTTGTCCACGCGGACGTCGCGACGGCAAAACCAGGAACATCCGCTTCCTGCCAAGAATTCTCTCCTTTGTTTTATCTTAGCAGCAGTTACCGTTGTGAGTTGAAATAGGAAACCCGCAGCTCCTAAATTAAAGGGGTGGCGGCTGGCAGCGTTGGCTGGTCCCGCCACGAGTGGGCGGAGTCGGACGAGTTTCCCCCGCAGCCGTACTCAGACATTCGGGCGCGAGTCCTGCCTGACAAAACGTCCCTTTTTCATTTTCGCGGCAAAAAAGTTATTCATGCTTGCGGCGCGTCAAAGTTTACGCGCCTACAGTGCACGGCAATGGCGGTGGCCCATCTGCGGCCTCGAGAAGAACATAGCGCAACCGCGCCGCGCGCGCCAGGACCGGTGTCGTCTGCTGCCGGAATGCTATTTCTAGTCGCTTTCTCCCTGATTTGGTGTCAAAATCCTTAAAATCGGGCAGAAAAGCTCTAGATATAGCATAACAGCAGCAGAAAACATCGTTTACGACGCGGGCGGCGCGGTTGCGGGGCGTGCATCTTGAGGCCGCAGATGGGCCACCGTCATTGACGTCCACTGTAGACAAAACTCCACGAAGTTTTCGCGCCGACCCAAAGCGGCGAAAATGGAAACGCGGTTCGTTCGCGCGGCAGTCGCAACGGCGAAACTAGGAACATTGCTGATCTGCCAGGATTTGTCTTCTACCTCTCTCCTTTGCACTGTGTATCGGCGCGTAAACTTTGACGCGCCGCAAGCATGAATAACTTCATAGTGTGCGCCTGTGTCTCTGTCCATAAGAGCCGCGCCGCGACCTCTACTCTTATCTACGTACGTTTGGAGTTTCCTATAAGAGACCCGCTGCTCCTAAATTAAAGGGGTGGCGGCTGGCAGCGTTGGCTGGTCCCGCCACGAGTGGGCGGAGCTGGACGAGTTTTCCCCGCAGCCGTTTTTCATTGTATGTTAACGGCGAGTGTATTTATGGTTGATGCACGTCAAATCTGACGCGTCGGCCAGAAATTTCACCAAGTTTTCGCGATGTCTCAGTGCGGCGAAGATCAGAATGCAGTTTGTCCACGCGGACGTCGCGACAGCAAAACCAGGAACATCCGCATCCTGCCAAGAATTCTCTTCTTTTGTTTATCTTAACAGCAGTTACCGTTGTGAGTTGAAATAAGAGACCCGGTGGCTCCTAAATTAAAGGGTTGGCGACTGGCAGCGTCGGCTGGTCCCGCCACGAGTGGGCGGAGTCGGACGAGTTTTCCCCGCAGCCGTACTCAGACATTCGGGCGCGAGTCCTGCCTGACAAAACGTCCCTTTTTCATTTTCGCGGCAAAAAAAAGTTAATCATGCTTGCGGCGCGTCAAAGTTTACGCGCCTAGACAAAACTCCACGAAGTTTTCGCGCCGACCCAAAGCGGCGAAAATGGAAACGCGGTTCGTTCGCGCGGCAGTCGCAACGGCGAAACTAGGAACATTGCTGATCTGCCAGGATTTGTCTTCTACCTCTCTCCTTTGCACTGTGTATCGGCGCGTAAACTTTGACGCGCTGCAAGCATGAATAACTTTAAAATCCGGTGCACCAGTGGGAGACACCACTTTGGTATTATTGCGGGATTGATCGGAAAATATTGCAGGATTGTGATCGTCACGTGGCGGTATGCGCCTCCAGCGAAGGGTACTCAGGTGGAAAAATTCCAGTAGATTACGCTTATTTTACGTGTATTTGTTTCGGAAATTTATTTCCGAAACAATTACACGTAAAATAAGCGTAATCCACTGGAATTTCGCAATTTTTCTCGATTCCAGTAGATTCCACTGGAATTTACACGTAAAATAAGCGAAATCTACTGGAAACTGCACTTCGTGTAAATTCCAGTAGATTTCGTGTATTTTTCGTTTATTTTTCTGGTAAATTCGTTTTTCACTAATTATTGCCGTTGCTTCTCCACCTTCCGAAATGGGTTATGCCTCAAAAAATTCCAAAAAATTCACTCATCATAACTACCAAAAAGCTTTGTAAATTTATATGATGCATATAAATATACCATGCTAACATGAGAAATATTCACCAGCGGAATCTACGGAGCACGTCAACTCAATGTACTGCATAAGTGATCTCGTTTCACGATCGTACTCAAAGGTGGTCGATCATACTACCTGCACCCGGAAATATTTGACGGAGTGCAGCAATTTTGCTCTGGGCCCACAGCGGCGCAACGCTGCGTGGCCGCCGACCCTGGCTGGAACTTGTCGCATCAGTTGATGTCGCAGCAATTTTCGCGTACTTTCCAGCAGAGTTCGCTTATTTTTCGGGCGGAATTCGGGTAAATTCCAGTGGATTTCGCTTATTTTTCGGAGATTTACGTGTAATTTTCGGGCGAAATCGGGAAATATTTCGGCGAAAAATAAGCGAAATCTGCTCGAAAGCACCCGTAATCTACTGGAATTTTTCCACCTGAGTATATATAAGGGCATCAATTTGCAGGTAGACCTCAGTCTACTCTCCGCCTCGGCGGAGAGTGGAGTCCTACGAGACTCGTCTGGCCTACCTAGGCCCGGTTGAAACCGTGGCCCAGTGCAGGGGCCAGGCGAGATGCGTGGGGAGCGGTCGCGCACAGATGCGGTTCGGATGCAGAAGTGCGCCCTGATCCGCTGGTAGCGGCCGACGTCGGCGGATGGAGTGCGTGCGCTCCTGAACTCGACGCGCATTGCTTTCTTGTGCTTTTTCGTTCCGGGACAAAAATTGATCTCCCGGATCATGGTGCTGGGTATCATCGTCGAGACAAAATCCGATCTCCCGCCGGAGCTCGCGAGACAAAATCAGGATGTTGCGGGACAAAAACGCGTAGTTTTTGATGACTCCCGCTCACACTCGAGCGGGAGTCATGATTTTGTCAGGCGGGACTTGCGCCCGAATGTCTGAGTACGTTCGTTGCAGATTAACGGCGAGTGTATTTATGGTTGATGCACGTCAAATCTGACGCGTCGGCCAGAAATTTCACCAAGTTTTCGCGATGTCTCAGTGCGGCGAAGATCAGAATGCAGTTTGTCCACGCGGACGTCGCGACAGCAAAACCAGGAACATCCGCATCCTGCCAAGAATTCTCTTCTTTTGTTTATCTTAACAGCAGTTACCGTTGTGAGTTGAAATAAGAGACCCGCTGCTCCTTAATTAAAGGGGTGGCGACTGGCAGCGTCGGCTGGTCCCGCCACGAGTGGGTGGAGTCGGACGAGTTTTCCCCGCAGCCGTACCCAGACATTCGGGCGCGAGTCCCGCCTGACAAGACGCCCCTTTCTCACTTTCGCGACAAAGTCCGGTGCACCGGCGGGAGACGTCATTTTGGTTTTATTGCGAGATTGATCGGAAAATATTGCAGGATTGTGATCGTCACGTACGCCTACAGCGAGGGGTATGTAAGGCATCAGTTTGTAAGTAGACCTCAGTCTACTTTCCGCCTCGGCGGGGAGTGGCGTCCTACGGGACTCGTCTGGCCCACTGAGGCTCGGTTGAAACCGTGGCCCGGTGCAGGAACCAGGCGAGATGCGTGGAGAGCGGTCGCGCGCAGATGCGGTTCGGTTGCAGAAGTGCGTCCTTATCCGCTAGTAGCGGTCGACGTCGGCGGATGGAGTGCGTGCGCTCCTGAACTCGACGCGCATTCTTGCTTTCTTGTGCTTTTCTGTTCCGGGACAAAATTTGATCTTCCGGATCATGATGCTGGGTATCACCGTCGGGACGAAATCCGGTCTCCCGCCGGAGCTAGCGGGACAAAATCGGGATGTTGCGGGACAAAAACGCGCAGTTCTTGAGGACTCCCGCTCACACTCGAGCGGGAGTCATGATTTTGTCAGGCGGGACCCGCTCCCGAATGTCTGAGTACTTTCGTTGTAGATTAAAGGCAGCAGGAGCTGAAATTCTCGACTCTGAGCTGAGCTGCGGGTGGTGAAGTACAGACTCAGCACATCATAAATGTGAAACGAACACAGACAATGATGGCTTACCTGCAGAGAAAATGGAACATTCGTCGCGAACACGCTTGGCCGTGTTCGTGCGCGGACGAGTTTTCCCCGGCGCAAAAGCCATTGCGGTGCGTGGTATGGCGCAAAGGGAAAACGAAATGCATTCAATTCGCAGGGTTTCATGGCGGGACTCGGCCAAAACCATGCGCCGCAATGGCTTTCGCGCCGGAGAAAACTCGTCCACGCACGAACACGGCCAGGCGTGTTCGCGACGAATGTTCCATTTTCTCTGCAGGTAAGCCATCACTGTCTGTGTTCGTTTCACATTTATGATGTGCTGAGTCTGTACTTCACCACCCGCAGCTCAGCTCAGAGTCGAGGATTTCAGCTCCTGCTGCCTTTAACGGCGAGTGTATTTATGGTTAATGCGCGTCAAATCTCACGCGTCGACCCGGAATTCCACGAAGTTTTCGCGATGTCTCGGTGCGGCGAAGATCAATAATATGAGTTATCCTACACGGTCTGACTTGTTTGCGTTTTAGGTAACTCCTGTACGTTAGGAGAGCTGACAAGTCAGAGCGTTCAGGACATGTCAGCTAACAAGTCAGAACGTGCAGGACAGGTCATATTATCGACTAATACCCAGTGGCTCCCCCCAACTCCATTTTACCCGTCCACTCGGACATCGCGACGGCAAAACCAGGAACATCCGCTACCTGCCAAGAATTCTATTCTCCTCTTCGTGCTGCATTGTGTATCGCCGCGTCAGATTTGACGTGCATTAACTATAAATACCGCCTAATTTCCTCGTTTTTTTGCGAGCTTGTGGGACCCGCTATTTTTACTCTGAGTACCTTTTTCCAATGCATATTCAACTGGTACCTTCTCTCAGATTTAGCTAGCTAGCTTTTTTTTTACTATGATTTATGTAGGAGGATTTGGATGTCTCATCTGTTATGGATCGCCCAAGTGGTCGATGGAAAAGTTACTATGCTGTTTGGCCTCCGTTGAGAATGCCTGAAGAAGGAGTCTTCACCGAAGATGGATACTTGTTTCACCATGAGACGCCGGTGCCTCTCTCCGACCATCACAAGCAACGTTTACTCGAATACGGTGAGTTCTAGACCTCGCATCATTGCGTTCTTTCTGGTTGTCTTTCTCTTCGTTAGAATTTCGGGGTAGCGCAACCCATCCGTGGTAATTTCTGGAAACCGATAGTAGTAGCGTAATTGCTTAGAACCTCACTACATGACGAGCGGTTGAGATCTGCATCCGTCGTTTGCATCTGCTTCTCTCTCTGTTTTCTTCACTTGAATTTGAACAGAAATACATTCTCAAGAGTAAGAGAACATTTCGAAGCCATCTACAGCTCGAACATTTTTGGACACATAATTTTCATATTTTTTTAGAATGAAGTAGGCAACCTTGTTCTCAGTCTTGAACATCTTCGTTACAAGTCGTTCATATTCTTTCAATATCATCCAATACGTATATTATTTCCCACTTGTCTGAATATCACAGGGAACTCCAAACGGCCGTGTGTAAGGGCGGAACCGCGGTGCGGCGTAGCATTCGAGTTATCTGCTGCTGGCAAAAGCAGACAACCAGAACCAGCACGCAGAGCGCCTGTGTCTCTGCCCAAGAAAGCCGCGCCGCGGTTCCGCCCCTTGCCCACGTCCGTTTGGAGTTCCCTGTGGGTAGAAGCATTTCCTCGTCCTTCTTGCTTTTAATGAATTAATTAGAGGTTTAGGAACTGTTCTAAACATTCGATTGAAACAAAACCCGACAACCCTCCCTAGCTTTCTTGTAGGGGTTCTTTCAATATTATCGAATATTCTCTCTTGCTCGAACGTCTATGTCATGGCTTATTCAAGTTCGAATATACGAAATCATCCGTACAGGGAACTCTAAACGGCCGTGTGCAAGGGGCGGAGACGGCGGCGCGGTGCGGCACTCGAGTTCTGTGCTGCTGGCAGACGCAGACAACTAGAGCCGGCATACAGAGCCCCTGTGTCTCTGCTCAAGAGAGCCGCTCCGCGGTCCCGCGCCTTGCACACGGCAGTTGGAGTTCCATATATTGGTATTTGATATTGTGTTATTCGGTCCTAACTATAATGCTTACACCAGCCTTCACCACAATTTCATTCATTTTTTCCACCATTTTCGAAATCCCACCAATGTTCTATGATCGTACATTGAGAGATGTTAGTTCAAAAGTCATACTTTCTAGGAATTATACTGGCCTTCCGAGAGCCTTTCACTCCTGAAGAGGACCAAAGAATTCGAGAGAATTGGCGTGCCCTTGCCCATGACCATGGATTCATCTATGAAGACGCTCGCTATTATGCTGGATTCACTCAGGATTTGGAACCTGTGAGCCTTCCTTTTTGCATGTTGGATGAAACTGATGTGTATAATATGTAGTATTACAACACATCGAATAGAGGAGACAAATTGACAAATTTAATTGATCCGTGACGCGTGCAGTCGGGTCCGGACCACTGGAGTCTCTTACACAAAAACATTACCACTGTTGCAGACGAAGCTTCAGCGAGTGCAAAATGATGTCCTCTTTAGGTTAGGAATGTGGCCTCGGTTGTGTAAGTGTTTCTGCTATCTGTTTGAACGATAAGCTCGAATCTGCTTTCATTTAGGTCGCAAACTGGAGCACAGATGCGCTATTCAGATTCAAAGAAGGATTTTCACCATTTTTGATCCTCACTATGTAGGTTACCCCGCTCCGCTCCCTATGGACACCATGCTACGGGTTAATGAGTATGTTATGAATTATTTAAATATTTCTGCATTTTGCTCGCTCAGAACCTGATTTGTAGGCTAATTCTGCAGCATGTGCCCAAATATGACATAGCATCTTCGCTGGGAATTTCCATGAATCGTCTAAATTACGCTGTAACTCGTTATTCTACGATGCTTGAGAAGAAGAATCTAAACATTGAGGTACCCGTTTCAACATATGATCTTTTTTTGCCATTAAGTAGATTAAAGTGTCTAATGTGTTGCCAGAAAAGGGTGGTTGGTCTGGTCTCTCGTTCTGTCGACAAAATTATGTTATGAGATAAATGGTGATTTTTACACGCTTATTCTAATTTCTTAATTTCTCTACCATTTTTAAGCAGTTCTTTTCAATTTCCTAGAATCCTATCCAAAATTAATTCTTCACTAATGACATATACTGTTGGGATTCCGACTGTCGGGCTGTTTTTTTTTTCTGGGTGAGATCCCATTTCTTTCACCCATCCACTCCATCCCTCCTCTGTGGCTCTCACTATCGATCTCAGAAGTAGATGAAGTGAAAAGGTGAAAGATGTTCATGGAAATTTAGAAAAAAAATAGAGGAATTCGCGTTTTCCAACATTCCTTTCATTGACACATTCTCATAAAACATACCGACTCATATGTGTTCTCAATACACATATGAGTGCAGAAATAAGATTAAAAGAGCATAAATTAAATTTTAAAAAAACGCGCTGGATGAAACAGCTCTTGTTAATAGTGAGCACAAAAATTTTTCCTCGAAATACGGACCGGAAAGAGCAAGACCAGCAGAAGCACTATAGTGAAATATTAAATTATCAATCTGAATGGACATTTCCTCAAGAAATGAAGATGTCATTGCGCCAGCACAAATAGGGAAATCTGGAGCGATAGCGAAAATATGGTTGTTCCGTAGAATTTACTATTCTTTGCCACAATCATACTCTGTTTTTGCAGGATGTAGCTCGCGATCCCAGTATTCTGGCTAAAAACTGGCTCAACCGAGAACGCTATAGAAAGTTTTTTGGTAAGACATCATTCGTTGCAAGTACATGCTCTCATGCTGCAATCTTACCTCTATGTTTTCCAGATGCGGTATTGAGGAAATCCTCTCTGTCGCATGGAAAAGTTGCTGAGCTTCTGCAGTCTTCACCTGAAGAGTTGAAAAATATCCTTAAAGATTTCGACTGGACCGCTCTCATTCCAGCATTTCCACCGTTAACGGCCAAAGAATTGAAAAGGGCATGGTAAGTGTAATCACTTCGTTGTTGATCATCTCTATGAACTTGAGTGCGCCTGGATTTTCTACAAAGATCCTTATTATTTGTAGGGTGTTACTATTTTGTTACTTGTAAGCTGAGGCTGGATCTATCTGTAATGCAAAGGCGATTCGCTGGTGGTCTATAAACATTTAAAGTGCATCCAGAACATTTTCGTCGGATCTCAAGTACAACAGGAGTGCGGGATAATCTGATTTTTTAGTCTGCGATCCACAGCTTTCAGATTTATAGATGTGGCTGGTACTATCTGGCAACTTCGGAGTATTCATCTTACTGTAGATGGTTTCCAACTTTCATCAGTATCTTAAGACTGTAAACAGCCTCATACGCTTTTGAAATTCGATAATAATAACTCTTTCTCATTCATCTTTTTCTTCTCCAGGCGAATTATCATTAAAGAACAACGCGTCTCTTTCCTCGCCTACCTCGAGACACTTGACGAATATCATGCTTGGAACGCTGCTTTGGATGAGGTACTTCGCAGTTAATTAGTTGTCCGAAGCTGCTACTTACCTGTCTACGCTAAGAAAACTCCTGAGTTTTGTTAGGTAATGCCACGCGTCCAATTTTCTCTACGCGACCTGATTTGCTACGTGAAATCGCTCAGGAAATGCCTTGACAAAGAGGTTACGGTTATTCATTCCCAATACATAGACAAGATCGAACTTGTGAGGAGGTATGTCTATGGATGAAATTATTGAATTTCCTGCAATATGTTCTAATCCCCAAGTTGCAGATTGTGGGCGAAAGGTATTGTTGACGTGGAAAACTTCGACTTGAATAAGTGTCCGATTTACAAGAGAATTTTGTTATTCCTTCGTGCTAGGAACTCGTCGATATTTCGACAACTTAGTTTTCCTTTAACTGGTAGAGGTGAGGGCTGGTTTGCACCCATTTCTTTATGACTTTTTTGTGAGGGTGGGGATTAACATAAGGTTGCTATGTGGAATCGAAAATAAATTTTCAGAAAAGCTGCGGATTTTGGAAGCTTGTTATCAGCGTTTGAGGGAATCTTTGGATGACAATGAGCCTCTCTTTATTCTTCCAAAAGTAAAAACGCAGCTTCTTGTTGAATGTATAATCGACAGAATGCTATGTATAGATCCCTCTTGGCAGCCACCAGCTGTTTTTCAGCGATGGGTTCGTTCGAATTGGATCTTATCCTCGTTTTCTATAATAGCGTTATAACTTGTTATAACAACTACTTCCAGATTCGCTCTTGGGATTATATTGCCTTGTTTTCAAAACATTCCAACAATGAGGAAATACGGAACGTCGTGGTAGATTCACATCGCCTAAGGCAGTCCCTTTTTGAGGATCCCGTGAGGTGAAATTTTCTTGGTCGTTTCCATGTTCTTTTTCTTTGAATTCAATATCAGTCTACCTCGCACTATTATTCTCTCGATTATTTCGCACATATTGTTCAAAAATCAGCAGAATAATTTGGAAGGTGATAGTATATTATAAACTCCGGATGCGTTTGCTTTGTGGATTTTTTTCAGTCTTTCAAGTTTTAAAATTTTTTCATTTTTGCCGCTTATTGCATGTCTCTCTTTAGTTGTCTATATGGCCCTTCTCCATCCAGTAGACAGCTCTATTTGCTACATCAAAGTTCCGATGAGGAAGATGAGGAAGTATCTTGCTCCGAATGCGGATCTCCTTCAGTACAGCAAGTACTTTATTCTAGCATTAGAAGTTCGTACTTGATCAAGTCTTGGTCACAGTATTGCTCATGTTAAGGTCTATCCCGCGCAGGAAGGCACCGATGATCCACCCCGAAAACGCAAGCGACACGGTTCGGTTTCTCACTCTCCATCTGAAGAAACGCCGCAATTCCTTGCTGTAGTAGACACTTCGAATGTGTCTGCAGCAAGAATGCTTTCTTGGCATCCGGATGACCTCAATGATGGCTTACCAAAGACTGCACCTCCAGAACCCGAGTGTGGCGTGTCTGAAAAGGCGACACAGGGCTCATCTTATGATATTTTCGGTGATGTAGTCGATGAAACTATACTGGCTGGGAATATCATGAGTGCTGAAAGGAATTCATTCGATAGAAGTAAGTGTAGCAAATCTTTTTTTTTTTTCGAACGTATTGGTCTACTGTGGTAAAATCATTTTTGTAGATTCTCCTTCACCAGAACAACCGATATCACGCCATCACTCTCATTCACCGGAACAATCGTCACACCGTCAACCTTCTGGTTCTGCTGAGCAATCTCGTGAGCCTCCGCAAAAGCAAAAGTTGCCATGGAAAAAAGAAGAAGATGGTTCCAGGTATGTTCAAATAGGTTTCACAATTTCTTTACAATACACCAGTGAGCAGAATACTATTACTCTTATTTTTGTTCCAGTAATCTCAAGATTTCAATCCTATCTCGAACAACTGCACCAAAAACTCCAGAACTTGATGACGACAACAACATGATCATACCAAAGGAGGGATGGATGCAATTCCTAGCCTAAATTGATGGCTTTCTCTACAGTCCCAGGTTGTTTTTGTACAATCCTAGGTTGTTCTATGTAGTCTGGTTACCGCTGCTCCTTGTTGTGCTTGAAGTTGTTGTTTTTGTTATTATTGTCACACCAGCACGTGCCCGAGTAATAAAGTGCTAAATGAAGTTCGTTTATTGCATACTTTCCAATGTAAATGTTTAATCATGTTGTTTGCGCACTTCGCCTCACGTCAACATCCTGCAAAGGCCTGAAATCCGATCCCAATCCATAATGAGCACCGATCTGCACGAAATCGCAGAAAATCCTTCAAAAGTGTCACTGCCCCTCACCGAACAACTTCGGTGACGCGATGCACTTTTCACCTCTCTCCCTTGCAGGAATGAAAGCCCAGTCATCCTGCTAATGTCTAGACCGCAGATTCTACTGCATTCAGAGCGTCTTAACAATAAAAGAAGGGAGGCATCCAACTTTTTTTCGCTAAAATCCTACCTACCTTGAAGCCGCTCATAGTATATAAGAGCAGATGCACAACTTAAACCAATCACCTTGCGCTTTGATCTAGAACCCTATCAGTTTTCCCGCACCCTAACATCTATTCAGCAAAGGTGTGGAGTTGAAAACAACCTACAACAAATCACCGAAACATCTATTGTAGACAAGCAATCACTTAAGAAATTTGCAGAATTCCATATCCATAATAAAAAAAAACCCCAAAAACAAAATCTCCTCTAGTCAAACCAGTATTAACAACAACAACAACTTTATCATTATATAACATATTGAGGGGTTTACATCGCTTCTTGTTGTGCTTTCAGCTGGAGCAGAAGGGCCTTCTTCTCTTCGACGCGTTCCCTTCTCTTCTCCAATGTGATCTTCTTGGCATTCCATCTGAATGAGAATTTTCATTTGCAAGGAATCAGACCTAACAAATTCAAGTGAATCCAGAAAGAAAAACATTAAATGTAAAATAAGAACAGAAATCATCACCTCTTCTTTTCTCCCTGCTTCTTTGAAGGCTTGGTTCGTCGGTCAGGGTTGGCACGGATGGCAGCGTGACCCTTCTTGTACATCTGAACAGCAGTGCATTATATAACTGGTTATACTCGATCCAGGCAACTCTTATACTAACCTCTTCCAGATTGTCGGCATCAATGCCGTTGGCGATGAAGTGCGAGAACTGTCTCTTGTATGCATCCTCATCCTCTTCCTTCAGAGAGCGCATGTACTCGGCAACGTGCTTTCCGAAGATACGGTCACGGTGTGCCTCAGCATCGTACTTCTTGGACTCTGAGTCGTACCCGAAGAAGCGGTTCTCACTGCAATACAAGCAGCATAAATCCTCGAGAAAAACAAGACATATTCAAACACTTTTCGACAGAAATTATTATAAAAAAACATCCAGTTCCATTGAAAAAAGGCGGAAATCACGTACACCACTTGCTAATCAGTACAATCCATCAGAAATGATGGGGCGGATGAGGCCAGTGTAAAATCTACAGGCAGCATAAGACCTATGGACAAAGTTTCCGAATGGAAAGGTAATGGTAGTGAAGGTGGTAAGGGGGCAGAAAGGAACGTAAATAAAAAAAAAACAATTAAGTAAAACGATAATAGCTGGTCGGACCGTTGCATGCTGTTAAATCGTCCGCACCCCCTCATCAGCCCCATGGTTTCAGACGGAGTGTACACATGTCATTGAAATAGGGAAAAATCGACCAATCCTAACGAAATTTGCTGGATTTTTCTTTGAACAGTTTGAAGTGGAAAGGTGACAGATGAAACAAAACTAACACAAAAATTGGAATGCGAACAGAACATCTCGCGCCCTAAAGTATGCCCGCCTTTGAACATTGCCAAATTCGGAGATTTCACATGGTTTTTCAACTATTCGTACTTGTTTCACACATCCTTAGTTATTCTGGATGCGTTAAAAATGTGAAAAAAAAACTTGGCACTGAAACATGAGGAAAACTGAGGAAGGAGAAGTGCAGAAAATTTCTTAGAATTCTTGTGCGACTCGTGAAGCTTTCTCCACCGCCAGCATGTAACGCTTATTCGGGACAAACAACTGGACACAAGTTTTGCTGGAGACAGCTATTGAAAATATAAACATCGTATTTATGAGAGAACATTTGAAAAAACATTTAAAAAATTAGCGCAGAAGTCAGAACAGTTTCGAAAAAAACAAGGAAGAGTGCACTATTCGGCCCAAACAATTTTCGTAAGCGAAGTTCGGAAAAAACTACGACTTGAAATTCTTGGGCACTATTCAACTTTATTGGCACCAAAATGTTCAAGGTTTTTTTGGCTGAAGATTGGTATTTATTTTAGGTGCTGAACACGAAAATCGCATCTATTTTATACCGTAACCACATTTTTGTTGAGTTGCGGCGGGTGTACGCTAGGAAATCGAAGAAAAAAATGCCAATTTCGGGTAGAAAACGGAGGTGGCGTGCAAAATAATGTTGATAATCGTGATTAGCGGCTAAAATAACCCCTCTACGCAGAATTTGAGAGGATTCTGTGAGACACCGTGTCTACAGTATACGCACCGTAACCCTACAGAATTGGGGCTACCGTACATAATGGATACGATATTCGTGCTCAGCACCTCAAATAACCCCCTTATGCGAAGTTTCAGCCAAAAAAATTCTTGCAGATTTTGGGGCCAGTAAAGTTGAATAGTACCGATTCTTGGGCAGGACTGGCCCAACAGTGCCAAGCTAAGTGAAGGGCTCACATCACTCAGTAATAATCACTAGTTAATGAGACGAAGACAACGAACCTGTGAGGAACTTCGATTCCACCATCAGCAACACCCTTCATGACAGCAAACACCTTGCAGCCAGTGGTGGTGCGGGCCAAGCCAACATCGAGCACAGCTTTGAACGGAGAACGACCGTCCTCCTCTTCAACGGTGTAGAACTCACCGTTGACCTACAATTAATAATTCAGATAGGTTACCAAAACAACGAAGACAACAAAAATGCCTACATCCTCTTGTCCCTTGAAGGTCTGATCAAGTTGCAGATTCTTCAAGTGACGGCGAGCAAGCAAGAGGCCAGTGGCGTATCCGGCAGCATAGTTGGTGAGTCCAACCTAAGTAAACTGACAATAGACTGACAGCTAACACGAAGAAACGTCAAACTCTTACCTTGATGCCGAAAGCAGGGAGCTCGTGTGAGTAGGCCGAAGCAACGATGACATCTCCCTCAATCTTGGAGTACGCAATCTGAAATGTTTGCAAATATGTACAGGAGGGAAAGCAAGTATAAAGAAGAAGAAAAGAGAAATAACTATGATTTATTTCACGAAATAATTATCAAGAACCACCTTCCTTCGCCAGATCCTTTGAAAGAGATTGAAATAAGGGGGAAAAACATGAGAAAATTAGTCACAAACCTGAGCAATCACGTCCTTGTTAGTGAAACGCACAATGAGGCGGTATTTAGGTGTGTTGTACTTGTTCTTATCCTGGACAGTGAGTCTCTTTCTCGCATAGTAGTCGGTCTTTCCCTGTCGTCGTCGCTTTAACTTCACTTGATAACGCTTGAAGTAAGCCTTGTTCTTCACGACTTTGACAAGACCCATAATACCCTGAAAGATCAGACTACTAATGAATGAAACATGGACCAGATAGTGCGGCCAATTCACGAGATGACTGCAAATTAGCCAAACCTGACAGAGGAGTGAACCATCGAAAGACTACGCGATAAAAGCAAAGTCCAAAGAAACTGAGAGAGGTTCAGCGCGTAATTCCACTGAGACGTTCGAAAAAAATTTAAACGAAATCCCTCTACAAAAACTAAGTATTAAAGCCGGATAGCTCGAAACTCTTGAAAATACACAAAATAAAAGCCCATACTGAAGGAACTTCTGGATACACGCACCAACACTATTGGAGAACAAACTACTTCCTACTACAAGGACTACTGAGGATCAGAAGCTGTTTTAAGCTTTACTGTTCATTGACAAACTTGTTGAACAAGGAATATGCAAGTAGGCGTAATTTCAAACGATGGATTTTCGGCATTTGGCTGCGAAAATCGTCGAATGCGCAGCCAAGGTCCCGGGAGGAGGAATACAGCTTGCGTGGAGCGCGTTTCCTTGCACCTACTTCGCGTAATTGAATTTAGTGTACGCTGTTTACTGGTTTACTAACCGTGTATTTTTGTCGATAGCTGCATGTGTGAGCGTGGACACTCTGATATTTATTTCGAACAATTTTGTTCTGGGATGTAGCTGTATTTTCGAAGACGATGAGCTCAGATCTAGGCTTTGAAATGAGTGGACTGAATACTATTTTGATTTGTTCTAAGGTTCTCGTTGTAGTCCTGCTAATCTTCTTTGTACTGATGTTTAGCCGAGGATACTATGATTGTTTCGTAAAAAGGGTGTAATACCCTTAGCTTAACCACTTACAACATGACGAGGTTTTGATGAATTCCTCATATTCATGAAGCCCAACACTTCGCTTGCTGTGAACTTTGTCACAACAACATATAGCAGCTTCTTGTATAAGTCTAGAGCATGTAGAAGCTCCAGCCCAGTAGCAACGGAAATTCTATAGAAGTCGCTGAAGGTCTGAAGTTGAGGGACCGGGGAACAAGGAATGCTGGTAGGTATATAGCAACATAATGGGTATAACGTCAGAAAATCATTCTTTCATCACAGAAAACCGCCCGACTGGTCTGCCGCGCCGCACAGGTGGTGCGACGCTACAGACCAGCCATGCGGTTTTCTCCGATTCAAGAATGATTAAGTGGCACTGTATTAGGGCAGGCTGCCTGTTGAAAAAAAAAACAACTACCAGTTCAAAGTACGCCATCGAAGTTTTCACTATCAGAAGAGCGGAAGTTTTGTTTGAAATCAAAAAATCGGAGGTTGCTAATTAAGGTTGGTCTAAAGTGTGGGAAACATGGAGAGACAAAAGCAGCACTTGTGAGCTGGCATAACTCCCTTAAAATGAATTCTTCTGAGAACTAGAAAATGGGAACTAAGGGATACGGATCATCCTTAATCGGTATCCATTACAGTATCACTTGGAAAGTCAGTTTCTCCAGACACGAATGGGATGCTATGTCACATAGCATGGTAAACTCTTCACCAATCGAATACTTCTAGTCTTGGAATTAAGTTTTGAAGCATCAGGAGCCATTTAAATACAATGGATATAAATAATATCAAACAACATCAAATTTTCGGATATTCATTCACAAATAGGAGAACATATACAGATGCGTAAATTGAGCAAATAATCATATTCCACCGAATATATCCCGTGTTTGAAACATTAGTCTCACCCTAAACTACATAAAAACCTAGCACTGATGTACATGAGTTAGTCTAGGAGGTAGCTAGAAGGAATGGTTGAAGGAATAAGATTCCAGGATTACAGCTTCTTCGCGTTGATTGCATTCGCTACCCGAGAAGCATTCCGTCGTCCCATTTTTGCGCAGATCCAGGTGGATGTATCTACCAATTTATTCAGGTCGACACCCTAGAATCAACAATTACTTAGCCAGAAGTAATAACTAGTATATACTAAAAATATCCAAATAGAAGCGAAGTAGAAACTGACGGTGTCAAAGCCCAAATCGTTGAGCATGTAGACCAAGTCTTCCGTGGCAAGATTACCAGTCGCCCCGGCAGCATATGGACATCCTCCAAGGCCTGCGACGGAAGAGTCCGCGACACGAATACCCTTCTATAGAGACTTTTTTTTCAGAGGAGAGTGGAATTATTGAATATTCTCGACTGAATGTTCCAGACTGTTCAAAACTATTCCATACCTCGATCGCAATTATTACGTTTGCCAATGCTTGACCGTAAGTGTCGTGGAAATGTACTGCCAGCCGATTTGGTGGGACGGATTTCATGACAGTGTCCAGCATAGACGACACGGATCCAGCACTTCCCACGCCTATCGTATCACCGAGCGACACTGAATTAGTAGCATAACTACATTTCACTCCAGTTGCCTGGATAGAATAACATCTTGCACGATGAAGGCATGAAATTTGGATGGCGGTAGTGACTTCGTTTGAAGCGTCTTGGTCAAAATAAGCAAATTGTTAAGGCCAAAGACCTCGAAAGATGACCAGAAAATACAGTCGATTGGGAAAACATTTTTCTCTGATAACTGTGCAGCTCGAACGCAGCCTGAACGGCGTAATGGTTCGGGTAGAAACCCCAGCAGCAACGGTTGATAGTTGCTGCCATCCTTCCCTTGATTGCTGTCGTCCCTCAGCAATTGCTGCTAAAGGGCCGACAGATTGAACTGGCAACCTTTGCTGCTAGGGTTTCTTGCCGAACCATTACGCCGTTTGGTCTGCGTTCGTCCTGCACAGTTATCAGAGTTAGTACTCTCGCAGAATAACGGCGGAACATGCGGCACGGTTGCAACAGCTTTGTAAGTCCAAAGTTTCGCCACGATATGCTTACGCTCAAGCATGCAGGCCTCCGCTTATACACCTATACAACACTCCAGTGATTCAGACCCGCTTGCCGCGCCGCCCCGTTTGCGCCTTGGCACTCTGATTGTCTGCACATCCGCACTTCGCACTAATATCGCCATTCTCACTCCCACTCAATCCTGTGATTGTGACGCAACGCGTGTGTCAGAATCACTGGAACCCGCTATAGCTGCGTCGCAAATAAGAAGAATTAAATGAAATAAATATAATATAAATGGAATATTGAGCTGAAAATTCTAGAGAAAATCCATTGGAGAAGTATGAATACAGAAAATTCTCTTTTTTTTTCTTCTTTTTGTTCCTTCAACACATTTGAGGTCCTACCTTCGTAACATCCTGCATCCACTAATGCCTCCGCAACTCGAGCTACCACACTACTATTGATTTTGCCTTCGTAAGGGCATCCAATAACACAAGATACATATCTGGAAGTGTACAAGTGGTAAGAACTGCAAATAGAATTGAACCTTAACAATGGAGATCAGAAACTCACCCTCGGACTTTCAGACCCTCTTCTAGCGCTGCTTTGGTGACCTCCTGAAGCTTCTTTAAACTGTCTTCGACATTGGCGTTAACATTTTTCCTATAAAAATAAAAACGAGATAAAAGGTTACGTTGTTGTAAATGCTACAAAGCAAAAAAAGTACTTTGAAACACACCTACATAGAAAAAGTGTCCGAAGCTGCACCAAACACCGCGATTTCAGTGACATGACCATTTTTCAGCTGGAATAAAGGGTTCAGGAAGAACTTTTGCTATCCACCCTCAAACTGCAGCAGAACTACTTACAACATTCTTGAGTCCAGCAAGATTTGGGACGAGGACTGGATAGGAGACATTCGGGAATTTGGCGATTTTCTCGATTACTTCCTGGTGATCCCCCATCTGTGGAACCCACTTAGGCGATACAAAACTCGTCGCTTCAATGCTCTGAGTTCCTTACATTTCGGAGGAGTATGGAAGTCTAATAGGACGAGGTGGAAGTTCTTAACCAACTTTTAGTCCGCAAGCACTTAGTCGATTGATGAGGTTGACCTTGTCCTCAGTGGGTATGATTTGCTAAAATAAAACCACGTAAATTTAGTGCTTCGTGAGGAAATCGAACAAAATGGGAACAAATGTCTAAAAAAAGTTTCAAGGAGTTTGAAAAAACCTTCGGGAACGCTGACCTTTTCATTTTGCAAACCATCACGAGCTCCAACCTCAACTACTTTGAATGGCTGCCTCTACAATAAAGGTAATATTGTCAAAGCTATGGCATTACCGTCACCGTAAAAAGAGAATAAAGACAATTGAAATCAAAATCATACGTGACCAGCCACAGTAGCGAGGGTTCGTCCAACAGAAAGACTTGGAACACGCATGATGATCCTGGAATAAATTGCAGCTTCAGAAAACAGTGAAAATCGTGTAAAAAAAGAAGAATAGTGAGTATTTCAGAAGGGTAGAAAATTCAAATTGTTCCAAAAACTGCGGAAAAGTGCGGCGCGAACTGCCGCGCGCGACGAGCTGAACGGCCATGAGAGGGAAACCAAAACTAGTTCATAACCTAGGTGGAAAAATTAAAGTATTGAATATTTATTAGTGAGAGGATAGTGGCGAGAAAATGACAGGGAACAATCTTCCGAAGCGCTAGTCGCAACACTAAAATAATTAAAATATTGAACTGGAGCAGTAGTCGCGGCGATCGCATCGCGATCACAAATTGTCGCGGCCTTGTCTTCCTGAACAATTGGAGGCAGAGATTTTCAAGCTCTAAAGATGTTCTTTGAAGAGCTGATTCGATGATAATCCGGAGAAAAGCAAAAGTTGCCGAGAAACGAACTTTATATCCATAAGAACAGGAAGTCCTTGCAAAGCAATGACAAAAAAGTGTTTCCTGAGCTTAGTGGCTCGTATCCTCATTCTACCCATCTTTATATGTAGTAATAGTGATAGTAATAGTGTACGGCAGTAACAATCTAATCAGTCATAACTGCGTCTACACATACAACTTACTTGCTGAAATACACATAACCAAAGAAGTCCCGAGAAGTCCCGAAAAGATCTTCTATTTAAACAGTTTAAACTCTAAAACTCACCCTACTAGTTGTTTTCTGGAATAATTTCACCAAAATATTGAGTTTTCCACTCTGTAAGCTTCAATTCTTAGCTTATCTTTGCCAATTTCACTTCGGCGGCATGAAAACAAAATTCACAACGAAGCTCCAGGCAACAATATGGCCGCCTGCCATTGCTTAGATGCGCATGTACGAGAACGAGTTTCTACAGTATGCCATCCTGAATTCCGTCCAAATGAACAGATATCTGTCCTAAGTTTTTTCTTTTGCAACCGAAATAGGTTTCATGGAGGGTTTTGATCTTCCAGTTTCGCATACAAAATCCTTATATTTTTTTGGTAGGCTAGGGATTTTCCTGAGGATTTTGGGTGGTGTGGTTGTCAAATTGGTCTCGATTTCCACATGTTTTCAAAATAAAGATGGATTTTCTCCTTTTCTGCGTTACCGTTTGGTTCTTGAACGCTGACATTCCTCAGACTATTTTCATAAATTCTAATGTTTAGTATTTTCGGCTTCGTGTCGTTCACATGGCTCTGTTTAATCTTAGTTTATTTGAAATTTCTCCTCTTTTTAGGCATGGGTGACGCTGATAAACTCGCGGATATCCGCGAAAAGAAGCTAAAAAACATTATGAGGGAGCTGAAGATCCAGAAGCTCTGCCTCAACATCTGCGTTGGAGAGTCCGGAGATAGACTTACCCGTGCCGCGAAGGTATTCAACTACTTCTGTAGTGTTTAACCAATAGTGATGTAGTACGTTCCAAAAACAATGATAGTTGAGTATTCGTGCCAGTGACATGCATTTCTCGTCTGCCTCTCCGAATACGGCACTATTTCTCGCGTTCTCTCGTTCTCTAATTTCTGCGCAACTACGTTTCTCGGTGAAACACACTATAGACAGATATTCAAGAAGGAAGAGGACAAAAGTGTGATATTGGGAAAGACTGGCAACTAAAGCAGATTTAAGCATAAATACTTAGCTATCGTCCCTTTTGGAACCGGCAGTACATTTTCTTTTCTGCAGTATTAGTTAAGAATTATTTTTAAGGTGCTGGAACAGCTAACCGGTCAGACCCCAGTGTTCTCAAAGGCGAGGTACACCGTGCGATCGTTCGGTATCAGAAGAAATGAGAAGATCGCCGTGCACTGCACAGTTCGTGGCCCCAAGGCTGAGGAGATCCTCGAAAAGGGACTGAAGGTCAAGGAATTCGAGTTGTACAGAGAGAACTTCTCCGATTCTGGAAACTTCGGCTTCGGAGTTCAGGTATGCTTGTTTTTGCTGTACTAGTGTTTTTATTTTTTTTTTCGGTAACGAGCATACTGGTAGTGACATCTGTTCGAGTAGACCGCTTGTATTGAGTTACTGTCCTGTAAACCACATTCTCTTGACGTACAATCTCGTTTTGCTAATCCCTCTGGTACTGACGTGAAGAAGGTGCTTTCTTCAGATAAACGTAGGTTTATATAAGGTGACGTCCGCATTGATTTTTTTTGTAGCATTTGTGTAGCTTTTACTGAGACATTGCCTAGGATATATTTGACATGTACGGACTAATATCGCTTGAATCTCCCATCGTAGAGTCCCTTTCACTGGATAACTGAAAAACACATATTTACTGCATTTCGATGATGTTGTCCGTGAATATTTCCACAAGGGGTTATTTCATTTCCTGATGAAGAGAATCATTTACCTTTATTATTTCTTGCGGTTTGCGTTCTTTTCCTATTTCTTGCACTAATCTCACCGTTAACGCATGAAGGATGTTCAAGTACAAAATGGCTGCGGCATCTGTGTTCAGCTTCTCAACTACTACTTCTATATTATTAACGACGAAAATTTCTTGAAGTTTTTGGTGCCCTGATGTCAAAGCAATGTCAAGTTTTATATCACATTTTATGTAATATTTGCTATGGAGCGATTCCTAGGTCTAAAACCTGAATTGGTCATCGGAAGATGTATTAAATTAATATTGATGTGAGAGCCTTTCTGCAGGCGGAATCATCTTGAGGTACGCATCTGTTAGTATTGTTAGTATTACTGTTTTGGTCAGGTACCAGACGACTTGTTGTCTTTGTTATCTTGTAACCATCATCTTACCGAATTGGTGTTTTCATTTTATTTCTCAACAAAAAGTTATTGAAGGCGCTATAACTCATAATGCTCAATTTCTATTGTTTTTTTTTGGATTGTTCCATTTTAATGCTCGAGTACGTTTATTTTTTGTTCTGATTTTGCACGCCGTTCAGTTACTGTTGACGGTTGGATAACTTTCGCGTTTACGATATTTTATAATGTCTTAAAAATAAGAGATTGAGGCATGATGCCTAATAAATATAGCGTGGTATAACGCTAGTATATATAGCGTGTTTAACGCTGATTGGACTAAATATGTGCAAAACACCTATTATCAGCTCTGTAAGTACGAGTAGTTCAATTTTTATTTGTAAGAGTGATGCACCACCACTTTTTGCTTCCCAGATTTTGTTTACTTTTGTGACTTTGGTTTCCCATCTTTCTTCACTATATAGCTGGTCAGGCCTCTTCTAGTAAGTTCAATACAAGTGTGCCTTGTAAATGTTATGACGATGAGGACTGTGGTCTACATAGCAATTTTCATTGTTTGATTTCGAATACTCAACCCTAACTTTGCAAGTTCTTGAGGGACTCAGTTTTCCTTTCCGTCAACTTTTTTTTTTTGTATTCTCTCTTAAAGCGCATATTGTGGATAGGTGTTTTAAGCTTTATCTTGGAAATTTGTGTTTTGAGTAGCTTGAATGGTGGAAGACTGCCTTCAAATTGTTCGTTTCTTGACTCATTTAGCCAGGGAATGATTGTGGTTTCCCGCTTATCTCCCTTTCAAGACATTTTAGGGGTAATGTTTGTATGCGTTGGCTGCTTCACTCAATCTTTAACCTTTGAAAGGAAATTTCACTACAGTTGTCTGACTTTTGCTGCGTTGCTTTCCATTATTCGATTTCTTCCAGGAGCACATCGATCTCGGCATCAAGTACGATCCTGGAATTGGAATCTATGGTATGGACTTCTACGTCGTCCTTGACCGCGCCGGCCGTCGTGTTGCCAAGAAGAAGCGCTGTCCAGGACGCGTCGGACCAAGCCACCGTGTATTCCGGGAGGAGGCCGTCAAGTGGTTCCAGCAGAAGGTGATGTTCACGTCCGCTTAAGCTTTCATCTTTCTGTCCTCGTTACTTTTACTTATTGCGTTTTCTTTTAGTATGATGGTATTATCTTACCACCTAAGCCCAAGGTCAAGCGAACTGTCCACCGCAGACGATAACTCACCTCATATACCTCATTTTTTGTTGACTTCATAAATTGTTGTTCCTGTTTTGTTCTTGTTTTTGGCATTATACATTTATGCATGTCACGACTAGGTAACGTCCACGGAAGCCCTCGTTTTCAAAGAGACGGTGTGCTTCTCGTTCACTTTTGATTGGACGAAAACTGACAATGCTATAATTTATTATAAGCAGCAATGGCTGCAGTAGACGGCAGTTTCTTGGTAATCCGAACGGATATAACTCTAAATTGAGGTCTGCAATCCCCAGAAAATGAAGAGTACTGGTGGAGTTGAAGTATGATTTGTGAGGGGTTCGCTCTTAAATGTTGCATGAAAATAGTAATGGTAGACGCATATCATTTGAGAACATGGGCAAAGTATAAGCCATGAAATGGAAAGGGTGTCGCATATCGTATTAAATGCCCAACGAGGCTGAATTCATTGAAGTACTAAGAAGTAATAAGGATTGACTGTGAATAAATACTTGTTTGCTGTTTTATAATCGAGTGATGCATGTGGTGATTATGTGCATGTTAGGATAATAAACACAAGCTACGTGGATGATCTGCCCCAAATTAGGTCGTAAATTCAGCCTTGTGTTTGTTCGTTTATTTAGTGCAACAGGAGCTGCATGAAGCTTCTAGTTAGAGTCCCAGAGAGAATTGTCTCAACAGAATAGTTCTAGCGGTTCATCCCTAATTCGATTAAATGAGTCCAAATATTAGTAAACGCTCTCATTTGTTGTTTTTTCTTTGAAAGAGAAGAAGAGAAGTTTTCCATTAGTTTTAGAGTCGACTCTCAATCCTGCATTTGTAGAACTTCTCTGGAGCAGACGGTGGCGTTCGCATCGCTCTTGTAAAACCTTAGTAAAGACTGCCTATTTGGAATTCGCATTTCCAGAGAACTATATTCAAAATCTGGATGGAAATAAGGAGGCAGATGTGGGTGCTGATGATTGTGCAACAATCCTAGTGAATTTGCACATGAGACAATTTTCAAAAGCTTGTCTGATAGTCTAAAAAACATACATTTTCGCCAATTTGAGATCGTTTTGTATTCCTCGGCCGTCGTTAGGGCTACCTTGGAGAGGAGGCACAATAACAGGACCTTGGCTATGATAAGTGAGATGGAACGTACACAGCTACCTCTTATGCATAAGAATAATGGTCATACCAGCATACATCGTACCAATGAACCCTCTTTGGCCGTTTCATGCTCCACCAATCTCTGTAAGTATGGAGCGAAGCAAATTGTTGAGTCAGTCAGCTCGATATCTTAAAGGCAGCAGGAGCTGAAATCCTCGACTCCGAGCTGAGCCGTGGGTGATGAAGTACAGACTTAGCACATCATAAATGTGAAACGAACACAGACAATGATGGCTTACCTGCAGAGAAAATGGAACATTCGTCGCGAACACGCCTGGCCGTGTTCGTGCGCGGACGAGTTTTCCCTGGCGCGAAAGCCATTGCGGCGCGTGGTTTTGGCCGAGTCCCGCCATGAAACCCTGTGAATTGAATGCATTTCGTTTTCCCTTTGCGCCAAACCACGCACCGCAACGCCTTTTTGCGCCGGGGAAAACTCGTCCGCGCGCGAACACGGCCAGGCGTGTTCGCGACGAATGTTCCATTTTCTCTGCAGGTAAGCCATCATTGTCTGTGTTCGTTTCACATTTATGATGTGCTGAGTCTGTACTTCATCACCCACAGCTCAGCTCGGAGTCGAGGATTTCAGCTCCTGCTGCCTTTAATGGCTGCAAAGTTCCCATCTCTACTGGTCACGATAAACATGTCTGAATCACCGCGTATTCATTGGAGGTGTGAAGTCTCGTACCCGAAAAGGCCGATGTGGCCGTCCTTTTGCTATCGGCCAAATTATCCAGTTGACTAACCGCAGAACTCGGCTCCAGCGTACATTTTTAGGTACAACGGGTTCAATCCTGCACACATATGTACATGCTTAGTAACCGTTACGCGGTCTATTACGTTGAACCATTACCCTTTCGAATACTGAAGCAGTTTTTTTTTCTTTGAGAGTTCGCGTATCCCATATGAACATCACTGTCACCTCTTCTACCGTTAAATAAGTGAACTCCAATTCTCGAGACCCCACGGATGCGGCGCAGTCAGCCGCGGCGCGGCACCCCTGGCTGTTGGTCGCAAACCATGAACCATACACGTCCTTTCGCTACCTGTCTGGCAGCAGGGTATTCTACTGGACCGTAAAGGCTTCAACATTCGGAGTTGCCTATGTTTAAGTAATACTATTGGTAACCTATTATAGTCCGTTTCAAAAACGACGATAGTTGAGTATTTGTGCCTATGATCTGCATTTCTCGGCTGCCTCTTCAAAGACAGCACTATTTCTCGCGTTCTCTCTTTCTCTAAAATCTTCCCAGCTACTTTCCCCGGTGAAACGGACTATAGAACCATCCTACTCCGTACGTAATAGTATCCAGTAAAGTCTTTTAAAATGAAGCGACGCCTTATAACATCGATAACCCGTAGACATCGTTCAAAAGATGATATATAATGTTCATGTTTCATTAATATAACATGAGCTCTTGCTATGTACTCCTGAAAGACCTCAAAAAGAATTTGTTGGTTACCGAATGCTTATCGTAGATCTACTCCACACTTTGTCCGCCTCTTTTTCTTTCAACAGCGAGTTATGAAGGATAAAATAAGCCTAGCAACATTCCATGGCCCAATGTGGACCACTGGTTAGCCGTTGATTAATCCCACTAAGAAGTATGTCTTCCTGGAGGTGAAAACTACACGGGATACTGCTAGAGAGGCCTGGCAAGGGTCCTGGTCACAACCCGATTGCATGATTGAATGAAACGAACAAGTTAGT
The DNA here is from genome assembly GCA_037903475.1 of Ancylostoma caninum. Taxonomy (NCBI): domain Eukaryota; kingdom Metazoa; phylum Nematoda; class Chromadorea; order Rhabditida; family Ancylostomatidae; genus Ancylostoma; species Ancylostoma caninum. The sequence goes on along the minus strand of JBAJFG010000034.1, from coordinate 616,910 downwards.
CTACTAGTAGTGCTCAGACGTGTTAGCCCAACATCGTTCTTTGTCCATTCACAGTTCCGAAGCTTTTGTATGGAAAAATTCCAGCGAAATTCACTGTTTACAGCGCTAAGCGGCGCGACTGCCCACTGTCTACGGGATTGTCGTCTGGTGATTTTCGAAACTGTGATATTGTCACTCAGATGGCGTGCGCCCATCAATGTGCACATGGCTAATGTCGTCTGTTCGATAGGATTATTTATTATAATTATTCTTCATTGTATATTTGCTGTAGGAGGTTAGTTTGCAACACTACTTACGTGGTTCAAATCGGTTTTTCGGCGGGAATATTTTTTTACCTATATTCAGGAGTTTCTTTGAGAGAGCGTACGGGAGATTATGATGTCGTTCATATTGACGAGACATACAATGTCAACGACGATGTTGTTGAAAAGGTGTCCTTCACGGCATTTGGTATATTATTTTCACTCTTCTTCTTGTTTTCACTTTTTTTTTTGGAGTAATTTGTTGTAGGTCTTCAAGTTTGGCCCCTTTGAATAACGATTTTCGAGTGATTCAGGTCGTCGATATGTTGCTGTATTAAATCCCAGCACCGATGTGTTTGATCCATACAGCAAAGTCAAAATTGGTGACGAAATTGCTGTTCCGCTCGATCGTGCTCATCATTATCGCGGTTACCTGAATGGTATTCATTGTTTCCGAACTTGTTTCTGTGGATTTTTCTCTCTTTAACATAATGGTAACTCAAATAATATCCAGGAAACTTGCGCCACACCGTTGTTCTTTCACGCCTTTGGCCCGGTGTCTACATTGGATCAATATTTGCTGGTAATGATTCAATTTATATTGAACCGGCTTCTCCTTACTTTGACACAGCTGGTGACAGGTAACTATTTTTTGTTCATTTTCTTTGTTTCTTTTCAAGAAGTACATCATTCTAGAGACGTATTGGTGTTTCGTCCCAGTAGTTTGAATAGTTCAGTGTTTTTTCGTAGCCTTAGCAGGGATGGAGTCCATGTACCACTGCAGGTAAGCAGATCACTTTTCATTGGTACTTTTCCATACTGTCCATCTTGAAAATTCTGCGTAATGAACATAGTCGAGCTCTAGAGATGGCATTCACATTAATTTTCGTAGTAATCGGTTGATGGAGATTCGTAACAGCAAGTAGAACACCAATAATTTTAACCTGCCTGCAAAGATATTGCCGTGGACGCTGATGTCAATTTGGACGTTTCGGTGTCTGTCGCGCAAAATTACCCAGGCTAGGTTACTTGCACATGCGTTCCTGACATCCGCGTGGTGGGACCCCCTAGCCTGGAGCGGCGCGCAATCAAGCACACGGAAAACTGCTCCCCTTTTCCGTGGATGTCTGGCACATTAAGCGTTATTAGTCGTTATTTCATTATTAGATGTGAGCTACATCAGTGTCTTGCGATTGGTTGGCTCACGTCCAAACCAATGAAGCCCTCAGTTCTCTTCACTACCCACGGTTTTCGAGATCGAAAATGCTTTTTCTGCTTTTTACTTCCAGTGTTTGCACCATGACGCCGGGTCTATACGGCTTATCTGTCACAGTAGCTTTTTGTCGGGTCGCAGCTTTCAGGATTGCGAAATCCTGTACTTATTGTTAGCAGTGAAGAAAGCGGCGAAAAAGCGTAACCAGCAGAATTCGCTTATTCTCATCAAGTTTGCAAGAAGAAATACTCATACATTACATAGGAAAAGAGATCTCATATTGGTGCATTCGAAACAAACACATCAATGTTGTAGTTTTTTTCTTCATTTTTCATATTTCTAGGCCACCCCGATCAGTTCAGCTGAGGAACCTCTACCACGTGCCCGCAGACAAGTGATCCCTACTGAGAATGAAGTGCGGAACAGATGTCCTTTGAAAATTGTAGCAGATTATAAATTTTTCTCCATTGTTGGGAAGAATAACACAGCTTTAACGACGCGGTACATTGTGAGTCAATTTTGCTGCTCTCTTTCCATTTGTATAGATCATTTTCATTATACTTTCATTTTTTGTTCTAGGTAAATATGGTAGCTCGAGTAAATGAGATTTATACGGTTGTGAACTGGGATGAAGGGCAAGAAGAGACAGAAGTAGAACGAGGACGGTGCGTAACTGCTGGTGATTTTCACGTTTCTTTCTTCTAGCCTTAACATTTCCAGTTGTATAGGTTTGTGAACATGGGATTCTCGATCAAGGAGTTGAAAATCCTGGACAAACCATCGCGTCAGCCTGGGCATTACAACTCGAGAGATTCCATAAACAATGGCGTATGGAACTCGAATCGTCTGTTGGAGGTTGGTTACCGCACTGTTCTATCTTGAGGCATCGATATCTATCACTTTCTGGAATAACGATTTGGCATGGGCTAAAATTTACTCGTGTAATTGTCCTGGTTGTACGCTCAACCGGTTCTTTTCTTTGTTACTGATTTCCATAATGCTATTAATCTCGATTTCACTGCTTATTGGATCGAGGAGAGGTAAAATTCAGACTATTTGCAGGCATTTACTCGTGAGGAAGGCTCACCAAAGTTCTGTTTGGTACATCTTTTGACTGCCCAGTCCTTTTCTGATTCTGCACATATTGGTTTGGCTTACGTAGCCGACACCCGTGGTGGTCCAGGAGGAATTTGCTCAGACTCGGCTTATGTAGGCTTTCTGGAATCATTTTCTGTTTATGTATTGTTCAAATCTCTTCTATTTTAAGGTCGTCGATCGCCAAATTAGTTATAACACAGTGTTTACTAGTGCTATGGGGAACACTGGCTTGTATGACTATCCTCTAGTGACCAAGGAAGCAGAGATCGTTGTTGCTCATGGTAGTTTCCAGTAATTTCATTGTTATCAGTTCCATACTACGTTGAAATGTGGAAGTTGCAGAATATGCTCATAGTTGGGGTGCACAGCACGACGGTTTGGATCGTGACGCTGACGGTCGTGAGGAGTGCCTGCCGGATTACGCCGAAGGCGGGAACTATATTATGCATATGTATGCCCAGAATGGATATGATCCGAATAACATAGTGAGTTTCTGGCAAATGTGGATTTGTTTTATTCCATTTTACTGGTTATATGTGGCTTTTGTCTCTTGAATTTACTGTGGACCAGACATGTTCATAACGCCTCTTGTAACTATTTGTTCTATTACCTTCTTTTTTTTTCTTGCTGATTGCGGCCTACTCTTTCCTATCTCGTATAAATTGACGAGTAGTGCGCGGGTTTTCATAGCGTTGCAGATCTAGCTGCGTGGCAGGACCCAGTCGACACAATCACATAACCTCTGTGACGGTCTTGTTGTCGGGCCGTGTTTCTCACCATTTCTTTTGTGTCTTTGTCTTTATTCTGAGATGTTTGGGTAAAGCCTTCACTACAGGCAACGCCCGACATCCACAGCACCCAGTTAGTCTGCTGCACCGCATAGGTGATGTGGCGCGGCAGACCACACCGAGGGTATTCTGTGGTGCAAGAGTGATTGACCGGCATTGTACGGGTACTGTACCTTCAAATTGTTAACGGCCATGCCTTCCTTATCTTACTTCTATTCTTTCAAGTAATCGTTTCCTGTTAAATTAAGATGATGAAGTAAAAGTATTGGAACGTGGCCTTTCTTCTAATTATCCTTACTTTTTTGAATAAGAGAACCTACGATGCTACCTTACGACCATCCTATTCAAAAAATCACCGACAATGAATATAAAACGGAGATTACTCCCATTTGGAAGATGCCTAGATTACTTATTCATACTTTCTAGCGGTTTTCTCCATGTTCTCGAAAGAGCATCCGACGTATGCTTGAACGTCGTTGGCATCGTTGTTTCGAACCAGAAAAGGCATCGTTCTGTGGAAATGGTGTAGTTGAAGAGGGCGAGGAATGCGACGAGGGAAACTTTTTCATGAATAATGGTAAGCGCTGTCCGATTTCACGTGCTGTGGTAATTATGTTTCATTTGTTTCAAATGAAGTCCTTCTGTTAAGAAAACTACAAAAATGTTCCTTTCCTACTTATCCGAGTCTTTCATTCTTCAAATTCCTGAATTTCGAATGTTCTGGAAATTGTTTAGGAAGTTCGCTTTGCTGCACGGCTGACTGTCGTCTAGCGCCATCAGCTCAGTGCTCACCTCATAACCAGCCATGTTGCAATGATGCGTGCTCTTATCATCCTGCAAATCATATCTGCCTTCCTGGAGATCCTCTCCAGTGTAAAGCATCGTCTTATTGCACGTAAGTTCGGGTATTCTGTGTTTGCAAGGAGTCTTGAGGTTTCTTTTGATCGTTTCAGGGGACATTCTGGTGAATGTCCTCTTGCGCCAGCGATTCCGAATGGCTCGCCGTGCCTTGAGGACGGTGAATGTCAAGACGGAGTGTGTCTTCCTTACTGCGAACGTCAGAGTATCGCCAAGAAGAGTTGTATCTGCGAAGAAAGTAAGTGGGATTCTCCCGCGCTTCTCATTTTGGTGGAAAAGCTCGTCTTTAACTTCAAAAGGCTTGCATTCTAGGAGCATCATTACTTATACCTATATTTTTCTCGTTCAGGCAGATTTAACGGAAATAATTCTGCTCCCTCTTTCAGTTCACCTCTCCTGTCGTAGATGTTGTCGTGATGTTAATGGTACAGGCCTATGTGAGCCAGAAATTGGTGCTGCTGATCTTGTTGACGGCACTTGGTGTGCTCAGGGCTACTGCAGAAAGGTTGGCTTTCGTCCATCGTTATCCATGTATCCGGTTAATTATTATCCATTCCTTCAGTCCAAATGCGTGAACGAAGTGGCAGACTACGTCACGAGACATTTAAATGTCCTTACTGATCGAAGCCGCATCTGTGAGTGCTTTTGGCTCTAGTTTTTACCTAGGACTTCATATTTGTGCACCATTTAGGGCCAATTATACAGTCGAATATCGTTGCTATAATCGTATTCTTATCCGTTGCTGTGTGGATACCTATCGGTTACTGCATTAAGAGAGCTGTAAGTTTTGACTTTTCACTTTATATATTTTACGGAGATCTTTTAGTGTTATATTTAACTATAAGTATAGTTCTTCGCTTGTTTGTTGACTTACGAGTTAGTTCCTTTGACAGACTACATGCACTGCGAGTGGACGCGGCGCGTATCGAAATATCGATCGAACGCAACCGCACCGCTTGTGTTTCTAGTCTGAGAATGCCGCTGTTTTGAACTAACTATAATTCATTCTGATACGTGTATTAATATCAATATGTCCGTATTTCATTTTCATATAATTTCAGGACGGAAGAGAAATTTCATCGACGCGACGAGCAGGGCGCGTGCGAACTGTTGACGTAGTGCGTCAAATCGATTTCCGTAACTGATTTCCAATATACTCCTATAGCTGTCATAGACGTTCCGCTTTAATATTCCATAGGTTTTAAAGCTTTCATATCATGCGTTCTCATCTCAATTGTTAAGCTCGTACGCTCTCAGCTTTCTGTGATTTTCGTGCCGTTATGATCATGTTCGGGTCGTGCAATTGTAATGTTCGGTGTTCTGCATAGCAGTCGGATCAGTTTAATATGCTGTTGTTTTAATATGTGAGAGCTTGATCTATTCTCTTTTTTTGTGGGTAAATTATGCCTCAATCGCCTTACTTATTGACTCATTTGCCTCGTTTTTCTCACTACTGCCGAATCTCGTTGCTATCATTAGTGAACGTTGTTCTGTGAGTTGTTATTCGCTTCATGTTGACTTGTTCGAAATAAATATTTCAATAATAAGAGGAGGGAATTCTTGAGTAACTAGTTATTTATTTTGTCATAGTTGAGTTACTTAGTATCATCCAGACGATTGCACATGAGTTTTACTGGTAATAGTAATCCGAGAGAAATTGGGGAAATAAGGTGCTCGAGCATATGGCTCTCGACGAAACGATAAATAACGACATCGAAACGCCTTTTCGTGTAGACATTACAACATTCTGCACCAACAATCAATTATAGTCGCTTTTACCTCAGACAAGAGGGTAGGGTTAACAATGCTGCAAAAATAACAGTTGGGACAAGTACCGACCAATCAGCGATCTAATCCTACTCTGATTCGCTGACCTATCGGCACACCCCGTTTAGTTTAATGCTAAACAGCACCTTGCGAGAGTGAGTTGCCAACTTTTTCGAAATTTTTTTTTGTAGAATAATTGAAAATCTCGCATTAGTTTATTTTCACTTGTTTTTATTACTATGTTTGAATGTTTGTTATCATTCATTTATTAAAATCAATATTTTCACTACTTTATTCCACCGTCCGGGTCTCCAAAGTCGGGAAGACCTCAATTTTTTTCCACGTGACATCCCTCACTGAGCATTTCTAAATACTTCCGCCGCTGCTAGAGAGTATTAGATTCCTCTGTGGTTTTGGGTAAATTCGACTTTTATTTATTTATTTATTTTTGGATGATTGAGCGATTAATTTCACCATTCTTTTTTAATTATGAGGTTTTAAATTTAAGCGACTGCCTACCTTTTTTCAGACAATCAAATTTTCGTCCGCGTGCCCTATCCGATCCTAGATGTAATCCAGATTTTTTCCCAGAAAACCTATTTAACGTTGTCCCTACGGAAAATAATGTTCCTTAGAAAACTATGGTCAAGTGAGTGAAAATGTTGTTCAATACAAATGGATAGAGCAAATATGTATTAAAGACGTGGATCTCAAATTATCTCTACACTGAAGGTGTATAATTTCAAATTTTCAAATGTTTCACGTGGTCATCCGTTCGTACCTGCTTCATCTCTTGATTTGTCACAGGTTTCCAGAGGTTCTGGATATTGGCGTAAATTACTTGGCAGTTAAAAAAAGGGAAGTGGAGCGTTATACCTGGAGAGGGCGGTGCGGCCCAACTCTGCGATTGGTCAATTCGTCCAACTGGTCAATCGCAGAGCTCGACGGCGCCTCCCACTCCAGGTATAAAGCTTCATACCCAAAAAAGTCAAAGTGCTGATCATTTCAGAACAACGTAATAGAGGGAGAAAGGAATTTCACTGAAAATATTAAAGAGTTCCTATGGAATCCGTCACATTGATAGAAATATGATTCGCTTGGAAGGTAGCAAATCAGCTACAGAGTTTTCACTGTACACTGGAATGGTGTGGCATTCAATCAAAAATTAGACAGTCCCTCACCCAGAACAGTGGGTTTCCGAACCTTCAATTATCCCCCCCCCCTCCCCCTCCCTCGCGTGAAATTCTATCTATTTATTTTGAATTAGTCACTCAAAGATGATGCATCGAGAATGTGCTCCCCTGTTTATAGGATGAATACGGGACGGTACCACTAAGAAATATGATTCAAGTACAGTCTGGTAGCCCAGAGGTGGCACTCGGGTCGACTTTCTCCGCAATTACTACCTCATCTCGAAATCGGCCAAGTAATTTAATTTTCGCAAATTTTTGATATTTATGTGGTGTGATTGCTTTCATTTTAATGTTGCCCCACTGCCATTCATTAAAATCTCTTTCCAGACGCATCCTGTGGACAAAGTCGTAATTGCAGACAATGTCGACCCAGGTGCCATCTCTAAGCTAACAGACCATACCATGTAGTAGAGAAATCAATCTTTGGAGGGAGTGAACCTGGGCCGAGTGCATCACTCACTCAGATTACTCATGGTAAACGTGTACCCAATTTTACCCTTTACCTGGCACCCATAAACATGTTTACCCATGTATAACGTTCTCCCGATCCAGTTTCTACCAGTGGGTAATTACACCCATGGTATACGGTTACCAATCTTTTCAGTGATGTATCCAGGGATTGGACTGGGGTCGCGAACAGGGGCGAAGAGGCGTTTTTTCAAATCCATACTTTTAATGCCTTCTTCGTTGTTAGCCTTTGAATATCAGCGATAATCACTTGAATACAAGGTTGTTTCGAAATTACCTTGGCTTTGAAATTCTGACCGTCCGGTACCCTTTCTCGGCGAGATCTCTCGCCTTCCATCTACATTCTCCTCTCCGGCTACCACCACCACTGCGCAGCCTAACAAACCGTATTTCCAGAAAAAGAAAGGAAAAATTTATCAATTATTTCACACGCTTGGTAAAATGTCAGCCCATCTCTGCTAGCAAATCCTATGCTGTTGAGATTTTGGAAAGTCATCGATCTCTTCCCACAGCGGTGAGCCTCCATTGTGGCTACATTACTTACTACTGTAGGAGGAATCCTTGAAAAACTCACAGGAACATCAACATCGTGGGACGAGTATTCGTGCAACTGGGAGTTCGAGATGGTTTCCAGAAATTCGACCTGATATACCGAATTCAAAAGAATTGTTACAAAGTGGAATCGTTAGCACCTAAGTTCGCTCTAGTATATCTAAAAACCTTAATTAAAAATTAAAAATTTTTTAACTAAAGTATTTAACGTACTCTCTTTAAAATACAACAAATACTGTAAAAATACAGATATAAAAATATCCAAAAAAACTTGATTAATTTAAATAAATATAGTATATAAAAAATGTTAAATAAATCAAAGAAATAGGTAAAAACTTAAACCAAAACATTATTATTATTATCATATCATAAAGAAAACATGGATAGATCTTCGTAATCATAACAGATTTTTTTTTCATTTGCGTCCTCTTCTCTATTCCTTTGTTTTTGTTTACTTTTTTTTTCTCGCTGACCCTGAATCAGCAGTGGGAGTTTTACATGATCGCGAAGTGGATGCGATGACTTCGTACACATTTATGAAGAAATTCAATGTTTTCTTTACACATGTGGCTATTTAGGTCAACAATATCAACTGAATATTGAATCATCACCGTAAGGGACTATGCTTGTGTGAAACAAAACAATAACAAAGAAAAAAAACATAAAATGACACAGCATAACAACATAACTTAAAAATACATGACATGACATGACGTAACACAACGTAACCGTCAAATCATTACGAAAAGAGCAATGGAATAGTATTAGGTCAACAAATGCACGGATGCATCATTGATATTACTCGTGGTAAACGTGATAACGTACTGAAATTTTCCATTTACCTGGGTCTCATCAAAATGTTTACCCATATATGTATGACTTAATCTATTCTATAGCCAAGAAACACACCACAGAGCCAGGATGTCTTACTGGAAGGATAGGGAATCCTATACAAATGGGTAGCAGCTGGGTATAGACGTCACGTATAGGTGAACATGTTGATAGGTGCCGGGTAAAGGGTAAATTTAGGTATGTAAACACGTTCTGGATGATGCATCTGTGCCCAGAATCTGTGGAGGGACGTTGGAGAGAAAAAAAATGACCTCCCTGCAGGAAGAAAGGGAATCGAACGGCAACATTTTTGAATTTGAGTCATTTGAAATGAGAACAGTTTCAAGTCCGAACAAGTAAGGTTGTTCTACCAATAGCAGTAGAAATGAGGAATCGAAACTAGTCTTAGCAAAATTTTCATATATTTTTATAAAGCTTTTTGGTGGAATTTGTTGGCCCACCCTCGGGCAGCCTCCTCCCCGTCCCCGCCCACTTCTGATGCCAATGGTCTTCTCGAATATACGTAGTTCTGTCAAAGTTTTCATGCAAGAAAGTATGTATATGAAAGAGAGTTCAAGAGAATTTTCAAACATTTTTAAGACAAGAAGGCTGTGTAAAACTTTTAAGACTGTAGCACTTATAATAACATAAAGAAGCTTATTGATTTTTTTCATAGAACTACTTCATAGATGCATTTAAATAGCTCTTATTAGCACTTACAAGAGTACCCAGTGAATCTCTGGAATATGTATGTCCTCATGCATATAATTACTGCATTAATCCGTGGATATACTATCGCAAAACAGTCCATAAATTACTAATGACTCTAACTTTACTGATAAAAATGCGCACATTTTCACAAGTGCTCCTAAACCTTCCTCAAATCACATGAGGCGATAAAATTTGCCTCAAAACATGACTCACTCACAGTATGTTTAGGGTGTGTGTGACTGAGTTGCTCTGTGGAAAACACATCGCTGACGAGAGAGAACGTCAGCGGCGGAGAGTTCCAGGAAAACAACGGATCGATTCGGTCGTCCAAACGCGCCGTGTTCGGCCGTTCTCTTATCACAGTTTTACCAATCATTTATCTACTTTTTAAATAATCGGCATCTAGTTATAACAGATTATTTTCGGCGTGTTTGACCAGAAGAAATAGCCCGGTTTTAGGTGAAAATGACGCGGAATGAGACAGTATTGGCGGCGGGAGGCTCCTCTATTTCGGGTTTGTTGATTCAAACTTCTGATTCATTTGGATAGCTTGTGATATTATGTCGTGAGAAACAGGTTATATTCTCTTGTAGCTTCACGTATTCAATAGACTTGATTCTGGCAAAGATCCATAATTTTTCTAAAACAATAATGACGGATTTGATGCACATAAACTGTTATCATTGTTTGAAAAGCTCCAGATTGTCTACATCTGTAACTGTCTTGGTTCCATAGACAAATATATTCATCGTGAGCTAACTGGAACATGAAAGCTATGAGGAACAAGGATATGTTTAGAAGGGAGTAATTATTCGATTGCCTTGCGCTCCAGTACAAATGTTGTGACCCATGGCCAAAACGCAGCTATTGGCTGTGAGAGGCAGTCGTCTACAGTGATTCCTTGTTTGTCACAAAGTCAACAGAGAAACCATTATAGTAAATTACTAGAAATAAAAGAAAATCGAGAAATGATAAGTCCGAATCTGATTTTTTTACTAAATTCGGGTTGTAAGTGGTGTTGCGTAGAAATGATTCATTTATTTATTTTTATTGAAAAAATCGGCCAAAAAAAACCAGGACTGCAGGAATTTGGCAAATGTGATTTGTAAAAAATGGCTATCATATAAAAAATAATAAAAATAACTCGAAGATAAGGCAATACAGTCGTTTCCATTTACTTTATTTTATTATTTATTCAATTTATTGGTGTAATTTAATAATAAAGGATGGTCCAAAAATGCGGTAACAACGCTCGCTTCTCCTCTGAGAAAATTGTTTTGTCTTGAAGTTAAGCTCATCTGAGATGTCCTTTTCCAACGTTTTACCGGAACAGTGCTCCGTCCCACAAGTGATTTTTGATTCAGGACTCAGCCAAAGCTATTTTTTAGGTGCTATTCGTTTCATCGAATGACAACCCGTTTATTTAGCCCTTATTTGTTGTGTACGATGGTTGTACACAAACTATATATAGGTTCAAGAGTCTCTCTCGCGACTCTACTATGACCCTAGCGCTTCTGTTACCACCACTGTAGTAACACACTATCTATATAACGGCTTTATTGATGAACGAGGTAGACGAGGCAGGCGGCGGTGAGGCGGCTGCGGCTTCCCGGTTTGCTGGACTGCTGGCTGGACCTACTGGTTAGGACCAGTACTGACGTGGACTAACTTGACCCCACCGAACCCTGGGTTTATATGCAGGCTTGTTTGTCAGTAGTCGCGCTATCAAGTAGGGTTTTAGTAGGAGTTTGTGATAATCGAGACCAGGGCTTGTTCATAACCTCTTGGGAATTTCGATTAGTTGTGCAAGTACTTAAAAAAATGTTGGATGACCTGAACCCCAACCACTTGCTCGCCGCGGTCAGCGACTTCACTCGACGTTTTTGATCCTGCGTCGGAGAACTGACAAGTGATATCCCGAAGTGAAGGGTTGTCGCATGTTAAATAGACTTGATAAACGTAAATCCTACGACTATACTGCAAATTACATGAAAATTCTTTTTCGTTGTACACTTTTCCGTGTTATCGTATTTCTGGCCCACCCTGTAATAGTTCAACTTAGAATTTCTTATTTTTGCCCCTTTTTCTCACTCATCCCTTTCTCTCTTCTTGCGTTTTTAATTCCTTCTTCTTCATTTCTCCTTATCTTCCTCTTCTTACTCATTTCTTTTCCTTCTAGTCCCCCTCTTCACTGAAGAGCCTGGGGAGTACTAGAAATCAAATTGTGATTCGTTCTAGGGTAGAAGCGAAATGAATCACAATTTCGTTTTTCCTTATACCTTTTCCTTATTTTTCCGTGTTTATTAGAAGATACACCAATAAATTTGGTGTCTAACAAGCCATAACAGTAGGAAGTTTGCGCTCCGACTGAAGAACAAAAGCAAATGCATTTTCCTAATTATTTATGTTGATTAGTGATGGTATACTTATTTTTTATTTATTCACTCGAACGCGTAGTATTAGGTTGCCGAGAAATGATTGAGACACTTCACAAAAAATTCTTTCTTTCTTCCCTCTCACATGTCTTACCTCCGTGGTATGTTAATATGTGATATCCTGCCCAGAGCATCTGCGCCATGGGTATGTAAGGGCATGGCGCTACGTCATTGGTTATCTATGCGCAAAAATGGACAATCAACCATTTGAGCAATTTACTTGTACGAGCTCTTACTGAGCACCAGTGGGAGCAGCAAGGACGACAACATCATCATGGCATTCGACCTGGTGCTCGTCAGCCATGCAACTGTGAGCCGTCGGTCCCAAAGTTTCTTTTCGGGCGATACGTCTCTCCAAGCCCGTTTTCCTAATCGGCGATCTCCTGAGCTGAGGAGCGGAGTATGCTCCAGCGGAGTTGCTGATGATTAACGAAAAGGAAAACAGCAACATTTACAATAGTCAACTTAGGACGACGGCCCTCACTATGAGAGAAAAGAAACACCAACGTGTCGAGCTGCACATTTTGCTTGACGAAATGCACCCTCCAATGACTTTGTTGACTCGTCTACACTAGAAGGAGCAGACACGGACCACGGTGCCACATACGCCACCCTTGTCCGAGCTCATGCTTCCTATTCATTTTTTTAATTTTTATTCATTTATTTCATGCACTAAACTTGTGCTCCTTACAAAGACAATAAGTACGGCAGGCCAGCTCGGCTATCCAGTTCACCCACTGACTGAATGCATCTGCACATAGCTGTGTACGCAGTCCAGTATCCATGCCCTGCCCTTAACTAATAGGACCTGTAAGAGTAAGTAGCTAGTAGACATACTGCTTGAAGCCTTCGCATATCACCACTAAACATGCGATTGGCACTAAGGAATGCCACTACAGGGTGGCTGTTAAGTATGGATCGCGTTTTTTGAAGGTGAGAAAGGAAATAGGAAAGCAGCTATCGCCTAAATCTTGTGATGATACGATAACTAGTGACTTTCGTGGTTAGCATGAGATTTTTGGTTCCCCTGCTTGGACTCTTCCAGAAGTTATAAAACGATTTCCTCATCTACTGCCATCAGTGAACTTCAGTGGTTGCGCACTCCATGTTACTGAATTTGCTAAACGCTCTGATTTCTCCGCACTAACAGAAGGGAATATTGTGAAACAGCAAAGGGAGACAGGCCGTACTGCTCCACTCCAGAAACCAGAGCGACCTCGATCCATTCGCACTTCACGTTGACGTGGCATCATAGAGAAGTGCATCGCCTGCGACAATTCCTTCACATTGAATCGCGTGGCTTCCAACTCGAATATCTCCACAGACACTGCTCAGAAGATCGCGAAACTTGGGCTGGGGCTGAGCAGTTACTGAACGTTTGAAACAGCACACTGTCAGATTGGGTGAGCAGGGAACTTTTCAATTAGGCAAAAAAAGTTTCCAAAAGAAATCTTCGTGGCCGCCTCCTCAACCCCGCTTTTGTTCATGGAAAAGTTTTCACTGTTTGGGCTGCGTGAATTCTGTGGGAGCCAACACGACCACTGTCATTGTATCGTACTACAATGAAGAAATAGGTGACAAGCGAATGAGCTCTTTTTCTTTAGTCTGCCATGGTCTGGGATGAATTGACCTCAGGAAGGCCTTCTTCGCTGTTTTTCGTGACAAAATTGCCGAAAGTTGACGCAGATTTTCATCAGAAGCACATCTTACGCTAAGTACTCCTTCCAGGGACCAACAGACACGGATGCACAGAGTGGTTTACCTCGTAGCAAGGGTGGGCCTCTCATTTGGCCACAAAATCCACTTTCGCCTTGTGTGACTCTGACTTTCCCGATTGGTAAGACTAAGATATACGGTTCTCCTTCTCCCTGATCTCAATCCGCTGGGCTACTTCGTTTGGAGCTTCTCAGAGGTCAAGGTGTCCGCTACTAGCCATGGAGGTGTGAACTCCCTCAGGTTGGCAATTGAGAGGGAGTGGAGCAAGACCGACGTCAACCTCTCGCGGCCAACCGAAGTCTTACTTGAGGGGCGACTGAGGGCCTGCACCGATGCCGAATCAGACATCTTCGAGAAGAACCTTTACCTGGTGATGGCCAATGCTTGCGCAAAACAAGTAAACAATATGGTATCGCAAAATCCTACTTCTTTGGAGAAGGAGGTTAGAAAATTGAGCGATCCATACTTAACAGCCACCCTGTACTCATGCAGTGGTGAGCAATGAGCAGTCTAGAGGTGAATTTTCGGAAGTTAGGTATCCACCGCCCTAACAATTCACCCTTCGATACACCTGTTACTCTCTGGTTTACGCAGTATCAGCAATGTTGCCAAGCAGTAGAAAGTGGAAGTATAGCCTACCATGAACTAAATTTTGGGTCGCAGGTTTAGGGCAAGGCTAGATCAACAGCCGAAAATTTAGTGTAGCAAAAAAAAAACTATAACGTCTAGATGTATAACTTATATTTGACGTCTTGTCTAGTAGATTGAGCACTCCGTGGCCGAGCAGCACTTCACTAACTTTGACGATTTTCGATCATTGACTGATGACTTCTTCGACCCATATTAACAGTGGTGGAACTGTCCCTGATAGGTGGCCCAGCCGGTATGTGTATGGTCATTACAGCATTTCCTGAAGTTTTCTAATAGAGAAGAAAAATTTGAAGACTGAAAGAATATACGGAGTGTCTCAATCATTCCCCGACAGCCCAATATATCACACTCGTATGAAACAAAATCAACGTAACATCTAGAACGGAACCTGTTCTTAAGAATAAAACTATATAACTACGAAAACCTATGGAATAATTAGAACATTTGCCGTTCCCTGTTTGAAATAGTCCAAGAATCTTGTGAACCTAATGGTCTTTCTAAAGGATTCATGATGGAAAAAAGGTCGATTTGTCCGGTTGGGAACTTCTTCAATTTTGAAGATTCGAGATTTATTTTAATCTTAGCCGTTTCCTTGAAAATGAAATAAACGGTTGAGCCCTGCAATCTAAATCTGCCTTTGTTGAACTCATACTTTCAGGAGTTTTCGTGAGCTGCTACAATACCTTGGAAAGCTGTCTCCAGTCATGTTATATGAGCTGCTATATCACCGATTATTGTAACGATGCTCCTGGCGTGGTGGCGTGTGCACCGGCTTTAACTTCGTATGTTGCTTTATCCTTTTTTTTTGAACTGTATTTATTTATTTGTTGGAACATGCAAAGCAAGAACAAGAAAGAAGGACAAAGAAAAACAATAGAAAACTAACAAGAGAAAAAACAAGACATAAAACGAGCTGAATGCCACTTAGTGTGCAATGATGATCTTTTTTTTCTGGAATTACTAGCATCAGGATCAGGATAACCTAAAAAATTTAACGTACTCATGCCCCGCTCTGTGAGTATTATATGCTGTGTTAATTTTTTAAGTGCAAATTCCGTCCATAACTAGTTTATTTAATCTCGTATGACAGCAGTATATCGTAGTTCATTGAATGGCCCTGTCAGAATTACTGCTTATTCATACACAGCTTGGCTACCGGTTTTATGAGACATTTCTTTGTCCTCTCGAACTCCAACTCTCTTGGCACACATGAACCCGACGGTTTATTTGCCCAAAGGGTCGGCGCCTCGCCGTTGTTCCTGATTTCTCTCCACTATTGCGAGATGTCGTCCGAAAATGAGTCTGTCGTTTTTCGTGTATTTACCGCATCAATGCACTGTCTGACTGAGCGATTTCCATGGGCTCGGAGAGGGATTCAGTCGTTTTTCGGCACGCTTACACCATGCAGCGAGGTGGATTGGAGGTTTGTCATGTTGTGGTTATTCGTGGTGCTACAAAATGAGTGGGTATCAAACGCCAAGGATTCCTTTGGAAATATGGACTTGCTCAACAGGACAGGACATAGATGAAATTCATCCCCTTTAGAGAATATTCCATCACAATAGGCATCGCTAGTAAAATCTGTTAAGTATGAGTCCAGGGTCTGATCAACGTTTTTTGCATTAATACCATAACGGAGCGAAGGTGTGGAAAATGTTGAAAAATTAGCTTTATTTAGCTTTATTGGATGTTATATCGGAAAGGTACTGAAGAGGAAAATGAAATCTAGAAAACAGTTGTAAACATCTCTATGAAAAATGTGGAAAAACGATCCTTCCCGAATACTGAGCTCTTCAACCGAATTTTTCGGGCGGGTAAAGTACGCAAATGGCCAGGCTATACTTTGCACATAAGGTGCTGTTATCAGACGACACCTTCGTTAGGTCATTAACTCTTACGACTCCTGAAGCTCCCTAGGATGGCTGTGAAACACCATCATGTCCTGAATTATCATGAGCGCGCCCCTGTGGTGCATCAAATAAATAATGAATAAATGAATGATCGTCGGGTTCTCCTCAACGTAAGCATGCATAGAACGCTTCAGCTTATCTAACAAGTTTCAATTGAGAATTTATTGAATTTTTACGCATAAACTAGTTGAAGCAAGAGTTTACTCCCTCATCAGTTTGGATTGGTCCTGAATACGAGACCTATTGACTACCTTGTTCCTCAGCTCTGGAATCTAGTCTTCTCAAGCCTAACCTTCTTATCTATGTAGGTGAAACGCTTCCAATCTGGAATGTGGAGAGGTGGCTTGGTTTTTCTGGCTGAACATCGAACTCTTGTTCTTTCGCATGACGGACAGCGCTTCATACCACTGCGCCATGCTAGCGGTATTTGAACTCAGTTCTTGGAAGATTTTCTCCAACATCTATCACTCTACCTAAGATTTTTGATGTAGTTCAAATAGGTAGATAAGCTGTACAACTCAAGAAGGTCTCCTACTGCCCAGTAACGCAGGAAAATTGGCATAGATGACGAACTAAGTGGGAGTTAGGTCATTGAGGGTCGAGTTATGGTTAGTGACAGATACACATGAATCAAAACCTCTATATTGCGTGATTTAGTAACAAGAAATTTGCAGTTTTCAGTATGAGACACAGATGGGATGAAGTCATAGTAATGTAGGAGGAGTAAGGATATAGATCTGAAGATGTGCTTTGCACACTTTCCAGTTTCGGGGCTAAGAACTAGACCGGTTGTGTGACCTCCTTGGTGTCCCGGGTACTGAAACCTTTCATCAGTAGTTCCCAAGGAAGTTTCAAAAGATGTAGTACATGAGGAGTAGTTGATGGAGTGGAAGTGACGTTAGAGTATGAGGAACTAAAGAGTCGTGAATATGGAGGTAGTCCAGTAGAGTAGAGTGAAGAGACATGTTCGCTTTCTGGAAATGCTTTACTCCCCAGCAGAAGCGAAAAAAAAGGTGAACGTACGATCCACTCACTGGTGCTGTCAATATTACGTTTGGTGCTTGTTCAGGTGTAGTGATGGCATCATTGTTTGCTTGATTTTGAGAAGGCCATGATTCGTGGACGATTTTTCATAAGCTCATGTCTGTGCTAGAAGGTAAATGCTTAAGGGTAAAACAAATTACATGGCGCTTGTGGGTGGAAACTTCACATCACATTCGAACCACTTGTTCCTTATTGCTTTGAGTGACCTCGACCTTTTTTTTTCGTTCGGTGCGGTAGTGTCCATTATGAAATTTCGCGTGTCTACGCAGAGTAGTTAATTCGGGAGGAGACCAAAATGCAATCTGTCCCTTCCTGCCCTCGAGGTGGGAGGAAATCCTCTTTGACGAGTTGACGAGATCCAGCAACTCTCCTGGAAAGGTTTTATGTTTCTGGCACATCCAGATAGGGTGACTTTCTTAGGCAAAATACGCTAGATGTTACTACTTCTATCACCATCCAGGGTTAGGATTCATGAAACATTAATATGCACACCAACCGTGGTTAGCGTGATTGGTCATCATAGAGACTACGTAATGTTAGGAGACGCAGAACGTGAAAGTAGGTGTCTTCGCTTGGTTTCACTTGGTTATAGGTTCATGAATTTTAGTCCAGCTGCTGGCCAAGGCGCGTCAGTCGTAAAAAAATATATCCATTTTTTTTGGAAAACTGATCAACTCAAAGATGGCGGGTAGGTGAGCAACTTCCCTGGAATGTGCATGAATCCCGCCACTGAACTGCTGTCACTTATTCCTGGAAACTTACCTTGTAGGTGTACTGTAGGATCTACGTGGGTGTAGGGTAGTGCTCATGTCCTTTCGCTTTTTGTCGTGTCTACACGATGACTCAGAAGTCCGCGTGTAATCCAATATGTGCTCGATGCAATCCTTGGCCGCGCGCGAGCCAGACATTTTTGCCGGCGGCTCACACGGCAAATAAGCCCGCTCCTTTTTTCGCGGACCGATGACTCATCGACCTCAATGAATACGCGATGTCGGCGGCTAGTAGCAGTACATCCTCATTTCGAAACCTACTTCCCGGCTCCGCCCATTCACGTCTCCATAGCGGCTAGTGCCAACGTGAAGGCCGCGGGCGGCGCAGACCATCGTCCTTCGGTGCTTCATCTAACTGGCCGCAATCCACTGTTGCTGTCCATATCGATCCTCGCAGCACTTGCCTTGGCATTCGTCCAGCTCTCATCAGCTCGCGGGGCTGCGTAGCTCGTAGAGGTAGTCGTGGCGATGAGTGACGAGGATCGTCCACTATGGGAGCGTGTTCTATCCCTGGATTGGATGGGCATTATAGAATGGATCTATGACCATCTTCCGTTCGAAGTCAAGTCGTACATATGGTAAATACATGTAGCTTTACAAGGATTGTTCCAGGATTTTACCACATTATTCAATTTTTTTGCTGGATTTTTTTTTACTTTTCAGGATGATCATCCTAACACTGCTGTTTGTGATAACTCTATGCGGGTGCTGCTGTATGATATGTTTCTGTTCGCCATGTTGTTTCTGTGCTGTTTGGTATCGACGGCGACGAGCTCGTCGAAATCGCGGAGCCGTCGAGTTCAGCACGTATCCGTCGGCGCCTCCACTTCTATCAAAAGCATAAGCTTTCTCTGTTGATCTCTAATCCACGGGCTTTTCCGTAGTCCTAGTCGTAGACGTTGGCGATAAAACACACAACTGTACTGTGCCTCGCCCTGTACAAATCTGTTTTTTGCCCAGTTTTTGCCCACAGCCTTCGTCTATGACTCGATTACGCCACGATTCTTGTCAGTTCTGCTAGGTGCTACTCAAGCATAGTCTCTGTTGATGAATTTCTCTGTGCCTCAGGAAAAGAGTCACAAATGACTCGATCTGGTAACGTCGCACATAAATCCACCGTTTTCAATCAGTACAATGGATAATCGCTTTCTTGCCTCATCCAATCGTCGAAGCCTTATGTTAGTTTGTTATCGCGAATGTTTTTGTTATTTTTTATTGTCGATTTCTTTCAAAACTCATTGAAGCTTATGGGTGTGTCATGAAAAACAGATGTTTCCGATGATTTATTCGAAATGAACCTTTGAATTTCGATGTATTTCACCTGTTTCGTCTCCGATTTGTTTGACGTAGATGCCGAACGTCATCTGAACAGAGTCATTTACGGATTTGTCACTGCAACATTGTTTATTTGCTCGACATCTAGGTTTATTCATTAAAAAATGGCTACTTGGAAGTATTTAGGAACGTGTCTCTTTAGGAAGAACAGCACTGGCAACTTTCTGGAAGACTTCCACGTCTTTATAAGCGTTTTTGTGCGAAAGTGGTTGTAAAAATGGTTGTGATAACGCAAACGTTCTGGATGGCAAAGGCGTGCATTGGAAGCAAAACTCAAAAAAAATCCCCATATTCCTCTATTCATTCGTCGTTCTGAAGCTTTTTTTCACTCGAATTGACTCCAATGAGGCGGAAGAGCTGCCAACAAAGTGCATAATCCAGATCACACATGTGACTCGAAACGCTTCATTGGAAAGATCCGTGATTGCATCCCAAGAGCCACTACTGAAAACAATTTTACCACTGTTAAATATTACGATCCAAGAAAGGATGGCTCGGATCTGCGCCAAAGCATAAATTGTCAGGTGAAGACTTGTGCCACTCAATTAGCAGTATCTTGAAAATGAAAGCACTGCATTTTTTATATATACAAAAACCTTTATTTCTACAAATTTTGAGAGCTAATTTTCTATGGATTCGAAACCAAATATATAAGGATAAAACTTAAAAAAACTCTGTACAAATGGAAAAAATGTGAAAAATTCTAAGAACTAAATTTTCTTCTAAGAAATAAGTGTAAATTTACACGGACAACCCTCTCCCCATCTCTTCATACGGTTCTGATATGATGTGTGGGCGTGAAGTGCGACTAAAATTAGCTTATCCATGGCGTTGCTTACGGTTTGCGACTCTTTGACAATTTATGATTCATAGGAGAAAAAGTTCCACAAAGCAATTATTAGCTCTGAGATGACGAATCCTAGGTGTGAAAATGATGAGAAATGATAACAGAAATGGTTAGCTGTACATGTAGATGTTGCGATCAGAAGTGTGAACCGCGGTGCGAACAAGAAACTCAACGATGCGCTAATTGACTAAGGGCAGAGCACAGGAAAATTGCAAAAGAGACTCCAAACCGTAAACAAAATAGTAAATCAGTAGACGAAGGAAGGCCCATGATTGGCTGAAGTAGAGTGAATCAACTGTAATATACAGCCGTCAGTGGCGGACGCAGGGGGGGGGGCGCCCCCCCCCCTTCCCCGAGAATGGGTCGCCAAATTTTTGAAATTACTTTACAATGCAAATAAAAATCTTGTATTAGTTTATTTTTAATTGTTTATCTTTATTACTATTTTTAATATAGTTTTTATTAATTATTTATTATTACAATTAATATTTTTATTAGTTTTATTTTCCGTCTGGGTCCCCAAAGTGGCGGAGACCCCACTTTTTTCCACGCTCCTCCCCCCCTCCCGCCCACTTTCTGCGTCCGCCAATGACAGCCGTAACCAAGTTTTGTTCTAATAAAATAGGAAACCAAACGAGAGATTAGACGAAAAGTGCTAAGCTATGTGTTTTCGTGCTCATTCGTCTTGAAATAACTCAGAAGAAATTTTTTCTTTCGTGGCTTCTATAAATTGTAATTGAGGTTGTGTGCATGACAGTTCACCCACGGTTCACTACTGTTCACAATGCTGTAATCTTCCCGGAGCAAAACTACCATCTCTTGCACTTTTTCGCATTGGTGATACTTTCAAAATTTCATACATGGTCTATGCTTTTGTACGATTGACACAAAATGCAGGCTGTTTTCTGGCACACATCGATATTTTCCGGATTTGGATTGAGAATCGCGTCTCTGCTGATACTCCCATAGGAATGAGAGAAGCTTTATCAGAAATAGATTTAGACTTGAGTTTAAGAGTAGAGTCTCAGATGCCACCTTTGTTCTGGAGTAGCGGTATTCGTCATGTTTGTTTCAGGAATGTTCTAATAACTTTCACCTTTCGAAATGGAGTTATCATAAGGAGTGATGATATCTACAGTATGCTGATTGTTTGTATGTACAAGTAAGGGAGCAGTTAAGGACACCTTCCCTTTCAGAAGCAGGTTTCTACATGGAAAGGACCTGCAGAAGCTGTTGATGATCACAGAAATATTCGTGAATCCGTAGAAAACTGCAAAAAATCTCTTTTAAAGCTTCAATTTTCGGAGAGCTTGTGGGCGGAACAGGGGGCGGCCCGAGATAGAGAGGCGAGATTTCTGAACAATGCACTCTTAGGAAATTTGCGCTCCTCATAAGAGTTCTTCGTGATCAATTACCTAGTAGGATAGAAAGTGCGATTCGTGTGTGGCCCGTAAATAGTGTTGCTGTGGTTCGGAAATCTCGCTATTCCGCCTAGCTCCGCCCACAAGCTCCACCAAAGTTGGGGCTCAAAACAGGTTTTTTGGCAGTGTTGGATGAGATTTTGTATACCATCGAGATCAGGAGCTTCTTCGTGGAGATTGCGTAAATCTCACGAATGGTTTTGAGGTGGGACGCTGCCCTTACTTACACAAAAAAGTAGTTTTACCCTTTCTCGTTGCCGAAAATCCCTTAAAGCGACGATAAGTTGTGGTTCTTTCACACCAGTGACCGGGTTGACGCAGATCATTTCACATCGAGTGCATTTCTTGATTACCTGTAACCTCAACAAATTGGTATATAAATCTTAAGGTCGTCGAAGTCTGCAAATTTAGTCGTCCACTGTCACCTGCGACAGAGGAGCTAATAGATGACTTTCTTTAAATCCGATGAGCTCTCAGGAGCATCCCAGTAGAAACGGAATCATACCTCAAATCGAAAGCCATCTATAAACATATACTTCGCAGTATCCTCGAGAAATGGTGGGATTCCTCGTACGACTAGGTTAGGACGAAATCGGTCGATAGTTTCCTTTATTGTAAGACCTGAAACAATCCATGGATTTCAAGGACTTTAAGTGGCTCTACTCCACAACCGGTGCCTTAAAATATTTCAAGAATTTTTTTCGCTGCAAATTTGTCTCGGGAGAGGGTTGTTGAGCACGGATATCCCTTCCATATTGTACCGTAACCGCGTCCAGGAATGGTTGGGATGGTCGTGGAATAGTGCCCTCAAAATAGAGTACGTACCGACCACATCAGCCAGGATCTTTATGGATGCCTCGTTAACCACGAGATAGGGTGCTTCATTCGATAAACTCTTGCTCGAATCTTAAGCGATATACATTACTCAAAGCTACTCAACAAATCGAGCTTTAGCTGAAGGAACTACCTTGTGCTACTCGTCTAAGCCTACACTCGGGTAATCCAAGAAACGTAGTCACCCATGCCGAGGCAGATGCTGCACACTCAGATGTTTGTACGCTAAAAATACATGGATTCTCATGTCATTATCCATGATTGAGCTACAAATTCCACCTACTTGCTCTGGCAAACAACACCACTTTGCAGAGACTTTTCAGAGGTAGTCAGGGACAGTTTTACAAATGACAGGGGATCATCGGCATTGTACAGTGACAGCATAGCGGTAGACTCATCAATCTGGAAGAGAAATTCCCATATTTTCGAAGCAGAGGAAGCAGTACAACCCTTCATGGATGATAGGAAGGGATTTAGGGCTCCTTTTCTCTTGAAAACTCGAATTTTTTGAATTGAGTTACGAATTAATAGCGTAATTATGTAGTTAACTTGTTAATTTTTCATTCGGTCCTACAATACTGCTCATGGGATCGCGAAAGCCGACGGTCGCTCCGCGGAGTCACCGTCGCGCACCGTCGCTTCGCCATAACTTGCTCAGAACTGCCCCAATCAAAGCGTTTTGGTCACCAATCGATTTGTCTCGTCGAGATCTTTCGAATGACCTACCGAGGGGGTATGCTTTCTGCTTATTGGTTTTCGCCAAGTTATCGATATATTGATCGATGCCATGTAATGGATCGAATCTGTAGTAGCAGAAATACGCGCGATGAGTCGGAACTGAAGCTCGATTTCGATGATTTTCTCTAAACAAGAGCAAAAACTTCCAAAATCACGCACGAAGGAGCAGAACTGGGCAAACTGTACATGATTTCAAAGGCATCCGATTTTCGACGAGGTTGCTGATGGAGCGCACCGTTTCATCGCAACTAAGTAACCTGAATGGGTAATGATTGCAGATTGGAAGTAATTCCTTATGCACTAGAAGTCCTGCAAGTGGCATTGCCGCTGGCCTGCTAATCTCGATGTTACTCTCGCTCAAAGTGCGAACTTTTGCTGTCCCCTGTGAAAACCTCGATGTTGAGGAAGCTACAGCTCCTCAATGGGATGAGCTACCGACCTATCTAAGGAAAGTGATCAAGAACAATGAGTGCTCTTCCAGAAATTGTAGTTGCGATGGTTCCAGCCGTCCTCGCTTGTCACCTAGGACCGCGTTAATTTTGCTAGAAATTAAGGCGCATTCCTGTATCTGTCTCTAACAGCCCTGGAAGAGCGGTTGGACAATGGGAGCCTATGCACTCTTGAAGAACTCGTAAGTGAGCACATTCTGTGTGAAAAGGACAAGTTTTCCAGAGATTCGATTTTCCAGCACTATGTATTAACTCATGCAAAGCTTCCCTTTGGAAGCGAGGGTCCCACAACGACGCGTTTGTGGTGGGTCCCAGGTTCAATGCCTCCCCGCTGAATTCGTCTTGCAAAGTGCTAGAAAAGATGAAAATACCCGTATGAGGGGTTTTTAAAGGCAGTTGCGGTTGTTTTCATTGATTTTCGCATGGCGCAGTGGCTAAGCGTCTTGCCTGGCGAGCAACAGGTGGAGGGTTCGATGCCCGGTTTGGCAAGGTTTTGCAAAATGTTCCTTTACGGTAAGTCAATGTTCAAATGACCTGAATGTAATGATTTTCGCATGGCGCAGTGGCTAACCGTCTTGTCTGGCGAGCAACAGATGGAGGGTTCGATGCCCGGTTTGGCAAGGTTTTGCAAAATGTTCCTTCACGGTAAGTCAATGTTTAAATGACCTGAATGTAATGATTTTCGCATGGCGCAGTGGCTAACCGTCTTGTCTGGCGAGCAGGTGGAGGGTTCGATGCCCGAGTTTGACAAAGTTTTGCAAAATCTCACTCCCGAAGTATGTACCAAATACATAGAGGGAATCAAGGCAAGACTCCGTCAGGTGGTCCACCAGAAGGGTGGAAATATAATCGAAGGCAGAAGACGAACGCTGGATGAGAACGATACATGATATGCTAACTCGTTGTGTTCCATAGATGACTGTTTTGGATAGTTTTTTTTTGAATGAAGAAGGGTCCGGAGTTCCGTTATGAAAGTGTTCGGCACATCAATCTTCATAAAGGAACATTTTGCAAAACCTTGCCAAACTCGGGCATCAAACCCTCCACCTGTTGCTCGCCAGGCAAGACGCTTAGCCACTGCGCCATGCGAAAGTCAATGAAGAAAACCGCAACAGCCTTTAAAAACCCCTCATACGGGTTTTTTCATCTTTTCTAGCATTTTGCAAGACGAATTCAGCGGGTAGGCATTGAACCTGGGACCCACCACAAACGCGTCGTTGTGGGACCCTCGCTTCCAAAGGGAAGCTTTGCATGAGTTAATACATAGTGCTGGAAAATCGAATCTCTGGAAAACTTGTCCTTTTCACACAGAATGTGCTCACTTACGAGTTCTTCAAGAGTGCATAGGCTCCCATTGTCCAACCGCTCTTCCAGGGCTGTTAGAGACGGATACAAAAATGCGCCTTAATTTCTAGCAAAATTAACGCGGTCCTAGGTGACAAGCGAGGACGGCTGGAACCATCGCAACTACAATTTCTGGAAGAGCACTCATTGTTCTTGATCACCTTTCCTTAGATAGGTCGGTAGCTTATCCCATTGAGGAGCTGTAGCTTCCTCAACATCGAGGTTTTCACAGGGGACAGCAAAAGTTCTCACTTTGAGCGAGAGTAACATCGAGATTAGCAGGCCAGCGGCAATGCCACTTGCAGGACTTCTAGTGCATAAAGAGTTATTTCCAACCTACAATCATTCCCCATTCAGGTTACCTAGTTGCGGTGAAACGGTGCGCTCCATCAGCAACCTCGTCGAAAATCGGATGTCTTTGAAATCATGTAGAGTTTGTCCAGTTCTGCTCCTTCGTGCGTGATTTTGGAAGTTTTTGCTCTTGTTTAGAGAAAATCATCGAAATCGAGCTTCAGTTCCGACTCATCGCGCGTATTTCTGCTACTACAGATTCGATCCATTACATGGCATCGATCAATATATCGATAACTTGGCGAAAACCAATAAGCAGAAAGCATACCCCCTCGGTAGGTCATTCGAAAGATCTCGACGAGACAAATCGATTGGTGACCAAAACGCTTTGATTGGGGCAGTTCTGAGCAAGTTATGGCGAAGCGACGGTGCGCGACGGTGACTCCGCGGAGCGACCGTCGGTTTTCGCGATCCCATGAGCAGTATTGTAAGTATACTGAGATCTACTATCTGCTTCTGAAAAGCTAGAATACGGAGTATGTTTTCCCATTGAGTTAAAAAATTAATCCTTCATGTTTTCCCATTTTCTTTACATAAAAATAATATAAAAACTTGATTGCTCATGGATATCAAAGAAGTTCTAGATACTCATCTAGACTCTAAAATTTCTATGCTCGATTTTTTTTTCAAAAATTAGCTGTTGGTAATCATACCTTTGTAGCAATCTTGCACATTTTCTCATGTCTTTTTTGCGTGAGGGTTGTACCGCAGCATTCAATCATAAACACACGATCATATTGCAGACCAGTTTTTGTTAAATGGCTCCTGAATGCATTTCCATTAATTTAGGAGGCCTGGTATTTGGTTTCATTGGGTAAAGCATTCTGCTCCTAGAGATCTTTCTGGAAAAGCGATTTGAGCCGGAAATCAGCCGTTGTTCATAAACTAACCTGTCTAAATCTATTCCTCGGCAACTCTTAACTGGATATACCATGAGACGAGAGATTGCAGCTGAATAATGTTCTATTTTCAATGGGTGATTAATGTCAATCGACGGTTGAGCTCCAAGAAAACAGTAATCAATCATCTGCTCCAGAACAAGAATATCCTGGAAATATTGCTACCCGGTGAAGCGAAAAGAAAAATTAACTTGGTTGAGAATGATCTGGTGGGGAGCTTTTGTCGGGGATGAGAGGCGGTCCCGGAAGCCTGTTATTGGCTATTATTTTTTTAGCGCCGCCCAAAATCCCACAAAATCGCTGGATCCAACAAAGCTATAAGGCACGGACAAGATTTGTCATCCTGCCCTCACCTCAATCGTTGATTGTCTTCCAAACGAAATCCTAACTGCTCCTGTTGGCCTACCATCTATCACATCCTTAGTGTCTCCGCATTCCTTTCCTTCCTGAAAATTCGAAGTTTTCCTCATTAGGAGTCTTCTAAGTGAATTCATTCAGCTGATAGCTTACTTGATAGTACTGAAGAAGTTGACTGTTAGTAATTTCCAAATAGATTTGGCACGCTCCAGAATTACAGAAGCATCCCGTTCGAAGATCTATTCCAAAAAGTCCTGCCATCTTTTCCACCTAACAAAGTGAGATTTGGTCATAAAAATAAAACATCAAACCTTGGGTTAGCCTTGAAGGTCAGATAGGTGCTCACCTCCGAGTAACCCGTGTAGCTGCCATCATCCCGAAGTAAGTTAAATGCTACTATAGGCCCTTGTTGAGCTAGGTCACGCCATCCATAGATCTTCACGGCTGGTCGTCCATTCCAGTGTGTTTTCTGCTTCAGGATCTCGTACGCTGCTTTCGCTATTCGCATCGTGCTCTCGTTGATTGCCTGGATACCTCCTGGTATTATATATTTTGGTTAGTCAAATCGGTATATAAATCTATCCTTTATGAATCCGCAATCAGTGTGGAATCCAACTCGTCAAACAACCTCAAAGTAGCGGTATTTCTTCGAATTCAGGTTCTTTGTGGCCACAAAATTCTGCTTAATTACATCGAGAGACGAAAAAAATCTTGTTTTAGTATAGTAAATCTGGAATACTACAAATAAAATGAGTGAATTTCAAGTAAGTAGTACTAAAGCAAACAAGAACTGCAGTGAAAAGGTAGATAAACGCAGATGTCACTTGAAAGTAGGTTTCACATTATTGCTGTTTCGTTGTTGCAAAGTATAAAACGCAAAAAAAAATTTATTGATGGCAATTTTTCCGCACTGACGACAAGAATAGCAAGTGACGACGCTTCAAACATAAATTGCTAAACTAACAAACCGTATCTGTTGAGATCCGCAAATCCTTTCGTCAGGGCGCAAATTGCGTAATAATTCAAGGTACCATGTTCAAGCCTAAAATCAAAAAATTTAGAATGCGCTTACACTCTAAACTTAGAGAGTTCTCATGTTTCTGTTGCATAACAAGATAGTATCAAGAGGATGTGTCGACCTCATGCTACTACACTTTTACTATGTTGAAACGTAACAGGGTGAGATTACCATGTTAAAAAACTAATAGTGTAAGCTATTTTGTAAGAGAAGCACAAAAGGCGCCGCCTAACAGAAGTCCTAGCCAATCAGACGCCTGTGAAACCACGCCCCTTCCGCATTTTCTCTCCTTCTTAGTGTGATTCGCTGGGTGTAATAAGTACATATACCACAATTTCTACAAATAAAAATCTTCGACGGCTGTTATTAGTTCCTTTTTTTATCCCTACTTCGGATGTAAGATTGAAGTAGAGTAGAACCAGAGTGGGTAGTATGTTCTAATATGTTCTAACCAATAACAGGCATGCAAGACCACGTCTTTTTCACTCATATAGCACTTTTTACTGCTGACTCATTGAAACCAGAGGAAAAAAACGAACCTCTCTTCTATTTTATTCCTCAACACTGAATGGAACTCGTCGATCAGCATTTGACTCACAGTTCCTCCAGCAAAAGCTCTGGGTTTCAGACGATGCGTAGCATCTGAAATTGTGTAGATTTATGGAAACAATCAGTTTGTAAGTAGATGAGGTAAACGAAGTAACTCGTCGTATGAGAAGAGCGCCGAGCCCTGTCGGATAACCGAACATCTTGTAGAAGGAAATAGCGACGAAATGAGGGCGAACCTCAGCGAGTGAGAGCGGTGACGAGGACACCAATGAAGCTGCGTCCAGGCAGATCGACCAGCCTTGATAAATGCAATGATATCAAAGCGAGTGAATTCTTGAATGTAGGTGGACAGGGTGACAAAAATACCTCTTTGCTGCAGGTCCTCCACGGCACTGAGGTTATATTTCCTTCCACAAAAATTGCTCATAGCTGTCATGGCAAAGAGGCCATATTCTGTGTGAGTTGGCCCTCGATGGTCGCCGTTTTGGAGCAGCAATTGATGCTCGAAGTTGTCAAGACACAAAATGTTGTTCACCTGGAACGCTGAACTTGAGTTAATGATTCAGGATACCTGGATTGTGACCTTGTAGTGATTATATATACAAGTCCCCAGAAGTAGCAGCGAATTAGAAGTCTAATTGAACCGTGAGGGCTTTCCATAGCTAGGGCTAGCTCCCGCACAATGATAATTAAAGGTGCTAAGAGTTTCTATATTATTTGACAGGAAATGTTGCTGAAACATTCAGGAAAAGCGCCTTTTTTCAAAAACCATTAGGTTGTCACGAAAGTTTCCCGCCAGTGTTTAATCTTTTCAGGGCACTTAGCACCCGTAATACTGTAATTCTTCTGCGAGCTTATAAGACATTTGCTCGCCCCATTTTAGAATATGGTAGTGCTGTTTACAATCCATACAAAATTAGCACGATTGCCAAGCTCGAGAGAGTTCAAAACAGCTTCACTAGGAAACTCATGACTAGAACACTGGGCTTTCTTTATGATGGGATTCCCTGTCATGAAGAAAGAAATATAAAATTCCGCCTTCACTCCTTAGCATATAGAAGACGCAAATTTGACCTAATACTATTTCATAAAGTTATGAATGGACTCTGCAAAATTAGTCCTGAGATGTTCTGTTCAGCTAGACCCTCTCTCACAAGAGGTAACACCGTCAAATATTCCATTATGCCAGGCTCAACTGCAGGCTACATTTCTTTACCAACAGGGCTGGTTCAGAGAATGTAAGACTACACAACAGGAAACCATTCCCTACCAAACTCAAGTCATTTAACAATGTCATAGACACTTATCTGGAGATGTAGATGGATGCTCAGTCAATCCCCTCTTTTTGTTGTTTTGTTTTTTGTTCTTCCATTTTCCACCATGAAGATGTTTTCCTCTCCTATGGGTGTTACAGTCGAACGTTCCTCGTTTTACCTATACCACCTTCACTTTCATGTTTTATTGTAGTACACATGAGCGATCTCATGTAATACATATATATTTCAGCATTCCTTTTCGAATTAACTCTTCTTCTTTAATACAACTGAAAATTACGCTATATATGTGGCACCATTATTGACAAGAACTCCTGTGCTAACAGACAGGTTTGCTGCCAGCAGCTTTCAATGGGTGGTCCTTTCCCAATCCCACCAACCATTGAGCATTGCCTTCTGATGAGGTAGTTCTCGTTTTGGCGTTGGAGTCTGTGCTCACCGGCTTCCGAGCCACCCATATTTCCTCGTGTGATTTACATGAGGAGCTGAGTTCTCATCACTGGTAACCAACACCAAGTCGAGGGACCAAGTGCAAATATCTGTCAAAGACTAAAATGTTAAAGCGCGCCTACCCGTACTTGGAGCTGCTGGAACGTCAGACCATCATGAATTCATGCGCCATATTTTCTTTTCTCTCCGGAGAGATATAGATAAAAAGCCATTGTAATGTGATAGCCTTGAGTTGCTCTACCAGCTCTCGGGTATCGCGTCATAAATTCCCTCCAATCAGCTCGAGGAGGCACTCGTGATTCACTTCACCTTACCAGCCGGATCGTGGTCTGTGTCAAGTCCAAGCCGCCGTCTTTTAATAAATTGTTAATATGATGTGAAGGTTTTGCATAGAAAGGAAAATGCTATTTCGTTCCCTTATCCACATACGGGTAAATAGGTTCAAAACTTAGGTCCTCCCGGGAACTCGTCAGTACGGCGAGGAAGACCTGTCTTTATTTAATTTAATTTGTTTACTCTATTTTAAGTTTATTATTTGCTTAATATGATTTATATAAGTATAATAATGTGCTATTCTATACTAATAACGACTGCTAAATAACTTGACTTTAACATGCGGAACCAAATCCTCACCGTAAACTAAGAGGTTGAGGAGAGAACTGTCGTACGACTTATGTTTTTTGCAGCATCGCTTTCGTTGCTGTTTCCTGAGCTCGCAAAGCTGCAGCATCAGAACAGGCTCGTAGTCAGTGATGATTTTTTCGGCCATAACAGCAACGGAATGGTAGTAAAGGTAGACGACTGACTGATTTTTATACATGTTTTGTATAAAAAGTTCCGGAACAACCCCAGAAAATTGGCAATGCACGAAAGTGACTAGCGGGAAACTTTCGCGACAACCTAATACATCCAGGTCCGGGGTAATATGCGTAATCAGTGCTTCTTGGGCTTCGCCTTTCATAAATGCACTGACATTTGCTCGATATTTGAAGAAATATATAATAAGATGCCGGGAACCATTAAAAACCCTTCTCTTACCCTCTCTTTAACAATCTCTCTCATCCCGACTACTGAGTTGTGCGAGTCTCTCATATAGGCGAACGTAGGTCCTGAAAGAAAGCATTGCGAAGCATTGAAGAAAACCCGTAAGATCACCATTCTTTGAAAACACCTACGTAACTGCAAGAGTGAAAACCAGTGCAAAGGAAATGCCCCTTTTTCTGATTTCTTAACCAAGTGAACCTTGTGAGCCTCAGTGACAACAAAAACTTTGACCAGATGTAACAAATTGTAAGACTGGGATCACATGGGCTAGCAGTCTGGAAATTTAACTGGGCTATGAAGAATTCATGCGCTTTGAGAATCCACTCTTGGATTTTGGATATTTCGCCTGGCTTTTCCGCAGAGTCAACAGAACCGTCCGCGACTGTAACGCACGAGGGCCGCAAGTTGGTCGAGCATTAATGACCTGATTTCCTCGTTAGATTTACAGCAAGGAAGCTGGTCTCTCAGCAAAAGTTAGCTCAACTTCTATGTTTCCAGGACTACACTTCAGAGATCCAGAGGTCTCTGTTTCAGAGAGCACGCTAATTATTAAGCAAACATGATGGTTTAGTGAAATCAGGAACTGGGGGGTCTGGACCAACCTTCTGCTGCTTTTTCTTTTGAAACCTGATAGAAAAGTTTTGTAAAAAGCCCACCTTATTTCTGTCAGATGTGCTTAAGCCTTAGGAACAAAATACCTCCCCGGATTTCGCACTACCCACTTTTGCCTTTTCTGGTGTGAATTCTACTGAGAAAAAGTGGTGGTGACACATCTTCGGTGAAAAAAAAAAGTGGTGGTGACACATCTTTGGTGAAAAAAAAAAAACAGGTTTACAAAAGGGTCTCCATAGGATAGAAAGCCTCTGCCCTCTTGAATGTTATGCAGAAAATTGGTGATTTGGAGAGCCAATGAGAGGAAGTTCTTGGGAAAGATGTCATCGAGACTCTATGTATTTGCGGCCATTTCCATCTCTGCGTCGTTTCATTTTTGCAGATGATGCAAGGTTCAAATAGAGCTGTAGACCACGGATGAGTGGAAGTACTGCATGGACCGGAAGTCGGAAGTTGGGAGAAGTTCGAAATCTGGCGAAATTTGGAGCGGTGAATACAGCATGTGTGAGTTGGCGTGACCCAAGGACTGCCGACTCCAGAAATCTAGAAGTCGGAAGCTCGCATGAGGCAAGAATTCAGGAACTTCCGACTTTCGGGAACCGGAATTCCGCTCATCTCTGCTGTAGACAATGAAATTTCGCACATGTATTCGATACATTTGGTTAGTCAACGCGAATACGAAGTCGTGGGTTTCATGTCAAAGCGCAAGAAGTATGTAATTGCTAAAAAATTCTTGGCCAAAGATTTTGTCGTCAATCTGTAACGAAGTTCACTCTAATGATAGGGTTTTTTAGTCGCACTATTTTTAGGTCTTTCTCTCCAACCTCTGTGTACATAGTTTTAATAATAAATCTGTGTAAAAGAAAGAATTTGACATATGGGATTGAAAATTGGTCACATTTAAATTAAATAAGAAACTGAAATAGTTATCTAGGGCGAAGCTTCATGCATGATAAAAGTACGTTGGCTAAGCCCTATGAGGACGTTTCACTATTTGAAAGCTAGCTTTTCCCATGACAACAAAGCCTCGAAGAATTATCTGAGCAGCGGCCAGTTTCGTTCATGATTAATGAGTTATCTAAGTATTAGCGCAAGGATTAGTCCGCATTTGTGCGTGTAGTTCATCAAATTTTGATGTAATCTGGCAAGAAAGGAGGAACAAAAACAAGGTTCACTGCACAACTATAGCAGTGTAGTAGCAAAGAGCAAAAATATTGAGAGTCCATAATTGTGTAGTGCAACGACGCTGGGAATTTCGGGAAAGGAAATCCCGGCAAATTTGGATTCTACCGGGACATGATTTTGTATGATTAATAATTATAAACACCATGTAGCCTCACCTGCACCTTGGGTAACTGAACCGATCCTCAGAGCGGACGAGGACTTCTCTCCAAAAATGAAACAATCCGCCACCAACTGCAGAGCATGTGTGGCGTTTGCAGTAAAAACAACAGCGTACTCTTCACTTGTGACGTCAAAGTGTTCCAAAACCATGAAATAGCGAAATATTTCTATGTACAAAACTCCCTATGTACGCAATTGCACTAAAACACAATGCAGTTGGTTTCAGACGAGCACTCATCTTTCAACGAAATTGATATAATTAGAGTAGTCAGAAAGCAAACGACATAAGGATGTCTGGTTTAGCGGTTCTTTATTACAAATTAGTTACTAGTAGGGTTTTCTCTAAGGGTTCTCATAAAAACGAACCGAAGACGTGCATTTTCCACCATTAAATGAGTAGTAGTAGCTGTAGAATGATGTGAGTGAGGATTAGCCAATGGTATAGAACGAGCTAACTCGTACACCTCTCGCAGCTGTTGCTCCGAGGGTAGAGCTGCTCCTGCATGATCAAGATACGGCATCGATTTGTTGTAGATCTAAAAAAAAAACAGCTGCTATGAGCGGATTACTGTAGAGGAGAATTTGTGCAGAGTGAGCGATATGAAATGGAAGAAACATGGTCTAACAGGTTTCTGCTTGCTGTAAAAAGGGTTTCACATGGAAATGGTGAGGTTAGCGAGGAGTACGGGAGAGAGAACAAGAAACCTGCCGACGGTCACCTATCTTATCGATCACGACTGTCAGCATTAACGCCCGATTGATACACCTAACGATTAAATCACATGATTTTACTAGAATCCTCTTAAGTACAGTATCTGTTTATTTTAGGAAACGTTTTAGAGCTAAGTGCATTGGAGATTTCTGTTTGATTGAACAATTATTGTTTCTCTACCAATCGATAGCTTTTACGGCATTTACTGTCCCGGCATTTACTGTCCCGATAAGTGAAAAAAAACTTCGAAATTCACTATGAAATTGTTTTATTGCAAAATTAAGAGTGTTCTCCAAAGATTATTGATCACTGATCACAGATCAATTGATTTGCTCTACACGGGGTCGATAAAGGTAGCGAGGTCGCTGCACTCCGTTTTTTTCCTTGCACAGTCCTGCATTAGGTTCATTTTGGACGATTCTTTTCTATTTATTACTTCATTACTACTGTTATTACTACATTCTTCTCTTTTCTATTTATTACTTCATTACTACTGTTATTACTACATTCTTCCCTTATTGATTTTTTTAAGGATGCGTCCTCTTCAAGGGAGCGAAAGAGCTTAGTGTTTCAATTTTCCTGCCCCAGGGAAATAGTTTAGTTTCCAATTTCGTATCTCATGAATCCTTACAAATCTATTCTTTGTTACATTTTTCACTAATTTCTCTGTTTATAACATAAATGCTTTCATAGATGTAGTCAGTCAGTCGCAAGCCGACTGACCACCAGAGTAGCCGAATTCGTGGGTGGTCTTATATTTCTGGAATGCACTGTAGGTCTGCCAGCCATAAATTTCGCCCTTCTAAGGTGCTTTAGTGACGTTCCCAGCTTCTGATAATTTCCGTATGTCTACGATGCTTGGAAGCAAGATTCTATAGAAGTTGCTCCTGCTTCAACTGTAATAAAAACTTAAATAGCGTTCTCTGGTCCCCTTGATTGCTGCTCAAGCTGTCGGCCCTTTGGCAGCAATTGCTGGAAGACGGCAGCAATCAAGGGGAAGATGGTAGCAACTGGGAACCGTTGCTGCTAGCGTTTCTAACCGAACCATTACGTCGTTCGGGCTGCGTTCGTGCTGCACAGTTTTCAGAGTTTTGGCACGATGAGGTTGCTCTGAATTGGGAGGCCTTTAATTTGCCCGAAATTTTAATCCAGGGAACGTAATCAAATGGACCGAATAAAATGAATGAAGAAAATTAGCTTTGGTTGGTTGCTTAAAGCGATGATCAGAAAAATTCTAACTAGTATTCCTGGGTTTCTATTCCTGGCTGACGAGATATTTGTCAGCTTAGGATGGCATGGATATATGTGTGTTGCCAAAATCGCCAAAAATGTTGTTAATTTGAATAAAGTTTTATTTCATTTGTGTCCTTGTCCTCATCTCTCATACTTTTAGTCACAATGGATGCCAACAAGTCATTAGGATTATTTATTGCAGGGATCTAACAACTACTGGCGGAATACTTTGGAAAAAAATTTAAGTATCAGGCAAAGAAATCAAGCTTCTCATTGTAGCCATGTGAAGTTCTTTTTAAATCTGTGAATAACTTTATTAACTCTCTCGAACCTCACCCGTGATTCGTTTCTGTTCCAGCCGCAGATTATCCATCAATGAAGAAAGGGTAGGAAGTAAAACATTTATCCAATTAGCAATTTTTTCTTCACTACAGTGACGTCTCCATTCCCCATGCTTTGGTAATAGCGTTGTCGTGTGAATTTTTGCTTCCAAGTGGAGAACTCATTAACAAATATGTTCAAGACCTCTTAAAACGGTTTTTTAATCAGATTGTGAACAAATTAGTTCGTTTCTGGTTGCGTATCCAATGGATACGTGTAACCAAATCACATGTTTTTTATGGCTGGTACTAGTACACAAGCTTTTGAAGAAATGAATGGAAGTTGAGGGGGTCACGTTCTGTGTATGCTACTTTCATCGGATTTCTCTGAAATAATAGATTTAATACTGAATTCTCGCCGGTCGTTTGCTACATATTGTCATGATCTTTCTAGTGTTTCTTCGATTTGTTTTCTCTAACGATCGGGTGGTCTGTCTTTTGGTCTGGAATGGTTTGGAGCTAAAAGCTAAAACATTTTTTGAAGCTAAAAGCCTCTTTGAAAAAAGACCTACTCCCCCACAATTGAGGAGGAAGAATATGGTCTTCAAACAAACAAACAATAGACTTACTGCCATAAATTACCCAATCACGTTGGAAAAAATGAAGTTTCAGTCCAGATTTCGGAAGCAACGGTTAGACGATGTTTTTTGGATATCTTCGGACAAGTTCTTCGACTGTTTTTGGATATCTTCAGACAAGTTCTTCGACTGGTAATTGAATTGACGAAGTCATGCGCTTTTTCTTCGATCCTAAATACAGTTTAGAAGTAAATGTATAAATTATGCTCTGCGATAGCTATTCTGGAATCTACTGACGCCCACTATTTTCTGGATTTCTCACGCCCTGCTAACGAAGGATATTCATAACCAAATTTAGTTCCAACTAGCAAAACATCTCATGGTGGACATGGCAACTCGTTCTCAACAGCGTGTCTGACTGAACGAATGTGCACGAAATGATGAATTGTTGATGAATCAGCAGACGGCACGTTCTGGCTGTACACCTCGAATCCACAACTCAGCCGCCAGAATTGAGTCATTCCTGACTTTCCATTGTTTCCTACTTTTGTCTTGAGTATTACTTTGCTCAAACTGCCCCAGGATATTTAGTAACCGTACTCTGCATGGAACTAAAGGATACAAAATCCACGATTGGAATATGAGTGCTCGTACAAAACATGGTTTTTAACAGTCTGTTTCAAACACGCTCATAGTGCCTGTCTGGGTTTCTCGTCCATCTCTGCATTTGCTGCACTATTTCCCGCGCTATTTCCCACTCTGGCATCTCTCCAACTATCGTTCATGGTGAATTCCACTACAGAGCCAACTGCTTTATTATTTTGCTTATTTCAACAGTGGGGTAAATTCATGCAAAACCTACATATACCAACATAGACCACCCACGTTGCGTGAAAAACCTACACATAGCAACGCAGTCCTCCCACGTAGCGTTATCCGGCGCAGTTCTCGAGCAGAACCCACGTAAAACCGGCGACTTCGTCACGTTTCCTGCAGAATCCATGCACATTCACGCAACATGGCGCCGCCCGCGTGTGGATTGTAAGCTGGCACTTTGCGCGTGGCACTTGTACCAGCGAGAGTCAGACGACAGAGTGATAGTTGAGGGATGGCAGAGACGCAGACATCGTAAACATCCTCTGCCATTCCACCACCGATCAGCACACACCCACTTCAGCATTGCGGGTGGCATTTTAGTCGCCCTATTTAGGCGCTTACTCATTACTACTACTGCGACGCTACTGAGTCATTGCCAACGGTCTTAGTTACAATACTGCCATTGTATAACGTTCTTTTCGTGTTCGTGTATCTTTAGTTTCGTGAAGTTTTTTGGTTGATGAAGTTCGTTTCAGGATGGATTCGGACGAACTAAGCGATATACAATCACGATTGTATAAAATGATCCCGAAGCAGACACAGGATATTGTGAGTTTTTGGTGTTTTCGTTTGATACATGGACCACCGTTCAAGGTCGACCGCTTTTGTTTAGTTGCCAGAACCGGTTCTCGCTGTATTGAAGCAAGTAACGTGGGGCTGTTAAGTTACTATAGAGTTAACAGGTTTCACATAGCCGCCCAAATTAGCTGGATTTTTCCACTGTGACTATACTAATTAATTATTTGGTTTTTCCCTGCAAATACGCTGTTCGGGCACTCATTTTAGTGTGATTTTATAAATTTTAAGGCCTTTTGAACAGATGTCGTTAGTGGTTCCTATTTCTACTAACCGCCTCAGCTCTGAATTCACTTTACTACGTGCAGGCGCACTTTGCTGCTTTTTCCAGAGGATCCGCACCGTTGTGATTTTGCAGTGAAGCAAGCATATTTGAGATGTAGTGCATGCTTCCGCCCACTTCTGGAAATGAACATCAAAAACGTCAGGCAAACTTTGTGGATATGAATCTTCTGTGAGAAAAATTGATGAGTTGTGTGGATAACGCTTATTTGGGCCATGCCCACGCCCCACGCGAAGTATAGCATCCGTAGGCGACATCACGCGACAACTTTCTTCTTATAATTATTGATCATAAATTGTAGCGTTTTTTTGGTAGTAGGTGCTTTCGAGAAGCGAAGTAGTTTGAAGGAGCTGTACTCGGAAGAAAATACAGTGGGCGGCAATGGTGGTGGCCAATTTGCGGCCTCGAGAAGGACGCAGTGCGACCGCGCCGCGAGCGCCGAGATCGGTGTTCTTGCCGCCGAGATGCTATTTCTAGGGTCTTTTCTTCCCGATTTGCTCGAAAATCCTTAAAATCGGGTAGAAAAGTTGCTGGAAATTGCATAGAAGTAGCAGAATACATAGGTTACGGCACGTGCGGCGCGGTTGCGCGACGTCCATCTCGAGGCCGCGGATGGGCCAACGCCATTGACGTCCACTGTACATTGACAACTTTATAATTACTTGCAGTGCAGTTTCTGGGCAGGCTCCAAGTCAGCTTTATAGTGCTCTCGTTGAGTATGTACGTGAAAAACTAAAATAACTGTTACTGATTGCCGTTTTTTTTTTAAATGTTGAGCGAGGGCAACAGGATGGGTTAACTGACCGGCTGATGAAACAACGGAAGAAAAATACTCAACCGCATCAAGTATTTACTTTCCTTTTTTCCAGTATTTTTCTATACTGGACTTTTTTAAAAGCTTCCCTAGTTAAATCTCTGTTTATTCTTTAAGGTCTCAGCTGTTTATGTTCTCCGGTGGTTTTCTCACTTCCATGACCGAAAAATCCTTGCAAACTAAGTATGCATGCCCACTTTCCTTGACATCTGATCACTTTTTCTTCAGTGAATGTCGATGAAAGTGCGTTTTTTGCTGACTTCGGAACCATGCA
Source organism: Ancylostoma caninum (assembly GCA_037903475.1). NCBI lineage: Eukaryota > Metazoa > Nematoda > Chromadorea > Rhabditida > Ancylostomatidae > Ancylostoma > Ancylostoma caninum. The sequence continues at coordinate 578,131 of JBAJFG010000034.1, read as the reverse complement.
TTCCGACCGCGCCGCTCGCGCTAGAATCGTCTTCGTAAAGGGCGCAATAGCAAACCATGGGTTTTCTTGATAGTTGGTTAGTTTTCTTGATAGTTCACATCAAATAGGATAAAAAGCTACCAAGCAAACCCTGATTTGCTGTTATGGCAGCGATTCCGGCGCAAGTGGCGCGGCCGCGCCGCGTGCTTACCGAGACTGCGAGAAACGCTCTTCCGTTGAGGCTCACTGTTCGATATTCGTCGAAAAAATAGGGGTGGAAAACCTCGGTCTTTCTCATAACGGTTTCAGTTCTGGGTATTGGGAACAATACTGTGTATTTCTATTTACTATTTTCTTTATGTACATGGGTAGTTATAGTAGATTCTGCATATGTGATCCCATCAAGTAAGTTCTGTCTAGTAGTGTAGATGCAGTGACTCTCGAGATGTGTTTTTCTATGACAGAACTAGAAATATGCGTTTTTCGTTGTGTACAGTAGACGTCAGTGGCAGTGGCCCATCTACGGTCTCGACAAGGACGCAACGCGACCGCGCCTTGAGCGCCGGGATCGGTGTCCTCTGCGACCGGAATGCTATTTCTAGGCGCGTTTCTTCTCGATTTGGTCGGAAACCGTTAAAATCGAGTAGAAAACTGCTAGAAATAGCATAACAGCAGCAGAAAGCATCGGTTACGGCTCGCGCGTTGCGGTCGCGCTGCGTCCTTCTCGATGTCGCGGAAGGGCCACCGCCATTGACGTTCACTGTAGTATAGCTCTCGCCATCATGTCATTGCTATTTTCAGCACTATTCGGCTAGTTCTGCCCCATAGTTTCGAGAAAAATTTTTTCGCTCAAATCTCGCAGAGGGGGGGGGGGTGGGGTTATTTGAGGTGCTGAACACGAATATCGTATCCATTTTGTGCCGTAACTACGTTTTTGTACGGACGCCGCAGGTATACTGTAGATACGGTATCTCACACAATCCTCTCGCATTTTGCGTAGAGGGTTGCTTTAGGTGCTGGTCACGATTATCAACAGTATTACGCATGCCACCTTCGTTTTCTCCCCAAAGTTGGCATATTCTTTGAATTTTCTACCGTGTGCCTACCGTTTCCCTACGAAAATGGGTCAGGGTACAAAACGGATATGATATTCGTGGTCAGCATCCAAAACAACCCCTCTATGCAAAATTTGAGAGGATTTCATGAGATACCCTACCCATAGTACACGTGCCGTAAGCTTACCAAAACGGAGTTACGATGCAAAATGGATACGATATTCGTGTTCAGCACGTCAAATAACCCACCCAGGCAAAGTTTGGGCAAAAATTTCTACTTCGAAATTCTGGGGCAGAACTAGCCGAATAGTGCCCTATTTTCTTCTCACTTCGGTTCGAGGAATTCTAGGATACAAATGTGGAGAGTTGATCTAATGGAGCTCCGAATGCACGGTCGTTTTGTTGTTTTCAATCTTTATATCGGCTGCAACTAACATGCAGAATTGGTGCGGATTCCATGCAGTACCTGATTACTATGTTTGCTAGCTGTAAGAAAGAGCATCAGTAATAAATATAGAGGTTTCTCATGCTATTCGCTTGAGAACTGTGCAAGTGTTGCACACAGGTAGGGCGAAAACGCCTTCATATTTTCATGCAAACAGCAGGCAGATTCAATGCAGAACAGGTTATGAGAGCCCAATGGGTATAGTGTGTTTCACCGGGGAACAAAGTTGTGAAGATATTAGAGAAGGAGAGGACGCGAGAAATAGTGCCGCACTCGGAGAGGCAGGCGAGAAATGCGATTCATAGGCACAAATGCTCAAATATCATTGTTTTTGAAATGGACTATATAACCCAAACTTTGTGCCGGAATTGTTGGATATGACTTCTACAAAGTTCTTTGATGACAGCTCGATGGCTAGCGTCATAACCATATTGACGACTTAATAGCCCAGCTGCAGACCGCAACTATCTAGGAGTTAGTGTTTTTTTCTTATAAATTACAAATTTCTTTGCAGATTGCGACTGCAATTTTCCTCGTAGCATTGCCAGTAGGGTTCCTCATCAACATCTTCTTTGTTATGCCTCTTTGGTATCCAGCATTTGGAGAGGGTAATAAATTCTTGAAAAAGCAAAATGTTTGGATTCGACTTAATAGCTTTCTTTTCAGCATGGGTGATACGAGTCACCGGCTTTCTTTTCTTGGCATTCAATGTTTACATGAACTGGTATAAAATGTTGAAAGTTGGTCCAAGCGGATTGAGTCCTGAGCTTCCGAATGTCGTCAAGGCCGGATTCAGGTGAGCATAGCGGATCAGTTTATGTTGTGCCCAGGATGAGTTTATCAAAATCCTCGGTTTCTATCGCTCTTTCTGTAACAGCGACAAATTTTGTAAGGCCTTCAGAATTTCTTTCAACATGAATATGCATATTTGAACAATTTATTTTCCGCTTCTCTGTTTGTTTTCTTTTCTATTCACGTATACATGAGACTATGATCGTTTTGCACGTTTTTTTTTTAAAGGTTTCATAGTATTTCGGGTTCATTTTTCATGACAAGCTTTGTCATGCTTTGGTAGAGGTAAGAGAAGCATCTTTCGGAGATGAAATTGAAATCTACTGTGTAGTAATTTCTTTGTTCCTTATTGTTGCGCCTAACAGAAGAATTGGGTGATATGGGTTTGTGGCTTAAAATCCATCGGAAGAGAATCTCAGGCATAGAACTGCGTGAAATATTGGAGCTAAAGGGATCAGGATTGTCTTGTTGCCGGTCATGTTGTCTTATTTCATTTATTTTCTTTTCATTTAATTATTGTGGGATGTGAAGAGAAGAAGAAAACAGCTGGAGTGAGGATGTGAATGGAACAAGAAAGCAGCTGGATTATTAACCTCCACTGAATTCTTAGTTGTAATCGCTGTTAAAAATGTAGTTTGTTCTAATGAGGAAGATAGCTGAGGAGAGGTCAGAAGGAAAAACAGAATGCGGAAAATTTCACTGCATTTGGACAGGGTAGCGAATAAGGCAGGCAGTGTGTCAACTGCTATCGCGTTTGAAACAGGCTATTGCTTTCTGGATTACTTTCAGGACTTTTTGCAGAACAGCTGCTCTCTTCTTTACCAGAATGTTCGTTTGTAGTAGATTTCCGAGGCGTTGTTTGTTTGTAGTAGATATCCGAGGCGTTTATAAGTCCGTAAAATCATAAGGTCATGCATATGATCCTAGGTTTCTAGTTGGCCTTTTCTTCTGCGCCCTTAATCTCCTTAAAATGCTTGTCCGCTTATCATGGCTTTCGAAAAATTTCTATGGAACTCGTCTTATTTCCTAATGAATGGATGTTTGTTTAGGTATTGTCACTCGTGTCATGCGAATTCTCCTCCTCGAGCATATCATTGTCCTGGTGAGTTCATCAGTGTTTCTGTTCTGTTCCTTTTTTTTTTGTTTGAATTAAAGGAGTTGTCCAGCTTCTCACACAAAGGATATTCATGTTCTTTCATGTTATTATAGCTCGGGACGTTTAAATTATCTACATTTAGTATGTGATGTCTGTTGCTTTCGCCGGGATCACCATTGTTCCTTTGGAGCGGTTTGTGTGGGGCATTTCAATCAGAGGTGAGCGAACCCGAGAAGATTTCTGTGGAATGCAACATGTTTTTCAATTGTTTCCACTTCAATAGATTATTTTCGACTTCTCTAGAAGTTTTGGTTCAGATACTTCGTGGCAGCCGTCGCGAATCTTCTTATTTTGATGATTCCACTCTTCAGGTAAGTAAGATTAATGGTGTGTATACCTCGAAATCCCAAATACTACAAGGTATTTGATCCATTATAGCTATACATGGGATTTTGCGTGGACTCGGATCGAAGGAGGCTTCTCACTAGGGCGATCATGGCAGATTTTCCTGCCCCACCTCGCTCTTTTGGCCAGGTAAACGTGAAGATTATATGTAATTAGTACATTTTTTTTTGATCCTGCTATTTTCAGAGTAATCTCACTCTATCAGTTTTGTTGTATAGTATTCTGTGCTTCTAATTTTACGGTTCTTTTGTTCGTGTCTTACTTACTTTTCGCGCAGTTGTTTTGTATTTGGAATGGACAAACGAGGATGGAGTATTTGTTGGTGAGTTGCACAACTAGTCTTCGTTCTTCAAGGCAAATTCTGTGAGAATCCTGTCTTCTAGGAAGTCCATGCGTATCAACTCGGTCTACTGGACAATCTCCGCCAGTGTCTTGGATCCCGGTGGCCTCTTATCTTTATTAGTCCCTTCATTCCAAGTCCGCTTCCTTCTGATGGAATGTCATTTGTGACGAGAGAAATTAAGGAATTGAACGATCCGAAATACTTGTAGATTATATTAGAGTTCTTTGCATATTACTTGTATCAGTCATGTTGTATGATCTCTATAAATACATGATGAATCTGCGTCTTTTTATACTGTTTTGTACATATTTTTAAGTGCATGCCATTGAAAGGAGCAATGAAATTTTGCAAGGATTTTGTTCTAGCACAAGGATGTGAATTGGACCTAGAGTAGACATTCAGGAACGTGTAGTTGTTTAAGTATGTGAGCAGAGTTCGGGAGGTATGCGAAGTACTGGGATTTGAACGGCGTACTGGACTTCGAAGCTTTTGTCACCTCTCTGCCGCCATAGCGGCCGAAAAGAAGCTGGTTGTATACGTGTCTGGATAGTGCGTTCCACCACTGACAATAGTTGGGAAGACAGCAGAGAGATAAAGAACGCGGGAAAGTGTGCAGCAGTTGGAGAGGAATGAGAGAAAAGCAGGCTGTCCGCACGGTTACTCAACTATCGTCGCGTTTGGAACAGACTATAGCCGTTTGTCTCCTCTTGGAACTTAGAGGTTCTCTCGTAGTTTCCATGTATATAGCCAAGTGCGCAGCATGTGCATTCTTGTTCCGCGGCGGGACCCACGAACGTTCAGAGGAATTAATTGCATGCGTGTTCAAACCCAGGAATAACAGCATCCGATTTTCTCAGATCTACCGCATGTTTCGCGCAGTTTCCGTATGGAAAATGGATTCTGCGTCCCTCAGAGTTCTGAAATGCGGGAAAACTTCAAGCACGAAAATCTCTGTGGGTGTCCGCAAAGAGTGGGGGTGGTCTATGCGGGTGGCTCGGACGCTGGGTAGCAGTCTGGGCTGTACTGGGGAAAATCACAGCGCTCACATACAATCCTCGAAAAGACAGCAGAAACTCTGATAACTGTGCAGCACGAACGCAGCCCGGACGGCGTAATGGTTCGGGTAGAAACCCTAGCAGCAACGGTTGCCAGTTACTGCCATTCTCCCCTTGATTGCTGCCTTCCCTCAGCAATTGCTGCTAAAGGGCCGACAGCTTGAGCAGCAATCGGGGGAGGATGGCAGCAATTGGCAACCGTTGCTGCTAGGGTTTCTACCCGAACCATTACGCCGTTTATTCTGCGTTCATCCTGCACAGTTATCAGAGAATGCAGTGGGACCTGAACGATGGATGCGGAGAGAATGCTCCAAGCGAGAGAATCGAGTAGGTCCCGCCGCGATTCTGCAGCCACGAAGCTATGAAACCGCACGTGCAAAATTCGTCTATCTTTTCGGCAAGAACTGTGCATAATGATAAAACGTTTCTAGAGAAAACTCATGAACATACAGAGTGAGATGAAAAAATCAACGGTTTTTCCTGTCAGGTACTGATATTTGATGCCTTACCAAACAGGCTACAAGCTGTTAATAGGGGTACCTTATTTGTCCGACATCCAGAATGCACGTCGTCTTCAGAGGTTGGTGATAGGTTCATGGTATCCTTGAATTACGAGGTAATCCACCAAATATTGCCTGTCATAACCTTACAAATACTGTTGAGATTACTATTCACTAATCATCGCAAAGAGCGCTACCTTTACCTCACCGATCCACGAAACCTACTACCTGAACGGTCTTCATGTCCATAATGTGGCTACCCTTCCGGCATTTATGTTCTGTTACTGACTGATGCCAAACCTGTGAACAGTTGTGAGTAGGAGTGTTACAAGCACTCAGCTGTTCTCATGAAATTTACTACATAAACAACAACAAAACCAGCGCCACAAGGAAAAAGGAAAACAGATGAGATGGATTGACATCTGAAAAAACCTAAACCTTATATGGCGCAAGGCTAAAGAAAGAAATGAGGCATGAGGCCAGACAAACCGCTTAATAATCGATCTCAAACTAAATAAATAACAACTATAGCTCTTAAAGTAACCAAGGTTTCCAAACAAAAAATCAACGTGAAGTCTTCTCACCCCCCCCCCCCTCCCCCCAAACAAGAACCTAGAACAAAAGAAAATAAACAGAGATAACCTATCTATAGAAATTTACTCCTAAACAGCCAAATCCTAGAAACATTTAAACAAAAAACAACTTAGACAAGATACACCTACTTCTATAAAATACCCCAGAGCTAAGAAAATCAATTTATCTAAGAAAAACCGGAAACTAAAATACCCCTGGATAGAAAATAAACCTTAAATAACCTAGAACCTCTGGAACAAATAAAGCTACCAACAAAAGATATACCCTATTTCCTTAAAAACCCGGATGAGAACAATACCGTTCCAGAAAGAACACTTCTTTTGCTCGTGCTTATAGAAAACCTTTCAATGGATACTTGTATGCTATGTGGAGATCGAAACATGTCTGATACTGAGATTTGAGTTTTGAGGCTGAGATCGTCGGACATTTCCAGAAAATCAAAGGAGCCAGCAGGCGGTATCAGTATGCACATGAGGTCTACCACGGTAGACGCAACAGATCTGAACATGGTTCAGGGTTTTCTTTCGATTTTCGTGAATAGCAAAGCTAGTAACATCACTTACATCTCCGCAATGGATAAGGTGAAGCAGAAGCGGAGGAACGTCAGGAGGTGGCGCCCATCTCTGATCGGTCAAATCTGGCCACATCGACGAGTTCTTCGTTTCTTTGGATGGCAGTCTGGGCCATTCCTGCTCTGACAGCAAAGGCACAACTGGGTCTGACCAATTCGGGGTTTTCTGCTCCAGCCAGGAAGGACGCTTCAGCTGCGACCAGCTGTTCGGCACATTGTACTGCCACCAGTTCAGATCGCCCGAGTTGGCCCAGGTGGTGTCCTTGACGGGGCTCCAAGTAGGGTGATCCGGCTTCGACCAGGGGTCATTCGGAAGCGGCTGCAAGACAATGGGCTCCATCTGCTGTGGAAACACATGCTGCTCCGGATTCATCCAGGAAGAGGACACATGCGGCGGCACTACGATTGGTTCTTTTGGCGGCAGCAATGAGGGATCTTCCTGCTTTGTCGATGAAGAGGTCAAATGCGGTGGCAGAACAGGGGATTCTAAAGCTGTGGACAAATGCGAGGGCAGTACAGATCCTGACGATGAAGACAAGTGCGGCGGCAATGATCCTGAAGATGAGGACAAGTGTGGGGGCAGTACAGGAGATCCTGTAGCTGTGGACAGGTGCTGCGGCAGAACAGATCCTGACGACGAGGACAAGTGGGACGGCAGCACAGAACCTGAGGATGAGGACAGGTGCGGCAGCAGAACAGAAGACCCCTGATGCTTTGCCCAGGAAGAAGACAGGTGTGGCGGCAGTGCAGTCGGCTCCTGGGAAGGCACGTGCGGCGGCGGTACAGAAGACTCATTCTGCTGTAACCAGACTACAGGAGACCCATGTTGTGCTGTCCAGGAAGAAGAGACATGTGGGGGCAATCCAGTAGGTTCTTTCTTCGGCTGCGACAAGAGAGATTGTCCCTGCGTTGTAGTGGATAAGTGCGGCGGCAGTATAACAGGCTCTCTAGAGTGCACGTGCGGCTGCAGTACGGGAGACCGGTGCTGCTTCGCCAAGTGCGGCGGCAATCCGATAGCTTCTTTCGACTGCGACCACATGGGTTGTTCCTGCTTCATCCATGGCGAAGATGCTGTCGGCAGCGGTACAGCAGGCTTTCCGGACTCCTTCTGCGCGGCGAACAAGGACTGTAGCTGTGGGGGCCAGGAAGAAGCGTTCGGGGGCAAGACAGAAGACTCGTTCATCTGCGGCCTCACGGACTGCTCCTGCTTGGGCAGAGAATGTTCGCTGGGCTGCGGTCCAATGGGTTCATTCGTCTGCGACACCAGAGGGAGTTCCTGCTTCGAATGGACAGATCCGTTGGACCGAGGCTGCAATACAGTAGGCTCTTTTTGCTGAGAACGTAAAGCTTGTTCCTGTTTCCTCATGGATCTCACCGGTTTCCACCAAGTCAGCTGTGACAAATCTACCTGTAGGGGTTGTTTCGATGGCTTCGACCACGCAGGCTGCTCCACTTTCGACCATTCCGGCACCGACTTATCCAACCATGCGGGTGGCACGTGCTGCTCCACATAAACAGGCCCCTTCGGCTCCTGCACCATAGGACGGCCCTGCTGCGCCTCCACCGACGAAGCAGATTTCTCAGAAGCTGGCTCCGTACCCTCTTCCAGACGACGCTTCAGTGGTGGTGCCGGTGCCCCTGCCGACTGAAGTCCGGGAGGAGGTGGGGCCAGATGGGCCGGTAGGGTGTGGGCCGGCACGGGTACAGGAGTCGGCAGTGGCTGGACCGGCACGGGTATGGGTGTCGCAAATGGCTGGGGCGGCACGGGTACTGGTGCAGGGCCGATGGCTGGCATGGGATGTTGCACGAAACTCACAGGCACGAATTGGGCGGCCCTAAAAAATGGATAACTTTTCAATTACTTATCACTGTCATCCTTTACATGTGAGATAATAACCTAAGCAACGTAAATACTAAACGTCCACTACTTCTAATCATGCTTAATCGCCATCTCAAAAGTTTCTGGATGATGTTTTCTTGGAATGTTTGGAGAAAATACGCTCAACTGACGTAATTACTATAGATAAACAACTCCATCTTGGAAATAAAAAGTAAATATACATCTAGACTACAAAAAAAAAACAAAGAACTCACTGTATCACACGTGCATTTTGAGGAAATTGAGGCGTAACGGTGTACATACTTGAGACACAACACTGTAAAAGGGACTTCATTTGAAATTTCAACTAAAAATGAGAGCGTGCAAGTCGTGCAACTCGTGCATTGTCCACTTCATCTCTAATCTAATCACAAGAATGTAAAAGAAGGTGAAAGAGTAAAGGACAGCTCCAGAATAACTGAGATGAAAAAAAAAGAACATGCAGATTACGAAGTCCCATCCTAAAACAACTACCAAAACAACTACCAGGTGGTTAATTAGGCATAAAACGTGCAAACCGTGCACAAGTATGATGCTAAACAAGAAAGAACACTAAGAAAAAACAAGGAGAAGCAAAAAACATCACGAAGTTGAAGCTATCAGCGAGTCTGAAAAAACGGCTGCACGCAAATTAACGTAATTAAAAGCGTGAACATGCACACGGTGCACGCTTTGAATGACGGAAAATGACGTCAACTTGGCGTGATGTTGGGAAAATGCCTCTTGGTATGGCGAAGGAAACGTCTCAGAAATCTCAATCATGTCATCTTTTTGCTTTCTCTGTTGGATTTTAAAGGCAAATATGCACGAATTGCACATACGTAGGGAAACACGAAGTACTCTTGGGCATTTTTCGTTCTTAGAAGCTCAAAATTCTCAGCAGGACGAATCTCGCCAAGGAACTTGTTGGTATGTTGAGCACGAAATAGCACGAAAATGACCACCTTTTTGAACCGTGCTGAATTACGGTTAGTGTATTTGCACTGAAGAAACTCATTTTATCGAAATGTCCTCAGTGTGGCCAGAAAACATTTTCTCTTGAGCGCTCAAAACAGAATTTTTTCAACAGGACTTCTTCGTCCGTGCAAAAAATGTGATTTTGGGGAAGATGGAAACTCACAACAGGGATATGATCTTGGAAAAACAAACGATAATGATAATCATGGAAAACATACAAAATTGTGTGATTCATTACCAACCTACTGCATGGGACACAATTCACTCCAGAAGAAGTTTCTGTAGGTGCTTCCTCTATCAGAAATAAACTGTTCATTACATCTGACACTCTCCTGGACTGAACCTATGTATCCCTCAGCAATACACTACTTCCACTCTTCTTTCCTTCCCTTTCTTCTTTTTTTTACACATGAATTACAGTCAGCCCCAATGGAGCTCACGAATCTGTGGACTTGAGCGTTGACAGCAGCGCGACCGCGCCGCGCGCTGTAATATCTTTCCCTGCCCTAGCGGCTAATCGTCCAGTATCAATTGTTTTTCTTTTTCGTAATCGGTGCGAGACAACAAGATGAAAGCAGAAGTCCACAAATCCTCAGCGCCATCGACGCTCACTGTATAGTCTGTCTCTAAACGATTGGCGCTTTACGCGCGCAGCTCCATAGCGTCGCGGCCCGAGAAGCGCGGCGGGACCTGAGCGGAGAATACGACAAAAGCATGCTCCCAGTGAGAGTTGAGGCCCCGCCATGCACCTCATCCACCAATTGCTTTAGGACAGACTGTTCAGTTATAGCCAATCGTTATTGCGCCACAACATAGGAAGCCGCGCCACTCCGCCTACGCGGCGCGGCAGACCAGGTGATCGCTGTGGTTACAGGACGTCGACGGGTTATTCGCTTTGCCTGTAATTTTAAGCTCTAGTTTCTTTATGCATTCATTCACGCGGCAATCCCGACATCGCCCGACTACCATAACACCCAGCTGGTCTGCCGCGTCGCGTAAACGGCGCGGAGCGGCCTCGTTTTCTACGGTGCAATAGCGATTTATCATCACAGTGTGTACATGCAAGCCGGTGAGCCTCCACAGTGAACTTGAAAAAAAGGAAAAAGGAGACCACCATAGAAAAAGCAATGGAAACAAGAAGAAACTGATTGTAGCATGAAAAGTGGCGAAGGAGCTCACCACAGATTCGTATGTGTAGTACAGCCAGCCATCTTCTACGGGGCTCCAGTAGCGACCAACGGCTATGTATGTGAAGCATTGCACGTGGCGCATATCTAAATCTACAGCATTGCATAAGACTTAGTACCTTCTCCACTATCTTCCTTAATGCAAAACATCTCTCATAAAGTTCTGCCCTATACGATGTCCTTACTCTTTTCACGTTTTTGAAACAAGTTTAGCTGGTACACTCCTTGTTTGCGTTCTCACTTGAACGCAGACCACCTGCACTCAAAAGAGTAGCACAAAACCTTCAAAGAATAAGCGTATGGACAGGAAAAGTCACAAGAGAATAAGAGCAAGGACTGCAGAACAAAAAATTTACAAAGTTAAAGACAAATAACCACTGAGTAATACAACATACGTATGTTGAAGGAGGATCCGTGAGGATTCATTTTGACATTGTAGATATAGCGGCGGCCAGGATGACACGTGGCAAGCAGCGGGCATTCCGGTCGGGACCATCGGTGCCGACGGTACCGCGGCCCTGCCACCTTGATCGAAGAGAGTGAGGGTGGCCGGCGCGGTGGAGGGACTTTGAGGGCTCGAATAATTGGAACAAAGCTGTATAAGGCTAACTGGTCGAATTTCTTACTTTGTCTAGTTAGGTGCTGAGAGTCACAGTGAGAAGATCAGCCCAACAACTAATATTTCCTGGATATTCCTTCGTGCACATTTCCACTCCGAATTTGATAGCTTTAGTGAAATGCAAGATATGCCACCCTCGTTCTATTGCCACAGTTTCGAATACTATACCTGTTTCCTGCACAGCATTCGCCTCCCGATCAGCAAGAACAAATCTCCGCATTTCGCATGAAACCCAGCTGGTCTTGTTCGAGAAGAAAAAACATTCTGAACATTGCTTTAAACGCTCTGAGTGATGCAGACAGAAATTCTCTCGGTTTTCGCTGCCCAAGAAGTACCTACCCCACCCATCCTATTTCCAACGGTGGTGGAAGTCAGCGGGAGTTTGGCCAGTGGACGTCAGACATTGCATAGCAGAAACTGCTCGCTATATTCGTTCTAGAAACGACGATTACGAGATAATCAGACCAATGCTTCTGCGACTGAGCCATACGGTCACATCTTCCACAGTATGTAGTATCTTCGATAACAACAATTGGTAGCACTGCAATCTTCACAGGAGTTCATCCTCAAGATCAACGTGAGCTGCCGTACAGTGCGCTAGTATTGGCAACTATCTCGGCTATTTTACCACTGAGTTACGGAGCTCTACATATGCAACCAAAACTACCAGATCTTGCACAGATAGCCAAGGAACTCAAATACTACTAAGTAGTCGTACTTATTCTCGAACTATTAGGTTGTCCCATAATAAATGGCAGCAAACTAGTAATGAATTTTTGGAAGTTCATAAATCCATTAACACAGAAGCTAGATAGACAAGCTTTGGATTTTATGTAGACCAAGACCTGCTCTATCTGTAGTATAAAAAGGCTTCCTCAATTACCCTGGTTTCTGCAGACGAAATTGTACGATGAGGCAAAACATGGTTTTTGTGCTCTCTCAATTTTTAGACCATTTTTTCGCCCTTATAGTACAAAAGCCAGATTTGGTGTTGGCTTTGCATTTGGCCAGGTAGTCGTATTGTAAGCGCGCAGAAGCTGTGACTAGAGAATCACTTCTACAACGAGAAGAGTTCTCAAATTTAACCAGATGATGATCATGAAACTTGTCAGAAACGTTTTTTTTTTCAGCTTTCTGCTAGAAAATTCATGCTAATCAATGTGTAGTGAAAATTGACCTTTCGCATTTCGTTGACTCCTGTAATTTAGGCCTTTTTTCCTTGCATAAGTTTCACTCTACTGTTAAGATGTGCAGGAAATGCTGATCATAATACTTTTTATTCAAAGGGAAAATCTCAACGCTGACTTGAGTTACGCACTTTGGAATGCGCACCTCCAAAACGGCCATTATTTATGGAACAACCTAATACTATACATCTGTACAGTTCGAAACCATAACTCGTGGAATAAGGCATACAAATATACCAGCCTTCTCTGGAAATAGCTCAGGCCTCATTTAATGCGAGAATGAATTCGACTACAATAGCTACTTTCTATTAACCTTCGGTTATATTAGGTTGAGGAGAAAGTGATGGAAGAAATGGCATCCAAGGTTTTTCTCAGTGAACTGAGTATACATCTTTGAAATCTATAACATTACTCCAACGTATGCGTAGAACGCTGTCTTTCCCTTCTCAGAACTGCGCAGGCTGCGGCTGGTCAGACAATGGGACTATCGTTCGAAAATGGTCAAAATCAACGGGCTTTTCTTCCTCCAAGAAGAAACCGAGGGGAGGGATGAGATAGTGATCAGAGAGTGACAAAGCAGGAGAGTAGGAATAATAAGTTACCCGCGTGCAGGACAGTCCCGCTAGTTTGGGACAGGAAAAACGTGGCAAAATTGGCATGGAAAAAAGTGGCGTGGAGCAGAGTTTTTCGTTTTTATCGTTTTTCTCCAATGATTCCCCTCAGCTTTCAGGACTGGCCAACCCACATGGTAGTTGTGTCTGTCTTACCCTGTGGGAGCTGCTCGAATCACAGCAACCACTTCGCGTTGTGACGAGAGAGCGTCCTAGGCGTGGCTCCTCATGGAGGTCTTATCTCGAGATTCGAAGTAAGTGGAGCAGTCGCGTACTGTGAAATATTTAGCTACTCACTCCTTTATTGCACTGCTGCAGTTACTGACTCCAGTGCTTGCCAAGGCTTTGCAGAGCAGCTCATAATAGAGGTTAGGGCAAGAGCACCCTTTCAGGGCTGGGATTCATGAAACGATAACCAAGCAAACCAAGGATGGCTAGCGGGATTGGTTATCGTATTGGCTACATAGAGCTTAGAGACGCAGACAACAAAAGTTGGTTTGCTAGCCTGGGTTTGCCTGGTTATCGTTTCGTGAATCCCAGCCCAGAAATGGAGGCGTAACTGCAGCAACAAGCGCTTCTCTGACCTACAGTAGCCACAGGGTAATACTTTGGGGAATCTCCTATTATGTCAGCAGGCAATCCCTGATCGAATCATCAGCAATAAGGAATGCGAAAGTTTCGAAAAATTTCTTCCATTACTTTCTCCTTAACTCAATACCTAGCTTATATTTATGATTCAGTCTAGTGTTTGACTTTTTCGTTTCGATATCCGAGTTTTCGCGGATGCTTTATGCGTGTTCCATGTTTGTTTGATGATTCGCATGGTATATCCATTGAATTGAATAGCATAACTCAAACACTACAGCAGACTTATCCAGAAAGTGCATGTGCATTCTGATAGGTGATTTTCCTCCTTCCAGAAGGATGGTGTCCAGCGTGTGAAATCCAGCGTGCGAAAAAGAACAGAGAGTACTCTCTACCATTTTTTTGAAAATTATGTTTAAATTATGCCTTATCTGTCTTGACAAAAATAAATCATTTGTTGATCATTAGCGCTATCTTTTTAGGAGTTTTGCTGTTCTTACTAGTGGAAATTGTACACACTCATACAATCTTCTTCTAATTTTGTTCTCGAATAATCATATAAATCCATGTTTTCAAGATACAGTTTGAAAAGAAAATTGTCTGTTTTTTTTTGTTGAAAATGCAAACAAGACCTTTGCAGAATGAGCACCTCTACATAGTCCTTCTCAAAAAGACGTATTCCGTAGTTGCAGAATCGCGCCGGGACCTTGACGATGGATGCGGAGAGAGCATGCGTTAAGAGAGAGGGTCCACTAGGTCCCGCCACGATCTTGCTGCCGCAACGCTATGAAGTCGCACTCGCAATCCGTCTCTTTTCGACAAGGACTACGTATGTGGCGAGAGTTCTAAAATCGGCTGTTCCTTCTAATTTGAAATCAAAATTGAAATTTTAAGCGCACCTTCGGTAAACCATCAAGCCCTTCCTCCAGCGTTGTAGTACGCTCTGTTGCCATTTCACAGTCTCTTATCACATTCTTTTCCTGGACAAGAACAAATACCACCTGTATACTTTTCCAATTTTTTATTTGACACATATGTGCAGAGAATTATAAACAACAACTGTTTAAGCGATTAAATATAGTGAATGCGATTAAAATGAGTGAAATCTAAGCCGAAAGAAGCAGTGACGTCATCAAAACGTCACTGGGAATGTGATCGGCTCGAGCTCATCGTACAAGAGATGTGGCAGTTCCCTTAGTAGGCCAGGATAACGTAGCAGGCGTAGATGATCCCAGGGATGTATCCGAGTATAGTGAGCAGAATGCAGATCGCCAAGTGGTAATCGCAACCCTTCTCGAAGAACACTCCAAGAGGCTGAAATACAAAGAACTAAAGTGAAAATTTCAAATCTCTGAACAATTTTTCAATAAATATTCACTACAAGCGGTTCAGGGAAGGTTACTGTTACTCTACTATTAAAATTACCCCGATGTTATCTTCACACATTATATCCTGGCAGATGATTGTAAAGAAAAATTTAGCATTTTGCCACGTTCTGAAACACCTTTTCAGATAGGATTGGAAGAACTGGTACTCCAATGTAGGGCAGTTTGTTACTGCTGGTCTATCTCTTTGAAATGGGCAAGTTGTCAAGTTAATGAAGTTGGTAGATCCTGGGAAAAGGGCAAGGAAAAAGAAGGTATGGTGAAAAGTATGTTTAATGTGGATGTGATGTCCTCGAGTTTCCTTCGAATTACGTTATTATAATACTGCCTTTCTTAGAAAAAAAATTCTAAATTGTGTGTTCTAAATTATTTCATTGAAGGAATAACTTTTTCTCTAAGACAGCTAAGACATTTTTAAGCTGGGGTACTATCAAGTGACGATCAAGTGACGACCTGACTATCAAGATCTCTCTCTGTGACCGAGGATGAGCAGTATTCCTTTTTTCTACATCAAAATTAAGCAGTGAATGAGAATATGATGAACCACTACTTGTTGGGCCGCAGCAACTCCAAGGAGCTCCCCAAAAGGAGGCCGTATCAAGCAGCAGAACAGGTTGGTAGGTTTTTTGGTCATTTTCTACTTTTCAAGACCACCACTCACTACTGATGAGTCCCGGTGGTGACCTTATTTTTTTTCTATTTCTCCGTCTAGTGGAAGGAACGAAACGGAGATTAGGTACCTTTGCTTTTGTTTTTGTTTATTGAAAAAATAAACGGAAGAAAAACTTGTCATTCAAGCGACTGACAACTTTAAAAAACATGGGAAACGTTGTGGAAAATTTGTGGAAAATGGACTTGATTCGATTTTGTTAGGACCAAAAAAAAACCGAATAACTCGATCCTTCGATTATTTGCGACTACTCGACATCTTAAAAATGTACAGTTCTGTGAATTGACTCAACATTCGGTACTTCCACTGACTAGAAATTTGATCCATTAAACAAGGACTATCTGAAACTCGGAGTCGGTCTAGTTAAAAATGGATACGAAGCTTAGCGGTAGTGGAACTAAATCAATAGCTGTAAAATCTAAAAGAATATTACTAATAGTAGAAAATAGGGAATGAAATGTATTAATAACAGCTAAGATACGTCAAAAAATGTCTGGCGATGACATGAACCAACGAGCAGTTTCGGTGAAAAAATAGCTGGACGAAAGCAAGATTCATTCCAATTCGTTTTTTCGTTGTTTTTTTTTTGACCGAGAAAAAAGTTGGGAATTTTACCAGTTTATTGAATGGTATAAATAACGTTTTTCTCATCTTCCATTGCCACAAGGAGATTTTTCCACATCATAGGATGAAAAACAAATTGTTCCAGTCGTGCAAAACAGGGGGACTGTGCAAATAAACGTGCAATTGATAGTTCTGAGAACCACGAACAGCACTGAAATGGGAATTTTCCACCATAAACATCTGCTAAAGTTCTGAGAAATGCTAGTTTAGATTCGGAACGCTTGAAACGACTTTCCTGAACATTTCCTCAAAGATTTTGGCTATCCCGGTAATCCAGAACGAATTCATTCCGAACAGATTTACTCCTTTTCCATCAACTCATGCCCAGATGTTCCTGCTGGACAAAATACATAATTTCTACTAGAGGAAAACTCGTCCATCTTGAATCACTCAAAACGCCACAGTATGTACCTTCAGAAACTCCTGAATTTCGGTACTACATGTTGGAGTTATGGCATGGTTCGCAGCGATATCCTCATTAGTCAAAACAGAATGTTAACAAGTTCTCATATCGTTTCATAAAATTTACAGTGAATAACCTACTGGTACAGGAGCAGTAACGCGGAAGCGGATGAAGCTTAACGGTCATGACAAAACCGTCGCTGTAACTCCCTAATAGAAAGAATGAGATCATAGCAGATTCATATTCTTATTCAAGGAATCATTACTCCAGATTTTAAGGTTTGAGGTTTGAGGTAGAGGTTTGAAGACTGATAAAACAGTCCGATCTCAGAGTGAATCTTATGCACATACAAATCTTTATCCCTAGCTAGTTACCAACTTAGGATAGCAGGAATATCCCAACCAGCTAACAACCTTAGATTACCAGTTGAAATAGAGATTTCACATGAAAACACTGAGCAAATTTTTGTCTTGTTTTACTTAGTACTATTTGGTGGGATGACCATATTTATTTCCAGCATTTTTCCTCCATTTCTAGATCCAGATGCATAAGGAAAGGTGGTTAGTCTTCTACCCAAGCATGATTATGCATGAGCAGCACCTGGGCATGAACGTCACGTAGGGATAACGTGCAGTTAGGTGCCAGGTAAAGGGTACATTTGGCTATGTTTAAATTTCACTGATGCATACGAGCTCTAGTTCAGTCGTACTAGTAAAATGGTATACTCGACTAGCATGGATGTAGTAGCTGTTGTACACTGGAACACCATTTCTGTTGGTGTCTTGAATTAAGTGTACTTAATCAAAAGGATGAGACCTGAGGATAGATTTTTCAGGAGCAGTGGCTAATCTTCAATCCAGAAATTGGCCAAAAAAATCCGGACATTCGAAAAGTGGAAGCCCTACTACCCTGCTCATATTTGACCCAAAGTTGTGTTGCACTCTGTCTTTCGGATAGTCGAATCCTCGACCTATTCAAAATCGAATGTTCGAATTCGAATGTATCTGATGCATTATTCGGTCTCATATACTACTATATACTAGGTTTGTCTGAAATTCTTGCACCAGCGTTTATTTTTCGATCCAGAATTTCTTGGTCTCGTATAATGTTCTGGTAATTCTCTGCTACAAAAATTAGCAGACCATTTTCCAACTATGGACAATAAATGACACTTTGATTTTTTGAAAAAAAAAATGGAAAAACCTGGTGCAAGACTTTTTGACCAACCTAACATTTTACTACGTCCTACGTAGTACATAAATTATTACAGGATCACATCCTGAAAGTGAGAGTTCATTGCTACCAAAACTAGCTCCCCCCACCGAAACTAGCTCCCCCCCCCCGGAAATATTTGCTAGTTATGCTGTTCGTCTTCAACTTCAGCAGAAAACTTTTTCCTACCCCCAGCATGAACCCTAATGTTGACTAGAATTTATTGACATAGCTTTGTCGACAACTATCGAGTGGTTGTTCTTTTGATGAAAGCACATAAATGCTGTTTGTCTACGGCAAACATTGCCAATATCAACAGTATGGATAAAGAAGTACGGTTTTTATCCAGAAAATCTCACACCAGAACAGCCACCAACTGCTAAGAGGCGTCCCCATCTCCACCGGGTGTTTTTCTGGATGAGGATTATACTCGTGGCTTAGGAGTTCGGCTGTTTTTATCGAAAGAACCTGTTCTTGTGCAGAATAGCGAAAAACAAAACAACTATGACGCGAGTTGCGATAATTTTTATAGGTACTACACGTCATTTTCGAGCTGCACGTGCCAGAGTGTTGGACCTTGGTCGATGATCGTTTAAAGGTAGGCCGCAGTCACAATTGCACGAATTGCACGAAGTCATCGGCACTTGAGACCTTTTTCAATTTCCTTAAGTACCATTTAACAAGCTGCAGCAACGAGCATTCTATTATTTAACTACCACTTAAATGCAAGTTACAATAGCTACTGCATTACTGCATCTTTTTTGATCGGCAGTGAGTTGGGAACTAGCTGCACGGTCGCAGAAACAAACAGCCATTTGCTGACAGATCTTTTCCAAACACTTACTATTATATAGGTATCAATTAGCTGCATACCTGTTAAAATGTAATGGGGTGAATTGTATAACCTAAAAGATTTTAAGGCTGGAAGCATTTTTTTTTCGAAACTTGGCTAGGAAATAGGCGCGAAAATCTCGTGAGGAGATGCTGGATTTTTTTCATGGAACCCCTCACCCATGTACGTAGTTACTTTTTAGTTACTCACATGACGGTGTTTCATATTTTCTACGTAACCCATTTTTCTGGCATATGACAAATAAATAAATAAAATAGTATACAACAAAGTGAAATAAACTAAATTTTACAAAAAAATGAACCCGTAGGTAGAACTTTCCCGCATTTCTTTCTAACTCTAATATATTTCTCAGTTAAACAGCAGTTACATACATCATATTCGTACGAAAAGGAATAAAATTGAGTAAGTAATGAAAATTAGCAAATTTGTCGTTGAAAGAACATGCCTAACTACAGCCCTCAACTTCACTTTTATGGGAAGGGATTTTCCCAGTCGAAAACCCGCTTTTCAGGAGACAAACAAGTATGAGTCGGTGGTTCGGAAAACAGCTACTTTCATATTCTGAGACCTCCCAGATTCTAAATAAAGACTGCTTCTTCTTCATTACTAAGTATGCAGTTACTTGTAAAACTGGTTTTTTCGCTATATTTTCCACATATAACTGAATTTTAACCAGGAATATGGATTGTAGAAGCAGAACAACATCTTCTCTTTCTAAGAAATATGTCCACATCCTAATCCTGAGCCTAATAACAAGAAAGACTCTTGCGCTAATGCATTTAGGTATATCCCTGAGTAGTCTCAAAAATAGTCAGAAATGAAAAATGAGTGACAGAAATGTACTTTCGAGTAAAATTTTAGGGAATAAATGCACTTTCCGTTGTACTCTGCCATCACAACTGTATAAAAACTGTTGCCTAGGAGAGATAAGGGTAAATCTTCGCACTAAGTGATAGAAAAATAACAGCAAAGTGCACGTTATACAGCATGTGACCTAGAATAGGACACTTATAAGACATTTACTAATTAAGCAGTAAGTTTAGTAATCTAAGCAGTAGTCATAATTTTTCCGACGGATATGTAAGCATTTGTGGTTCGTCGTAGCTTGTTACCAAATGTGAGTTGTTAGTAACCTTTATCCAGAAAAGAGAACACTAAAGGTATATTGTAGAGCCTAGAACCAATTACTTGTTATTTTTACTTACTAATTAATTGGGAAAAAATCGTAGGACACAGGCAGAAATATGGTATCTATCCCATGATTACTATATCTACATTACTACCACTTTGCTGCTAGTTACTGATTAATTAATTCGGTTGCTAACGTGACTCGTGCAACATGAATATGTGTCCAGGAGAGAAAAAAAAAAGAAACTGATTGGTAGATGTTGGAGATAGTGATAACTAGTAAAAAAAACTTGTAACCAGTCACGTTAGATGTTTCCTTCCTGAACTCTCACATACTTTTTGTACTATTACTGCTAGAATCTATGCATGTATGTGCGACTCTTCTGATACTTTACTCGCAGTTAACTGGCAGTTTTCGATGAAACCCTTTGTGGCGTCATGGGGTGCAGCGAGTAATCACAATGTTACTGGGAACAATCACATTACGGCGAGCTCTCGTTTGAAATGAGACTCCGAGAACACTACAACAAAGATCGATGCGTGGAAATTGCACCGACATCCATGAAATTAAGGATTACAACGCGGAGTTAATGGCTTTCGTATTGCTGTTCACATATTGTTTACGAGAATTTAGCAAAGAATTTTGAATTTAAAAGAAACTACGCAACATTGGTCGAAAACAACTCAACGCCCCCATCTTCCCAGGTTTTCTGGATGGATCCGAGGCGAATTGAAAATATTATTCTCTGCTCAGCGCGGAAATAACACCAGGAGCTCCGAAATTGTATGGCAAACAAACAGTTCGCTATCGATTCGCGCAAACTTGAGTTTTGCTAGTGCTCACAGCGAGGGAGGATTAGCCATGGATCAAATCCAGAAAAAAAACAACATTTCCATCACCTAGGAATATTACATTCAAAGGAAAAATGCAGAAACTCACCGGAAGAAGAACAGCGCAGAGGAATTTCGGCACGTCAGAGCAGGTAAGAGCCATTTTGTACTACACTGTAAATGAAGCAATAGTTAACCGGCTGGTGTTACTGCAGTAATATGTAGCAATGAATCGACAGCGGGAAAGCGATACGAGCGCAGCAGTGCACACAAGACGTATTGTGTCAGAATAACGTGACACGACAAACAACGGGAATCGAAGACCAAACCATAAGACTCGCTGTTGACTCGTTACTCATCATAGTATGTGGAAATTGTTGCGCAACATTGCATTGCAATAGATGCGATGACATAATCCAGGAAGTCCAGGAAACGCACGCACGTATGGCAGTGATACGTGCAGCTGGCGTTAAGAATCCATACAATAAAAGGCCGACTAGGAAAGGAGAACGGCACGAAAGTTTACCAAGACACCCCCTATCGGTCATATAGGGTGAATCATACGGCGCTAGTCATTCAGAAAGAAAACAAACTCCATCTGATGGGGAAAAACAACCATATAGATGATGTGCCCCGATGATTTTTGGCAAATAATTCACACACTTCACTTTCATCTGCATTCTCACCACTCAGCTAGAAATTACTGCAGTAAAAAGAAGTGACGCGTGCGCAGGCGCCTCTGCGCGTACAGTCCGGTAAACTGGTTACAGAGCTCAGTAGACATCGAAAACAGAGAAAAACATGCTGGCGAGTGTTGCTAGGAGAAGTACACTGACTTGACAAAGGATTTCAATGGTTTTTTACGTGAACTGTAAAGAAAAAATACCCGACAACACAAAAAGAACACGTTGACGCTTGTCCCGTGATTACGTTTGCCCCAGTTCTGCTTGCACTCTCTTTCAGGATGAAATTGCGATGCTGGAGAAAATCCACAGTAATTAAAATGGCTTTTCACTTGTGTGCTTGTTCCCGAACTAATTATAGGCTCAAAAGGAAAAAGGAAGAAAGAGAAGCTCCACGTGAAGCGCCACGAGAAGGAAGTGAAAAGGAGGCGGAGTTCACCCGAAAATGCAGTTATACATGTTTTCAAAGGAAACTAGCCCGAGAATTATAAATATAGAAACTATTTAGTCTCAAAAATACCATATTTTTACAGATAAGATCAGAACTATGTACGAGGAATCTGGCGATTTCTCGATCAGAACTAGCACGAATCTGGCTCTTCAAGGATTTTCCATAAAGCCTATGTTGGTGCGAAATAATTTTTCAAAAATAAGCCTTCTACTCCACTACTATGGAACCGAGTGGAATCAAGGTAAACTTCTGGAGTGATAATATACTATATCCAGTGTAATCCAGGAAGGCTAGGATTTTTGTGTGAACTGAGATTTTTAGAGTGAAATAATTATAATACTTGACTCGATAAATGATAAATACATGATAAAAGTGTTAAAAGACATGCAATTTTACACTTTTATGGGAAAAATGCCAGAAATTTGGGCTGGAGCTAGGATAGAGGGATGTGGAGCGTTGTACCTGAAAAAGGGCGGTGTGGCCGAGCTCTGCGATTGGCCTGTTCGATGGATTGACCAATTGCAGAGCTCGCTCAAACTGCTCTACAGGTACAAGGCTCCACATCCGAAGATATTATACCAATGAAGGCAGAGAAAACATCCCTTTTCTCAAAACAATGTTGCTTCAGCTGTGATATCCAAAATAAATTCACGAACTGCATGCACTATTTTCGGATAAAAAAACCAAAAAAAAAAAACTCAAAAGACGCAAAAACAAGGATTCTGAAAATTTCCCGGAGAAAGAATCTTTCACCGTGCATAGACCACTTTCACGCGCTGTCTATAATGAAGTATACTCGTGGCAAATTCTCATGATTTATGCAGTAATCCAGCCGGCTTTCATCACGGCAGCAATGGCGAGACAACAACAAGGACACATGTGTGCGTGATCAGTAATTCGACATGAATAACAAATTCGAACGAGAAACGAAAGCGTCTCGATGCAAAGTATGGCCTTATTATACCAGTAATGTTTAACAAAGTTGTAAAAAACGCTAACGATTACAACATAACGTATGAGCCAGTAAGCGAACATGATCGGTTTGGGGTGCGACCGGTTCCACACGCCTCACCGACGACAACTCATCGCCGATGTCGACCTTGACGGGGTGTTCCCATAGAATTTTTGCTTGATCCAAGGTATTCATAGGACTATATAGCGGTGAGTCGACACAGGGGAGGACCCTGTTGGGCCAGAAAGGGGTGGGTGGGAGAGCGGGGGGGGGGAGACGGTGAGACATAGCAAAGAAGCGAATGCACTAGTGTACGCGAGCACTTCGCTATCAGACTGTGCTGTCGTTTAAAAAGGTGACTTGGAACTCAATGGAAATCTCCTTGTTTTTCACCCCTAACCACTGTCGCCTGTCAACAGCGTTATCGCAAAATCAATATGTATTCGGATCGCTGTAAATAATCCATTACAATGGGGTGGATTTTTTAACGGGGTAGGGCGATAAGATCCAGGAAGCGGTTGAGTGCTGAGGTAGAACTGTTCCATTTCAAGGACCTTTTTGATATTTCCAAGTCAAAGAAGCCTATGATGAGCCACGCTGAAGTAATCGAATGAGGACACGGCACAAACAATGCCGCAGCCGACGACGACCCGCCGCACATCAGCTGCTCGCTGAACAAACTGGACAGAATCCAAGCGGCACCGACGCGCGCTGCCATCACGGATGTACGATCTTTCGACGCGAGGAGTTTCCGGAAAGTCTCAGCACACCCCATGACTCAGTGTGGATCGCCTCAATACCACGTTTCTCAGCTTGTCATAAAGTTATGCCACGTTTACTTTGTGACTCATCTCCGTTCCTCTCAGGTGTCCTTCTCTCCATTTCGAAGAATCGCTCTTCCCAGGAATTTTTTGCAGAGAACTCTTATCAGTGTGACATTTGCGTCTTATAGGACTACATATACGACGAAAGAAAGTACATCTGCGTATCAGAAGAAGTCAGGCAACAAATTCTTATGGATAAGGCACAGGAGAAGCGCAAAAATCAGTAGGAACTTTCCTGGACTGCTTCACTGTTACCTGAGAAATGGTGTAACTGAAACAATTCATTCATGGATAATAGATATATGTAAACTAAAGCAGAATTAACAGAACAGCTGTACGACAAGCAGCTGTAAAGCTATTACCTACGGAAGGCATCCTTAGACTCACAGAAAATCTACCATTAGAGTTATTAGAGTTCATATACGCAGCAAGAGATGTTTGTGGACAACCTAACTAAAATTCTGGATTCTTATGGATAAAGCAGTGGCTGAAACACACACTAGCTGTTCTACAATTCTTCTTACCAATTTTATACCTCATATGGATACCTAGTCGGTTACGTAGGAAGTTATAAATAATTAACATGAATAATATCCGCCAAGTTTTCAGACGTCAAGATTAAGCGCTACGCTATTACGTCAGCCGACTGCATTTCGTAACTATATATTTATTACTCAGCTAAGCAGATTGTAAAGGTGACGATATTAAAATATAAATTTAATTATGAATCAGTTTTCAAAACTAGTTTCTAGCAAGAATTCCAGGGCAGCCAGTACGTGGAAGCATAGAAAAAGTATTCTCACTTCTTTCTCGGCAATGCATGAAAAAACTATGGAGTGTCTGGATGAGAAAAGACCGATGGCAATCAATCAACCTTTGCGCATTAAAGGTGTTCAGGTGATTACTTCTTTACAAACAGAAACTCGCTATTTATGGGGTTTGTACTTCTGGGATTAATTATTGTCTAGCCAGTCGTTAACTTACCCAATAAGGTTCTCCATTTACAGGAATGAAATAGGTCTGGAGAAAGAAGCACAACCTCTCAAAACAGTTACTGCCGACTACTTTCATCTCAAACAATTATAGAATTAAATTACACAAGAAAAACCCAGTGTTCCAACGATAAAAAGGCGTTTTCTTGCACTGACAATAGTTTCTAGATTTTCAAGAGTTTTCAAAACTTTTTTGTGGATACCTAGATAGTGTCCAGTTTTTTTTCCTGGACCATTCACTAAATCCTTTAGAGAACAGAGGTATAACTTTAGTGATTGGTAAACAAGAAAACACTTCATTCCTAGATGTTAACTAGTCACTTCTATTTTCGAACGTAATTCTATCCGTTGGCAAATGTACTATTACTAATCATAGCTCTCCAAAATAATTGGACATCGTCGGCGACTGGTGTTAAATATAGAAAAATTAATTGCTTAAACGACTGGAGTAAATCTTTGGGGTTGCCCAGGATGTAGAGGTACAAGGTTGAACAAGAGGTGTTGGTTGTAATAGGAATCCATGAAAGATACGGGCGAAAAATCCGCCAATTTAAGGAGATCAGGATTCAGAAATGACGAAGTTCGCTATGAAAAATCATATTTCTTCACAGAATTATCCACAAGCCTATCCGAACTATACCGGAACAAAAGCAAATGACTCATTTTCTCGTTTCCAAGGAATGGATACTTTGTCAGTTACTTCTAGACGCTCACATGGACAACAGGCAGCAGTAATTAATTCTGCTCATCTTTCATACATCAGAGAGCGAATTTATACTGAAGCCAGTGATTTTCTGGGAAGGATTGCACAAACGAGGGAATCCAATTATCCAGCTTACACCCAATAATGATAAGACTCACCTTCTCTTCGAAATTCTTCGCCGGCACTGGGATTCTTCCACAGATCTTTAAATGTCGCTATTCTTGAGCCGAACAAATAATCTACATGATTCATTAGCCACACATCCGTGGACTGTCACTTTTGTTTGCCTGATCTGTTTGCATTGAGATAAGGAAAGTGCTAAAATTATGGGCGTAACCAGGATATTGAACAAATATTCAAGTACTATTGAAGTGCAAGAGCGTGTTTTGGGGGTTTTTTGAACATTTTGCACTTCAAGGGCAACTGTTGCTTGGCTTCTGCTACGAAAAAGAGAGGATAACGTACATTTATATCCTTAAAATGTAGGGTTTACAACAGTTGGGCGCAGCTAGACACTGCTAAACAGGAGGATTATGCCCTAGGGACTCATAGAGCACTAGCTGGTATCCTGGGCGACTCCAGATGAGATAGACTAGTGGTGCACTATATGGAAACTACGTGGCGTTTTGAAAATGTTCAAAATGTCAACAATAAATATTGCATAAGTGCATCTTGAATGGGACGATGTCTGGTGACAAAATACGACGAGGCAACCACCGTACTCCAGATATACGACTTCATAGGCATAAGAGACGTTTCTATGGTAAAACCTATCAACAACAGAGACCGATGCGCAAGGAGTCAATTAACCACTACTGCCAAGCTGGCAACAGCACTAGCAGCCGTATATTGCTGAGAAGAGACGAGCCACGAGGGCGGAGGGTAAGAGGAGGTCGGGTAGTAGGGGAGCTGGACGAGCTGCTGCCGCTCTCTCAAACGCAAATATGATCAATTGCGTAGCGCCAGACCGGATCCAATGACAATGCCGATGGCATCTATATAGTTGCGCATACATTGCGCAATTTCCATCGATATTGCACAAAATATTGCCAGATTAATCGAAACTCTGCTTCTCTGCACTCTCAGCTAGCGTCATTCCGTTGATAAATTCATCCGCTTTCATGCATGCGGTGGGTGGTAAACATATCAGATCAACAACAGTGGGTGGTCTTTGATCTCCAATAATAACACCTGCTACCTGCCTGCCACTTTTCACAGTTTTAGAGGATCGATTTTCTGAGGCACATAGAAACACTTCAGGGCCTGGACGCATACTTGAGATTACCCAGAGTAAACGTGTTGATAGCCGTATTAACGAATAGTAAACTTAAGAGGTATTAACACATTTACCCTGAGTAATCTCAAGAATATCAGACAAACTGTTGAAAGAACCGTAACAGAAAAAGATCTCGATCATGTGATTAAGAGGCGAGAGACACAGATATAGAAAGATTCGGAAGGACCGTAGCACCTATGTATGCGGAAGGAGCGCAGCAAGAAATCGGAAGATCCACAGGCCACGCGTCAGTTTTTCTGATTTTCTACTGCGGCCCTTCCAAAAATTTGTTTGAGATGGTTGCTGCCTATGTACCTTAGATAAAATTTGCAAAACTATAGAGGTAAAGGTAAATGTAAAGTAGCTAGTTTTAATAGATTTGATGGATGATCGAAATTACCGCACCCTGAGCTGCCCTTGTGCTCCAAAAGGCTATATTTGCTTGGCTGACCAGTAAAGCAGTCGGTCTTCAGCCCAATCATTTTGGACCCGAGTCCACAGTATCCGTTACTTTTTCATTTCCGGTGGTTTCGCTGCAAAGGTCACAAAACTGGTTATACGCACCTCTACAGTTATCCAGAATAGGTTTTGGCTGTAACGCAACACGCATTTCTCCGTGGTTCAGGTGGCAGATTACAATCTGGTCCCGTCGCTGGCTCCGCTACATTAGAAAATCAAACTTGAAGAGTTTTCCCCGCATTCTCTGAGATTCATCATCTACTACGCTCCTGGCGACCTCCTTTATCTAGTTAAGCATAATGAAATTCCACAATTTAGCTTGGAAAACAAAGGGAACCATTTACCAGTTTGTAAAATTACTTTCTCTTCTGGAAAGAGTGTTCTCATCGACCGCCTTTAACAGTCGAATTCCCACTCAAAGCTCAAACTCGGAAGCATATTCAGAAGCAGAGATATCAAACCCAGAGGGAGATCAGCTCTCTACCTCCTCCCCTTTGCAACCTTATGCGACATCAAAAATCTGGAACGCCAATCTAAGTTCGCGTCTTGACCTGAATATCCCATCGAAATAAGAAGTACATATCAGCACCCGACGTCCTCAGCCGGAAATATTACCCTTGCCTAAACCAGAAGTACAGTGAAATCAACAATGCATGAGGAAACAGATAACACAAATAGTTCATTTTAATTGATGTACTCTGAGGCACATGTACTGCATCGAAATTCAATCTTCACAATCGAAAACACGAGGAAAACAGTGTCAGAAAGGTTCCATACATGAAGAGGTTTCAAGGAAACGATAAGAGTCTTCTGGTAAACTACTGTCTTCTCTGCACTTTTGAAGTCCTAACGTTGAAAATGCACTCTTTATCTTGTAGCAGGAACTGTCAAGTAATCGGAAACGTCCGTACTCTTCAGGAGGAAAAAAACTGAAGCTAAACCTCTTAATGAGAACGAATCTTGCACAATCTACAAGATGCTCACTGCTGAAGAGAATCAAGAAATGCAGGGCACTTATTTTATGTTCGAAAATTCTCTTTTTCTCGGATTGTGCAGGTTTAACTTCTATTTTGGGTGGTATTAATTTTATGTGTACTACAAAAAATTCACGTAGTAGATCTATTTCTTTAGAGCATTATTGAGTTTATTTGTGTGAACAGTATTTGTAACTGTGTTTTTATTAGTATTGTCTTTGCTTGTGCTAGCTGGTGCATGCCATTTCAAGGGAAATTCGACTTTCGAGTTCCGATTATTCATCAGGCTGATCACTGTCGCCGTTTAACTTCTGATCTACCGCGATTACAGCTATTTTTTGATCTCCAAGCCTACATGTTATTCACCCGAAATGAAATTTGATGTACTAATGTACAAGCTCATTTATGCTTGATCAACATACCAGGTGTTCTTACAGTTGTGGCTGTAGAACGCTGCTGTATACTATTTTTTGGATATCTTTTCTAGGAAGCTCTGGATTCAAGACTTCAGATCAAGACAGTAATTCAACTTTCGATCTACTAGCCCACCAGTTATTTTTTGATCTCAGGACCTACATGTTCCACACCGTGTTCTTTGATCTCTATGACTATATCTGTTCGCGATCTCCACATTTGTTATTTTCACAGGCATGGCTCCTCAGAATGATTGAAAAAGAAGATTAATGTCGAATCCAGACTATTTTGATAGCGGAAAGAGCAGACACATCCAGACATTTTATGGGATTTATGTAAAGTGACATAAGTTTGACACCAAATAGGTAAAGAAACATGCGCACAAATTTCGAGAGCTTTTTCCGGATAACTGTTACAGCAGCAGTATTTAAGTACACCTACCAAATTGTATTCGTAAATTCCAAGTTACCAACACCTGCTTGCTAAGTACTTCTACACAGTATTGAAACAAGCAGAAAAAGAACATTTTTTTTCCACAGATGAGTACCCTAACAGTGCTTTTGATAAGTAGTAACCGTTAAAATGAAATTCACAAGTTTATTAATTTTGTGAACAAAAAATCGATCAGGTACATCATTTTCAACAAACGACCACGTAGTTCGTAAACAAAATCACCGAATGAGAACAGCTAAAATTGCAAAAGCCGCTCGAACCCGATCAGATGGTAGAAACGTTTAGCATGTTTAGTCGATGTGGTTAACAGAAGAGTTAGTTTCAAGTCTCAAACTCATACTACCTAGCAATACAGTTTCTAAGGATGTTACAATGGTACAAAGTAGCGTGGACAAGAGAAATTGGCAACGATCAATAATAGTACGAGTTGTTCTAATGTGAACTGCACGTGAAAATAAAAAAAAAAGTGTACAGAAAGTCATAAAATTCAGCGTGATAACGATGCGGCAACAGCTATTTTGGCACGCCTCTAATCCTTAGCACGAAAATATGAAAAAGCACAGATCTCACATGTACACATGAACACAAAGCAGACGGTAAAATAATTGATATTGCGGATGATATGATAAACAAGAACAACCACGACGAAATAGTGAACCGGTGATGCATAACGAAGCATATAGCATATAGCATATAGCAAATAGCATATACATGTTAAAACTCTATCATTACAAAGAAAAACTCATCAATGTAAGCAGATGAAAGAGAAGAAGCACGAATAGATAAGTCTAAATGAATAACTGCGACTAGAGGTCCTTTTTCACTTCTGGCGGTGGCGGCAAGTCTGATTTTAGCGACGAATTGGCGTTTGCTGATGATACTCTTGGCGGTGGCGGATACACTCGAGGTAGAACGACGAGAATCAGGATCGCCGCTATGTGGACGAAGAAATAGACTCGCCTAGAAACAAATGTACTAAGAAAAACCATGGATTACCTGTTTACCCCATCTAATTCTTTATGTAACTGCATTGTAGTAGCTAATTTGTTTTTGACAAACTTTTGTGTGTTGAGTTGTTGTTTTTTTTTCTAGCATGGTAAGCTATGTAATAAAGATTAAAGATGGACTACAGTGCGGAACAAAGAATTTCAATGGTTAACAGATTTCAATTCTTTTAGTGCCGTTTTCCACTAATAGAATTCTGAGTTTTTATTATAAATTCTTTAACTGTCCGTCTTTAATCGAATTATTATTGAGATTTTTGTTCATTTTCTCTTATTTCCTTCAACCCCGACTCCATGTGCCCGAACGGGAACGGGCTTCACTATGGGTTTTCGCAAACCTCCATGAAGCATGTGCTACAAGAACGAATAAAAAAACATCTGCAAGACGGAATTTGAAAGAGAGAGGTCCAGAAGTATCGAAGTAATCAGAACTACCGAACCGCAAAAGCATAGATGCACAAAATTCCTGAATTGTATTAGTACTGAGTAGTATTAGTAGAAGATATGAAGAATCACTCGCTTGGCATCCTTGTAAGCTCAGGCAGAGAAAATTGCGCCCAGAATTTAGCGGAATACGTTCGGAATTGTGAAGAGTTTCACGCGAATACGTGCAATCGTCTTAAAATGGGGATAGAACAGATTGGAAACCCGTGTATTCGATGCTCCGGAGAAAGAAATCCAGATTTAGGGCATTTCTCCTGAAGTTGGAGCTTGCTCCTTCCTTTGCCCTTTGGAAAATTGCTGGAGAGAAAAAAAAGATATTATAAATTTTTTGTCCTGCGTAATCCACAACATTCTACAGCATGATTATTCACCAATGACACCGAAATCAACTTGACATCCAGACCTTGCCCTTTTCATGGCTCCCGAAAAATTGACAAATCAACGAAAAAACAATTAGCTAATCAGACACACGCACATTCCGGAATCAGAAAGACGTTCAGAAAAATGTTCATTGTAATATGTACTTACTTGTAAAGCGAGAATGCAGGATTCAGGTTCATTGTGACGAATGGGTAGGTTGCATAAGCTAGGGCAACCTTTGTGGCCATAAATGTCATGACATCATAGGCCAGCTTTTTCTTATGACAATCCAAGAACCGATGTCGCATGCAACGTCGGAACTGCAACATAACGAAGCAATGATTTTAAGCCTTCTGGATCTATGGACAGCTTAAGAATTGGGAATAAAACGGGAACGCATCATAAAGCCGTGAAGCTAATCGTGACAAACTTAAACCCTAAAAAAATATACCGTAGCGCCCGCTAGTGTGAATAAAGCTCCTGTGAAGAAGGTCATGTAGTATCCAACCGAGATTCCATGCCACATTGCTGACAGCGCATAAGTCGCAAAGGTTCGAATTCTGAAAAATGAAGTTGGGGTGGATCTCATTCGTTCTGGATCGCCACTTCTACTACCATGTATTTTGCTGAAACTGAAGCTCACTAACACCATATCAAGGAGCGAACAAAAGCTCAAGAATCCCACTGACTCAGGCAATAATTCTGGAAATCAATCCAAAAATTGATATATTCGGGTTATGGGGAATCCTGCAGAACCTCACATTTTCTTCATCGGCTCACATATTCTCTGTTCCCCTGATATTTGGATTTTCCAACCATATGGAATCGAATATAGGAGTTTGAATGCGTCCGATATGTTATGCGGTCCTAATTATACACTCACAACTATGTACACACTGTCAGAAGAAACGTATGGGATGTGGGATGGAGGTCGCGCCACTAGGATAACTACATACTTTTCGTATGGCTTTTTGACACTACTGCCTGTTTTCCACGATAAAACATTTTTCTATCGTTAGCGATACTCATTGCCTGAAATTTCCATCTCCTCTGAACTGATTACAAACTTACCATTTTTCGCTTTCGTTTCCTGTCTGCTTTTCATTTAAAAAATTAGACATTCTCTTATTAGAAAAAAAAACTTTACGGACAAAAGTCACGTCTCCAAAATGAATATATACTTCAACAGTTTCGAACAGAAAAAACCTGCAAATGCACGCAATTTCAAGATAATTTCTGAATTGTAGAATACAAAAAAAAAAAACAAGATCTATCCCACTTTTCGGAGTGCTAGAAGAGGAAGAGACCTTTAACGCACTCTTCGGTTTTTCTGGCGATCAAAATGTAATCTAAATCGCAACATTTGCCGCCCATATATCCTGACCATGTGGAAGCAAAACAAATTTCATAGACTATTGTGAATGTTTCTGCAGTTTTCTAGGAAAGAAGTTTTTTTTTTCCGGATATTTATGACCACGGTATGTTTCCTTTTCCTGATTATGCAATATGCAGCAGAATCAGCTATGTAGGTGGTCATAACACACCTAATTCTGTGGCGCTAACAGCGACAAAAAAAGTCGATTGACGTGTATGTCTAACAATGACGATAAAAATTATGGTAACTTTAAAAGCTAGTGTAGTGATTTGAAAAAAGTAATACTTCTTCGGTGTCCTATCGTACGCTACTCGCCGAAGCCATCCTCCTGTCTGGATATTCCAACCATCCAATGTTTCCTTGAAACTTTGCGCCATCTGCAATATGAAACCATGAGACCATTTTAGTAAACTAGTAATTCCAGAGTAATTTCTGCATTTCAACCAAACCCCATAAATAGGCTCTCAATTCAGGGACTAATTTTAAACGATGCAGTCGCAAAAGATCCGTAAAAACAGAAAATGTTAATTTGACAATTGCGGACCAATGACAAATCGATGGGGAGAGGGGGGGGGGTGTAGTACACATTAGTCCCCCGGGAGGTCGTGCGGCCCACACAGGAATGACTTCTGAGCCGAAAATGACGACTAGCACGAAAATCCCCAGGCGAAAATGAGGACTAGCATGGAAATCCTTGAACTACCATGTGAGGGTTTAATACCCCTACTAGTTAAACGCTCAAAGTAAGTAATCCAAACATTCGCTAACCTCAACTTGATAGGGTCGCACATTCGTGCACAACTCCCACTTTGCATTTCCATTCTCATCATAACCACTGAATCCAAATCCAGACATATTGCAGACCGAATCAGCTGAAACGCTCTCATCAAGTACAAAATTACTATTTACAACAGTTCACTGTAGTAATCAAGGATTAGTAAAAACCCTACCAAAAGTCCATGCAAAGTAGTAGTTCACACGAATAAGGAAAATCACAATAAACCACCACATAAACCACTGCAAATATGGCAAAGCAAGATATCTGAAAATGAAGCTGTTAAATGCGTAAGCGATCTTGGATAGGAGGAATGCAATTCCAGAAAACTAGCAAAACGTAATCCAACGTTAAGGTTAGGAAAGATACAAGAGGAAATAATAGGGGTAGTCTTGAAAAATGAGAGAAAATGTGCAGAAAATAGGGAATTCTGGAAAATAAAATGTAAGTTATAGTATAGGAATAGGTAATATGGTCTGATTCAAACGCGACCAGAGCTGGGTATTCGTGAAGAATGCCTGTTTTTCTCTTCACCCTCTCTAATTTCTGCGTACTTCACCGTGTTCTTTTTCTGTCTGACGTCTCTCCAATTATCCTTCTCAGTGAAACAGACCATATAAGTATATGTAAAAAATTTAAAGTAATGTATAATAATAGGAATAGCATATCAAGTAGTGATAAGTATATAAAGAAGTATAACTTCTAACACTACGACAGGATTAAACGATTATTAATAATACAGTACTACCAGGGCCTGAATGCATCATTGAGATTACCTGTGTAAACGTGTTGACCCCTTCGTTGACGATGGCTAAATTTATGTCGTGTTCACATGTTTACCCTGGGTGATCTCAGCGATGCATGCGGCCCCAGGTAATGATACAATAATGGAATTTGAAAGAAAAACCTCAGAAAGTCATAGAGTTAAAATTTTTTGTAAAAATAGGGTAGAGGTTTGCCAAATCATCCACAATTAACTGCTATGGTGTCTCTTTTGTTCCTAACTTGTAAGTATTCCAGCCTCGGCTATCTTCGAGTACACAGAATAAGCATTCCAATAGCTAAAAAATTGTCCTAGAAAGCCACAAAACTCTAACCCTAATTTTAACCCTAAAGGGAAACCTTATGCAGTAATGATACTGTAATACAACTGTTTGCCTCGTCCAAGCACCAAATAACAAACACCGCTCAACTCACTCTTTTTCAGCGATCAATTCTGGTGGATATGTTGCGCCGAACTGGGCAATAATTAACAGGTAAAGGATGGATTCTGCCAGTTTCCGCATGGATGCACCGACAGCTGACGGTTCCTATAAGAAAACCATTAATCAGGACATGTAAGACAAATGACGTAGAGGGAGACAATCACAGCAGACACTTTAGTGAGAAGCAAACCAATGAACGAACTGCTATTTAATTATAATTTTTCAACTCCTGCAGATTTTCTATTGAATTGTCAAAATTACCAGTTTTCACAGTAGAAACACATAGAAAAACTACCGGTTAGAAACACCTACTGGATAGTTTAACTGAGAAATTTCTATTGAATACCTTGCCATCCTTGGTGCGAACCACGTGAACCCCATCGATGAACGCCAAATAATCCGAGTAGAAATTTACTGGACCCGTGAGCGCTGTCTAAAAATTATTCAACCCCGTTATTCCCACATGGATAGAAAATGCCAGGGATCCAGAAAAGAACTCACTTGGAAATTAAAAATGAAGGACACATATTCAGACAGCGATGGCAGTTCTCTAAAACAGGATCCATTTTGAAATTAAAACTCCTTTTCTAATTTATTTACTTATTTTTCCATAGGGAAAAATCACACATTGACCACTCACACAATTGCTTCTCTCTTTTGTAGCTCAGTGAGTTCTTCCTTCTTTTTCACTCTTCCATCGTGTAGCGAAAACGCGACGGTTGTGATCTAAAGAATAGGTGTTGGTATTGAGTGTTTAGATTCAGTTTTTTTTTCTGTTTTACTCGTCCATATTTGATGTCATTAGTCAATCCTGAAGTTCTGCGCGAAAGAAAGAATATGAAGAAAGCAGAATAAAATAAAATAATGAAGAAAGAAGTACGTTATCCAGGTTGTTGGAAAATCAATCAATTTCTTCACTAGTTATTACATAGACAGTTTTTTTAGTAAACAGTACAGTCACGAATGTTTATGCGGTACGTTTTTTTTTGTAAACACGTGGGCGAAGCGGTGACTCATTTGAGGACCACCCACTAGCCAAATACTGTATGATTCAAAAGTGGATGAGCAATATATAAGACGCTGCCTTTTTACACATTCGCTCCGGAACATTACTTTTTGGAATTCAGAAATGCGAAAAGGAAGTGTCTGATTCATATTCATCCTCTGGGTGCCTCAACATCCCAAGAAAAGCAGGGGATTGCAAGGGGGCAAGCACGGCGGTCAACAAGTCCAATGTCTTCGAAAAGTGCTATCAAATCAAATATTCGAATATTCGAAAAATACGTGACTCGTCATGTATTTTGACAGACAATACACGAAACTAGTAAGTGCTTGGCATAAATATTCTTTCGTTTATTCATCTACATCTGATGTTCCAAAATTACTCCGATTAAAGCGGATTGTGCTTTGCAAGCTTAGCAGTCCACCTAATTGAATTTGGTAACGAAAACCTACGTACTTCTGCACAACTAGGTTTACGAAGCCATCACTTGGGAGGATACAGTGGACGTCAATGACGGTGGCCCATCCGCGGCCTCGAGAAGGACGCCGCGCAACCGCACCGCGCGCGCCATAACCGATGTATTCTGCTACTGATATGTTATTTCTAGCAACTTTTCTACTCGATCTATAGCTTTTCGAGCTAGAAAGCGAGAATCGAGAAGAAATGCGACAAGGAATAGCATTCTGGCGGCGAACGAGTGCGCGCGACGCGGTTGTGCGGCGTCATTCTTGAGGCCGTGGGTGGGCCACCACCACTGACATCCACTGTAGGTGTAGTTAAATTTACACCGTGTAGTAAAGCAGTTTTCGGTTATAATCGTCATCTCTACCACAAAGCGACCGCTGTGAATGAACAGTTACTTACTTCAATTCATCACTTAGTAGCGAATTTCCGTCAATTCATCATTTAGTAGCGAATTTCCGTTACGTCATCTACTTATTTATATTTACTTACACAATCTTACCATACCGCCCTGTCGAGGTAAAACGGCTCACGTCCGTTAATCTTACGACGATTACACAGATAAAAATGAATATCTGTAATCTAACCTTTTGCACAGCCACCATCATCGGTCCTGTGATATCCAGGTAATACGAGGTGAGAATCAACCATCGATAGAAGTGGATGAACAGAAGGTAGCACATGCAGAAAGCGAACACTAACCTGAGAGAAAAGGTAATATTTCCATCGAAAAATTAAGAAGTGGTTTAATATCAGCTCGGCAAGCCGCATTGGAGTGAGAATCTTTGGGAAAAAATTGAATGTGATTTGATCGGCACAGAAGCTTTTGTAACAGACGATTGTACTCATACAGAAACCGTTCATCGTGCATACATATGCACGTATCTCTCCTTTTCATTTATTTTGTTCCATTTATTCACACAAACGGAAGATTCAGCATAAAAACACTGAAATGTAGGTAGAATTTCTTCAATCGCATCGATCCTAGTAAAAAGGAAGATCTGTCGTGATCCGCAACGAGGCAGCAAATGGTTAAGAGCACTTTGTAAGGAAAAAATTATTTAACTCATTTCTAGCTATGTAGTAAAGAATACCGTTTCAGAGGTCAACCTTCTTGTAGAATACTTATTGCTCCTGAGAAAAGCACAGAGAAGCTTCTGACTTAATAAAAGGGTAAGCAATTTTCGATTTTGCCGTTGAAAAACTCCACAAAATCGATCATTCAAAGTATGCTGATTTAGATGAATTGCCATGAAATTCAAAACTGCATGATTCACGTTGGAAGCTGCTCATCTTAGTCAGGAATAGAGCCATTTCTAAACTCAAATGCACCTTGAAATTCAAAGCAGAATTCATGGATTCGTAACCCTAGGAAATTTCCCAACTCGGAAGATCAACAATAATTTTTTTAAAGTAGATTCAAAACTTTACAACACAACAGTCAACGCAGCGATAAAATAGAAACTAGTCCATTTTCAAATAGAACTTATTTTCGAGCGGTGTATTCCTACAGAATGAGTTACTTTCTCAAAAAGGAACATTTTTGGAAAAAAAAATACATGGATACAAGGGAAGAAGGGAATTCAATGATTTCTACTTCTAGATACATGAGATTTAAGATATAATGTTTTTGCAGAAAAAAACCCAAAATTGATAGAACTGCCAATTTTTAACCTAAAGAATGGATGAATCATCTGTTGGTTCTCAATGCGTCAGAAGCACTTCAACTACGATAAAGAATACTTCTTATTTTGCCATTAAGGACTCGGAAACAGGCTCATTTTGTTAACATTTCCCGTGATTCTTATCTGTAATTTGATTTTCCATGAAGGAGAAAACATCGTGCAATTCAAAAAAGTAAAAATTTTAAAAAAATTGTCTACACTTCCGTCGCACTGCGGCGAAAAGTCAAAACACATTTCTGTTGAACTGTGAGGTTTGCAAATAAAATGATGGATCGCTCAAATCCTTGATATATTAATAATACTTTCGTGATCCAAATAATCTCAATCATCCATAGTAAATCCGGATAATCCCGTGTTAATTAGATCCTAAGAACATTTTCCAAAAAAAATTTTTTTCTTCCTTCCGAAAGGATAACGGATAAATACTTCAACCTCTTTCCCCATTTGCCGCTTAGACAAGGATTCATCTATTTTCTTCTCCATTTTTTATACTTTCTTCGTGGATACCTATGCCAGCACTGCCAGGTACATAATAAAATGACATGCGAAGAAGGTTACTGTAGGTTTTGGCGCCATTTTTAACGTGCGCTTACTCATGTTATACATTAAAGTCCAAAAACGTGGATCTTTGCAGCACAGTTACAGTTATAGTGTACGTATTATCCGCAATCGTCCTGCGGATATCCAGAGAGCTGCTACGCGATTCCAGAAACGCGTCGCTCACCTGTGAACGTGCTTCGGTGGTGCAAAATACATAATCGCATAGTTAAGTAGACAGTTGGCGAGAAGATGTTTTGATGCCCTGAAAAGTTGCAGACGTTGCACTTTCCTCCAGAAATATCCAGACAGGTGACCAGTATCACTTGATGGCGTAAACATCCAACAAGTACAACGACTGCATGATAAAAGTTCACGCCGATGTTATCAGTATCCCATCACAGCACATTACTTGCTACTACTTAGTAACAAGAACTTATTTACCGGCCAAAACAGAAGAAACAGAATGAGATCCCAATCAGAGGCGGGAATAAGACACGCATTTGACGTGACACGGCGCCTGGCGCCATAAATCGCTTGTACACATATGCTAGGAACAGTGACGAAAACATACATAGCACAAAGTTGATCTGGAATAGCTCGATGTTACTGCAGTAATACATAGTACAGTCAGTTTGACGTCATCACCTTATCAACTTGCACACCGTAATGCTTAGCGATCGGTTGCAGAAATGTTGCTCCATCATAAAACGTGTGGACGCCAGGCATGGTGGCGCCCTTGACTGAAATAAGAGGATTTCGGGAGCGTGAGTGACAGACACAGCAAAAAACAACCAGGAACGGAAATTCCGCACAAATTCTGGAAAAAAAAAGAGCTGATCGAGAGTGAGATAAGGCAGAAAAGAACGAATAAGAAAGAAGTAGGCTTTTTTCACTTCGAAAAAAATTCACTAAGTAGTAAGAAATCACCAAGGAACGTAT
Source organism: Ancylostoma caninum (assembly GCA_037903475.1). Taxonomy (NCBI): domain Eukaryota; kingdom Metazoa; phylum Nematoda; class Chromadorea; order Rhabditida; family Ancylostomatidae; genus Ancylostoma; species Ancylostoma caninum. The sequence goes on along the minus strand of JBAJFG010000034.1, from coordinate 539,192 downwards.
CAAATTGTATTTGATACATCCTATATGTCTTAGGCTTGAAATGAACCAAGAGGTGACAAATTGTGATTAAGAAGTTCTAACGACGTAAGGACTGAAAGAAAAGCAGCAAACATAGTGTTCAGGTGGAAAATCGAGTTTTTCTGCATTCTCTTCCCGCAGATGTGGTTCCAGAAAATGGATCCAGAGATCCGCGAATTGAATTCGCATGCTTCGCCGCATCGTGGCCTCCATAAATGCAAAGATAGTAATCGGTGTCTTGCCGACTTATTTGTATATTGGTATTAGAATCGAAAGCAACAGAATATTTTCTCTTTTTTTCTCTATCTTCTCTTCTGTTTAAGTGAAATTCAGCATAACTTGCTTACTTTTTCTTTTTCTCCGTCTAAGGGAAGGAACGAAACGGAGCTTTTCCTTATTTTTTCCTTTTTTATTTTTGTTTGCTTTTTATTCTTTCATTAAGTTTGTTTATTTATTAGATGTTATGAACCATAAAAATCTGAGGAAATTGCTAGTACATGACATTTCTTAAAGAGTCTGCTGAAATTGGTAAAGAAGGAAGAAATAGAAAAGGATTCCGGTGTAGCCACCAGAGTCTTCAAAGCTCTTCAAGCTCAATTCAGTGTTTCGCTGAGACAGGATTCGCCATGACCTGAGAAGTAATTCCTCTTCCGGGACAAAACTCCAGTATCGTAGTTCTATTCACATCACTGTAACTTTAGCATCTAGTATAAGCTAGATCCACCCTTCATCCACCTGTTTTAGAATGAGTGTGAGTAGGAAGTATTTCAAGCGCTGCAGCTGTCGTTCCCGGATCTCCACAAATTATGCCTCTTTCATAATGTTTCCAGAAGTAGGCTAGAGCAAGGAACGGCTGAAACGTCCAAGTAGAGGTTGATCTTGGGTTTTTGGTGAGGTTCTTCTGGAAGCAAATGTCAAGCCAGCACAGAATACATATAATGTAATTGTGCTCCTCTATTCTCAATAGCACCATAGAAACATTAAAATTACACAGGATAGAAAGTGAGAAAAGTAGATTAATTCACATCTTTCATGCCGCTTGCGTGACTTCTACCTGTACAACTACAATTATCACTCACTATTTCTTTCCTAACTCAGTTCATTTCTTGTTTTTATACAAGTTCTGCATGTCCTAAAGTTCACCTGTTATTAACCTTGCAAGCCTATGTGCTTAATAAGTAAGTAAATAAATAGGTTTCTGCACGACGATGGAAAAGTACTGCAAAAAAAAATAGACGAGTGAAATGTGGAAAGGTCAGACGTGCTGTACACCAACGGCAAAAAAGATAGGAGAAATCGAAATGTCATCGTGTTTCAGACAAGAACAAGGAACAGGCTTCACCTAGACGAAAATGAATTCTCTCGAACTCAAGCAAAGCTGGTATTTCACATGGTTAGGCTTCTTGTTGATAAAATTTCATTTTCACTGAAGCGGTTCGAATAAAAACCTGTAGACCATCACCATATATTTATGGGCCTGACCATAACGCTAACATTAATGGTCCTCGTATACATCATTCCTTACTTATCCAAAGTTACTCAATATTACTAATTAGGGCCTTTTCATGAATGTTTTATCTTAAGCGCACTTCTGGTGCATTAAATAAATAAATAAATATACGGAACACAAGTTCAGAAAAAATCTCATCAAGGCAGAAGAAAAAAATGTTGATCTTCAAAGGTGTAAAGTGTACCTCTACAAAGGAACACTTGGGATAGTTACTAACAAAGAGCTTCATGAAAAGTAATAATATTCCAGGTACTCAACTCAAACTCATCTAAAGGTTGAAGCAGAAAGACAACAGTGCTAGAGCTAATTCTGGTAATCTAGTAGACAAGAAATGATTGGAAAGCGAAAAAGAAAAAGGACTCGTGAAAGAAAAAGCGGTTCAAAAGCAGTTCTCGATGGTGATGTCACATTTCACATAACAATGAAAAGAAAATATAGGCAGAAGTGATTGATATTTTCCTGGAAAACAGGCGTCTGGATCCCAATGGACTCTAATAAAGTGGAAAAAAATGCAATGTTCCGCATGGTTGTCAAACCGCTAGAATGGTGCTAGTCGTAGAAAAGCAAGGAAGCACCAAAGTGCAAAATTCTCTGAATGTCAAACAAAAAGAAAAAAAAAACGTGAAAATTGAGACATTGTGACGGTAAGCAGCAGACATTTAACGCCTCGCCGAGCTTCTATTGAAATTCCTGCAAATTCTGCTGATCAATGAAGCAGATGAAAATGTGTGATGATCGCAACGTAACCTCAGTATCAGCGTTGATAAGAAAATAAAGCTGCAAGATAGTTGAAGTGACGAAAGATTACTGCTAAACCTACAGTTTCAAAGAAGACAAAAGAACGATAGTCAGCACAATGGCTGCTGAGAAGTCTGGAAGAAAATGCGGAAATAAATTGAATGAAAAAAGAATATTAAGCAGCTCTGATAAGCGCGCATATAAATAAAAGAATAAGTAAGTAAGAGAATGAATGAATGAATGGATGAATGAATGAATGAACGGAAAATGAATGGAGTGAGCGAATGAATGAATGAATGAATAAATGAATGAATGAACGGAATGAATGAATGAACGAGATGAATAAATAAATGAATGATGAATGAACGGAATGAATGAATGAATGAATGAATGACCGCATGAATGAACGGAATGAATAAGTGGATGAATGAATGAATGAATAAATAAATGAATAAATAAATGAATAGATGAATGAGCGAGTGAATGAATGAATGAACGGAATGAATGAATGAATGAATGAATGAATGAATGAATGAATGAATGAATGAATGAATGAATGAATGAATGAATGAACGGAATGAATGGATGAATGAATGAGTCAATGAATGCGAATGAATGAATGACCGAAGGAGTGGATGAATGCGAATGAATGAGAATGAATGCGAATGAATGAATGAATGAATCGACGAATGAATGAATGGATGAATGAATGAATGAATGAATGAATGAATGAATGAATGAATGAATGAATGAATCGACGAATGAATGAATGAATAGATGAATGAGCGAGTGAATGAATGAATGAACGGAATGAATGAATGAATGAATGAATGAATGAATGAATGAATGAATGAATGAATGAATGAATGAATGAATGAATGAATGAATGAATGAATGAAGTACTCAACGAATGGTTTGAGTAAATACGAGTAGAAATTCGAAAAGCTCATCGGAAACACAGAAAAATAAACAAAAAGTACTGGGAAACTGCATTGTGGTGAAATTAAACGAAAACATGAACAAAAGGAGCAAGGAAATTACGTTGACTCATTATTTGCATCATTTCTAAGGTATGCATAGAAAGTGAAAAGGGAGAGAGCGAGAAATGGAAAGGACAGATGCGCTGGACGCCAGGAAGAAAAAACATATGAAAAATTCCGGATGAATGACGAGAGTGAAATTCAATAGCAAGTGGTGAGTGAATAGCACAGCACATGACGCGTGGCTGGACGACGAGTACGAGTTCGAAGATCAAAAATCCAACAAACATGCCGATAAAACTGCAGAAAAGAGCAATAAATGGGCAAAAACGTGCTTTATCGACACAGGGTTTGAGATTCATGGACCAAAAGGCATAAGAAATAATAAGCATTAAAATTCAAATTGAACGAAAACACGTCACGCCATGTTTACGTTATTGCGCACGTGCGCTTTTCCCAGTTGGAATCCTCGAAAAAAGTGCAATTTCGTAGGAATTCCAAGCGAAACGCAGACTTTGCATAATAGACGAGGTAAAATGAGGTTCGCTATAAGGCTTCGCCCGAGAAAATAGGACGTTAATCGATACGGCAATGAAAAAGAGGTCCGAACGACTGCGCTACTTGTTAGAGTTTGCAGTAAAAGCCTGTTTTCTGCAATGACATCGCGACTTTTCCAAGACGCCTATGAAAAAAAAGCATGGTTTGATAAGATATGTCAACATGACTACAGCTTGTAGCTTGGCTGCTACAAGCGATTCCAGGAAATAATTTGCGGATTTGCACAGCTGATTGAATTTCGTGCAGCGGCACGAAATTGTTATTTGAGGCACGAAAATAGCGTTCAAAACCGGAGGAATGCGTGATTTAGGACGGATTGCAATCGATACATCGAGACGCGCCGAAACATCTGCGATGAGTGTGTGCTTTGCATTTTGCAGCGATGATTCACGAAAACAGTGTACGAATTTAAGTTGCTGACAAGTTGAATAACTAGTAACGAAGCAGTAGTGTAAACAGCAGGCGGACGAGTACACTTCAAGTGCCCGCAGTTGGTAAAAATGAGGTTGGCAGCAAAGTTGCAGGAAATATGGGCGGAGAGCAGCGAGCGAAATCACGCCACCACCAGACCTAGCACACACACAAACACACACTCACACATGCACGGACAAATTCACACACTATCCCGGACATCTCACACCAGTGAGCAAATCCAGAAGAACTCGGACACCGCCCGCTGTGCTCCCGAATTTTCTTGGAACATCCATCCCAACTCAGCGATCAATAGCATACGCTAAAATGAGAAGCAGCTACGCGAATGTAAACAATACTGCTTCAACAGACGAACTTTTGCGTCGGGGAAACTGCCACGAGACAGCGCGAATGGGCACGAATTACTCCTCAAAACTAGTAGTATACTAGTAATGTAACGTGGCGTACAACCTGTTACGGACCGTCGCGATCATCGCCGCTGCGACCTTTGCCCCGTCACGCGTGCGTCCGAGACAAGGACGATACGAAAAGAAATTTGCTGACATCGATAACGTTATTCTTAGATCGCACTTTTTTAACATCGTCACAAAATAGACAGCGAATGTCAACGCTTTTTATTAATAACCAGCAAATACCAGTTTAACAAGTAATAACAAAAGTAATCATAACGACAGCATGCAAGTTATGAACATATGTACAAGAAGTATAAGAAGATAGGCACTTCAATCCGTGAATCCTGGAAAAAGACACGCTAAGTAACTCACAATGAAGCTCATTCCAAGAAAAGTGACCATATGCACTGGGATACCTACTACAATTTAAAAATTTCCTTCGCAGTAAATCACAAGCACCATAACAGTCAAAACTGCTTCGTTCTCTAAGATCATAACAATAAAACAATTACTGCTTCATTAGGTAGTATAAAGTACAACAAATCATAAGTTTACACGTGTAATATCCAACAAAACTTCGATATTTTACAAGGAACCACAATTAAAGCAAATCCCAGGATCGCCTTACTGGTTTTGTAGCTCCAGTTCAGACAGAAGATATTTGTCAAAAATTGTTGTGTAAACATAACGAAGAATGTCAACATAAGCCCTATCACGAATGTTTGTCGGCAACCTTTCAAGGGCCATTTTGATACTTTCCAGGCACACTTCGTCTCGAAGTAGAGGTGCAGGTTTCGTTTCAACTGGTTCCTGCTCAGAGGTTTGGGGTTCCTCTTTGAAGTGGGGAGGATCGTCGTCTCGGCTCGTTCCTACTTCCATCGCATCATTTGATGGATTGGCCTGAGAAAATATAACACTCATTCGTCGAAAATCGGAAACTATAGCATGAAAATGTCTGACGAAGCACAATGAAGACCGATATGTCGCTAGAATATCAATCAGAAACTCCACTATTTTTCCTGGATGTTTGAATTAACCGCTCCACAAATTTTTGGCAACCATCACCAGAGGAAAAATCGTCGTTAACACTCGCAGACAAACATTCATAAACTACGCGCAACACTTGATGATCTTTCGCGAAATCGCAGTTGCGGTACTTTATGAAGAAAATGGGGCGTTACCACTACTCTGCGATTGGCCGATTAAGACAGCGTCTTCACCCTATCATATCAAATTGTCCATTCAACTTGTCCATACGTAGAGTTGTGATGCGTCAATGCCAGATGAGTTGGTAATGGAGGGCGGGAAGTGCATTTGAATGAACCAATCGCAGAACGGTAACCACGCCCACTTTTTCTCACGATGCGCTCACACCGAACTTCTCATAACAGTGTTGTATTTTCAGTGATCCATATCCATAAATAATAAAAAGGAACCCATAATCCATATTCATGGGTCGATACGGTTCGTAGCCTCACGCACGCTGCAATTTAAATCCATGACTTTGTTACTCTTTTAAACCTCCAATAACCCTTCCATAGTCCTTCCTTAATATACATAGCTTCTTTGCGAAGGGTTGCATTGTGACTTTCCACTATGTATATAACAAATAAATAATAATAAATAAATAAAGACCAGTCAAAACCCCAGGAAATCCGAAAAAACCATGTGTCACATGATCTTAACCAAGTCCATTTCAGAAATTGTACGCAATTCCAGTTTGACTGATATCGCTCTAGTAGTAAATCGACACATTTTGCTTCTTCAAGAAAAAAAAGATTTCATTTCACTCCTAATAGATGTCCACGCCGTGATTGGCTGGTTGAGAATATAGAGGACCTGAGGATGATTGGCCAGTTCTGCAACTGCTAGTTTTCTAAGTAGTTCATCTCCTAAACACTATCAGAATTGATTATTCTTTAACAAATTAGCGTGATGAATCTAGATTTCTCTCCTTCTTCAATTCTTATAAGGAGCATGAATTCATTCGCCACAACCGAAAAACCACTACCGTACAGCTACAATTATCCTGAAAAACTCTGACATCGTAAAGTGCATGTGTCTATCGTTACTGCTACAGCAGTAATTACTAATGATAATGATATTGAAGTAGTCATGACAACAACACTCTACCTCCGCTAGCGGATCTGTTTGACTAACGAACTCATTCAACGACAACAACAGCGCTGATTCCTCGAAGGCAGCCGCTGGACTTCTGGAAATCGATTTTTCAAAAGTGTTGCTCGAGGAATGAACTTCACTACAGAGCTTGTCAATCCAGACAGACTCACTTGGGGCTGGCAGAGCTGTGCGACTCGGCCTTCAGCGAATGCGATTCCGACTGGACAGCTTCTTGGAATTCCCCACGAGGGCACAAGACACCAATACTACCTTCCAGCAGTTTTTCATCTGAATCTCAGGAAAATTCAATGCTATACTAGTACTCCTTCACACTACTAGTTAGCTAATTTTAGATGGACGACTGGAAATGTTCACATAAACAAGGGGGCAGAGAAAACGCAAAGAAAATAAAACATTTCCGTGGATCCTAACTATTTTCTTAAGAATTACAATTTGCAAACTCGAACTCAAACAAAGTATACGTATTGATTGCTGTGGATCACTATATTTTCCTAACAGATGCTGAAGCAACTCTGGAAACGGACTTGTTTAGAGGCATTCGATAAAGTTCCGTAGATCTTGGGCGGGATCCATAAACTAGATTTAATTGCTAAAAACCACATAAATGCTCGCAGTCAATCAATAGGTCGATGATCATCCTCTAATTGGCTGGACTTGACTTAAGGGGCGGGGCATCTATCCAACCATATAAAATGCTAGAAAAAAAAACAGACCGAAATTAGTGACTTCTGAAGAAGGCTTTTTCACGCTACTTTGTTTCCGTTGCTCAATCTTTAGGCGTTCATCACGCAGTCTAAAAAATACGCAAAATAAACGATAGTACAATTTTAAAAGCTGTTTAAACTCGCCTATGCGTGACTTATGGGACAAAGTACAAACTTACTCTACAGCGTTCATATAGCAGATGTGATCTAGAGACGCTGGGTCGCATAGAAATTTGTCGTTGTGGACCTGAATGTACGTATTAATCCTAAAAAGCGGGTAATTTTGAAGCCAGTTACTCTTACCATAATCCGGACATATTTTCTCCTCGATTTACATCTGGCACACGCATAAATGTCGGCTTTTCGTGCATTTTTTCGATGTAGAATGAACCGAAAGGACCGGCCGGTACGGAGATCCTCATAAACAAGAGCTGTTTTGCCATCAGCACCTGAAAGCACAGAAAATCCAGGAAGCAGCATAGTCGACTCGAAAGTCTTTGTGTCCACGCACCGGATGGGCCAGTTACTGGCATGAAAATGCCCCGAAATATCTGCGAGCATGTACGGGAACTCCGTTCTATTCCCTCATTCATAGGACTTAGCGTCATCACCTCAAACTCACCACCTTCTTCTTTAACATCGGTTATCATTCCTGAAACGAAAATGCTCAAATAAAAGATTATTAAACTGAAACTACGAAAAGAATGTGTCTCAAAACGGCAAACATGAGCCAATTCAAATCTGCATTTCATCTCAGGAAGGCAGAATTTCCTCAAAAAAAGTAGTTTCACTGGGATGTAGACGGAGAACTTTCTCCCGAGCTTACTCAACAAAAAATAATTTTCACTATGCAGAAAAACAGAACCTTCAGCAGTCAAGTACTAAAAGGTCTCATCCGGACTTCCCTAACCTTCAATGCCTCCTTTGTATTTCCCTGTTTTACATGATAAGCTATCCAGTGGAGGATGTAAAAAAATAAATAAAAATTGTTATGTACAGAAATAAAACTACTGGAACTTGATCCCCCATAAGGCCCAAAATCCCACCTGTCTATGCCATTTTTAGAATATAGGTCTCCCACAACCCAAATGAAATTACAACATCCTAAGCAAATTCTCAGATAAATCTTTTAATAGGGCCAGCAACACCTGGAGCTCATTCGGCACCAATCATGAGAGAGTACAGCAATGTAAGTAATAAGTAAGAAGACGATGAATGAATCGAAATTTCCGAAACAACTCAAATTGTTAGAAGAAGGAGAGAGGAAAATGGCTGTTTCTCTTTCCAATTGTAGCAACGAAGAAGCCTCCACACAATTTCACAAGAACCCAGCGTCAGCTTCATTAATCCCTTATACGGGGTGCGTGAAAAGTATCCTTAGAATGACTTGTGAAGACTTTAGCAATTGGCAAAAGCTGTGTCTATACATTTTCGCGAGAAGGTGACGTGGGCGACGCGATGGGTAGCGTCGCATGGTTGTGCCGCTGAAGGTAAAAGAACATAATAATGAATAAAAACTTGAAACGAGCACCAGGTGAAGAGATGAGTGATCATAAAAGTAAATTTGAGAACTAGACTTCCTATTAATTTTCACACATCAGTTTCAGGGCTTGGACTAGACCAGAAATGTGATCTCCTTGGCGCCTCCGAACCTTGAACCCTTTCAAAGTATAAGTCATAATGACCCCAAGGAAACTTCAAACTTTCTATCTCCATTGTTGAAAACGCCTCCAAGGAAACCACGAAGGAAGACGCAAGTGATGCGTCGCAGGAGATCGTCGTCGATTTCATCCCTCGCTTCTTCTGAATAATCCATCCACAAGTCCCTACTGCGGTGGGGTGTAGCATATGTATTCTTGCTCGGAAATGCCCTTCACTGAGTTGGACTGAAGGAATCGTTTTCTATTGGAACACCTCTTTGTTGTCCTTACTTTTGAGCTGGAGAAAAATTTTATCAGAAGAGAATGATCCATTACTAAACCAATAGTTTAACCGAGAGATAATGTGCTCCCTCAGGATACCGTCTTGGCCGTCATATGCTGATTCCGGCGCTGGAACCGACGAAAATGATAGAAAACTCCTCTGCGTTGTTAACAAAAACAGTAGGGAAGTGAATCATCATACAGTGGAGAAGCTGGCACTTTTCATTAATGTAGTTATGAGGGGCTTAACAAATTCTGTTTCTGACAACGGCATTGACTATAGAAAAGCTTCACAGTAAAAGCCCTCGAAAAAGTAGATGATTACTTGCAGCGCGGTATTGAAACCTTTCCTCGATTTCTCAGGTGATGATTAGTGAAAATGTAGAAGAAACTGAATAAATTCATGTGTGTTTTGTTTTGGTATTGTTGTTTGGATCACATGAAACAGAAGTGTTGCACTTTTTTAAATTTAATTTCGATTTTCTATATATTTCATGTTTCACGAGAGGCGGTCAATATTTTTCACGCACCCTGCACATGGCAATGGCGTTTAGAGCAATTCTTCTCCTGGAATCGTCTTGATTTTCACATGCACTCTGCTACAGTTAAGCTCTAATCTCGCAAAAGAGAACCGTTCATCAGCCGAGATTACCTAAAAGCAGAGTTTCATCTCAGAAACTGCCTTCGACATTTTCGAATGAATAGAATCTGTGTAAGGTGCCAGGAACAATTATATAAGCGGAAGGTGATAAAAGCATCGAGAACCCTTCTTTTGAGGGGTCATTTCGCCGAGAGTGGGTGGAGTTCTCGACGCATGGAAGGGATGGTCAACGGCTGAGCGGCAACCGAGGCCTCAGTAGTACTTATGGCGTGGTTCTTTTACACGGTAAGACACGTTCGTTATATCCCTTGAGCACATGGACTACTAACACGAACCAGAATTGGTAGCGCCTTCGTCGCACGGTTTACTGTTCATTACAGAACATTACAAGTATACCACTGGAATTCGTGAGCCAAGTAAACTCAGAATCTGTGGAAATCTCAGGAAAAATAAGGAAAATGAGGCGGTGTTCGGCCTTTAGAATAAGGTTAACAAAGCAGCAGAAAGCAGCAGAAGTAAACGGCACTGTATGGGGACCAGTTCTCGTATTGAGACAACGAGCTGTTCAGTTGCCATGAGCATGATTCCAGATCTCTGGATGTTCCTATTTTTGTTATAGCTATTGTTCAAAAATGCAATCTCTTAACTATGAATATAAATAAGGTTTCAAATCTCCCTTGCAATGAACGCTACAGTAAGGCAAAAGTGAAGATTACGACTGAGACATGAAAACGGTCACTAGATTCATGATTCACGTGCACAGAAAAAAAAACGTACACACAGAAAATTTTGTTACAAATGGTAAAAAGAAAATTGTAGTGAAATTTAGTCATTCCTTCACCACAGAAGCGCAAATTCCTAAACCACATTTGGCAACCTTAATCCTATGAATAAAATATTTCTGGCTACACATTTCCTCCATGGAAATTATTTTTGAAAAACATAGCTGATTTCTTCATTATCCTAGGAAATGTACGAAAAAAAAACCCTCGGCATAAAAAGTAGGGTGAAGTGCAAGCGCATCTAGAAAATGTCATCATACTGAATCGATGTTACCGGTCTCTCTCTTTCAGCAACAAACGTGCTGGCCAGTAGGCTGTCCACGTGCACTATGTCACATGAAGCACGATCAATACGTGCAACCTGCACGGCACCAGTTTATAGAAAACCGTGCTATGCCGTGCAAAACTACTCTTATTCTGCAGACTTCTTACAAACTGTGCGAACTGTGGTCGCTAAATTTTGCCCAGCAAAAGTAAGCAAAGCCACTGGTGACTAAATAAAACCTGAACTTTTCAAAACGAACCCGAACATGCTGGGAAGCAAAGGAAAATATACGTCTACCTTTGGGTGAGATCAAAATAGATAAATAATTGCCACTACTTAGCATTAGAGCCCCTGTGGTAAGTCTCAAGAATTTTCGAACAAAAAAAACTATGAAAAACAAAGTAAAAAAAGAGAAAAATTCATAGTATGTGTCAGTGAAAAAAAGTGGCACAGAAAACTCGACGAGCAGAATTTCTTTATAGATCTCACAGGGTCAGTCAGATTGCAAAATAAAAAGACAAGATATGAACACCAGTTCTCGTATTTCGCACAGAAGTGTACATGAATAGTATTTGGGTAACTACATCTTATTATTTTTTATTTGGGTAACTACATCTTATTAATGGTACAGACGTTATGTTAGAAACCTCTTAGACGACCTTTCAAATTAAGTAACGCTAACCTCACATATACTCTAGTAGCACCATTTAAGTTACCTCATGCCAACACATGTATTAATTTCTATAACGTTATTTTTCTCGAATCATGGATCTGAAGGATGATTTAAAATTTGCTATCATAGCTCCTCCAGCGCGTATACCATATTTTTTCACTTCTTCTTGGTGCAATTGTCTAAAGTCGCTGATTAAGGTGGAAGGGTGGGAAGGGTATGACTGCATTTCCATCCATATTTCCGTTCACTTACGTAATTTAGATTTCCTTATTCTTGCACTGATGAGGAGGCAGGAGAGATTATTTGCCTACTACTGCTAGTGAGTCTTCAGAAATCAACATAGTTTCGTGCTCGGAAAATGCAACTAAAAAACAGAAACAGACTTGAAGAAGTGCTCATGACTCTTTAGAACAACAGCTAGGCAGGAAAAAATTAGGTGAATTTGCAACGATTGACTATTAAAGGCACAAGTAATTTCTTATTTTCTGATGCACATAAAAACCAGGAAAACCAAGCCAGAGCTGGAGGAATAGATCCTCCAAGTTCGAAAATGTTGAGCTGCTAATAAAAAATCACCCACAGGACGGGAATCCTTTCTCGAATAAAATTTTGAATTTTTAATAACTATATTATTGTCAACTCAAGAAAAATTAACTTCAACTGTACCATAATTTTGAAAAAGTAGATTTTCGATCTCTTTCTACAAAACTTCTATATATCGATAATAGTAACAGAGAGTGAATGTCTGCCGATTGGCTCCCGATGGCTTTCTCGGTCAAAAACTGGGGTGCCCTTATAATTATGAAAAACACAGTATAAAATGTTGAAATGTTTGAAGGGAATGCAAAAGCAACACTGTTTTTCCCTGATTTGGAAGAAAAACTAGTACGGTCTTTGAATCAAAGAAGCCTGGATAAAATCGTCCATAACAGAACAGAAGTATCTCGAAGGAAAGAAAGAAAGGAAAGGATGGAAGTATGGACTATACTTGGGACCGAATAAAAAGCGAATAATTTTGTTACTTTAATTAGCAATTTAAGAAACAATATAAACATCCAGATATTTGAGAATGAGGAAATCCTAGAGCTGTTCTTCTCTTTCGTATAGCACTCTATTGTTCTCCACTGTTGGAACATTAGAATTTTCCATTTATTCGACATCGAATATTTTTGCTTCCGAATATCGAATACTTCGAATAAATGAAAAATTCGAATGTTCCAACAATGAAGAACAGTACAGTGCTGTACGAAAGAGAAGAACAGCTCTGGGACTTCCTCATTCTCAAATATCTGGATCTTTAAATTGTTTCATAAACTGCTAATTAAAGTAACAAATCCATTCGATTTTTATTCAGCCCCAAGTATAGTATGCACACACACGAAGGAATGTGGAAATCATGGGCAGAGGAAAAGTGAGGAAGAGAAAAGAACTGAAGAAAGGATAATGATACGATGGCTGAAATGACACTGTGTAAGACACAGGACATGTTATGGAAAGTCCTTGATGACAAAGGTTAAATTGTCGAAATTATAGCAAGGGTGAGGCTTTCGTAGCACATAAGTAATAGCCTTTTATCATGCATCTATAACATCAGCTAACTCTAGCCTCATTTTCAAATGGTACACGGTTTTCCTGGGGACTAGAGTTGGGCAAACAGCCAAACGCGGTCACGCGCACGGAATAATGCTCAGTATTTCGCAACTAATAGTGCCAATGTGCCCATGCACCATGTGCATTTTGGGTAACGTCAGTTCAAACGAGCATAGGTTAACTGGTAACACTCTTAGTGGAGTATCACGAAACCTCATGCCGAAACTACAGTAGTGTTCGTGCTCAAACACTAAAAGAATCAGTGATGTGCACGAGCAAAGCCTTGTCGACCCATGCAGTCGTTCGATCGTGCGGACGGGCGAAAACATAACAGCCAGCACGTTTACGTGACGTGCACACTTATCGGGACGCATCGCATCCGCACTGCGCCGCTTCAATTCAAACACACGATTGTGCACGTGCGGGGCGACACGATTGAGGTCGGCCGGAAAGGTCGAAGATCTGGCTACTGCGGGGGTATAACTTTCACGATCACCGTGCTAAGGGAGCAGCTACGTTTGCGTGCCAGTTATGCTAAGGATAATGGTGCGATTTGATAAATATTCAGCAACCAGTGTCAAGTCGTACTCTTCCTTTCCTCAACTTCCTCTCGCTCTCATAACTAGTAAAAAAAAGACTTTAGGAACTATTAAGCTGTGACGATAACCATTGTGCACGAATTTGCACGATAATTTTCTTAGACGTCACGTTGCTGCACCATCTGTGTACGGTAGAGTTTTCGTTCTATTACGGTATATGTTGAATGGTTGTACGAACCACGTATAGGTGATTGCCATGAATATTACATCATTTCACACAATAATTAACAGTTCGTGGATAATTAATCACTTCCATTGTCCCAACTATGAACTAAATAACTTCTTTGTTTGCTCTGATAACTGTGCAGGACAAACGCAGGCCAAACGGCGTAGTGGTTCTGGTAGGAACCCTAGCAATCGAGGGGAGGATGGCAGCAACGGTTGCCAGTTGCTGCCATCCTCCCCTCGATTGCTGCCCAATCTGTCGGCCCTTTAGCAGCAATTGCTGAGGGACGGCAGCAATCAAGGGGAGAATGGCAGCAAGTGGCAAACGTTGCTGCTAGGGTTTCTAACCGAACCATTACGCCGTTCGGGCTGCGTTCGTGCTGCACAGTTATCAGACTGGTTATATTGTTCCTATACGAATCTGGATCAGTTTTCAAAGCATCCAAAAATACTGGGGAAGTTAATATATTGGTTTTACCTCTTTTAGTATGACATGACATTACCAATTTCTAAAAAATATAACACCTCGCCACAGTATCTTATTACATGTTAATGTAACATCTCTACGGTAAGGATGCACTCATTTAGCGAGTATTTTCAGCTCAGTCGGGAACTATCCTGAAAACCTAATTATCCCAGCAGCAAGTATAAAGGCCAGGTCTGCGTGACCTCGATCGGGTCACGTGCACTCGATCAATACCTGCACCGACGTGACGCGGTCAACAAACGTGCAGTAAGTTGGTGAACGCTATTAAAAACCTAGTCATAAGAAATCCAGAACATAGCTATAATTTCCCCCCCCCCCTCCAACAAACAAAAAGGGGACATTAGAAGCGAAATATACTCTATTAGCTATGGCAAAGGCCCTAAAATGAGTGTTAACCTAACGGTGGATGTAACCACGAGTTACTAAGCAAGTTTTTAGTGACATATGTATACATTGAAAGTACATGAGTCGAGCTGAAGCATGAGCATATGAACTATTCTGCAGGAAAATAACAAACCAAAGAATGGGTACAATAAAACAAGAACGTTATGATAAAATTGTCTAAAAACCAAGTAATTCAATGTCTTCAATGTAATGAGGGATTTATACGAAAGTGATGTAAGTAGGAGAGAGGACGATTGAAAGAGAAGTGCAGAGGGAGTAGAGGCAAAAGAGAGAAAGAGAGGGCGTGAGGAGGTGAGAAAGTGGGCGGGGGAGGGGGATGGAGAAGAGAAAGACGGACATCTATCAACAGTGCTGACGGGAATGCATTTACAAAGAAATCTCATTTTCATGGGACATTCTGTTCAGTGCATTGAGTGGAGCAAAGAATTAGTGAAGTCATGAAACAATAGGTAAACAAGGCAATTGAAAAACTCGACTCAAGTGGTGTGAAATGAATTTGAATGAACATGGCAGTGTGAGAATGAGGAAGATCCTAGAATCTCTGGATAGTGAATGCCAAAGTCCACAGAATACACCCAGATAGATACATAGAGCACTGCGTCAGCAAAATTTCAGAAATGAAGCGTAATGTCGGAAATCGATGAGAGCAAAGTACACGATGAAAGCTGCCTAACGTAGATCGATTGGATCGATAGACATTCTGTACTCAACTGCTGCTTTTACCTTGATCTATTTTGACTTACTCTGCAAGAGTTAGCAATTACTTGTCAATGTCAGCCGATGTGACACTATGGATAACTACTCAAAGATTTGTATAATTTGCACAAACTATTTTCTCATCTTCTGTCGCTGCTATTCTGTTGGTCTATGGATCAATATATCGATCTAGTTCGCTTATGATTTGGCTAGCTAGCAGTCTTCTTGAACTCTCCAACATTTGCTCGATTCTTTCATCTGAGGATGTCTATTCTAATTAATCTAGAACGAAACTCATAAAGTCCCATATATATATTTTTTTCATTTTTCCTTCATCATATAGTCCCTTTCAAAAACGACGATAGTTGAGTATTTGTGCCCATGATCTGCATTTCCTGCCTGCCTCTCCGCACATAACACTATTTCTCGCGTTCTTTTTTTCTCTAATATCTGCACAACTATGTTTCCCGGTGAAAAACACTATATAAGATTCCTTACAACTGTATTATTTCTAGTACTTACTTCATAAGCAGTCTCGATGGAGTGCTGAGTCCTCGCTTTTGTTTTATTTTCCTTCTGACTCCTCTACTGATGAGTACAGGACAATACCTTGAGCTCTCAGCCTGACTTCAGTGGTATAGCGTGGTAGGTATTCCACTATTTCTTTACTTCGTATCCTACCTACTCTATTCACTGCTTCTACTATTCTTATCTTTACTGACTCGGTCACCTGGCCACCTGCCTGCCATACAGCAGACTATAGGGGAAAAGAAGATACCCTATCAGGGTTAGGTTCTTTACTACATTTTCATTGTTCCGTATGGCCTTCCCACACTACTGATGAGTTTTGGGTGAAAGCCATATTATGTGTCTTTCTACGACTGCTAGCTAATTCCCTTTTCGTTCCTTTTTCACCTCTCTCAAAAAAAAAAACTTTGTCCCCCTTCCCCCCGGGGAGGAGTAGAAAATGTGATTCCTTCGAAGGCAGTGGCGAAACAGGTCACATTTGATTTCGGCTTCCTTTTTATGGTCTTCCTTCTTGGTTTTCTTTGTGTGTTTTTATTGTTCCAGTACAGTGGTAGGAACGAAACGGAGGAAGACATTATATATTTTTTTCTTTTCACTCCGTATAGGGCTATAGCGAAGAAAGTGAAGCTAAACCTTTTTCTCCTAAATCAATTATTTAATACTTGTTAAATAAAGGCGTGTCTCATGTGGGAGATGTCCTTCACCTCGTCAAGATCCATGCTATCCCATTATTTCATGCTTCTTGCTTTGTAGATAATTCTTTAAAGAAAGTTGGGCACTGGCTTTGAAGACGTCAGTATGATAGTGGGGTAGTTATTAAGAGGTGTCTATCTTACTTTTGTTTTATTTGTGTTAGTATTAGGTAGTAATAATCCCATATAATTGCTGGGATGTAGGTATTTATTTTCGAGTACATTATCGATTTTTTCTCACTGATATATTTTCAACGTTCACTATTCAAATGATAGAAAATACCCTTTCTTATTTTGTTAATCTTTATTTTATGTTTTATAAAAGACAATTTTTGGTACCCGCGTTGGTTTTGGTAGTTTCGATTTTGTTATTCTAGCTTCCAGAATTCAATTTTCCCTTTTCTTCTGGGAATTTCAGTGATTTTCTCTTGGACGCTTAAGAAATATTATTCAATATATTCTTTAAAACCACGCCCATCTGCCGTACACTGGTTATTAGAGTATCGAAGCGTAATATACAGTAGGGAAAAGAAGATTTAGATTTCTTATGGTTATAGTTAATGTGTGTGTGTATCTGTGACATGTAAAGAAGAATTTTCACCAGAATATTTAATACCCTCCATTGTGAGCAGAATAAATTACACTTAAAGGAGCAAGATAGAGCTGTTGGGAAGAAAGACAAGAAGGAGAATGACCACCGGCTTGGAAATCACATCATATTAAACAATATAGTATTAATTAACTAGACGACTATAATTACAAACAGCTTGAGAAGTACGGCTTCAGAATTATTACGAACACAGGCTGATCACATCTCATGGTGTCATATTTCCGATTGGATTGTCAAGCCATGGATACTGATCAGGGCAAGGTGAGCAGGTGAGGAACTGGTGCTCCTGGCTTCCTAGACCGGGCGTACGGTACATACACTTGTTCGGCTTTGAGCATGACCGCTGGGCTATCGCTGGATACTGGCTCAACGGGCCTTGAGAGCATTTGACAGCTTCAGACTAAAATATTGATTACTTATTCCCAGCCAATAGCAGCACTGTGCTTATTTTGCGCATCCAATAGTAGCGCAGATCCGCGATCAAAGACCAAAGAGCAGATTTTTGGGCATTCACCTGTGTAATTTGGCTAAGTGGAACAGGATTTTTCATCCACTGAATGAGCTGCTTCAACGTTACAACGTAAACATCCTTCCGGTAGAGGACTTCCTCCAGGAATCTGTAGAGAAGGTACGTTACTGGTAAGTTAATAATAGTAAGTAAATAGCCGTGGTAACGGTACATACCGTTGCAACGCTTGCATTCCAGTGTTTCTTCCGTTGAGCTGAAGGAGGTCGGCATTTAGGGCGAGCACATAAGGAGCACGGCTTGCAGTGTAGCTTCGATCGAAGTTAGAGAACAACATGTTCGTCTGGAAAATTAATTTTTAAAGGATCTTTCCACTAATTTTTTGCTCTGATTGGAGCTACGCTTCTGATTGGTCAGTGCTAGGTGAGAGCGCAGAGAAGCAGAGTCGGGCAGCGGGCCAATAGGAGGTCAGCGCGCTCGCACACTTCATTGCGCGTCCTGTTTCAGCAGAATCGCTGTATATATGGAAAAAAGCGAATCAACTGTGCTTACCAATTGATCAACAGTAGTGTTCAGATCCACAGCTGCTCTGACCATACTGGATCTACGGAAGCTATCTATCTGTGGTAGGTAGGTTCCGTAGAACTGATTCAATGGAACAGTCCAAATGCCAGGGAATGAGCTGAAATTACTAGTAAATTATACTCATCCTAAAAATGGATCTGTGCAGAACTAACCTCTTAGGACAGTTGGCATCGTAGCAATCCCATGGAACTGAATGATCAAGAGTTTGAGGCCAGAATGGATCACCATTCACTCCTGGATTTGCCGACATGGAGTTGTCGTAGAGGAATCCAGCACGAGACATCATCTGAACAATGTATCTCTAAGTATTACTGGTAACAAGCAACCAGTAGCCACATTTTTACCTCGAATTGCTCGTCTCCACCCAGCGCAAGTTGCGGTGCTCGCATTCCAACGATCTCTTCCTCGTTTGCATTGGCGAACTTGGCGATGATACGACGCTGGCCATCCATTTCGTTCAACCATCTGTTTGCATCAGTTCCTTCTAGGGAAACGTGGCTAAAAGTAGTCTTTTACTAGTCCTGGAAGAAAATTCTGAGAATTTGAAGGATCTTACGAAATCGAGTTGGATGCCAATTCCATTCCTTGCTGGAAGAGCCATTGCACTGCGTCGTAGTTGGTCCACTCATGTGAGATGAAGAAGGTAGCTTTTACTGGGCAACCATTTGGATTTCTGAAAAAAAAAATTGGCTAATACTATTTACAGAATAGGCGGTAAAGCCCTGTACGAGCAGAGTGGAGATTTTGAAGAAAAATCCTTGATTATAAATTAATTCCTGACTCGATCCAGGGAAGCTGGGTATCTGCGTATAAAATCCAAACTTTTCCTACTACAACTTTCAAACCAAGATAACCCCAGAACTATGCGAAACCACACTTAATTAAATGTGCCGGGTTACACAGCGGCATAGGGTCGTGAAAGCGGTCTTGGTTCTGCTGTTAAAATATGAGGAACGTGGATATCTGGATTTTCCGGATTTCAGGTCCCCCGACTCGTTGAGGAGTGTCTGACCTGTACTTAACAGTTTCGAACAACTCTCGGTAGTCTGGAAGAGTTCGTCCATTAACGGCATCGTCGAAGGTGAGCACAACGAACTGTGGAATGGAGTTGGGTGCAAGTCCGCCGGGTGGTTTGCGTCCTAAATACATAGTTATCCAGGAAAACTTGGAACTTTGAGCATTCCATGAGTTCCTTGGAATAGCGCAGGGATGGCTGAATCTTGACGACCAGTTTTACTCAGCGGCTACACTACCTTAGCTCTTGCTGCATATGTATAACCACTGTAAATAGACTCCTAAACTTTACCAGTAAGGGAGCAGAAGCAATCGGGAAGGCGACAGGTCGTCTCATTGCAAGGAGTGGACGGGATTCTTGGAGCGAAGGCCTTGGAGCTGAAGCGAAGTCCATTACCGGCGACGTACTTGATCTCGGACGATCTCGACGCTAAAAATGCAGTAGTAGTAATAGTAATAGTAATAATATCGAGTTCAAAGAAATAAGAACAGTCTAGAAATCTCACTAATATGTCTACAGTATCCATCTTCAGCGAAGTGATTACTGTCGCACTGGCAGATGCCATCAGCGCAGTAGGAACCTCCTGAGCAGTCTTCTCCACGAGAGCATGACTGGCCTGGGGCAGCGAATGGTGTGGCGTCTGAAATAAGCAATTTTTTTTGGATCAATTCCGAGCCTATTGCGAATTGACCAATCACAGCCCGCGCGCGTTCCACCAATCGTTAACGACCAATCACAGCGTTAGGGCCGTAACAATTTCTCAGGTTGGTGTTGTTTGAGTTTGTGGACTCACTAACCTTTACTTCTGCATATTCCATCAACAATCAAGTGATCAGCGGCACAAATACACGTCTTGGAATCGTTGTCACAGATCGAGCCACCAGTGCACATCTCGCCTTTTGCACATGACTCGCTCGGTGCTGCTCGAGGAAGTTGGTCAGCTGCAGAACGACGAAAGATATCCACGAACTCCCAGGAAACATGAGTTTTTAAGCCTACCTCGGAGGCAGCGACCATCACGTTCGTATAGCCTCTCTGGACAACGACAGACACCTTCACGACACTCTCCACCGTTGATGCAGACGTCGTTGTCGCGACATCTGGTTCCCAAGAATCGATGTCGAATCACTTTAGGACCTGCGTAGGACGAACCTTAAATTGATTTCAGGACGCATAGTTTCGAATATTTTGCAATGAAAACGAAAGAAATATGAAACATTTGAGGAGAAATAGTGGAAGGGTGTGCCCTTAGATCGTCGGTCATTGGCTGGCACGCATCCAGTGCCGATTGCTGCAATAACACGCCCATTTGCAAATGAATGTTTCACTTACGAGAGGATGACTGAGCAGCTGTGGTTTCGAAGAGTGGATGTTCATCTGGGACTGTCTGGATGACGATGGATTGTTGCGTGGTGGTGGTATAGTAGTTTTCTTGGAACGATGAATAAGGTGATGAAGTCCTTCCGTCCTGAAAATGAAATGGTTACGAATACCTGTATGTGAAAATTTTCACGAAGGCCAATGATCTGTGCTGAAAAACTGGACTGCGCGGCATGGGCGGGGCCACTAATCCCCTTACGACCAATAGGTGCGAAGGCGGCTCCGCCCACCCACTTGCGCCCTATTGGCTTACAACAAAACGTGCTAACTAGGAGCTTCTAACTTACCATATTGAATTCGAATCTTTCGCACCATCCGTTTGGACTCAAGGCGAATCCAGGTCCGCATTTACAGACCTGGTCAATGCAGGTGGATCCTTGTATGCATGTGTCAATTGCAGGATTGCATGTTTGACCATATTTCAGCTTACGAAGAGTCACACCTGTATGAAATAAACCACTTCTCACTCAAACTTGCAATGCTCCAGATATTTTCCGTCATTTTTCGCGTCCTGGCATTATTTCAAGCGAAATTTTCGTATTTTTATCGATACGACATTACAATTGACATATTAAAACGAAAGACAAAGTGTGTTCTAAGAACATGCTTCTCGTTAGAGAATACAAGTTATATACCATACAAAGCCGAGTTGCTAGTAAGTAGTGAGCATTTGATCCAGAAGATTGTTGATTATCGATTGTGAGAAGATCAAGCGCTCACAAACATGAACTGTACATTATTACCACGCAGTTGAAGAAGAACCTTTCAGATTAAAGGAAGAACGGAAGTTTAGCACTATAGGCACGGTCACTACGGCAAAACCCCGCCCACTGTCCTAAATGTCCCGTTCCACATATTAAGCGATAGCTGGTGAGGTTTAGAGAGACAGAGAAGATAGGAGGTCATAAATACACACACACAACACTCGCTGATGACACATAAAAGTTGGTAAGGAAGACGCGCGACGAGTATGTAGCAATCGATAACACGGCGGTTATTGATCGATGGCTACGCGTTCAACGCGTGCCGTGTCTACCACGACTTGCAGCAGTTGTACTCCTCAGTAGCAAAGCCACCCGATGTGATATAGCAGTAGGATCGAGGTGGACAGTTCGGCTCGAGTCCGTTGCACAGGATAAGTCGTCCATCGTCGTCACGTGTCGGCTCGTTACCCGGAGGACATGCCCCGTTGCCCGTGCTCGTTTTGTACGAACCCGTCGTCGTGCCCGTGCTGCTGCCTCCCTTGCTCTTCGGCTTCGGTCGCCGGATGGGCGGGCCGACGATGCGCGGACGCTGCGTCTCCTGTCTGGATGGCGTCCGTGGCGACGGCAGGATCGACATCGCAGTGCTATCGGTGAATTCTGCCTGATCGACGATACGTTCCGATGACAACGTCTCCACTTTGTGTTTCGCGTAGGAGACCGGCACCGGACGTTCGCCAAGCTCTATCTCTGAAACAAGTGTTAGTGTTAGGTCGATTATCGATCGTCACAGAGCACACTTGATGATTATTTTCAGACACACTTTGTTGTCGGTTGAGCTGGTTGTTTACGGAAACCAACGTTGGTTAATATTATTATTAGAAAGCGGCAACGTTTGGTGAGTTCAAAGCACTCGCACGGTTGTTTCGAAAACAAAATCAATGCATAGTGAGGGACTGCAGACGGTTAGAGAAGGTAGCATGTCCCCTCCTCTATGCCGGGGAGGGCGCGGAAAGTCCCCGAATGCCGCACGCTTTTCAGTGATGCGGTTCTAGCATTTCCTGCACTTCAGCACATTATCGAGAGCAAAGAAAATGGAAAGTGAGTCTTGTCAAAATTACCGAAGCTATAGTTATGTTACTAAGTAGAAAAAGGGACGCTAACTAGGTTACTTCCTTAATACATCCTACTATCTTAGTTAGGACCCATAAAAAGAAAAGTTATCTTGCGCTAGCGTACACAACCGCCCCCATTTCTCCCCTGCGTCTGCGTCTCTTTTTTAGCACACTCTATCGTCTGAACTCTGGTAGTCTAACAAGCCAAATGGGCAGAATTTTGGAAAACGGCTATGTACGCATGGTAGTGGTAAGAGTAGAAATAGGTCGAACAGTGGTAATTAGGTAGGATATACTTGTAAGAATTACTATCATTACTAGGAATGGGATGAATGGGATGAATGTGAAGGCTTTAAAA
Organism: Ancylostoma caninum; assembly: GCA_037903475.1. Lineage (NCBI taxonomy): Eukaryota > Metazoa > Nematoda > Chromadorea > Rhabditida > Ancylostomatidae > Ancylostoma > Ancylostoma caninum. The sequence goes on along the minus strand of JBAJFG010000034.1, from coordinate 516,083 downwards.
ACTGAAATTTCTGGAACTACAATAATTGTCCTTAGTTTCTTGAATTTCGTGTAGGAGCACATCCTAAGAGCTCACTTAAAAAATGCCACAAAATTCCAAAACAAAGATTTCCCTAGAAAAACTCTGAGTTACCGAGTAACGAATTTATGAAAGTCATCCTGAAATCTCACTTTCGAGTGGCTCACAAACACCATCATGATCCACAAATCCTGGTCTGCATTTGCATCGTCCTACAACGCAAACCTTATTCGCACCACAGTTCGTGTCGTCCACACATTCTGGAGTAGCTAAATTTCATTTCACCGTAACCTGTCGCATATTCCTCTAACCAGTAACTTACCAGTATTCACTGAAACTGCGAAGGTAGGCGCTGCTTGAGGGATCGGAGTGGCTGCGGGTTGCATAGCGGTCGACTGCGGGGGCGGTTGACATTGTACACCGTAGACAATGTAACCCGGTGGACACATGCAAACTCCAGTGTCTTGATCACAACTAGAATTCCAGGACATCCATAATCTTTCTGGATAATGGCAAAGTCAAGCAAACCTTGATCCTCCTTCGCACTGTTCTCCGTTATCGCAGCTATCCAGCGGTCTGGCAAGGACGACGTTCTTCATCGCTGGTGTTGTTGGCATCGGTAGTGCTACACATTGTCCAGAAACAGCGATGTATCCGTACTGGCAGCGACATTGTCCGCCATGGCATCTGCAATGCAAAATTGGTGACGCTAAACTGGCAGTTAAGTCGCTGTCACGCTGTTTTTGGATGTCTCCGGAGCAAATGTTCAGCTTCAGGATTAATGGGGATAACATATTCCAGGATTCGCGATTACTCACGAGCTCTCCTTGGTGCATTCCGTATTCTCATCACAGGATTCTCCAGGAGTAGCGATTTTCCTGTACTGCTGAGCCACACAAGCATCTCCTTGCAGAATAGGCTTCTCAGGTGGGCACGCACACATCTGAATTAACAGGTAAGAGCTACAAGTAGTACGTACACCAGTAACTATTTAGTGTAACAGTATACCATCATTTCATTACAGACACTTCCACCAACGCACGTCTCACCATTGGCACAACGTTGACCCGGTCTTGCATATGAAGGGGTTCCTATGAGAGGAAATCAATCAATACTTTTTATTTCCAACCAGAAATGCTGATTGGTTGATCTAAAACACCAATGAAGGCTTAATGTAAGTAGGAAGTAGTTAAGAAATGACGTCATAACGTCTTCAAGCAACTAGTATAAACACGAGCAATTGGTTACTGTATTTATTACGTCATAACATTTTAATTACTAAAGTAATGCTAAGTTGGTAGTAGTAGAACAATCGCAGGCAATGAAAAAACTGCAAGCACTTATTCTTTTAGAAATATCTCAAAATCGACGCTTGGATCAATACAATGCTGAGCTGTATGTGTAATTGATAGCTATTGATCTGTGCGTCTTTTATGGGATAAGTGATAGTGCAGTGACCACACTCAGAACTTCTGAAGTAGTAGATTAGAATAACAATGAAAAGCATTGGCAGGCCAAAAGTGCTTGGTGCGAATGGGTGTGGCCTCCTTGTGTGATTGGTCAACGCCCCACAGTAGACCAATAAGAGTGGAGGTTGGATATTTGCTAGTTTTTTTTTTGGGATGGTTGATTCCAGTATTGGACAAACTGGCTTCCAGAAATATGGCGATGCTAAGGCGCTGCCGCTCGAGCTGACCAATAGGGCGTGACCAATATCCACGCCCACTATGGTCGAATCGATGGGGCGTTGCCAGGTGCGCACAATGAGGGACAGCCATTCAAAGCTTCACAAATGAGAACTAACCCATCATCAGCGATTATTTCTGGACGGAAGTCCCAAATTCTGAATGTGACCACGAAAAATTCGAAGTCAAACCTTGATGTCTGGCTTTGCCAAGCACTTTTCGTCGGCCGACCTCATCTGGCGGCACACATCCATCATGGTGTAGCACGTAGTCATCAGGACATTGACAGCTAAGGTTACGACACACAGTGTTGCCACGACAATACAAGCCAATCGCAGCACATTCGTCTGCTTCTGAAGCTGTATTAGCGTTGGTTAGCGTTGGTGTTGGTGCATGCGTGACGTATTGCGTAGAAGCAGCTGCGGCAGCGTACGATGACGATGATGACGGCGGTGAAGGACGAGGACGTGATTGCAGATGATGCGTATGTTGATAGGTGAATTCGGTAGCGTGCACGCTACCTGGATTCAGTATCATAGCCGTGGATGTGGCCGGTGTGGACGTCTTCTCGCAACGACCTTGTGCTGACGCTTGCATGCCCGACGGACATACGCACATACCGTCAACGCACATTGCTCCACCTACACACGTGTCAAGGGGTCCTGAAAAATGAAATTTAGTAAATTCCCTATAAGAATAATTTCTAGGCTTGTTAGATTAAAATTTGATGGGCGTGTGGGTCACTCTAACGTGATTGGCTAGCAAACACACACATCCGGCCAATCAGAGGCATCGGTAGCCACGCCCTCATCAGCATATAGGCTACACTGCTACTCCATGACCAGTCATTAAAAACCTCTAGATTAAGGACCCCCACTTACCGCAGCCGGCGCCAGGAGGGATCTTTCGTCCCTGTTGGATGTTGTACTGATTGACAGCTGCCATACCTGCTCCAGGAACATTCTAAAAAAATCCTCCATAAAAAAGATACGTATCGAATTTTCAACTCTCTAATCTACTTGATATGCAGTTCTTGGTAGATACGGTTGATGTACTTGTGAATAGATAGATGCGGTCTAAATTCAGGAGGTGGTTTTGATGATGAAGTGATTTTTGAAAAACTGAAGGGACTCACCGATGGAGGAAGAGTTGGCCGTGGTCCTGGCTGGATGCAGATGCCTCGTTGCACGATCATCGTTGGATCGGGACAGATGCACCAACCCTCGCGACATACGGAGCCGCCGACGCAGATTCGCGAATCCGTGCACGCACCACCAGGAGGAGAGGTAACTGGTTCACTTTCTAGATGTAAAAGTTGTTGAGAAACTGCTTAGTAATATTAGAATATGAGTTTAAAAATTTGGGCAACATTGCTTCTGAGCATGGTGATGGATCGCCCACCATTGGCCGGTGATTGATACACCAGCCAATCACGTGTGGATCGCTCGCCATTGGCCAGTGATCCTTACTGACTGGGTCACTAGCCAATCGCGTGCGACCTTTAAACCTGCTCCTCACAATGCTCCCAACAAAGAGATTCTAATTAAGTATTAGTAACCAAAACGTGTTAAAAATAAACACACCGTTACAGGACAAACTATCAGGAGGACATGCACAACGATCCTGAACACAAGAAAGACCATCATGACACATGTAATGCTCCGAACATTTCTCTCCGAAACCGATGTTTCCACTTCTGGATACACAGGAACCATTTCTTGGCACACTTTCCAATCCACAAACGCAATGTCCATGGAAACAAACGGATCCCATGGCACAGTGATGGGACTCGTCACAAACAGCGCCTGGTCCCGAAGGTTTCGTTATTTTCATTGTAGTATCTTTTACTGTCTTCGTTCCCTTCATGGTCACCTTGTGTTTCCGCAATTCTCTCTGGATGCACTTTCCCTGGATCATTTTGTAGCCGTCATTGCAGACGCAGAGATTCTCATTGCATGTGGCGTATTCAGGACAATGTGCGTCCTCTCTGCAACTTTGCTCCGCCCTCATAAGGACCATCCTGAGACAGCGGGAGAAGTCCCCATGACATACACACATTCGATTCACGCATTGGTAGTGTTCCGCACAATCGCCGTCGACTTCACATTCGTTTTGGGAAGGTCGTCTTCTGATTTCGTCCGACACATGCACACACTTACCATCGATAAGCAGCTGGCCAAGTGGGCACGTGCACGCGCCACCACTGCACGTGCTTCCGCCTGTGCACATGTTGTCCAGGTGACATTCTTCCCCAGGATTCCTGACCATATTACTTGGAACACACCTGCCGTTGAGATTGGCAAATCTCGGCATACAGACACAGACTCTTTCACCGCTACAGAAAGAGTTATCCGCGCACGAAGACTGACTTCCACATGGTTCTCCTGGAATCGCCATTCTAGAAGGAGGATCCATAGGCTGTCCGTTCTCTACACATCTTCCCATTCTTGACGTTCTTCCTGGAGGACAGACACAGGTCTTCACGGAAGCTGCACAAACAGCTCCATCCACACAAATCTGCCCATCGCTGCAGTCGTCTCCTGGCCGAGCAGTTGTAACACATATCCCAAGGATATCGTGCTTATCCTCATCGCACATGCAAATATTCTGGATGCATCTGCTGCCGCCTAAGCAGATCTCTCCATCCTGGCACGATTCGCCGATTCCGGCAAGTTCTGCATTTCTTGGAGCATCAACACACTCATCTTCCAGAAAAATGGTGTTTGTTGGACATTGACAAACCAGCCCCATTCCTTGGATACTCAGACATTCGGATCCACCTGTACAAAATTCGAAGTTCTGACAGTTCTCCAGTGGTGCTGCAAACTGCCGACTCTCTGCGGAATCTTCCTGGCTATTGAGATCCACGAATTCTTCATGGTCGTTGCTGTGCTTGGGACCAGGACTCAGCCGTCTCCGGATGCTGCAGATGCCATTCTCAGCAAAGGTGTTGGGCGGACATCGGCAGAACTGCTTCTGGCACAGCGAATTACCTATACAAATCGAGTCGTCACCGCAATAATCTCCTGGCATCGCTATCCTGAGCCTTGAAGTGGATTTTGCTCGTTCCGACTCCACATCTCCAGATTTAGTGCTGGCTCCTTTGGCGAAGGGCACCGGGAAGCTTTGAAATCTTGGAACTTGAGGGGCGGTGTAAGAGGAAGAGGCCGCCTGTTGTGAGTTAACATTGGCATATACGGTTTTTATTTCAGGTTTGTTGGGAAAATTAAAAGGAGGTTTGGTGAAATCCAGTGGAACCATTGCAGATGGATAAGAGTGAATCGTCCTAGGCAAAATCGACACATCCTGGGAATTGGGATTACTCTGTTTCATTGCTGCACCCGCTGCCGCTCCTGCAACAGGCTCTGGTAGGACGCAAAAATTGTTGATCAGTTGGTAACCAGTTTTGCATAAGCACAACCCGTTGTCGCAATAACTCGAACTGTGACAATTCTTGGACGTCACGCAGCCCAATCCAGGAGCAACAGTGGTTCTTTCGCAACGCCCGTTCATGGTCGCCATTCCACTAGGACATTCACACACTCCACTGAACAACCCGCAGTAGCTGTTGTAGGAGCAGACCTGGTTCTTCGTGCAGTCCTCTCCAGGATGCGCAATCGTGCCGCACGGTTTCCCTGGACTGTTGGAAGTGGCACAACCATCGGCAAGTGGCTCACAGTAACCTCCAGTAGCACGATATCCAAGCATACATCGACAGAGCTGCTGGAAACAGAAGGAGTTCGCCGGGCATTCGTCTTTGCTTCTGCAGATGTGGCCGTAGATGGTCTGGGCGATCTTGGCGTCTATTTCGGCGAAGCTCGGATTTGCCTTGAGCAGTGCCTCGAAAGCCTCGAGTTCCTTGGCCTTGTCCAGGGTTAGAGCAGAATTAGCAGATGAGCTAGGAAGAGTTGCAGTTATAGGATTCGGATAATAAATCGAGGTAGCTTCACTTGTTGTTGGATACTTGTTAAACACTGGATAAACTTGCGATTTCTTCACGCATTTTTTATTCACATCCGGAACCTCATCCTCTGGACACCTACAGTAGCCATCCAGACATCTCGCTCCTCCACTGCACGTCTGGCCAGGTCCACAGCGCTTCCCCGGCGTCACCATTTCGACTTCCTCTATTGTCGCGCACTCCTTGCCGTTGTTTATGAGATGTCGTGTGCATGTGCAGACTCCGTAGAAGCAGTGCGCTTCTCCCACACAGTCATAGCCTTTGCGTGGATCGCATTTTCCTCCAGGAAGCACTTGATGGATAGCCTTTCTGCAAGTGTTGTCCACGATTGTTTCGCCCTTCTTACATCTGCACACACCTCTTAGGCACTCAGTCCGGTAGGGACACTCTATAGTGAGTGTGCAAGTGAATCCTGGCTGAAACTGATCCGGACTCTTCTTCGGCGGTGCCGCGTTCGTACCGTACTCCTTCTTGGCACCTCCCTCGGTGCAGGTACCAGAACTGTCGATGTTGCCTTGTTCACATGTGCACGTGCGGTTGATGCATATCGATCCTCCTGTGCAGTTTGTCCTTGCGTCACATGGTTGTCCTGGAGCGGAAACTAGTAATTTATCGATTATTTCGTTAGCTTGTTCGTGGCTGCCAACACATTGTTCATTTATGATCACCTCGAATTCATTGCAGACACAGAACCCATCCCGACATCTGGACCCTCCGGAACAGAGGTCCTTCTCGTGGCACTCGAATCCTGGACCTTTAACTGATCCAACCCGCAGCGACGTCGTCACGCTTGACGTTGTGGACGAAGGAGCAGGAGGGGTTGGCACGAGGACGTTTTCCCTTCGGACACATCTTCCCTTCGATGCCATGTACTTTGCAATGCACATACACATCCCAAACCTGCAAACACTTCCGTGCACACATTTCTGCCCGTGCTGGCACGATTTTCCCGGCTCTGCCTTGCCCATCACACATTTTCCGGCGTCGATGATGTGACCGTCAGGACAACGGCACAGGCCAAACTCGCAGCTGGACCCGCCGTCACATGTTTGGCCATAACTGCAGCGTCCTCCTGGAGACTGGCGACATCTTCCATGGAGTTCTGAAGAACCATCCACGCACTGGCACACGTTTCCACGACATGTGGATCCACCCGAGCACCGGTCATCGGCTGTGCATTGACCGTTGATGTTTTTGAAAGCGCCAGTAATCGAGGTACACGCACCGTTCTGAAATATTTATACGTTAATAACATATGAACAAAGGAAAATGCACATGTCCCAAGTAGAACTTGTCATTAGTTCGCTTTTTATTCCTGAGTTATGTAACCCACTGCTTAAATGAATACTATTCTCTATTCCTGAGGTCCCTTTGTCGCAAACTAAAACAGCTTTGGTCCTTTGTCATAAGTAATGTAGTTGCCATAAACTTTTATATAGAATAGTACATAATGTTTTCGAATCATAGGACCTATTTTCGATCAAAATATCCAGAATATCTGATTTTTCCAGAGTAAAAAAAAACAGCCCGAGCAAAATTTGCACAAACTGTCTTCCAAGGGAAGCAACGGAAATGTTATCGGTTTATGTGTTCCCGTAAAAAGGCTACTGAAACAAACAAGAAGTCTCTGAAAGTTTTTGGAAAACCGAAAAGATGCGGATTGTAAGCCTTTGTTCCAGAGAAAATAGGCTAATCATAGTGCGCAAAGCGCTCAATTTGGATTAGACATTCAAAAGTTCAACTAAAAATAATTAACTAGGCACAATTTTCCGCCTTTGTCGCTAAAATCCAGGAAACCACTGCACTGCAGTGCTTCGAAGAACTGTTTACTACGGCAAAAAGTCTCTGGAAGATCTGTTTCTTCACTTTTTTTGGCCTGCCAGCATTGCTATAGAACAGGGAATTCAAGTGAAAATAAGGAATTCGTTCGAAATTAATTGATACTACTACACTTTTACCAGTAAAGGATCACGGTTTTCAAGATCACCCAGAACCCGAAGCCTACTCGTCAAAAATCCCAGCGCCCCAAACCACCTATCCAGCGCGTAACTCAAAGCAATAATATATTCATATAAAGAATTTGCGAAGCTAGATAAATCCACAAATCTCTGCATAAGCACCTGAAAAGCAAATCCATCGTTGCACTGACATCTTCCAGCAATACACTGCCCATCCGGACACTCCTTGTCCATCGTACATCTGCCATCCATGAATCTCGACCCAGCCATGAAGGTCTCTCGATCACAACCAGCAGGTGTAGCACACTGGCAGATCCCATCCTTGCAAACCGCATTTTCTGGACATCTCGGAGAAATCCCACTGGGATCGCAGTTTTCGCCGATCCGAACGATCTCCGGAGCGCAGACGCCGTTCATCTCGACGAATCCATGGGTACAATGGCAAACGTTGTCAATGCATACACCATTGCCAGCACTACACTGAGAAGCACCAGGCCAGCACACCATCGACTGCTCCACTACACCACGACGACGTCGACGTGACACTTCCGCATTCGCACACGAAACACCATCCGGGCACACACAACGGTTATTCAGGCACTTTTTGGGGGGTTCGCATGCTTCATCACACTGGGTTAGGGGGTCAGTCGTGTTACTTGAGCAGATTCCGTTGGTTACGGTATGAGTTGTAGGGCACACGCAGATTTGGTTAATACAGAAGAAGCTTTTCGAGCATTCCGGATGACCATTGACGTAGCCGCACCTTTCGTTAGGATTTGCTTGTTCTGAAATTAGGATTAGTTCACGAGGGTTAGTATAGTTGTTAAGGTTTTAGTATTCTGAGTTAAGAAAGGGGCGGTTTTAGTGGAATAGTTTCAAGAAATCGATAGGTATATCCCTCACTAGCTCAGAAGGATGAATTTGCTTCCGGATAAGTAAAGGGAAACAACAAACTGGGAAAGAAATGGCCTGAAGGCCTTAAATAGCTCGTAAATTGAATACTGTGAAAATTGGCGCTTATGAACGTTTTAAGTAAGCTGTTAGTATGTTTGTTAGAGGTTCAGCTACTCTGGATGAGCAGTAAGATATCCAGAGAACACGGCACTCTCCCTACAACAAAACCCAGCGAGCGTAGGACGGACGATACCTGGCACGCAGGTTTGGTCGACTTCCTTGTAACCTTCTGGACACACACAGATACGATCCACACATTTCGTTCCTGTATACGCTGCTGAACACTGCAAGTCGCTTCGGCAACCAACTTGACCAGGATAGACAACTGAAGAAGAACGTGCAAGATCCAGAAATAACACTCACAGCAAGAAACAAGTGCCACATCAAGCAGTGAACTAAGTTAGACTTAGATAGTGGGACGTGTCCCAGTAGAAACTCGAATCCGTGTTGATAAATGCATAGTTCTGCACTCATGTGAGGAGAAGAATGAAATATCCAGGAAATCCAGGAAGCGCCCTACCTCTTTCACAGCGACCTTCAATGTTCACATGGGTGGAGAGGCATTGGCACGATGGTGGATTAGTATTTCCATTACAGTAGGCACCAATCATACAGTCGGTGTTCAGCGAACATGGGACTCCTACTCCAGACTGTTTGCTTCCTCCTGAATACGTATTGATTAGTGACCCGAATTATGGGACGTGGAAAATTTCGATAGGTTGTACCAAGTGAAATCTTCATATGGTTCGGTTTACTCGTCGGCCTTACTGTTGGCGGTGGCATGGTTGACTGGTAGTTGGAATAGGTAACCTGACTTGGTTGAGCCTAAACGATATGCATCAAGACATAGGACTAAATCTTGAATTTCCAGGATGACTCCAGCGTTTACAGGATCATACCGGATAGACTGGCGCTGTAACTGGTTTCTCTTGGTAGACATTCTGTGATTGTCCATAGTATCCACCGAACGGTGAAGGTTGTACAGGTTGTTGAGGGAGCTTAAATGACATTTTAGATTTCTACAAATTCACCAGGATTCATCCAGAATGTTGCACTACCTGTGTCGTGGATGGCACGAATACTGGTGCTGGTGTAGTCGACGGCACGAAAACTGGTTGTGGTTGGGCAGGAAGCTGAGTTGCAGGAAGCTGAGGTAGTTGAGGTGCAGGAGCGGTTGGTGGCGTGTACGTTGGCGCTGGAGCAGCTAAAAAAATCAATAACGCATCACGACAAATCATAACAGTAGGGTTGCGCCAATGGCAGGGGGTGGGAGGGGCGTGGCGCTTGCTCGTGCGCCACTGGTTGTTTTTCAGGGAAGGGCGACACTGGCACGAAAATGCATCATATTTGTTTCACATCCATGAGCAGTGAGCAAAACAGATGCGGAGGTGGTTAGAGACGCAGAGATGTTTGTTCAAACACATGACTTTGCATATTGTAACTGGTTGGCTGCACTCCAACAACACTTTGAGTAAATCGCAGCAAAAAAAACACTGTTAATGTAAGGTTTTAGTATTTTCGTGATAAAACTAACCAATTGCAGGCTTAATCGACGAGATATGAACACAATCGCCGTTGCTCAAATCGGTGTTAGGTGGACATACACACACTGGTATCACTGTATCGCATACGGATCCACGTACGCACACTTCTCCGTTGTCGCATAGTTCGCCGGGTCCTGGTTAGTGTTTCGGTACAAATAACAAACATATAAACTACCATTTAGTCTATAAAAGTAACGGTGAGTAACACTCAAACTTAAGCAAATGTTTTAACACTCTACTGTGCAACTATTCACTCATTCTAATGTTAATTTGTGCTTGTTATCATTCTAAAAAACATGAAATTCACGGATCGCTTCATGTTGAGGACCTACCGACTTCCTTGCGTTCTTGTCTCAGTACACAGCGACCTTCGTGTTGGACCAGTGGGGCCACACAGGCGCATCGGCCCATAACACACGTCGATCCATGATCACATTCAGCCAGATCCGAGCACAGGGCTCCGATTCCAACTGCAATTCGACTATGCACTCATTTTCATGCATATCGGCCATAAACTCTAGCTATGTTCACTTTAGTGATTTTATCCAGAGAAATCATATTTTTCCTAAAAGGAACTCTGAATTATAGTGGCAGTAACTGTTAGACGGCTGTGAATATAGTAATGAAGTGAGAAGTAGGGGATCGCCTTGGAAAATGAGGGGCCAAGGAACTGGTAAAGTTAGTTTACCAGTAACCCAAACAAATATGATTGGAATTAGATTAAAACTCAAAAAATCCAATCTAATTGTAAGAGAACATCCCGAAATACCTCAGAAAAATACGTTTATATTATATGTAATTGTTTGTGACTAGTTATATCAATATACTTCAGTAATAAATTCTCAAGTGTATACAGTGACTTCACGACTACAATGGTACCGCAAGGTACAGGAAACTCCAAATGGCCGTGTGCAAGGGGCGGGACCGCGGTGCGGCGTGACACTCGAGTTCTCTGCTGCTGTCAGAAGCAGGCAGCCAAAGTCAGCATGCAGAGCCACTGTGCTTCTGCCCAAGAGAGGAGCGCCGCGGCCCCGCCCCTTGCACACGGCCGTTTGAAACGAAAAAAAATCGAAACCTATCAAAAACGTCCCCAAGTGTTGTAAAAATGAACGGGTAAATAGGAAAGAAGTTTCAGGGATTTGAGGAAGCTTTAAGAAGCATGTCCTGAAATATTCCGGAAATATCCCCATAAGAGAAAAATGAGTCCACCAAAGTGGAAGTGTGAGAATCCCTGCACAGCCCAGAAACTGATTCGCATGATATCTGCATGTTGCTTGCATGATTATGCATAAGTATAACTTTCGAACATAATCCATGCACACATCACGCAAACCTAGGAAGTACTCAGATTTTTCAGTACATGTACAGTATCAGTTGCATGAATTTGCTTGATACATGCACTTATCATGCATCGTACATGTCTCATTAATACTGTGGCTCAGTGCAAGCAAAGAAGCACACGAAGATCCTAGCTATTCTTCCAGAAGCGTATGCACAAGCCAAACCTTTCTCGATCTGGATCGTTGCCGATGCGGGAAGCACACATTCGCCGTCTTTTTCTTCCAGTTCACCAGGACACAGACAGAGTGCTATCGGAAGCGTACACAGCGAGCCGCCAATGCACATCTCATTGTCACGACACGACTGACCAGGTCGAGCTATAGAAGCATGGAAAGATAGAAGAGAGGAAACAGAGCAGTAGCCAGAAAGCACTGCAGTCTCGTCAAACACCAAAAAGAACCAAATTTTTCATGCAAAGACAGTCAAAGAGCCACACTCTATCTCTATATCTAGTGTAGAAAAGAAATCCAAAGGCATTTTTTTTCGATCCATGCGAATTTTTCCGGACAATTTTTGCTCTCTGGACGATGACCACTCGGATAGCTCTCATTGCTACGTATATCCAATGTTTACATGCGTGTAAAATGCACGATTTGCAATCGAATCGCGTCTTCATTGCTCAAGCAAGCGAGAGTGTGCGCGCGGTCTCTCGATGGTGTTCGCTTTCCTCTGGATCAACAATGTGACCCGAGGGCAGCCCGCGTCGAAATGCAAATATCCACCCCTCAGTGAGACTCGACTCATCGTCTTCAAACGTCTCAAGTGTTTAAACATCGAAACACTGTGACAATCCTGGACTTTGACCGGTCCCATGGCTCAGGCGGAGAATAAAATTGGAAATTTGAAATGACCCAGAAATCCTGGGATCTACTAAATTTGAATCCTAGGGATTTTCTTAAAAAAATGAGAGAGAGAATTCTTTGTAACTTTTCTCATAAAATTTCAATTTAAACTCATCAAACTTAGTGAATTTACTCGGGTAAAAAGATACAAGTAGGGAGGGTCCCAGTTAGAAAAATTCATTTAAAAATAGTTCACTTTCAAAAATTTCTGAAGCTTAGGTAGAAGTTAGCCATAATTGTTGTAAAATCGCCTAGAGGAATTTACACAATCATGAAGTAATTTCGAACATTCCGCGTATTTTTAAAAACCGCGAAGGAGCTGTTCGCAGATAGCGTGGTGAGAGGAGACGCAGACAGCGAAAGGAATTACCATACTGTCTTTGCAATATTTTATCCGTAATTATTGATACAATGCAGATAGCGGCTTGCAGTTTGCGACATACTTTGTAATCAGTAAGTTTTAGTTGGTATGAGATTGGAATTGCTAGGTAAAAGCTTCCGAATAGAGATCTAAGATCCAGGAAGATGACAAAGCTTATAACAATGGTCTGCAAATATCCGGAAATTTCAGGTGTTTGTTATTAGGAAAGTAGTGGAAATTACAGAGAAGACACTTTCAGTAATGCGGCAGGTCCAATAATGACTTTCAATCGTTTCCTGACTCACTTCCTATGCACTTGCGCCCCTGGATTTCACCGTGCACTCGACAAAAATAGTATAAAAGACACTTAAATGCGGTACTTTTTGAAAAAAGGACATTTTTTGATTGACTCATTGCCACAAATGTTTCCAGACACAGTCTACCTCAAATATGAATGGAAAAGTGACACAGGTATCCATAGAAAATCGCGTTTTTCCGGAAACCTTGACAAATAAACCCGCTCCGGTCCAGTTTCTGGTATTTTTTTCCAGAACTTTTTGCACATTCCAAAATAGCTGGGGGCGGGCGACCCCGGTGGCCAGCGTCAAACCAGCCCGAACATCCTTACCGAGCGATGCGGATTTGCTCAATCACTCATCGCTGCTCAATGACAGTGCTATTCGAAAAAAATCGGAGCATCGCACGCGTGCAAACATCGTGAACTGTAGTGCAGGCGGCTAACTTGGTGAGGTGATTGCTAGGAAGCTGGCTCGGTAATAACTCGTAATAACAAGTAAAGCCGTAGTAAAACAACTGTTTATAACTCACCAAGTGTCGGCACCTTCTTCGTTGGGACAGGAGCAGTAGTGGAGGCGAAGAAATTCGGCTTGAAAACGAACGGTTGCGATTCAACCCCAGGTTTAGGAAGTAACTCGCTGAAACTGTTGACTCCATTGTATCCACCCGCGTTGCTATTTCCACTTCCGGATCCGGCATTGCTCCATGGTCCATTCGCTCCGTAGTTATTGTTACCAGTGGGTAATGAGGAAAACTCGTTGCCCGAGGCGCCATTTGCATTACCGTACTTGCTGTTACTGTTCTGATTTCCGTAATTGCTGTTTGGATAGGTTTCTTTGCCGAAAAGCGGGTTAAAGTTGAAAGTGAATGGTGGAGGGTTGGTCTGTGACGGGTTGGGTAGGAAGCCAGCTGGTGTGGATGGCTGAAAACATGTGAATAAATTTCACAGGTCAAGAGTGGGTAACTGAACCGGCCAATGTCCAGTGAACCTACCGATTTTTCATAATTTCCAAATCCACCGTATGCAGACGAGTGCGGCTTGATACAGGACAGCGTCTCCAATTGGGGTACTGTTCCGTACGGGCAGAGGCACCTCAAACGTTCGAGGTCGCATACCGTACCACCTATGCATGTTTCACCGTGCGCACAGCTATTGTTGAGGATAGCTGAAAGAACGAAAAATTAATGCGCGACTAGCGCACGACAAAGCCACGGCCAATCGCAGTGAATACGCTGCCATTTGACCCACCAATGGTGGGTGTGATCTACTTATGCGGATCAATTTCGCTTATGAGCGCGACTCGCTGCAAAAAACGTGCGCGTGTCGCGCGCGCGCATATTTACCTGCGCTGCGGAATACCACACTTTATGTTTTTATTCGTCACAATGGGCGAAGTGTATCCATAGCGAAGAACACTTCCGAGCGTTTACAGTGCTTTTAGGGATTTTCTTTCTTTTGAAGGGGAAATTCGTTCGTTCAACAAGAAACAGCGAGAAAAATGACCAAAAAGATGTAGTTAGAGGGCTTTCAATATAAATAACCGTAGATGAACAGGAAACAATGTTGCGACGTGCTGCGGTAGAACTGTTACAGGTTATCCTTCAAATCTCAAAAATTTCCTTAAAAATTAAACTTTTCTATCATGTGCAGGTAAGATGAAAAATAAATTCTATGCATGCATGTCATCTCACAAATCTTGCCAAATCCTGGTAGAATGCACGGTTCTTGCACGAAATCTCCATGAAACATGAGTGAAAATTGCATGCTTTTCTTTTTACGACCGAAATATGTGCAATCCTCGTGCAAAACAGTTTCTATAGAATATTTAGTAAATCTAATGCTCAAAACTTGAAATTCACCGCTAAAAACAATATAATTAGCAAGTTCCTTACCAATATTGAGCATCGGCTGTTTTCGATGTTTCCTTTGCTGACATCGTTGATTAATGAAGTCAAACACCATTTCATCGGGGCATACTCGTCTCTCCCAATATCCTGTTGAGCTTTAAAGGAAAATTCATATAAATCCAGAAAATATACGATGCGAAATTCGAATAGCTTGAAACGTACCCAGCTCCATTGCTTTGACACGACAAGAACGCTGATGGATTCCCGTCTGGATCCGCGGCCAATAGGCCGTCCATTTCACGATTACATGGTAAATTCAGACCAACATCTGATGCTATAAATGAAGGTTCAGGTCACAATGAATCGTTTATATATCTTACAGCTAATTTTTTCTTGAATTGAAAAGCAAAGGTCACTACAGGATGACTATTGATTTTTCCTTTGATCTCTCGTTTACCCCCAACAGACGAGCGCGGACTTCCTCGCATCTTAATTTACCTTTGCTTTAGCGCCAAACCTCAGTGAACAAGACAAACATTGGTACGGGGGTGTGATGTCATTTAGCTATGTGGACGGTCATTTGTTCGGTAAACAAAGCAGTTGTAATGTATGAACATTCGTACAGCTACTCTACAGTAAGTATTTACAAGTAAATGAGCGTAACTGAAGAAGAAAATTACTATGAAATTCCATAAGAACACCATAACATTCCCGTCGAAAGGTTATGCGGAAGTTTTCGAAGGGCCACAGAAACATCTGTAAGGATTTCTGGATCTGTAGAGGCAAGCACTGTTAAGGATATGCAGTGCATCGCAAAAAAAAAAAAAACTCGAAAATAAAATTCAGTAACAACTTGAAATGCCCGTTGATCGAACAAGGGTGGTCTGACAGATCGGACATAAAGTTTTGGTAGATCATGGGCTAAGTGGAGATCGTAAACTTCGGTGTAAATTGCAGCATTGTTTGATTTATTTCTTTTGTCTGTCTGCAGAACTTTCAAAACCATGGTACCCTTAAATTAGAGATTGCTTGAAAATTCCTTGGATTGTAGCGAAACTGTTGTTCACCTTACTGCAATGAAGGATGTATATGCATTCCATATTGAAAACTACTGAGACTAGTTCGGGACGATAACGGGAATTCCGCGCAGACTAGATATAAAGTTTTATTAGTTGCAACTCATTGGCGTAGTGATCTTTTTCAAACATACTTTTTATAGAAAAGTAAATACTTCCATGTTGGATCGTAACTAATGAAATTCAAGACTTACCTATAACAAAAGTAAAAACAAAAGCCGCAGCGAGTAGTTCCCGCATGATTCGATTTCGAATAACAATCTCAAAAGTAATAGATATGGAGTCGAGTGTTCGAAATCTGCAAGTTACAAGAGTAACAGTAGTGTACGAGTAAAATGACCGCAAGTGTGTAGCGCACGAGAAATCGTGTCCGAGTGTTTGATGAGGAAACTGAGTGTGAGTCAGAGAGTTCATGAGGTAAGGCGTGTTCGAGTGGATGACCAGAAGTGACGCACGTGAAAGCGTTCAGTTTGGTGAGCCACGGACGAGTGGGTGCTTGAGGTTGAATGCCGTTGAATGGGTTGAGTCGAGATGAAACCAGGAAATAGTGGACGTTTAACGTCGACGTGGGTGGTCGTGTGGGAAGGGAAGGAGGCACGGCAGCGGAGGGAGCGGGGAGCATCCAGCTACCAGCCCATACCTCCCAGCTCTGATGAGGGAATGAGGCGTCTCAGTGCGTGAACCACCGAAGGTGGTTGCGCGCTCGAGTGTGTAGAATGACCAGCAGAGCGGCCGCACACGGCTGCTGCTTCTTTGATACCACTTATTTACCAATGTTCGAAGCGTCAGCATCTCGACTAACATTTCGGGATGAGGACGAGGAGGAGAAGGAGGAGGCTCGCTAAAACAAGCCAACGGATTAGCCGTCGAGCACCGAAAATGGACAAAAAGCACTGCTTGTTCTGCACCAGCTTGCAGATTCCACTCGATCCCACCCTCCCAGACGAATGAGAAAGTACCATGTTTGGACAAACAACATAACTAGAATTAAAAACAAACAATGATGATCCGACCAAAAACTTAATCACGAAAGTCGACAAAATTTTGCAGGATTAATCCTGAAAAGTTTCCTGTGAATGTCAACCGGTTCATTTTGTTGAATCGGGAACTTTTTTCTGCGGAGAAGTGACGGCATCACATTCTAACGCGCCAACTAGACGCCAGTCAGATTGAACGAAAAAAGCATGAAAATCCAGAACCGCGAGGGAATCCTGTCCTGCAGAGCTCGACTGGCTCGCGTTACTGGAGTAAACTTTCAGAACGTGTTGTTAAGTCAATAGGTATCACATTTGTTGTCCCGGACAATAGTGGGAACCGTCGGGGTGGGGTTACAGGGATATTGCTACCGTATAGCATGGGTATATAGCAAGGGTTTATTTTCAGGATGGAGGGGAGGGGTTTCAAAACCTCTAGAGTAAAACTTGTATGTGCGGGCCTAACGTGGAAGTGTCCATTTTGGTATTTTAGTCCACAATAAGAGAAAATAAGATCCTACAGCAATTTTACAGTAGTTTCATATTCAAAAAGCTATACACAAGACCACGTAAGCACATTCTGGGGAGGAAAGTGGTTTTTATTGCCTTCAGCAACCATAGGGACCTAAAAGTTACTATTACTGTTGAAGCTATTATTATTGTTATTAAAGTTGTTATCAGGTAGCATTCAAGACAAGGATTTATATGAATCTAAAAGTTGTTATTTTGGATAGCTTATTGTCCAAAAACTGTATGTCCTCAGTCAGCCACAGCTCCAACAGTGAATTTCCTTCTCTCACTTACTTTTCTTACCTAAAAGTCTGCTCAAATGACTAGAAAGGAAGCAGCCCCAAGTTTATCGAGACCCGCTGGTTAATGGATATCCGCTACTCTTCCTATGATTTCTGGTAAAAGCTCTTGTAAGCCTGCAGCTTCCTGAAAGGTGGTAACTACTGATATTGAAAGAATTTTACGGACAAAATGCACTTGAGCTGAGCGATGTGGAAAGCGCAAAGCGCTGACCAGTGAGGAGAATGAGGATGTGCACCACTTGTGCTCAAGCAGAAAGTGTCCGCTGATGTTACGACGACGATACTCGAAACACGGTAAACAAAACGGACCAGCTTCAACAAATCCACAAAAAGTCAGGAAAAATGAACAACGTCTTGAAGGATTTTCGGTTGTGGTGATCGGGAGGATTTGTTGGCGAGAAGAAGTTTCTCGGAAACCGTATGCTAAGGGTGTTCTGCTCGACTAAATCACTTCGACGACGGAAAGTGCGGACCTCTATACGCGGCTCGACAGTCTGAAGAGCTGCGCAAATGGTAGTGAGGAAGCAGTCTGAGCTCGCACTCCGAATCATCTCCCTGAGATGGCATTATAGCCAGTGTATAAATGGGTTCTGTTAATATACTGTATAGTTTAGAGAAATAAGCTCCAAAAGAGCAAAACGCAGGACCTCCTATGCTGAAGGCCACCCAGGAGTTCGAAAGCCTCTGTAGTTCACCACTTGATCTTCGCCAGATCAAAGGTATACGATATACAAAGTATACACGATTACTGAAATTACAGTAGTAAGAACTGTGAGGAGCTGCTTAACTCCATCGAAATTGAAAAGGCGGAAAGCGATACTGCTACATAAAAGTCGCACAAAGTAAAGAAATACCGATGGCCACGGAATGCTGGTCATTTCAATCTCACAGCGATCATACCAGGATAGCAGAGGACTTCCATAAAGCTCGCTCTAGGATTCCTAGGAATTTATCTCACTTCCCCTCGTTTTTTATCGATGGATATCCGGTGATGTGATGCCGACAGGACCGCCCATTAATGAAGCTAAAATTAGCCGAAATTGCATGCCAAAGCTGGAAAGCGTGCAGTTTTTCTCGGATTCTTAGAAGTGAACACAAATAATGGTGCTGTCAGCTGATGCTTTTTCATTAATCGGCAATACAAAAGGCTTCTCTTTGTTAATCCGTCTTCTGGAATCTGGATTTCGGGTCGATCCGTGATTTACGGGCAAACATTCGCCTCAACATAAGAAAATCTCTGGAATTTGACGGGAAATCTGTTTTTATTCGGGCTTGGGAGAAAAGCAGAAGGAAGGATGGATAATTTTCAAGCATTAGCGAACTCTATCCATAGAACGATATATTCTGGAACCTTTGAAGACTGTTTCAAGAATGTGATGTAACAAAACTGCTTGAATTTGCCACATGCAAAAGATAGAAAACTGGTAGCAGTTCAGAAGTACTTCAGTGAATTCGAAGATGAAAAAGCACACAAATTTAATTCTCACCGATTTTCCATTAGTGAGCAGGTCCCTACAGGAAATCATAGAATTTTTTTCTTAAATCTCTCAAAATTCATGGGATATTCCTCAACTCTGGCCCCTCTCTCAAATCGGGGGATTAGGAGGATCCAATGGAACAATGGATTTCGCTAGATCTGGGTCCTTTAGTAAGGTTGATGGGTCAGGAGTTGGACTAATCGAGACACATCATCCTGAAATTTTGGTGGGATCCAGCAAATAGCGTGAGGTGTTTACGGATGTCCACTCATTACTGCTACATTGCTAAATTCAGTAAGGATATCTTTCGCAAGCATGACAGGCTGCGTTACTAGAGATATAAGTTGTTTTTTAATAATTTGTAGAAGGATGATGTTTTTAACTATCAAATACACAAACATTTAGATATTCGTTACTTCTAAGTATGTATTACTGGTAGCACAAGTCACTTGTAAAGGTGTTTTCGGAAAAATCCATGAAGTACAAATTTCAGGATCATAGAGAATGCGAAGAAATACGTGAGGACTCGACAGGCCATCTGGCAGGAAGCTTAAAATGAGCTCACAAATGCAGTACTCCATGAGAGGTAGCCTCAACAGTGTGGAGGCAAACACGATGCGCTCACCCTCACGGGCACAGACACAGAGGTTGCGCCTGTCAAGGAGTCACGAAAACACGCCCATTCTCAACAGATCCTTTTGTTGAAACTTATCCACCCATTGGGGGTAGGGGTACTTACTAGTATGGGGAACAGTCTAAAAAACTGAATGGTATGAGTAACTGCTTTGGAAAAGTGATACGGCTCTTTCTTTCTTGTAGATCTTGTTACACTGGAGTGAGATAAACTAAGTAAGCCTTTGCAAGGATTT
Source organism: Ancylostoma caninum (assembly GCA_037903475.1). Taxonomy (NCBI): domain Eukaryota; kingdom Metazoa; phylum Nematoda; class Chromadorea; order Rhabditida; family Ancylostomatidae; genus Ancylostoma; species Ancylostoma caninum. Next base: position 496,065 of record JBAJFG010000034.1, on the reverse strand, counting down.
TTCAGGAATAAATGCTAAATTTGATCCCGGAAAAGCGCTAAGTAAGCACTGATGGAGTTGAGTGGGCCAAGTGTGCCACGACGGTACGAAGTCGTGTGCAGCGAGCCACTACTTAGCCGTTCTCAAGTGGTGATGGACGTAGGGATCACCTGAGAAAATGGGTCACCCCAGGTGCGAGCTGCAAGCTGCACTGCTTCGAGCCGCGCCACAGAGCCGCAATGAATCAGTCCGACTGCGGCCCTATCACTTATAGCATCTAGGAGCCGACGAAAAATCGTCAACTCGTTGACAAGCAGCCCGTTGTTACGTTTTGGGTGGTCCTCGGCGAATCCTGTCCTTAATCCTTGCATTTGTTCGTAATCATTGATAGAAGAAAGTTTCGTGTGCAAATATGGGTGCAATTTGCGGACGCAAATTTCACAGAGAAAAAAACGACGATTAGCAAAAACGTGCACTCCAGCCTGAAATAGAAGGGCGTGACTTTGCAGCTGATGAAGGAGTAAATCCAAGGCAAACATGTCCGAGCCTCGTTGGACGGGTTACCTATGCTAGATCCCTGGACACCTTCCAGGCACGGCCTATCGTTTCAGTTAAGATCGTGTAGCGTTGAAGCTGTTACGAGAGAGAGCTCACTATCGGACACTCCAAATGAGGGCTCGGGAAGTTGTCCTTCGAGGGCAAACACGAGAATATCTGCGAGATTTCACTGCACAAGCCGCTGGCTCAGCTCCGTTCCATCCCGGTATTTATAAAATCCTTGCTATCACATGTTGTGATGTCCGCTTCCGAAAAAGTCACCGTCCAGCTGGTAATCCGACAAGACAAGCCGTTGACAAAGTGGCGAAAGAATAGCGGCCAGCAACCGGGTCATTGTTTACGGTGGCTAAGACCGTCAATGGAAAAAGCGTACCGAAATACCACTTTTCTTGGTGAGTCATCTCAGCTGTTCGACAGCCGCAACTAGTTCGGCGAGCTCACTGACCAATGTTTGACACTCGGAACTTCATCAGGAAGGACAGACAGTTCTTGCAATAGAGCCAAAATTTGCAGCTTTGCATTTCAAGGAAGACGTACGTATTTTCGGATCATTCTTGGCAGAGCTGACTTCCCAGGTTATACATGACTTTCTATTGAAATCTAATAGGCTATGTAGATGAAAGGCTTTCGGTGAATCAAGATCCCAGCACCTGCAGGATCTCAATTCTTGATCATCCTTTGGCGTTTTTGAGATCTGTAATGGAAATTAATGAAAAAATGAAAAGTATTCGAGAATAAAAATGACAACATTATAAAATTATAATATTTGAGGTGTTAGTTTTGTAGAATAATGTGTCAATGTTTGTTTTTCTACATTACTTCCATTAGACGAATAATTGCATGCAAATTGAGAGCCGACACACTCACAAACTACTGGGACCTCCCAGTACGCCTGGTTATTTCCACTTTTGCCTCGTCACAGTTCATCTCCGGTGGACTTTCGTGGAATGACAAATTAACTCTTGGTATTGATACTGGCAAATACTATTTCATGTACTTATTCCCGTATCTCATCCCGTGTTGAAGGTTACTTTATTCCGCATTTTCACTCACTGTATGCACATGTATGGATTGTGTGGATGAACCCGTCTTTCTTCTCAATTCCTTTGCTTTCTCTTGTCGCTACTTTTCGTAATTTTTCGTACTAGTAACCTGTTTTTCTGAATTTTTTGGACCTCTTTTTTTACTTCAACCTTACTCTGCGACATATCTTGTTCTTGAACGGTTTCATGACTTGGTCAGAATCTCCAAAAACCTTTGCTACGGTTTCTACAGCGGAAAAATCACTCCAATCATCGGCGTATCGAAACCGCCAAGCACTTGCTTTTTTCCACCTTTAATTCCATCTAATGCGCACTCAACTTGCACCCATATCAACCAAAACAAACGCGCATCCGCCCACTTTGCACGATTCTCACGGAGAACAGTTGAGTGTTGAATCTGCTTATGCTGGTGACGAAAAAACCTTGGTCATCGAAGGGTTCTGAGAAATCTGCAAGAAGTTCGATAAGACAACATTAACATTCTATGTTTTCTGTACACTTTGTGTAATTATGTCCTCATTTCTGTTAAACCTATTCATTTATCCAGGAAACGTAACGTAACTTACAAGGAAACGATGGTTGCGTGAAGCAGTCATCCATGATGAAGTTAGGGCCATCAAATGCCGTTTATGGAGTTTGTGTCTGTTTTTCGTGACTGCAACGATGCTCCCTCTAAAGAGGTACAGGCTTTGAGCTTGTCTGTCATGGCCAAATTAGCTTCGAAAATTTTTTCTGCTAAGAAACCCCCTGGATCCGTTCATATCAACTACAGGCCTATAAGTATTACATCAATTTTCTGCCGACTTTTCGAAAAATTCTTAAATCTCATATGCTTAGACACATTGAGACAAATTCTTTAATACCAAAGTCGCAGCATGGATTTGTTAGTGGTAAGTCAGTTACCACAAACATGCTGGAATCCCTCAACGACTGGAGCTTGATTTTAGACAGAAAAAAGTCTATAGATGTGATATACTTTGACTTCGCTAAAGCTTTCGATAGGGTAAGCCACAAGAAGCTCATTTTTGAAATTAGACAAATGGGTTTTCATCCAAATATTTGTAAGTGGCTGGAAGAATTTCTTAAGGATAGGACCTTCCAAGTACGTGTCAACTCAACATTCTCTGACATATTTGTCATTCGGAGCGGAGTACCTCAAGGTGGTGTCTTATCACCTATTCTTTTCAATCTCTTCTGTGCCGAATTAGGGGGTATTCTGGAGGATAAAGGCGTAATTTGTAAGCAGTATGCTGACGACATAAAAATTTACAAGGAAATTGGCTCCATTCAAGATTTAGCCGTAGTACAAGCAGCAATTGATTCCTTGTATCTGTGGTCAAAAAGTTGGCAGATTCCGCTCTCTCCGAATAAAACTTTTCATATGAGGCTTGGTTCTTCCACGTTGTCTACTGATTACAAAATATCTAGGCATTCAATTGAAACGGTTACGGATGTTAGGGATCTGGGATTCCTTTACAATAACAAACTTGATTTCATCTCGCATTACAGAGAGCTATATAGGAAGGCCTTCCATCGCTCATACCAAATATTCAAAGCCCTCTCCACCAAGGATAGCGCAGTCCTGCTCAGAGCTTACAAAATCTACGTTAGACCACTGGTTGAAAGCGGAACGGTTATTTTCTCCCCCCATAAAAAGAAGGACATTGCACTGTTAGAGAAAATCCAGAACAACTACACAAGGAAAGTTTTGGTTCGTAAAGGGGGCTTTCTCTATTCCAGAATTCCTAATGCCAAAATTAGGAATAAATACTTTAATATTTCTAGCCTTGAGTCAAGGAGGGAGTTTTATGATGTTTGCATGGTACATAAATTATTAAGTGGAAAATCCGCAGTTAATTTTTCGCAATTTTTTACTTTAGCACCGTCAATCACTCGCGGAGGGGCAATGAAAATTTGCTTTCAGCGCCCTAAAACCACGGTCAGAGCAAAATTCTTTACCGTTAGAGCCGGCTCAGCTTATATTCGTTTGATCAAGGCCACTGGGGTCATCGGATCCTTGGCCTCTTTCAAACGGAGAATGGCAAAAATCTTACTCAGGTCATAAGTTTCTTCAATTTTATTTTCAGTGTCATGGCTGTTTTTGTTATGTTAGTTTTTACACGACTGTCTTATACGTCGTATTCGAATAAATAAATAAATAAATAAATATCTAAGCGAATTTTCAAAGGCTCAATCATTTATTTCAAGGCAAATGTTTAGTTCAATTTTCATTATGCATATAATTCCAACAAGATATACTTAGAAAGGTAAATTTTATCCTGTTGGACAATCCGGAAACATGCTCCATTGCCACAGGTTTCGGCACATTGCTCTTCATGGTCTTTTCTTTCCTTTGTATTCGATGTTGTGTTCTGGATTGATCCTGGACAAAGACTTTGTTCTTATTGTTCTTCAATAACTATTGCATTGTATGCTGCACTGTTCTCATATATACTCACCTTTATTTTTGCAAATATCTTCTGCTAGGTTATTGGGGAAGAAGGGGGATATCCAGAGTTTGAATGGGTGTTTACGTTGAAACTATTGGGTTGGGCAATATGTTCGTGCAGTTTTTTTCAATTAATTTTTTACGAGGATATGAACTAACTCTGATAATCTATCACAAGTCATCTTGTAGCTCTTGTTTTGTTCATTACGAATATTATAACCAATTTCCCCAATTCCCGCTACTTCTCATTTCGTGTCACATGAAATGTGACCTCCGATTTGACAAGAGCGTACATCTTCGACACCTCCAACTGTACAGAAAAACCAAATTTTAACTATTATACTTCGTAAAAATACACTGAATGCTCAAAAAACCGCACGAACTTATTGCCGAACCTAATAGTATGAGTAAGTGCTGATATTATTTGATTTTTTTAAAGTTAATTATTGCTGATTTAATTGATTGAGTTCAGTATTGTTCACCAGTTTGTGTTAATATTTACACGTGGTATTTTCTACTTATTCGTTATGATGTTGTTCGGATAGTATACCAGAGCTTATGGCACATCCAGAACACTTTTTTGCCAATTCTAGTGGAACCACAAAGCTGTTGAATTGGCTGAATTCGTCCACCAATTGACGATTAAACGCAGTGTGATGTTTTACAGCACTATTCTTAAAATAATTAGGCTAACAATCACAAGCATAACTAGCTTCATAAGGAACAACTATAGAAATTGCGCTCGCACTGCTTCTTTTAGGATTCTCAGGATTGGCATAGCACGCACCAATTCCGGACATACAGTTTTTATGGTGAAGCCCGATCCCTGGTTTTATTCCACCACTAAAGTTTTTGCGACCACCTTTGCCAGCAAAGATCGCCGAAATGTCGTGCACCATCTGGTGAGGGACACAAGGACACAAAGACCTCCACTACTTCTACTTTTTGGTTCAGGATACGTTGCACATTGGTTCCTGGATCTCTTTCTTTCCAGAAATAGTGGTGTTCGTGCTATTGTTATACTCTCTCGTCTTTGTAAATAGCAGCCACGTCTTAGAACTTTGATCATTTCTATAACCAAGAAGGGAGTGATATTATTAGAAGGAAAGTAGTAAAAATAAACAAGTAGTTGCACTACTAGTCTTGTCTAAGTTTGTAATCGTTTTATGGATGTAGATCCTATAAAAAACACGCCGATGCGGATAGTCCTCATATGGGTCAGCGATGTTATCTGAAAAGATTTACATGATGCGCGTGTTCTACATCACACGATGTTGTCTTGAACCCTTCACGGACTTTGTTTTTCAGGATCATATAGTTCGTTAAATCATTAATTCGTACTTGGTAAAAATAATAATTACCTAATAATAATAATTAATAATAGTATGTTATGCGAGACTTGTTGAAACATAATATTTATTATGATTTATTGACTGAAATTATGCTTTTTTATTTTATATGTTTTTCAGTAGTTTCGAGGATTTTAGGTATAGTAGTTATAGTAGGTGGTATAAAGTTTTATGGTGAAGATCAGTGCATTCTTTACGGATAAATAACAAGATTGCCAAGGTAACAGAAAATGAGAGGTATAAGCAATCGCATCATTAAGGAGCTGTAAATTATAATAATATAGTTTTAATATTGTATAATATCAGTAACAATACTAATATTTAATACTGACACACCCACTGCAGTTTTTCAAAACTCGAAACTTCTATTTTCACTGAGAAAGTGACCTATTTTCCTCTTTTCGCCATTATCTTTTATCAATTCCTTCTTTTTCCGTGGATTCCTACTAAGAGAGGTTCAAAACTGCGCCCACCACGGGAAACAGATTTTTTTTTGTTTTTTTTTTGTCTGTAAACATGAGAGCAGCATCATAAATTACATTGTAACTCATGATTCATGTCGTTATTCTGAAAAGACTAAGGTTACGAATTATGTCCGAACTATGCATCCAGACTGTTTCATTTTCCTCAATTCTCTTCTCTCTCTCTCTCTCCAGTCTCACCGAGTGGAACATCCTTGCATTTGTCCTAGTGTTTTAGACTCTCGTTAGAGTATGGGCCGACGAAGCAAAGGAAAGAAAAGGGCACCAGTAGAGAAAAGTAAGCCTTACTGGTAATTACTACGAGTAACATATCCCAATTACAAATTTATTTAGACTCAGAAAGCAGTGAAACAACGGAGTGCAGTGTGGAGGAAGTCAGCGAAAACATTGATGTCACCAATTGCCATCCTGAAACGAAAACTGATGCACTGGAATCTCCTGAGGAAACGGTAATTTCCGGTATTTCCTGAAAATAAAAGTATCACCGTAAATCAACAAATATACTACACCTTTCTTGATATTTTGGGATTGCGAACGGGACGCTGAAAAAGGTCAACTTTGTTAGGGGTGTTCAGAGAAGAGAAGCAATTGATGACCATTCCGGAAATCCTGAAATCCTTGTTTGGGGAAGCATTCTCGCGTTATGCATCTTCTGAGAATACGGCACTGTCGCAAATATATTTTGTTTCACATCGATTCCAGAAGCCTTCGTCTCCAGTGAGAATTCGTTCACGTCTTCCTGTCCCGTGCGCTTTCGGACTCGGGAATCGCCATTCTTCGGGGAAACCTACAAGTAAGTTATATTTTTATATAAAAATCTATAAGCATCATAATCTAAAGTAAGCAATCTGGAGCAGTCACTGTCTGGATGTCCATGTCTTCTCGTCGCCCGACGTCTCTCCCTCAAGGCCACCGCCGTTGAGGACAACTAGCCAGCTATACCATTAAGGACAATGCGCTTCCATAAAATTTCTGGCAGAATTTTTGTGGGATCCCCGTGAATGGTAGTAGTGGACGACCATATACGGCCGTATTACCCGAACAACGAGAATTTAGTGATGGTTACCGCTTAGTTCCTGTTACCCCAATTACCCCTCTCCCGAAAAATTGCTTGAGGAGATGCAGTTGTCACGCGAAAGATCATTGCCCCAAATTATAGACGACTTAGAGTTGACTCTAATTACTCCCATAAATCCATTTCAGAATCAGGAGACGCTCTATCCTCTCCTGAATACTTGGTTTGTTTATCAGGGCGAACAAAGCCACGGCAAGTGCATGGTTAAGCTTCCTCTCTCCTACACTCTCATACTGGAATCCCTGGCTTGCACACGGTCCCAAAATCGAAGAGTGGATTGCAAATCAAAATCATTGAATATTAGACTACTATGCTCTGGCATACAATCCTATCTCAATCTTTCTAGAGACAATATTCGATTAAGGAAGAGCAGAAATATTATTGTGAAAAATAATTGTTCTTTGCACCCAACCAATGGTCAAAATAATCGCACAAATTCGTGGGTGTATTGCATCGCTACGGAGAACGAGGAGGTGCCATTGCTGTGTGATTGGTTCATTCAAATATCAATTCCCCCCATCATTGCCAATCCTCTCCATATTCATATCAGTTAGTACTCCCTGTAACTATGCGCCAACTGCGGTGAGAGCAAAGGGGGAGGGGAAAATGTTTGAATGCACCAATCGTGCAGCAGTGGTACCGCCCCATTTCTCGCACAAAGCAACACACTCCAATTTTCGAAGCGATCTTTGGGAGGGAGGAGTCAATTCTCTGAAGAAAAATTGTTACTCGTCTAAAAATTAACAATTTCCCACTTTATATGAACTGAAACAGGAAAGCATGTTTACCAGTCTGCTTTAGAATGGAGCTAATTACTGTTCCCAATAGTTCTATTTTAGTAAAATAAACTTGAAAATACAGTCCGGTCCGGCAGCCACTGCAAATGGGCGCCGGCGGGCGCCGGCCGCCGCCACCCTCCGGCGCCCCGGTATTAATGAGCTATAAATCACTCGAGCTTGGGAGAAAGCGAAAAAAAATACAATTTTAGTCCATAGTAGACAGGGTAGATAAGCCTAACCCTATGCTTAAGAATGGGTTTTAGGCTTAGGCTTAGGCTTCACAGGAGTGGCCCCACCCAACTCCTTTTTCACCTAAATTTCTAAGATAAACTACGACAAGTGTAAGTGTAAGTAAGATTGGACACTATTTGTATGTTGCATCGCGTGCGCGCATAGCTCAGTGGGTTAAGCGAATGATCGACGTTGTGGTGGTCAGGGGATCGATTCCTGCCCTGTGCCCGCGTTTTGCAAATACATATAGTATGCTGCCTACGACTGCTGCAGTTGTCTTACAAACTCCAACATGAAAAGTAGCCCGGATGGCTCAGTGGTTTGAGTGGCAGATTGCAATCTGTCCCTATCGCTGGTTCCACTCCGTTGGAGATCCAGAGTTAAGTATCGCAGTGTTTGGGGTTCACTGCTTGGAACGTCCCCCGTGATCTCCTTCGGGTAGTCCAGGAAGGCATCCGGCAACGTTTTGCATAAATTTCGAAGATAAACTACGATAAGTGTAAGTGTAAGTAATAGTGGAAAACTCTTTCGAAGATAAACTACGATAAGTGTAAGTGTAAGTAATAGTAATAGTGTAAGTAATAGTGAAAAACCACTTTTTCAAAGTTGAGGGAAACCGGGAGAGAGTAACTCCGCCGTAAAGGACTGCTCCACGAAAGATAAATGACAGCGGTGGAACTACTTCGCAATGTATATGGAACAATTTGTACGGATTTCAATTGTTTCTGAGGATCCCGAATTGGATGAGCTTTATTATTCAGATGGGATAACTGAATACTGTGTCCATCTATTAGAAGAATAACTGCCATTTTTGTATTCGCGAAGCAGTGTTCTATAGCAGAAAATGGAAGAGTTGGCTTCGCTTCTTGTGTATTCAGAAATCTTTCCCCATGAAAATCACAAAAGTGAAAAAACGTGAAAGTTGTGAGAATGGTCCCCTGCTTTATAACCTTAACATATCCACTGCACTCTGTCTACTATGGACTAAAATTGTATTTTTCTTCGCTTTCTTTCAAACTTGAGTGATTTATAGCTCATTAATACCGAGGCGCCGGCGGGCGCCGGCGGCCGGCGCCCGCCGGCGCCCATTCGCAGTGGCTGCCGGACCCGACTGTAAATTCGAGAGGGTTGGAAGAACTAAATCAATTAATTCCAGTGGCTTTTCAAACACCCACCATACAGGAATCCCCAGACTGCAAAAGGTATGTACAATATAGTAGTGCCACCCAAATCCCACTGTAGTCATTTGATCTACATCGATTGCAGGTCATTAATCCCGAGACTACTTCCGGTGCGTAATCCGGCGAACCACTCAAACGAGCTTAAAGTAGGTAGTCAAGCAGAATTATCTATGCATACCATGGATTATAAATCTCCAACCAGTAGATAACAGTAATTACCTATTCCAGACGAGCAAGTATGACGTCAAGAGAATCGCACAAGAAGCATGAAGATCTCACCAGTAGATGAATATGCTGAGTAGAATGTGCCTGTTTACACGTGTATCCGTTGTACCTCGTTCGAGTAGAGCCTACTTACTTCTTGATTAACCAGTATTCTCAACTAGTATATGTAGCAAATATAGGAGGTAATACAGATCCTATTGTAAATTCAACGTATATTCTCTAATAAACACTTGTACATACTCATACCATTTTTAGTTTCTCATGCTATTTTTTCAGCGAATTTCTGGAAAGCTTTTGTGGATTGTCTCACTTACTAATTCCGAGTGAACAAGTTTCTGAAATATGGGCCCGATAAAATACTGCTCTTATGTGAATACCTGCAGCTCGCTACATAGTTATCAGGAATATGTAGCTGCACTGTGAGGGACAAGGGCGGTGCTTCTGTTGTGCTATTGGTGCACTGCTGCATCTCCTCCCGCCCAAATGATTTCTGCAAACGCATGCGATTTTATTCGGCTGTCAGCTCTTCCAATAATTACTCGTGAATAACTGTTACCTGTTACCGAGTCAATTCAATCAATACGTATTACTAGCGCTGTTCACTTTGGACAATTGTGAACAGCTGTTGCTGGCATCTATGAGCAGAGACCTAAGCTGAACAGATGTACAAGTAGAAGAAGAGCAAAAGTATCGTTTCTGGCTGCGTTTTAGAGAAGACCGAGTTTTTTTTCTTTCCAGTAAGACTTTCCAACACATTTCCATCGGATTCCAGTGCGATTTTCTCAGTTAACTGCTCATTTTACTCAAGTATTTCCACTTTTTCGACATATTCAGGTGTGGCTGTACGAGAAATGCGGCTCCCCAGGCTAAGCGTCTGGGTACTTTCCTTCTTTTAACCACCTTTTACTACATATTTATATTAAAATCGTAGCAAACCTATGCACAGAATTCTATTCCACTCAGCCCAAATCCTAGTCCAGTTTCCTGTGCACTTCACACAGATATTCCTGATTGGAGGATAATCAGGTTTGCAAGGCAACTTATTTAGAAGCAGCATCCACGAAAATTTCTATGCCGGCGGTCTGAGCATTTCTGAAGCTACGGCACGTTTAACCGCGATAGTTTCAATGCAATCCGAACGCTTTGTGGAAGGAAGGTGGTCATGCTGTTAGCTGATTCGGTTCACTTTTCTTTCCACAACAGGACCTCCCTTCCCCAATTTTTCCTTCATTTCTTACTTTTTTCGGGATATTCTCTTCCTACTTCCTATCATGTTCCACATATCCCTGTTAAATCACTCGCAGACTGACTTTTGCTATAACTGAGATTAGTCCTTTTGTCTCCACGAATTTTCATGGATGCCATCCTTTCCCGTTGACCACACATTTTCGTGGCACAACCAACGACGGTGCATACTTGTTGCGTCATACATAGAAGCCTGCATCCATGATTTACTCAGACTTTATTTGGAAGTGAAATTCGCTCATGTCTAGCCACGGCAAAAATAAGATTTTGGAATTTCAATGAGAATTGCGGGGTCCAGATTATCCATGGTTTTCCAGAAATTCTTTCGAAGACTGACTCACCACATGCTGATGCAGATACATTGTTTGGCAATTAATTCATGTGTTCGTTCCCCTCGATATTGCGAATTTCGCGCAGTCCTTCCAATTTATCTATCTTCTAATCTATCCTTCCAACGAACTTCTTGTCTACGTAACTTCAGTGTTTAGGTGGACGTTCTGGAAATATGGCTGTAGTTGAAGGGTAGATTTTGAGCTAAGGCTAGTTATCTTTGCGTAACACACTAATGTTTGTTGCGATACTAGGATTCTCTGCTTTACCTACTCTTTCCTCATGTGCTTACTGAAGAAACCGCATTCCTCAAAATTGTTCAACGTCATTGATGAACTTTTTGGTTCTTTAGCTGATCTAGTTGTAGATGATGTTGTTCTGCTGCAGAATTATTTCAATTGAGCCTTTGGATAAAAGAAAGGCCTCGTTCAAAAGATTGTACTTCCAGCTGACATATGTATTATATTTCAATTCATTTGAATGCCACAGAAATTCTTGCCAATTCTTTGTAGTCGTTCATTGCTGGATTTTCTATGAATATCTATGTTTGCACGCTTGCTAAAGAATGGAGTGACAAATTCCAGAAGGAAAAGTCAAATACCAATAAACAGATGGTTACGTGCTCGAAACATTTCTTCAACAAAGTATCAATCAATTTCTAAAATTGTTCTTCCTATAGACTCTTTGCTTCAAGACTCTGGCAATAACAGCTTAAACGCAGCACCCACGGAAATTTTCAACTCCGAGATCTCAACATGACCGTGGGTTCTCGACCATGAAGAACATGAGTGTGTAGGTCTCTTTTATTGAAAGTCACGGGAAAGCAATTTTCGAATGCTCCGAATTTGCTGCAATTGAACAAAACGGTCGAGTTGTCAGGTTTGGGGGTAGGGAGAAAGTCGACAACACTGACTTGATCGCCACGTACTTCCTCAACGCACTTGGATATTTGCGTGGTTTTTCAGCACATTCAAGTAAGATTCAAATAAGAAAGTAATAGAAATCAGAAGAAAATGAAGTGTAAGCTTCACAGACGTACTAGTGAAGAAAAAATGAGAACAAATGCGAAAGAACTGAAAAGGAATAGTAGAAACACACAAAACAGGGAAAATGAATGTTATGAGTAGAGAAAATGGGAAACAAATGGCGAAAAGTAAGATTAGAGAACAAACAGACAGTTGCAGCCACAGTAATATGAGAATGATAGGGAAAAGAGTGTGGAACGAACTTTTTCCACCAAAAAACTGAGCGACTGTAGGTAAAAACAGCTGATTTGTCCTAACGTCGCCCCACGGCTATTTCTGGGTACCAGGTCAACTCGCACCAGCAGGATGGGTTCGAATTGCTGAACTGGAGTCCTACTTGTGATATCTCGTGAAATGAGGGTTTTCCGACCACATTTTCATTGCAGAATTGTCGGGACAATGCCTGAAGTCCGAAAACACTCAAAAGTTCGAAGGTGAGAATTATCGTGGGTGCTGCCTTTAAAAAAGTAGATACATAGTTAACAAAGAATAGCGTATTTATAGATCAATTATTCATTCTTCATTGCACAGACTCAACTAATGTGTTTCTCGCTATCCGTGCGAAGAATCTTGAAGAAGCGGCATCATTGGATAGATCCAACCACCTTCCAGCCACATCCTTGGTCCTTACTCCAGCAAATGAGCAAAGACATCTGGCCATTTTGTTCTGAGGCGACCGGCAGATTTTTAAATGTAATATCCAATTGGTTGTGGTTTAATTCAATCCTGTAAAGAATAGTGCAAAGAAGGTAATAATGAAGAGGATGTAACAGGAGACCGACGATTATAGGATAGCATACGAGGAAAATCGAGAACAATATTTCAAGGAAAACACAACTATTACATATGGTAGCAGAAATGTGACAAGCACAATGGAAAATATGGTCTTTTACTTCATGTCTGAACCCCCCCCCCTCCCTATTTTTTTTTGTCTAGCTCTCCCTGACTCTCCACTCAAGAGGGGGGAATTGGGGGTTGGAGGTGCAGGTAACTGTTGCCAGACGCCCAGACGGTCATTATTTACCCTTCATTACTTATTGCCACAGCATATCCTCCACGTCCACACATTTCAAACCCTATTATGCTCTGCTTCTCGTGTTTTTCATTTCATTTGCTGTAGTTCCGATATCCCATGTGTACAGAGCAAGGCGCAATGGAAGCTCATCCCAAGTATGGTAAATAATCAGGCAAAGGAGGTGGGCAACCCGATATTCTAGGATGCGCCTAACATATTCTGCTCTTTTTTCCGGATTCTGCATAGTCCACTGGATATTCTCCACTAGAAGTTCCACTGATCTATCAGGTTAGGAATTTCTGTCTGTGCTTCAGAATAATCCAAGAACTTGTGTTGCTGAATAACTCAGCAGGTTCCTATAGATCCGATTGCCGTGATTCAGTAATATTTATAGGAAAATATAGCCAACGGTGAACTATAAACAGTTTCACCTTGAACAGACCGCTTCAGCCCCATGGAAACACAGCACAAGATCTGCTAGAATAGTCCATGAATGTGAAACCCGTGCCCCCTTTCCGTACGTTTTCGGATGACAAAATCTAATGGCGTGAACGGGTGCCTGCAGAGGTCAGCACTACGCGGAAGTGCAGCAATATCGGTGCCGTCTCGCTCATACTTAAGAGGAACAGAATGAATGACGTCTGCACTGTTTTGTTCCTTTCTGAAAATAGAAATCTGCTTGCAAATCTTCTGGCAGAGCCTAGGATTCGAAAGTCTTTGTTTGTTTCTATGAGGGCAGAACTGAGAGATACTTGCGCAGCACTCTGTAGAAAAAAGACAGATACCTACAATATTGTAGTGGCGAGTAATTAAAAATTATTCTGAATCGGAAAACTCAAAATCAATAAAATAATAGTCAAATAAGTCGTTAGAAAACAAGTTTATTTCTCACTGAAGGACTATTCCGTGAGTTAGCTCTATTACTTGGCTGAAAGAGGAGACTACATGATATGGATTAGAGCACCACGATTGCGACTCGCATTTATCATAGATCATTTTCTTACTGTAGAAGGAAACCTTCTCAGGTTCGTAATTATTTGTTTTCACGGATCCTCTCATCCGGTTAACCACGAAGTTGCTTGGCGCGTCCCTATTTGATGGATATGGGGCTAATCGCGAAGCGACATCGTGCCTACCCTCAGCAGCGTGTGGATTCAGGAGATCGACTCTCTGCCGCTGCAGTATTGGAACGATCCACACAGGTACAAGGGAGACGGTTCTGAGTAGTCAACAAATATGCTCCAACGTCCACTCTCGGGTAGTCCGGTCTAACTTTTTGGTGAAATCCTATCACGGCCCCTACGGGGGAATAGAGCCCTGCAAGGTATTCTGTCGCGGATCGGGGGCTCAGTGGGCCCGCACGGCCACCCAGTGCTGCGAACACCAGACGCAAAGTGGAAAAAGGGAACTAATCACATGTCAAGACACAATTGGACAAACCGCTAGCGACGCTGAGTTAACACGAGACCAAATCGATTTATCAGGTCTAACATTAGAATCAAGCGTTGCGATTTCAATGCGCGATTAATGGACAAGAAAACAGGAGCATTGGCTAACGATCATTCCAATGTATGTTAAAGTTAGAGCTGTGATTGTCGAAATGTATTACATCAAGCAACGGACAGAGCCGCGAGGCCTCATGAAGCAGTAGGTAGTAAACCACCGGCTATTCATACGCCTATTATGTGTTAAAGGTAATAACGAAACAATGCAATAAAAATCATAGTTCACAAAGAGAAGGGGAAAAACCGCCAGGCGGGGACGGTCGCAGAAAAAACTGAGCCGTCCACAAGCCGGATCTATCGTTAGCCGATCAGGCGGATGTGGTCAAACAAAGATCACAGCCGCCTTCGGTACGATCATGTATACGGTGCACCGGGCTCCTTGGACCAGAGCGATCGCTTCGCGACATATTCCGTGTAGGTTTCATCCTTCGCGCTACACGCGGCAATAATTGGGAGTGTTCACCTGATCTGATACGATAGTTTCAGTGAGAACTAGGTACGAAGGGTTGTCTAGGCTGCCTAAACGAGAACGACTATGATGACGATCTGTACCTTCAACGTACGCACACTTGCATAGGAGGCTTGCATCGAGGATCTGATGATGAAGGCAAAAAAGATCAAGTACAACGTCATAGGATTTACTGAGACGAGAAGGCATCGCCTACTAAACGCCACCCTCAACACTGGCAAAGAACTTTTCTTCGGAACATGCGTTAGTGGGGAAGTTGGCAGGGTTGGTGTCCTCGTCAACACGAAATTGCTCATGATCGCGAAGGTGGGACATATGCCATCTGCATGGACTTGGAGAAGTATGACAGGGAAGACCGCAGCTTCTACAAGGTTTTCGTTGGCAACTTCAACGGCAGAAAAGGCCGCAGAATAACGTCTGGAGAACTTCAAACCGACCTAAATACAGTCTAACGAACGAAAAGAAGAACCCTCTGAGTTCATCATGACGACGTTCATCAAGACCATTCAACAATCAAGTTGTGAGGTAGCAACAACTTCAGAAGTCAGCCTTCTCACACTGGACGTGAGAATCACCCGGTGGAGAGTGCCATAACGAAATCGACCACATCATCGTCAATCGGAGGTACACGGCATCGGACCATTCCCTCCTTAGCATAAAATTCTCCTTCTCGCGCAGAGAAGGAAAGACCGCCAAGTTCACGAAGACGGGTTCTATGCTTATCATGAAATGGGATCCCTAACCTGGATAGCCTGCTTCTGGGAAGATGCTGTTGTTGCTAACATAGAAGAAAAGTACGATCGGCTCATTCAACATTGCTACGACGGCGCCAAAAGGCCGCGGTATCCAAAACCACCAATAGAAGACTGTCTCAGCAAACCCTCACTCCGGCGTGGAGCCGCGAGAGCTGAAGGCAGCTACCGAATAACATGGGAGCCCGCAATGCTATGCAGAGAAGCGATAAACGAAGAGAGGGAGGACCTCAAGGAGAGACTAGCAGCAGTGCTGGCCGAGGCCACAGAGAGAGCTAAAAGCATCTGTAACCATCGCCGATATTTCGCCAATCGCAAGACCAAAATGCCCGCTATCCGGCGCTCTAACGCAACAATTCTTTCATCTTAACGGGTAATGGAAAAGATCGCCTTTGTCTTCTGCTCGGATCTCTTCGATAGTCACGTCCATCTTCCTTTATGTCATCTAAGGGAGAACGGATATGTTGTCCCAGAGGCAATTATTGCCCTATCTGCCTACTATCGGTCGTCTACAAGCTTACGCCAGCTATTCTTAACAGGATCGAAAGGACCTTAGATGAAGGACAGCCGTGCGAGCTAGTGGAATTTCAAGATGCATTCTGTAGGATCGATCACATACACACAATCGCTAGACTCAACAAAGCGTCACAAGAGTACAAGAAGTCCCTCTGTTTCTCGTTCATGGGTGTGAAGAAAGCCTTTGACTCCGTTGAGGAAGAAGTTGCCCTGGAAGTCCTGAGCAACCAAATCGTACCTATCCAATAATCAACATATTCTGTGAACTCTACAGCAACTTCACATCAAAAATTTCTTCATTCTACACCGACTACATCGTCGACGTCACGATAGAGGCTCGACAAGCCCACACGGTGTTGTCAAAACAGTTCAGCGCTATTTTTGAGGACATCATGCGAAGACTAGGATGAGGTGACATGGGAATGCAAGTGTTATTGAAGGCCGGTGAATTGACCATCTTCGCTTCGATGACGACATCGTCCTTATGAAACCAACCATCAGCGAGGCGGAACGAATGCTGGCCAACTCCAACGACCAGCGGTTCGATGGTCAGACTTCTTCATAAAGTCTTTCAAAGAACGATGTGATGTTCTTAGTGCCCACCAAACAGAAAGAATCCATTGGACAACCCTGGCAAGCCAGGGGGACACCTGAAGATGAACGGAAGTCAAGGTGTTGAAAGTGGTTATCTGCTAATGCAGCAAGTTACACTTAAGTACACCCTAAAGTACGTAGTAGTCTTTAGTGGTAATTAGTAATTAGTAGTAGTAATTAGTATTAGTAGTAAATAATTAGTAGTGGGAGTAAGTAGTAGTAATTGATATGAACTTTAGAAAATGGCGATCCTCTGGAAATGTCTCCAGCAGCAGGGTTGTCCTCTTCTCCGAAGAACGACCACCCGTTCAAGGAAGGCTAATAAGCGGAAGGCGACTCACTCTCAGTATATACTCTTCCAGACTGAAATAGGTTCTCGGAAAAAGAACAATAGGGGGTCAGTTTGCGGGACGCTATCCAGAAGTTCGACTTTGTGGTGTAGCTTTACTTCCTTCTGTGTAAACTCGTAATTAAACTTGTAGTTCGATGCCATTTATGCGTAAACCAAAGCAAATCTCTATAGGGATGATTATTCTATTTTTGTCTTTGCTCATGTTCATCGCGGATTAGTACGTTTTTTGGAAAGATTACAGGGTAGGAGACATTATTTTCCTGTGGTCAATACTTCTTCGTACTCCAGGATATTTCAGGATACAGTCACTGGCAACTGACTTTGTTACAGCCATGCACCTTCAGCTCCGCTTCCTCGTAAATGGAGAGTTCCTGCGCTCCAAATAACTTTCAAGAGAAGCACATTTATATTTCAGTAATAGTAGGGAATTTAGAGCATTACTACTTTCCCAGAACTCTCCTTCACGTACGGAGTTCTAAGGAATTTCTGACCACACCTTTGTTTACACACACCTTTCATAAGGACACTTAGAGTATCCGTGCTCTTCAGAAATTCTCCAGCAACGGTTCACCACCACAAGCGACATTCACATAATTGATGAGAGCTGCCCGTTCACTGGATAGTAGTGACAAAACATGGAAGTGCACCTTCACCAGACGTATTCACCTAATACAGCGAATTGTTCAGGACATCTATCGTTGTTGTGTTTTGTTGGTGGGAGAATTATACATATGCTGTAATGTCATGGTTTGCGGAAATCAGTTCTATAACGTTTGTTTATGGTAAATTTCCTGTTTTTGATTACTTAAGGGAGAGTTTTAGATATAAACGCTTCTAAAATGAGGTACGTATGTATTAGCAAATAAGGCACATAGTAATTCTCAATTAACCCATCTAAAAGTCTCAATCCACAAATTGAAAGGCATAACAAAACAAACTTTTTAAAAACCGTTATCCACCGTAAAATCCTTGCGGTTCTTCTGTTGTTTCTCCCAACTCATCCTCCATCTTCCATCCTCGGTCTCCATTTACAATTTCTCTCTGACGTAAATGCATGAGGAAGCAAGGGTGCAACAAACAGAATCACTTGGTCGAAAATTGATTTAAACCCAGAAGAGTTCGGGTGGACTCTCAGGACCTAATTGTCAGCAATTTCCGGGGACGAAGAAGATCAAGGGAACAGCAGCAAGTGCGAGGGCCTAATGAGTTTCGAGATTCTTGATCTTCTGACGTCCAGTTCTTCTCTACTTCCTCTATTTTAACCTTATCTTTAGTTTCATCTACACATTTCATTAGGGCTTCAATTCTACTCTCCCAAGATGTTTCATGTGGATACTAGCTCTCTTGCTCGCATTACATCTTAAGCTCCTCGATTTAGACTGGAATGGTCGTTTCCTGTTTTCCACTCCTCCTTCCCTCGCATCTCTTGACGGTTCGTTCCTTATTTTTTTGCAGGCCTTCTTATTTTTGTTCAACCTGAGCGAATAAATCCTCATGATATTTTCATGGATTACCCACTTAGCAAACGACCAGCCGTGCACTTGAAGGCACTGTCTCAGCTCAGATCTAATTTTGAGAGGTTGGCATTAGAAGAGTCTTCAGAGCAATCATGCTGATCTCAATGATATACATATCGCCTTAGAAAGTATTGATAACCCCTCCTTGCGTTCCTTAGTTCTGGAGAGTTCGGGGTGTCAGCGCTACGACAACTCTCACAAAAAGCGCTCCCAGCTGTCCAAGCGCGCACATCTCAAACCCAGTACAATATCCTAGAATTTACCTGACACAGGGTGGAAAAGTTAGAACAACCTTTTGGATTCCGCGTTAATAATACACTCAAGATGTAGAGGTAGAAAAAGTTTTAGTATTACTACAGCAGGTAGTTTGACTTACCTAGGTGTAGCATTTCTGGCAACCCAGCGAACATATTCATCAAAGTTCAAAGAATCCGTGTGGTGCAGCACCCTTAGACCATTCTTTTTCTTATTTTCTTTGCATTAATACCGCTATCGCTAAATAAACTTATTCACTCTGAATCTGCAAGAAATAACTATTTTTTGTTTCATAGCCTTCAACTCTCTTTTTTTTCATCGTTCTCGTTAATTTTTCATTATTCTTTATGGATTTCGTCGCCGATCTACGGGGCTTTGAAATATGAAAAACTCGCTTTGTCTTGACCTGAAGCAGAACACAACACTCTTTCTGTTCATAACTTGAATTTCTATTATTTTTGGATTAGGCCACTTTTCTTTACAATATGATGTAAGCATTTCATGTGACTGAAATTTTCTCCACAAAACATCGTCAATTTCCCTGACATTTTGTCGATGTTTGATGCATATCTAGGTATTTAACTGCTGAAAGAAGACAATTCAAGTAAATGTAGTGGCACACAAACGATTCCATTCTTCTGCAGTATCCCACAGGGTTTCCTGCACAGCTCTTGTACTACAAAATGTGATGCTTCTTTTTTTTTATTTTGAAATTCAGCAATCTCATGACTAATGTGTAGAAAAATCAAAAGTTGATGGCTGAACGAAGTTTTCCACAACATTTCGAGTTTGATTACTTTCTCAAACTTCGATAGGGACTTTGTTTCAGCTCAACTTTGTGTTAGGTTGGTCTAAATGCCTTGCATCTATGTAGTTTTGTACTTTTCTCAAGGAATCTTAAGTTTATTGTGAATAGATATCAATCAACAAAATAACCGCCATGATGATCCACGAGGTACGGCCAACTCTGCACTAGAACGTCAGTTCCAGAAGTCAAGAACTCTGGCAGCTGTAAGTCTAAGAAGCTTGAAATCTCACTTTTTGGTTCGGTCCAATCATCGAATTTCTTTTCTCGCGAATGCAGCTTTAGTGTTCCAAGCAAGTGGTATTCGAATGCGGATAAGTCAGGGGAATAAGCAGAGTGTGGTAGATCTTCCCAACCTAATTCGGCAATTTTTTGGCGGGGAAGCTTTGCCACGTGGGGTCGGCCGTTGTCATGAATTAGAGCAACATGGTCAATTTTTCTCTGCTCCAGGCGATTTGCGCCTGCCAATTTTCTGTAATTGAGAATGGTAGACTTAGGCAGTCACGGTGGCGCAGGTGTCAGCAGTTCTCGGTACAGCATTCTCTCGGAATTACATCAACAACACAGAAAAACCTTCTTTCGTGCACTTCTACTTCCGGCTATTTTGGAGGGGGTTCGGCACATGGAAGCCAACTTCTCTGTCGTGTATGGTTAACAAACAGCACCCAACTCTCATCTCCAGTAATGATCTGGCAAAGGAGATTCCTCTTGTGTGGACGCAGCAGCAAAGACTAGCACACATTTATTGTTTCAAGGCAGTCAATTCGTGCGGGATCCAAGCCGTCATCAGTTTTCTGTAACTCAGCGCTTCGAGATGTCTGGCGATTATTGTACGGCCGCAGCTAGGTGTATCCTACAGTTCACATGTAGTGGCGTTTTGATTCAAAGTCTATGGAATTCTGGATCCTAAAAAATATCTTGGTGCAAAACCTTCGGGCCAACCTAATAGTTTCTTTGAGAGTTTCTACGAAAACTCTTTCTAGCAACTAACCTTATTTATTGTAAGTCAGGAAATCGCGTGCAGCAGGCAAATATAATCTTGAATTTTTACTAGTACCGAACCGAGTTGCTTATAATGTGCAATCGATAAGTAACATAGATTTTGCACAACCTGAATCCTGGCAGCCGGGTCTAGACAGCTACAGGTTCTATAGAAAGTAGGGCTGTGCACTATGACGAGAGGAATCAACGAGTGACAGCCAGTATTCCCCTAATGTGACGGATTAATGGATCAACAAAATCTGGGATCTTCGCAATCCAGTGCTTTAATGGGAAATCCTTGGAGCTGGATGGACATAGAGTTACTCTCCAAAAGTTGAATTTTGTTTGTTAGGAATGGCCAAACTGGGGATTTACATTTATTTATTCGGATGAGAGATGCTCTGTCTATCGAAGCCAAAGACTTCAGAAAAAAATTCCGGTGGAGCTAGGTAATGTGGCTGGTTGAAAATTTTTTTAATCTCCAGCTTAGATCTGAACTATCTTCAATTGTTTGTTTTACTTTATTTTACAGCACACTTTGTTGTGTATTGTATTGGAGCAAGTAAATAAAATGAATAAATAACGTAGTTTAGGATGGTTTTTGAGACTTCTTCGCCAGTATCATTCTCCGAGGCCTGATCTGGACAGTAATGTATCGAAACCTAACCACAGGGGTGGTCTGCGAAGCCATATCCATGCCGCCCCCTCTCTCTCCATTGGCGGAACAGTAGAAGACTGGCACTTCTGCGCATATTATGCGTAGATCACAGAAAGCTCCATATTTCTTCATTCAGTCTGATTACTGCCCAGTGGTATTTTCTAGAATGAAAAACATTGAAAAAAAAAACATAGAATGTTCTAGGATGTGTTGTGGTGATGATGATGATGCTTGTTCTCTTCGAGAAATTATGCTGTCTTTTTTTTCTCATTTTTTTTTCAAGAATTAACTCTAGGTGCTCTGTCCAACACACTCACTAGATTTTCAACAGCTATACCATGCCTTTGAGCGACTAAATAATTTTCAAATGAGGACTTTGGTTCCGTAGTAGAAAGCAATTCATCTGCCATAAATTTTTCGTCTCGCCTTGGCGATTACCATAAATCGGACATCCAGTTGATCATAGATTATCTGATTTACAGGATGTTTTTCATTTGGATTCCACATTGACATGTAAATTTTTAAGGTCGACGTGGTTGATGTCATCCTACGCTGTGGAGGAGGAATATTTTCAAGCTTAACATCTAAATTTAACCGAAAACTTAGACTTAGCTCCAGAAATGGGTCGCCAAATTAGCTTGAACCTGGAAGGAGCATTAGGCTTTACATTTCCTGAGAGTGCTTACTATTATTGCACTAAATAAAATGAAGACACTCACATCCCACGGATCACTACTTAATTAGCACCATGTCTGGGTTAGTTGTACTCTACTAAGCAGTTGTATTTTTTAGACGTAATCCTAGTTAATGAAAGCTAAGGTCAGAGATAAGCCTACATCACAACTGCCATAGAAGGTAGGATGTTTTGCCCGAGAAGCGCAATGTGAATGTCCGTGAAAGGTGCTTGAGCTGGCGCGTGATATCCTGGACTCTTTCACTATTGAATCTGGAACGCATCAAAGGAGACAAGACCCTCGTTAGTGCGTCTTCAAGCACATCGCTTCCAGGTATCGAGGAGGAACTGAAGTTGTTGGCACTCTACCGCACATTCTGACGTAATTCTTAGAAATGAAACCTTCTTTGAAGAATTGTTGCTTTAGGTGCGGGTATCCTAGAGAACAACATCAGTCCTGGCAAGGATTCTAGGAGGAGTTACGGGGTTGAAAGATATAGAAATTCTGTATGCCAGGGGGAGTTATGAGCGACTAACTGGAATCAAAGGGAGATACGCTTATTTCAAAAAATCCTTGAAATTTCTGCAATGATCTACTCGTCACTATTCGCCCAGGATCCAAGTGGGCGGGACCTCATAGTGGTCTGACCACTACGATCTTATGGGGAGGGGCGGGGCTAACACATGACTACCTACGTTTCCAGGATAGTGCCAGGCTACGTGAACTGCATCATTGTATTTGCATTATTTTAGTTAAAAACATTTTGCATAGGTGTAGCATACTCGCCTTTCCTGGAAAATATTTTGTTAGAAGGCCCCGGAAGTGGCACTATTGTATTTCCAGCAAAGTAAAAACTCAATCTTATCGATTCGTATCGGGTTATCCATACTTACATAGTTACATCTAACAAGTGTTCCAGGAAATCATGCTTCTTAACGTTTGCTTTCCTTTGTACTACTTTTCTCAGCAATTTATATCAGTCTATGCCTCTGAATCCCGGATAATCCTGCTTCCATTTCCACAACATTTTCATAGTTTCCTCTTTTTCAAGGAGATCATTATCCCAGTGTCCCTAATTCCGCGAACATTCGCTAGAAAATCACCTCGTTTTCCACGGCTTAATTCACCATTTTGGCAATTGCTTCACCACTTTTGACTACGAGAAGTGGAAAAACTGAGCTAAAGTGCATCTTAGATGAATACGAAATCCACAGAATCCTGGTGGCGAAATCATGGAATTGTTTCTTAAGAAGGCAACCCTAATGATTTCATACATGCGTTGTTCAGGTGAATTCCTGTGTAAATTCGTGTATATCATGTATTCCACGAAATTTCGCTGGTATCTTGGTGAAAGTATCCACACATGTTTCTTATAATTAGGTACCCAGCACTTTTACCCGGACATCAGACAACAACCACAGTGCGTAGCCGTGAGATCGTAACACTTCTCATCACGAACGCTGCAGAATCCGCAAACTTCATGGCTCAGATCCGAGACCGAAGATCCGCTCTCAGCAGGATTTTGCAGATGAAGATGAAGTGGGGAATGTGTTACTCACCGAAGCGTTGTTCGGAGCGTTCTGCCGACCTGATTTGGGCAATCAGCGCCCGAAAAGAACGCATCCTGGAAGGAGGTGGCAGGCTAGCGGCTGAGATTTGAGCGCTAAATTTGATTGGCACCGAGACGCCTTCTCAAGCACCTATCCACACCGCATACGAGAATATACACAAGTCCGTCTCTCTTCTCCACTTTTCCACTATCTTGTTCTTGTTCTTGTCGCCTCGAACATTTCAGACTCATTTGTTCATTAGTAGACGGGATAAAATTCGCCCTTCAAGCGTGACGTTGAAGTGCAACAGGCTTAACGAGTTTACGGTTTTTCAGGCTACAACGCAATGTTAGAATATTCTTAATGTCGAGCTTCAGGAGTATAATTTCCTAGGAAACATAAGGAAAACACTGAACAAGCTATCTCAGAAAGCCTTAACGCGCACTGCCTCGTTTGAGGTTTTCTAGGAGAGATGCCTCCTCTCAAGTAATCCCATAACCTACTCGAAGCACTTCTGGACTCACATCAAGAAATAAGAAATTCCATAGAAAATCCAGGAGAACCACGTTTAGCTCAAGAATCCCAGGAAAAAGTTAAGCACCAGGAAAGAGCCAACAGCTCCACACTTCCAAAAATACCTCGAGTTTCTCTTCATTGTGGCAATGACGCTGAAACGTGCGAAATTCGTGCATAGTTTCTCACGACCACCTACGATCACCGTGGAGATCTGTGAACCTACCAGGGTAATTGCTACTCCCCAGACAACACATTCTAGTACTACATAGCTTTCTCTCCCGATCATCGACGAAAACGCACTTCAAAGGGCTCTCACTGGACTTTCTAAACTAGATCAGGCGGGCGAGCAGAAATCCAGGACATGAGAGGCTCTCTCGCGTTTGAGGACAGAGTGTTCTGTCGAAATTAGTAGGACTTTCTTGGAAAACGGAACGTTCCACGAGCTCTGTGATGCTTATCAAGGTTCCCTCGAATCCGGCAATTCTCTATGCGAAATTCTGTTTCGCCGCAAGTCTCGTTCGAATTCTAAGTATCTGCTGACGTCGCTCGTCATCAGACCTTTTTCCGTGAAGCGTGAAAAGGCTCGCATCTGTTATTGAATTTTCGAGGCATGTTCAAAAATAGAAACATGTTTTTCGTGCTAGGACCCTCGCAAAACTCTTTTACTTCGGAGTGCATAAGCCTCTTCAGGGATTTTTTCGTCTTTTTCTAACATTTTTTGTTCTCTTCTTTTAAGCTGGTTGGTTGAGGATACCACTGAGGATATCACTTGCCTTGCATAAGTTCTGGAAGAGGAGAATTGCTGGAAGGTTAGAGGTCCTGAACACTGTTACAATGACACACTAGGGATACGCTGTACTTAATAGCTTTCAACGCTAATGCAGTACGTATTTCTGGTGCATGGTACTCATGGAAGATGTGAAAGTCTTACAAAAGAAATAGTTACTCTTTGGTAAAACTTGTAGATCTGGTGCGTAATTGTAAAAAGAAAGGATTACCAACAGGACGTACCGTTAACCCTCGTAAGGAAAACCCTCAGCCGTCTGAATTAAACGATCTTATGCTCAAATCCATGTTGTTGAATTCGTGAACGCTCCTGGGAAGATGCCAAGCTTTCCAGGAACGTTCATCCAGAATGGTCGAGTTGTCTAGTAAAGTGTGATATTTAGGATATATATCGCTGATTTTGGGGTATAGAGCGTTACACCTGGAAAAGTTGGTGCTGACGGTCTCAGCGATTGGCCAACGTGTCCAGAGGTCCAAGCACAGCACTGGTACCACTCCCTCCATGTATAACGCTCTATATCCCTGACTTTGACATTAACTGTTTGCAAACTGGATCGAATCGCTCGGATGAAATACAGCTATTTTTACCGAGGATTTATCCTGGAATACCTCACTACCTTCTTGAAAATGTTCATCAATTCAAAGGCCGACCTCTCGTCGCCCCGTACCGATTCCCGTGAAGTCCAGAAATCTGCCATCACATCACATCGCATGTGAAATCTCCTCGCCTGATAAAATTATTTTCTTCTCGGTAATCAGACACGCATACATAATCCAGGCGCTTTTTACCTTTATGAAACTGCCTCCTCGACACGCATCCAATAATAATAAGGCACGACTGTTTATTGCACTCCTATGTACGCTTTTCTCGTACATGATACATGTATGTACATGGTACCACCATTGTTGATGACAACTTGGCCTTTTTACCTTCTGATGCATTCTGAGTGAAACGTTCAATGTACTATGAATCAACGGATGATTTGTTGTATTGTTAACATTTTGGGGTGAATATATAGCGGGATGACTGGGTGATTCCTGAAAATGCCTGCGATGACTGGATTCTGCCACATTCCGTAGTGGCGAAGAGAAATTGTAGTCGACGTGACGTGGCACATTCTTCTCTTTATCGGTGGAACATTTAGCCTAATGCCAATTACTCGTATTCTTCTCCTTCTTTCAGTGGTTAGTTATTCCAAGAAGGTTCTTTCTAGGGGATTTCCTTTCTCATTTAGTTATCTGCTTCTCTTACCCTAAAGCAAGGGGAGAAATTATTGACGCAGTGATTGTAACTAGAAGTTCCTAGACTTACGTATAATGTGCTTTCGAACTTTGTCATGCACAAAAATGGGGCCCAAAAAAGAAATGTAGCACCTTTCACAGGGTTGCTATGCACATATGGATAACGCCTTCAGGATAAGCGCCTCTTGTTAATGTACGTACCACTACGAGGTCGGTTCTGCCAAATATCCTCCTTCTTCTTCCTCCTCGTTATCCTACTTAAGCCATGTCGCATACTAAGGGAGATGCTTAAAATTAAGAGGAAAAGGAGATTGGACTCGATTTTGTGGACACCGAGTCTTTCTATGGTGCGTCTTTTACACAGAAAAGCTGAATATTTGTGCATGAATCGGCAATTCGGACAACCCCTCGCTAAACACAGGACATTTCAGAATTGTCATTGCGACGCGTAGTAATGAAACGCGGTTGCACTGTCTCATGATGCTCTCGGATTACGGTAACTTCTTTGATACGCAACCACACAATTTCTTCTCGTCTCTATTTTCTCTCGGACTATTGTCTCTGGCGAAACTCGCTATAAATCTTGAATTTTCTCAAAAGTTTTTTGAGAAGCCTACCTTATGAGAACGTGGATTTGTCCAATCTGATTCGATGCTCTATGTAGACCCTTTGGCCCAAAATTCGAATAGTTCGAAAAATAATCGTTCGAGTTATTCGAACTTTGGAACCGGCGAGTCGTGTGTCTGACTTTCAACTTTACCCGGTCTATTTAATAAGTTCAAACCACATGGTATTTTGCAAAAACTTAAGAGGAAATTAGTACTCCTCAAAAACAACAGGACATTGCACTCCCCAAACTCATCCTCTATTTAGCTCTCACTCGAATCCGTTCGATCAATGCCAGTTCGAATTTCGAATAGAAAACACTCGAAAACACTCACTTATATAAGTACACGAGCTTTTGAGGTATGATTAAGCTATGACACACCAGTAGCTTCTCTCTAATCACATCCGAAAGGAGCAAATTGGGCTCATTTCCATTTCTGAGCTAATTAAGACCCCCTAGTATTTACTTGCTGAGAATGTGTGCGAAATGATCTTTAAAACAAGTTCAAAGTGAGCCAGTGAGACATACAATTTCCCACTATTTTAAACTTCATAACTCAAGAAGCTCAGCACCTGATTGTTCGTGATACCACGACGTCCAAGCTCCGAGCTCCTCAATATCATTACCTCAGTTGATCAGCCACTTAAAAATGACCCCATTTCGGAGCTTTGAATAATGTGCTCCACTAATTCATGGAAAATTTCTTCCTGTTGGCTAAGCTACCCATAAACCATCAGACCTCTAGCGGTAGGGTAATGTGCTTCGGAAATTCGCCTGCAGAATTTCCTTGGACGAATCAGCGGAAAAAATGAGCGTTCATAAACTCTGAGTAATCCTTTTCAAGTATGACTCAGAACTGATTAGTGAGCCATATTGGCTTCTGATTCTTCATATCGGCGTGCACTTTCCTTCTTTTTCTAAAACAACTATTACTGTAAAAAAAAGCTATGCGACAATACTTGTAATCTCCTTGTTGTCTGAACAGGTGACAAAAAGTTTGAGGGTTACCACCTCATACCAATCGCAGAACCTTCTAAAAAAGGTCGAGGATTTGGCAATTCACTTCGGCAGTGGCATAAGCGTGGGCGATGAATGACGTATGACAGAAAATCTTCCATGGAACTATTCCATGTTGGCATTCGTACCATGCCTGATCCTAGTTCCACTTTACAGGATTCACTAACTTAATGGTGGATCATGTGTAGAAACACGTGGACGGCTGCCTTGAATCCCTATCCATCCACGTATTTCTACACATGAACTGGAACTACCTACTATCCTTATAGAGTACTTTACGAGATTTGAAAATGTGATAGGTAATTCTGTCCTCCCACTTGTGGAGCTGAGGAAAGTGGAACGACCACATTCTGGCGGAAACAATAGGCGAATATTTGCCCCTACTGTAACAGTTCTGTTTTCTAAGTAGGTGAGAATGAGGATGATGGACAAAATCCATGGTAGCCGGAGCAGTTGAATACTTGGCTCAATAAACAGACTCGAATTTAGTGTGTACTCATGCTTAGCTGCTGTTAGAAGGCTCCTATAAAGCTTCAATATACCTCAATATAGGGGTGAATTACAGCAGAAGGTCCATACCGTCCCTGATCACATCTTATTGGCCCATCCACGACACCGGCTTGAACTCGTCCTTTCCCAGCTGATTGTCTTCTGAACGCGTTAGGGGTGGAAGCATAGAACCCTCATAAATGTTCAACTCAACTGTCTATACAGTTTACTGGAAACAATACAAAAAAGCTGTAAGACAAATGTTAAAGCTTTTGAAAAAAAAAAAGAAACGGCAAGGATGAACTGTTATAGAAGCATAACTTTACGAATATTTATAACTGAATCTAATTTATAATGCCTTTGGTGCAAAATAATGGAAATTCCGCTATAGACGAAATTTTCAGTGAAACATCGAGCGGTTCCGAAAAAGTATCGAATCCGGGCACTTTTCTGCTGTAAGCCAGCTCAAGAGACATCCAAGAAACCATTTGAGTCAGAATATCAAGATTTCATAGATGTTTCAAAAGTCCAGAAGGTATGACCACATGGTCCCAGTAACAGAAGGGAATATGTAGACTGAATTGATTAGATTTGTTCTGTTCTTAATCACCGATCAGATATATTCGAATTCGAATGTTCGATTTCGAGTAAGTAAGTTGTAATTTTGCATGTCTCGAGAAGAGGGAGAAGTACTGCTTGAGTACTTGAGGAACGGGAAGTCGTGATTTGTGGGTTTCTCTTTTTTCAACATTCCAACTTTTTTGGATTGGGTTCTGAATTGATAGCTAAATTGAATTAATTACTTCACTAAAATTAATTGAATGAGTTGTTCGATTTTCATTCAATCGTGAGTATATATTGTTCACTAATAATGAGTATAATTTGTTCACTAATAACTATGAGAATTTGAAACATTCCTCTAATGTAGCTTCTTTCCGTGTACGGATCGAAAATCAGTGGACCAATGATTGCGAATTAATCCAGGCTACGAATCAAGAATGAATTAACAACACTACAATCCCGCAGCATTTAACAAGTTACTGCTCCCGGGCGCTAGCATATTCGCTCTAGCGGACGGGTCCTTTCTTGCACTGTGAAAAGGGCAAAATTTAATTTCTTTCATGTCGTTCTCCATTTTCCTTAGCTAATTTCCAATTTTCGTTTTCTTTTCTTCGTTCGTCCTTTTTCAATGCGAAGGAAAGAGCGTGTCTATTGGACGTACCCTTTCAAATGAAAAGGAAACAGTCACGTGATTAACAGTACACCGAAGCGAGTATTTAGTAAAATTTCCGGAATTTGCTATTTGTTTTAGCGATTATTGAATAAATACTACAGGCCCGCTGAGGCATTATAACATTATAGTTGTTGTAGTATTCAGTACAGGATCACGTGATGTCTTCAGTAAATCACATTTAGTTCTGTTTTACAACAATACTGCTAGTTTCCTTCCCAGACCAGCGGATTAGCACCTATCCCTAGATGATCTCAAAAATGGGCGGAGCCAGCCACACACGTTGATTACAGTTCCTTTCTGACTTGTTCTACGTAACCTCACCAGGATAAACATTTGTACTCTACTGCTTACTCAGTATGTTACCAAGAGTGCTTGTTCGGCGAGGGTTCTTACTAGTGTGTTATCATATAACTTATTCGATATATACGATATTTGAATATTCGATTTCAAATAAATTCAATTTTTTAATGTTCAGAAGAGCGAGAGTAATGGAGCCCTGGGGAATGAAATGATGGGCTGTGCAGCTTTCTATTTTTGGTATGGCTAATTTTCTGAATGGGCTTCTGAATTATCCATTAAGATGATTACATCTACTTGATTTTTATTCGATTATTATTTTAATTCTCACCCACCTAGAAGCAATTGATTTTTAGCTTTAGGGATATGATTCACTTAAGTATGTCGAGCTCGTGCGATTTTGCACGATTCACCACGTTTCTTGGGCATATCTTTGAGGAGACTTCTAATGAAGGCTGTTATGGACAGAGAATGCGTGAAAGTTCACGAGCACTACATAACTTCAGGAACATCATACATCTGAATTTCACATTGCTACTCCATTGAATGAGCCTATTGATTTTCGCGTCTTTTTTTTGAAAAGGGTACGAATTGCTGCAAAAATAGTAAATGTGCACGGTATCTGGCACGCTAATTGAGTTAGCATAAAGTTAGCGAAGTTCGGTTCATGTAGGAGGATGGGACAATCCATGATAAATGGAAAAAGTAGAGCTCAAAAGTTCCCGATTCAGTGGCTTGAACTGCTGGATAATGGTGGAATACTCGGGTTGTTACTCAAGTAGTGAAGGAGTAAGGTGAGCTGGCATTCGAATTCTCAGTAGTAGATGTTGATTTCAATTTTGTGGATATTTTTGTTTGTGCTGCGAATAGCTTCGGCTCCGCCTCATCAACATTCCAAATGCCATTGCTCATCAATAAAAAGAAATGCCACAAAAACTCCCAACTGAAATTCGGCTCATGCGGCTATTAGGCCCCCTTTGCCTCCTTTGGATTGTCCATAGCCATGTGCTGCCACTCGGACGCTATTTACATGTTTCCGACGTCAGTTGTCGTTCTATGCCCGGAGTCTAAGCGGTATAAATATGGAGTGGAGTCTAGCCACTCGGGAGCATTTCCGGATTTCTTGGATTTCTTGATCACTTTCGTCCGGATGGACCTTACCCGCTGCAATGAATAATATTCGTAGCGCGATGGAATATCTGAGAACTGCGTGATTCGCGTCGCCGTTCTCATGCCACGCACTTATGGACGCTCTCCCATCAACCCGTCTTCTCATCCTCGAACCTCAGCACTCATACAAACCCTCATTCGTCGCTTGACCTCTCCTGGATCATCAAACCTCACCTCAGCGCAGCTTATTTATCACGTCAGTTGAACCGAACCTGATGACTCGATGAAATTTACATTTTCTTACAATTCATTTTGTCTCTTCAAGTTACGTCTCACATTTTCATGAAATTTAGGGCATCTCCTTGCCTCGTCTCTACTTTTTCATGTTATTCCTGTCCAGAATTTCGCAGATGCTCTCAAAAGTTCGCTTAATTATTCCACTCCAAGAGGCAGGGCATTAGGGCACGGGAAATTTCGCAGCCATACAACCACTTTAAGGAATGTAAAAATTTGCCTCAGCTTGGAGCTTTTGCCTATCAAACTCTTGATAATACTAATAATAACTTGTAATTTTATTAGTATAGTAATTCTTCTTATATTCCCAGGTCGCACTTAAGAAAATGAACTTCTCTGCTAGCTTAAATCTTCCATTCATTCCTTCACACAGATGTTTTAGTATGTAATAACCTGAAGTGTAGTATTCTTCGACAGAAATAGAGCTCTACCTTTGGATTATGGGTTCTGCTGTTGAAGAACTCAGGGAAAAGAAAATTCCATGAAGAAAAAACGTATCATTGTCACTTTTGATCCTCTTCGAGAGGTGGCAGATGTCATACCAATTTGCGTTATTCCTCTCCACATTGCTAGTCCTGTGGCTTCACTGCTAACCATATTTTCACTGTAAGAGAGGTTCGAAATTAGCCTACATTCCCCCGTGAGAGGTTTGTGATACCCTTTTATTTTTTAGTGATAATATTCGTCATTTCTTCACCTTCCTCGTTACTAAGCTACACCATTGATGATTAACTTTTTACTCTCAGACAAAGTGAACGAGGATGCTAGCGAATAAGCCGTTGTTAAGTGTGTTTCAGCTAGTCCCAACTGAGATATAGCTATTGATTTTGCGTAAAATTTTTCGTTACCACGCTCGATATTCTGGAAAAATGAAGTTATCGCTGTTGTTTCTAGTAGATGTACACATTGGGAGACTTGAGAAATAATTAGAGACCACTAGTTGATCTTTGTTGCCTTTGCTTCTCCAACTACGGCACTACTCTATTATTTTGTTGTTTCGCATGGGATTTCCTCTATATGTGGAGTTTGTTTTCATTACTGCGAACTAGTGAATTCTCCTGGGAGGCTTCCTCGTGGTCGTGTCGACGTCTTTCAGGTTTACTATCACGAGCCAGCAGAAGTAACTGAGCTTGAATGCCACCTCATCAGGTATACTGCAGCAATTTAATAATAATACATAGTGAGAACGTGTAAGGGCTGAATAGCGCTTAATTTCTGTTGTTTACATAAAATGCTAAGCCTTTGACTGATTCAGACCTTTGGCTGTAATTTCTAGTATTCCTGACAGCTCCTCGTATTATTCCCGCATTACGTACGTAGGCATCGAAATGTGCTAAGAGTTCACTGCATAGGAACAATTATTTTATACCCTATCTATTCTTGCATTCATTTTCTCAGTACATAGTTTTTGTTCTCGAATACGAAGAAGCATGTCAGGATCACTGTGGTCGACTGAACAAGAGTTGACAGCTTGCAATCAAAAACAACGCCACTCTCAGCTCAGCATATGACCCGGCAAGGGTATTTAGCGCACCCGAAAAGCTATCTGGCTATATTTGTGGCTATTTTCATCCAGATTCTCGCGCTCTGATCAACTCTGCTATCTTGACCTACTCGCTTTTGATCTGCTTGATCTGAGCACCCACAACGTGCACCCACAATGGGTGGCACCGATTAGTGTGGGTCAAAAATTGCTCAGAACTTCATTGATCTACTCAAAAGCGAATACTGTATTAGATAAATATATTCGAATTTAAAATTTCGACAACAAATAGGTCGCGAATTTGGACGACGGTGATAAGGGTTTGTAGAGCTTTCTCTTTTTAGGCTAATCGGATCATTTGAATTTAATCGTAAATCACTAATTGGCTGGATTGGTTCAATTCGAATTATTCGGTTTTTATTTGATCGTAAATATATCACCTACTCTTGATAATTTCGCATAATTGAAATTAGTATGGTTTTTTGCCACGTATCCCAGTCTAATTTGTACAATTATTCATTTAGCACAGCATACATGTATCGTGAGCAAGCGTAGGCGCTTGCAAATATCTCAGACTGCAAACCGTTTTCAGAAGGAAATTGCTCAATAATTAGCTGATTTCCGGAAAACAGACACACGATTCCATACGTTACCCATGCCGCATTTCTGAAATATGAGTAACAAACCTCACATGGCGATAGCGATTAATTAGCGCATCAAAAACATGGTAAGGCTGCTAGTGTTAGTTGCTGTTTTTGCTGTTTCACTGTTCTAATCTTACATATTTAGTTGTCTGCCTATCTGATAACTGTTGGTCTCTCATCATGTGCCGTCGTCCAAACATTCTCCACTTAGTATCAGTTGTTTCTACGGAAAAGTGCGGAATGCCTAACGCACATAATAGGAAAAAAATTCCAAAAACATGCTGCTCATTCAACGTCGAGTTGAGGATTTCGGGCATTCCGTTTGAAAAGTGCCGATAATCCTATGGGCCTCTTGACGAGGCTCAGCTGTCTTCTTCACAGAGAGCATCTGTCTCCTTAATCTTTTTCAGAAATATGATCTATTGGCAAGCTAAGCACCGTGAAGGTGAAGTCATGAAGCATTCCTTGCATTCAGAGACAGCCATGGCATTGAATGCCACGCGTCTTCTTCAACACCTTAGTACATTCTTTTTTCGTCTGCTCCTATTATGAGAGCTCCTATTATCCACCTTTTCGATTTCTTTTTCATTCTGGGAAAAAAATCTCCGGAGAAAAGGCGCTAATGGTCAGCTCGAGTTGTTTTGAAAAGAGTCCTAAGCACGAACGAAATATGGAAATTTCGTGAGTGTATGAATATTCAATGCTAGTCCAAGTATTGAACTTTCGCTAGGCAGTTAAAGTTAGGCATCAACACTTAACGCGTATGTCTTGAATAACATCCGAATCTTGAACTCCTGGAAAATCTCGGCAGCCTTGTTTGCTCATCTCTACGACAGCATAATTAAGAGCTTTTTCATTGCTTTGTCGTTCTCACGTTTCTGCCATATTCAGGAATGTGGACATTGTTTTTCAATTCATAATTTTCTATTGCTGATATATAACTTGAAATGGCCCTTCAGACGAGAATTTCACTTCATAATCGTCTAATCTTCAAGCACCTATCACTATTTTTTTTTTTGCTGAAATTCTCTAGACATAGTGCTTTCCGCGCTTTGAATTCGTGATATCTAATTATATGTCATAAAAAGTAATGATGTAAACGCCCTTGTCTCCTGTTCGTATGCAGTACTTTGCCTCTAGAAAATAGCATTTACATGAAAACATTCTATAGAGCATGGCCACTTCAGACCCTAAGTGGATTCCATTTATTTACCTCTAACTTAGTCACAGTCTGGCACAACAATC
Organism: Ancylostoma caninum; assembly: GCA_037903475.1. Classification (NCBI taxonomy): domain Eukaryota; kingdom Metazoa; phylum Nematoda; class Chromadorea; order Rhabditida; family Ancylostomatidae; genus Ancylostoma; species Ancylostoma caninum. The sequence continues at coordinate 461,507 of JBAJFG010000034.1, read as the reverse complement.
TGTGAATACCATATACTTTTGTCTCAGTTAACCGATGTAAACCCATCGAAGTCCTTTCTCTAGTTCCTCATCGGATTTGTCATGTTACTTCTTTGTACTTCTTGTCGTGGACATGATTAAATTACTTGTTAGGGCACTCCAAGTTTTCAGATGAATGGCTCATCGAGCGATGAGCTGCTGATGCTGCGTCTCATCGAAGAGGATGAACGCCTACAGCCAGAGTGGGGCTATCTAACACTATCCATTGTTCCATTTATTTGTATAATTGGTAACTGTATGGTCGTAGCGGCTGTATGGACAACGAGGAGTTTACAGACACCTACAAATCACTTACTAGTATGTTTCTTGGTGTACTTGTTATTTTCCTTGTGAGAGAATATCGTTCAGGTGTCTTTGGCTATGGCGGACCTCATCGTTGGTGCTTTTGTGATGCCATTTAGTATTTACTTGTCGGTATGTGCTCAAAATAAAAACATCAGTTTTAATTCTTCCCTTCGGTTCAGTTGTAAAGAGTGTAAAGTCCTGCATATCCTAGAAAGAACTATTTTTGGTTTATAGTTTCTGGATTCCAAGCATTTCTTAGAAAAAATTACCTCACAGATGGAATTGTCATTCGGTTTTCGTGCTGCGCGATTTGTGGCAAAAAAATGTAACTACAACATTGAATGTAGGACATTTTTCTCTCGGAAAGTGCAGAATACTTGTATCCTCTTTAATTATTCACTAACTTTTATTTCATATGCATAACTTTTCTTAGCTTGCCTTCGAGTGCGGAGATAAATAAATAATAAATGAAAATTCAAAAATACATGAATAATGAATAACAAATAATTGTCAATGAATAATACCTGAAAAAAAGCGAAAGTGAGGAGGGCAGCTCTTCATAGCGTCTAGCCGAAATGCATAACTCCTCAGGAATACACTATCGTTTTCAGGTGAATGGTCTCCACTGGCATTTGCCCCTGCCCGTTTGTCATTTTTACTGTGTACTCGATGTCGCTGCAAGCACATCATCGATAATTCACCTTGTTATAATAAGTATTGATCGGTAAGCTTTGGATCTTTTCTATTTTACCTTCCATCATATGCATAGTTGTTTTTTTTTTCAAGGAGAAATTAACTCAGAAAAATTGCTACAATCACTATGATAAACTACCTAAAGGCAAATTACAAAGTACTTCATCAATAATTTTCTATATATTTGCACTTTTCATATTCTAACATTGAATCTTGGCCATGCTTGTCCTGATTTTTCTTTTTTTTTTCACTTTGAAAGCCTCCCAGCAGACTGCTCTCCTTGATTTTGTTTCATGTGCAATGCAAATTATGAGGTCTCCATATTCCAGATGAGAATCTTCTTTCACTTTTCTTACTACTATTGAATCCCTTACTATAATACTATTGAATCCCATACAGAGTCAACGTATTAGGTTGGCGCAAAATTAATTGCCGTTTTGGGGTATGCACAAATAAACTTTTCTCTTCCGTGGAATTTGAGGAATTTCAAGCTAAGTCATGTAATTTTCTGAGAGGGCTTTCCCTCCTCTTTCAAAAGCCGCTTGAAAATTCTGACTAACTCTTTTCAGTACCTTTTTGTAGAGCCGCGAACAGATTATGAGCCGAGGCGATTTTCGGGTGAACGTAGTTAATGACTTCAAACTCGACCTCCCACGATGTCCGGTAGTTTTGCATTTGTTTTGCCTTGGCATCCCTTTCTCAAGTGAGCTAGGGGTTCACAAGTTTTCTTCCTACGTTTTTAAACCAAAATGTAACTATGTTTGTGGTCGCGGGATGTCACTGGACGATCAGGAGTTGAAAGTAGTCGTGGAACCTAAACCGGATCTTACCACCCTGACGGTGAGGGCAGGGATGGACGCTCACTATACTACAGTTTCAAAACATCTGAAATCAATCAACGAGGTAAGAAAGGTGCGAGTGTGAACACTACACGCTCTGACTGATGACCAGCGCCTTAGCTGGTGTGACATCTTTTCTAACTCAATTTTTCGTCCCAAAACGGCACATTTCTAGTCCACGTAATTATTGTAGATGAAGCTCGGTTTGTTTATGATAGAAAGAAATGAGAATGGGTATGGATAGGGACATTTTCCCAGTTCTAACATTTCCAAAACCAGATCTCCTCTCTAGGGAGGTTGTGCCAGGAGTTTGGTAGTGCTGTAAGGGTGTGAGTGACTACAGCCTCCTCCAACCTAGTCAAGCGTTAACAATAGGATCCTAGTACTATAATTTCGAGTTGCTCTACGAAAATCTGCTGTAGATGTGGTTGGCAGTGGTTAACAAAATCAAGTTTTCCCTTGCTCCAAGGTAACGCTAAGCCTCTCACCCCAAAAACTTACCAGGAAAAAGCTGACACAGTAAGGCACCAAGGTTCTCATTCATTCTCTCCATTCCTCAGATTTTCCCTCTACTGAATATCAGTTATTCCGAGTCTCATATGCAAACCTGCGACAGCAAAAGATCGTTGATTTAGAGCTTGCCAAAACCGTCTTCCAAACGTTTTTTAATCTCAGTTTTCACTGCAGAGGCATAACATTCTAATAAGATTGTTAGGGAAGATTTGGCGAATCAAACGGGCATTAAGTCGATGAAGTATGTTGTGTTTAAGTAGAGTTATAACACTTTGAAGTGAAGTGCCCATTTCGGCAATTATTTTCGCGCCAACCTAATAATTGCCTCAGAAATTCATGACTCTCACCACTTCCGGGAACTAATTTTTTCCTGTTTCTCGACAAATAAGTTTAACTCAACACATTGTGGACCGAGCACATTTTTCCATGGGTGGCCAATTAATGTTTGAGCTCCGGTCAGGCCAATCTGATTCACTTTTTTAAATGTATTTAGTGAAATAGTCTTGACAAAGGGTCGTTGGGAAACAGTATATTACCAAGATGAATGCATAATGTGATATACCCTCCCCACCATACGGTCATATGGAAACGAAAAGTCGTGAAGCACCATGTGCATCACGTGATCCGTAATGGGTTTTTCTAGGCATGGAATCAAATCTCGTGGTTTATCACGGATAATAATGATGGAAACCACGGACGTACGAAAGAGTATATGGCAAGGCAGGAGAATTTAATTTGTTATTTATTCACTCCTTCGATTAGCGATAGTGCTACTAGAAAACCTCTCCAAAGTACTATCCACCCTGCTTTGTATTCATGGAGCAGGAGAAAGTTACCGGGGTACAACTCCGTTAAGAAGGGAATCGGTCAGTCGGTTCGACAAAAAGAATTATGCTCATACACGTGTAGCAGTACCAATTGGAGGAATGCTCAAGCAGAGCGGGGGGCGGGGAGGGGAGGGGTGACGGGAAATGGGCTCCCTGCCCAACGGGGACCAGGACAACTAAAAATACGAAAAAGTATGATTTTCGTATTGAATATTTAAAAATAAATCATTAAGAAATAATAATAAGAGCTTAACATTAAAAGTAAGCTGACACAGAGTTTTCAACTAATTTTCAAAGTCTTTTCAGAATATTCTCCTACTCATTCCGGGGATGGGTGAGGAGGATGCTTCTCCGACTCATTTTGGGGGTGAGAAGGGGGGGGGGGGGGGGGGGGGGGGGGGGGGGTTCGAGCAAAAACTGTGATCAGCAATAAAGTATGCCCAAGCAGCAGTAAAGTATGTCCAGGTGAACATTCTACAAAAATAACAGTGTACAACTAATACTTTTCGTGGAGGTCTTCATGCTGTAGTGCGAGAAATTCCACTATCTTCCTTAGCGTTTCCTCTTTTTTCCTCACATTTTTTTACTACCGCTTCTACTGTTTCAAATGCAAGTATGCATCTGCGTATGTTCATGTGCATGTTTTATGGGGAGAATGTTTTCTACTGCCGTTACATAACTGTAATTTTTGCAACACTTTTTTTAAACTTTGTCTAGTATGTAACTGTACTTTGAGAACTGTTGCAAATGCTGGAGTGAAAAAGAATGACTTTTCTAGAAACTGCTTTGTACGTAAAGGACACCTACACTGCGCAGAATCTTAATAATTTGTAGTATAAGGACTCTCTTGGAGTGAACTTTGTGGCAACAAGGTTACGTAGAATTCTTGTAAGCAAGTATCTCAACGTTCCGTGCAATCTATAAGTGTTTCCTGCAAAAGTAACCAATACATCTATGTAGGAAAACATTTTAACGTACAAAATGTGAACCTCCCATTTATGTGTACGTAGCTTGATCATGGTGAGATTTTTTATAGGATGCAGATGACAACACCAAGAATATGCATCAATATGTAGTACAACCCTATTAGCAGAAAGTATTGGTCTTCTACGTAAAAGTAACAGAAGTCACTTCGTCTGAGGGAGAAATTTAAAGTTTATTTATTTATTTATTTTTTTAATTTATTATATGCACTCAAAGGTGCGCCGAACAAAGAAAATAATGTGTTAGTTGTTGATTAATTTTAATATAGTTAATTTTCAATTCGTAAGTTGTTTACTTACGGTTTGAAAGTTTTTTTTTTGGAAAAGTTCATTTGAAAAGTGGAAGAAAACGTTAAAACATGGTTTTAGAACGAATCCCAGACTCAACCTAGATCAATCTACTTTAATTATAATGCCTTAAATCTTAAGATTTATATCTACGGAAAGATACATATCTCCTTGAGCTGATTGTGAGATGTATGTAAGCCTACTTTATCCTGACAATCATTGCCTAACTGTAACAAATTGGCAGCCTAAAGCGCAGACCACCCATCTTCTTCAATTTGACCTCTCCGCCCAACGTTGCGCCAGCTTACATCCAGACAAACGCTTTACAAAGTCTACAAATACTAGTTTGTTGCTTTTACATACATAATGCATAATACATTACCTACATCGTAGTACTTTTATACAATATATTCATATAGTATAATGAGTTGTTATAAATTTATATAATAAATTATATAATCTACACATTCGTAAGGCAGTGCATCTGAACGCCAATAAACCATTTATGATAAGGCAAACTGTTTGTGAAGAGTGTGAGTTGGCGTTTCGTTAATTTTTTTCTTAGCGTAGGGAAACCAAACGTAGAATCTACCTTCCTTACTGAGCAACGACACGTGGTTACGTCAGAATGTTCATGCATTTGTTGCCCTTAGCACGTAATACAACATGGGAAATCTCCGTTGGTGCTGTCTCCATCAGGGAAAAACTGTTTGAAAAGAGCTGTCACTTCTGTGAATGAGGTCTTGCAACTGTTGTAAAGTAAGGTAAATCATATTATATAGTAATTACTTCTAATTACTACATTAGAACAACTGCATGGGAACTTCAGAACCTACTAGTAGGAAATGATAGATCTTGCTGGTAGTTGTATTTTTCCACTGGTAGAACTCGATTTAAAAAAATCTATAGATCTTTTGATTTCAGTCTAAAAATTTGAAACTTGCAATAGTGTACCAGATTTTTTTTTTGAGTATTTCAAAATGTCTGTTGAAATTTAATTGATTAGTGGACTGTTGTGGCGCGTCTCATGAACATTCGTAGATGGAGCTAAAGTATGTACTTACAAATCATGGTTGGGCCAGTTTCTCAAGCAGTAGGGTGTATATTATTTTAGAATTTCATCGCAGCAAAAAAAAAACGAAGTGGATATTGAGGACAGTAAAGTATTGCAATTTCTGCGAGAAAACTCGTCCATTCCAAACCAGCAAGAGAACGATGACCTTTCTGGGATAACTTATCCATATCGCCACCGCACTTCCTTGTTCCAGCTCATTTTCAGGCGTTCTGTGTGCCGAATTAGCTATGAGTAAGCCTGATGCTATTCCCTGTGAAGTCCTCAAATCTCCTCTGCTATACTCGGCTCATTAAGTACGCAGAGAATATGCGAGTAGCGAGCGTACGTACTAATGAACGAGCGTGTGAAGCAGCCTTGCATACTGGCTGTCAACGCATAGCAGTGCAATAAATCGGTCAAGGGCTTCAATTTTGTGGTTATTTACTGGTTACCTCTCGTATGGAATTGCGTGTGTTGTAGCATGTCAAGCATAAAGGTGATGTGCATTTTGTATGGAGCATTTGCCAGCATAATGTATGTACATCTCGCTCATGCGGCGCCAGCAGAAAATTTTGTGCTGGGATGGCACGTGAGGAAAGGGCGCGTCCCAGGACAAAAACAGGCCTGACCGGGTTAGGGTAGCCTCACGGGGGAGCTTAAACAAACCACTGCCGAGGAGAATGTGGAGCATCCACGCGCAGAAATCGCGTGGATTTTGCTACCTAAAGTTTATTCCAGGGCCACATCGTTTTGTGCTCCTCTGCCATTATATGCACGAATGTTATCTATTGCCTTTGGCGTCATTTATGGTCGTCAAATCTGACGTGTCGGCCAGAAATTTCACAAATTTTTCATGTTGCTTCGATCCGGCGACTATAGAAAAGCAGTTTGCTCGGGCGGCTGTCGCAATGGCAAAACTAGGAACTTTTGTTACCTGTCAGAACTTCCCTTCTTCTCACCGTTCTGTATATGTAGTGTAACTAAGTAGTAAGCATAAATGACGCCATAACTTGTAACTAAGTAGTAAGCATAAATGACGCCATAACTGTGGCATAACCATCAGACTGGTGCATGGGTGATCGAAAAATTGGGCACATTACAACTAAATGATGCTAAAATTATACCCAACAATGAAATAATAATTCAGAAATTATTATACACAAAATTCATCGAACTTAAAATACGTAAATAACCAGCAGTACCCAATTTTAATAATAACCCGGCTAATAACATTCTAGCAGTAGTGGGGGCTTCAATATGAGCCTTTGGTAATCACAATGAGCAAAACAAAAGTCGTAAAGTACATTCATTTATCTCATTTCTGAAACAACAATTTTCTCTGAGGGAAAATCATATTTTGCCTGATCTCATCTTTATCAAATTTCATCAAATTTCAACGGCCACCTCTGCCCAGACTCTCGAGAAAAACCCGACATGATGCTCAAACTCCGCACGCATAGGTTTACTGTAGAAGAGTCATAGCACAAACTAATTAATTTCTGCCATAATAATAGTGAAGGGGCCCGACAGATGCTGAAACTGATTAGATGCGACAGACCTTGATTCAGCAACTGATAGAATGTTCAAATACTTTGAGCAGAGCTACTTGGTGAGATGAGTGCGCGAATCTTTTTTCTATCGTAGTGCCATTGCTGTGGATGTGCTGTGGGACTGCTATTATAGACAGGATTGAAAGGCTAAGAAGGAACAAAAGGTGGAAGTGGCATTAAATAATGATGAATTTTTGTCGCTAGCCTAAAAATTTCTCTCTCCTTCCCGTCCCCACAACCACCGGCTACTCCCGGCTAAGATTTCAAAAGAATTTGTGAAATGACTCATCTATGTACAGTGTGCCAACCGTAGCTGAGAAAATAGAATTACGGGACAAATCTGAGTCCGAATTCCGTGATCAGCGTTCCAGCTAACTTTTCCTATCCATGCCCCACCTACAGTCCGGTCCGGCAGCCACTGCAAATGGGCGCTACAATTTTAGTCCGTAGTAGACAGGGTAGATAAGCCTAACCCTATGCTTAAGAATAGGTTTAAGGCTCAGGCTTAGGCTTCACAGGAGTGGCCCCACCCAACTCCCTTTTCACCTAAATTTCTGAGATAAACTACGATAAGTGTAACTGTAAGTAATAGTGGACACCATTTGTTTGTTGCAACGCGTGCGCGCATAGCTCAGTGGGTTGAGCGAATGATCGACGTTGTGGTGGTCAGGGGATCGAATCCTGCCCTGTGCCCCCCGTTTTGCAAATACATATAGTATGCTGCCTACGACTGCTGCAGTTATCTAACAAACTCCAACATAAAAAGTAGCCCGGATGGCTCAGTGGTTTGAGTGGCAGATTGCAATCTGTCCCTGTCGCTGGTTCCACTCCGTTGGAGATCCAGAGTTAAGTATCGCAGTGTTTGGGGTTCACTGCTTGGAACGTCCCCCGTGATCTCCTTCGGGTAGTCCAGGAAGGCATCCGGCAACGTTTTGCATAAAATTCGAAGATAAACTACGATAAGTGTAAGTGTAAGTAATAGTGAAAAACCACTTTTTCAAAGTTGAGGGAAACCGGGAGAGAGTAACTCCGCCGTAAAGGACTGCTCCACGAAAGATAAATGACAGCGGTAGAACTACTGTTGTTAAAAATGGAATTTTAAAGTTCCCCGCAGAATTACCACTTTGATTCCTTGCGTCAACAATTAGCTCATGGTTTGAAAAGCACGGCGGTCGTCTGCGTATAAAGTAACCACTGAGGGGATGTGGCCACTCCCACTGGTTTTTATCCGCTTTGTTCTTTTCCATCCAATAATTCGTTGAAAATCTATGAAAAAATGTAATTAAGTGTTGTTGCTTGGCCAAAGTCAGTCAAGGTCTGTCGAACATTCGAAGGCTCGACACTGACTTTTGTTTCGATGTCGTGCTACGTGCTTCAGTTTATTTTACAATCATGACTTTTTCCCACCCTTTCTTTAAAATTTATCATTTTATGTCGTTATCCTTTAATTTAGCCTGCTGCACACCTCGAGAGTAGCAATGAAATAAATTAATGAATATCAAATTATGCACCTTTTACAAAAAGCGACTCGTTATTATATTAAATACATGGCAGATAATAAACGAATAAACAAATAGTTAGATAGATAATATTTATCGAAATTCGCCTGAAAAGCAACATGAATCTGTTTTAAGGCTGGTTGCTGCCACTAAGCCAGCCGAGTATAAAACAATGAAACACAAAAAGCGTGTCTATGTGGCCATCATCCTCACATGGATATTCAGTGTAGGCATGTCTTTGCCTCTAGGTAAGTCCCTGGATATTCTTCAAGCACTATAATAGCTGGGAAAACGTCTCCTTTCTGGTTTCGAGGTGTTCTAAAAAAATCCCTAGCAATCACAGTTTTAGTCCTCAAACCTCTAAATGTTCAGGTACCGGTTTCAACACGCGAACGAAGCATTTCCTGCTCACGGAGCATCATTGTGGGATTTACAATCCTATGTACATGTTAGGCAGTAGTATATTTGCATTCTATCTGCCATGTTTTGTAATGCTTATCACTTACGGCTATATTTTTTACACACTGCGCAAACGGCTCCGAGCAATTCAATTACAGGTAAGATTTCGGAAAACCCTATTGAAAAAAGCTTCAAACCCATGTGGGCCCTAACCCATGAATTTTTCCAGGAAATGGCCGGAGGCCAATTCCTAGGCTTCGGCGCTGATGTCGGCAATATAACAACATCTGCTATTCAATCTGTTATTGGTAGGTTTACTAGTTAATCGTTCTTAGAAAACACTAAACCAAGACAGCTATTTAGGTATCGCACCTAAAAATCGGAATATGATAACGTGGGAGAAGCCACTCCTCCGGAAAATCGAGGAAACTGCTGCAGAACACGCTAGTTCATTGAATGACAGTGAACGAGAGCAGGTGATTTTCTATTCGATCTGTCTGCAAGTAAATAGTAAATGAAACTAAATTTTGGCTCTTATTATGGAAATGCCCCAGATAGCTTCAAATCGATGCACATATTATGCATTTGCTATGGAAAAGTGAAGATTGTATTAATGTAAATGAGAAAAATATAGTAGTTCATAGTTAGAATAGCTAACGCGTCAACAAAAATCGCTTGTTCTCGCTTGTACTCGCCCATATCGCTGCGCTGCTTGATCCTGTCATTCCTGTCTTTCACTAACTGCCCATTACTGCTTCATAACTTAGTGCTCTTAGATCTTCCTTTGATGCTTTCGAGCCCTAACATCACTACTTTTGGCAAATTACCATATTATTTGCTCGAATAGGAAACCTTCAAGAAAGACATCAAATACTGGTTTAACTTCAAGGAACTAGAATTACTTTTAAAATTACTTGCCAGTATCATAGTCATTTCGATGAATTTCTGTGCGGCTATTAGCGCCTAACCTTAGTTTTCCATTTCTGCCCTACGATGCGATAATTTCTATGTATTTCGATGATTACACGTACATGACTCTTTGAACCACGTAGGCGTATATTCGTGAACTCAGCGTCATCCGGAACTCGTGGATGTGTCCAACAAAATGTAATATTTGCCACACGCCGATTAAGCTAATGAGGATTCTTTTTTGGGAAACTGCCCGTTTTTCCATGAAAAAACATCGCTGTGCACCGATGATGAAAATAGCCCATCATAGAGTTTGCAAGGACACGCGGTGCTGCAAATGGAGCAAAATAGCTATCACAGAAAAGGGCACGAGGAGGGGGGGGGGGGTAACTGTATGGATCCCATCCTATAGGCGAAATTTTATGGATAGATGCTGTATCAATTAAGCGAATTCGTGATGTTTACCAAAACAGTTTCTCTTTCAGCTTCAAACGATTCTGGAAGCGGTGCACCCATCCTCTTCTGGAAGTCAGGACAACACAACCATTGAGGAGGATAACGACAGGCCGCCGTCGGTTTTATTAGAAGCCGTCACACTTAAATGTGAAAATTCTAACCATGGACCGATGTTGGAACTTCCACGACCTACATATGCAAAAAAGTGGGTTTATATTGATTGATAGATCGCACACGTACTTCTAGAGCTAAACGCATCATTGAGATTACTCAGGGTAAACCTGTAGACGCCCGTGGCACTAATGGGCAAATTTGAGGGTCTTAACAAGTTTACCCCGGGTAGACTCCCGCAGTGCATGAGGTGCTATGTTGTTTAAATTAACTTGTAGATCACACGCGTATTTTAGGTCGTTTATATTGATTAGTAGATAAATGCATTTTGACTTCCTCTCTTCAAATATAGGTAATCAACTTCATGCTACAAGTGAAAAAAAATAATATACCAATACTAGTAATGGAAATAAATTCTGCGAAACTTGATAGAAATTTGGTAGAAACCAATAACATGACAAAAAAATGGGAAAAAAAACTAAGAAGTGTTTTTGTTTTGAATGGAGCCACCATTGTGTTTTGATCTATCCAATCTAATCAATCAAGGCTCCTATCCCCTTCACTTATCACTCTCAATCCTATTAAAACTCTGTTCTCCAGAGTATGTTTCCTTTCTTGTGGCTAATAAACGTTCTCTCCTCTTCCTCCTTTTCCTAGACTCAACAACTGGCGATCAGGATGAGAATACTGCTTAGTAATCATTGATTATTGATTATATTGATCGTTTATATTGATTAGTAGATAAATGCATTTTGACTTCCTCTCTTCAAATATAGGTAATCAACTTCATGCTACAAGTGAAAAAAAATAATATACCAATACTAGTAATGGAAATAAATTCTGCGAAACTTGATAGAAATTTGGTAGAAACCAATAACATGACAAAAAAATGGGAAAAAAAACTAAGAAGTGTTTTTGTTTTGAATGGAGCCACCATTGTGTTTTGATCTATCCAATCTAATCAATCAAGGCTCCTATCCCCTTCACTTATCACTCTCAATCCTATTAAAACTCTGTTCTCCAGAGTATGTTTCCTTTCTTGTGGCTAATAAACGTTCTCTCCTCTTCCTCCTTTTCCTAGACTCAACAACTGGCGATCAGGATGAGAATACTGCTTAGTAATCAGTTAAAGAAGTGTGCTTTGCTGGTTCGAAGAGACGGCAGAGAAGTGCTCGAGAATTCAAATGTCGCCGTCGTTGAAACACACTAAAGATAGCAGTAGTACGTAGATTGTTCTGCTATCTTTAGACTTGATTATTTTCAGGGGAGAGGTCACGAAATTACTAGTAAACCATTATAATATACACAGAATGTTGATATTTAATTTTAATATACACAGAATATTGATATTTTTCAAAACCTATAACTTCAGCAAGAATTTAAATGCTTTCATATTATAGTTCCTTGTTTTTTTTTTTTTTCATTCAACAGATATTATCAACGTCAGGAACTGACACTTTCAACATAACTGGCCGATTTTAAATGTCAGTGCATCAACATAGGTTAAAAAACCATGTGCAAAATTATCAGGCAGGTGGCCCTTTTTTGCACAAGTGGTATTCAATTTCATTTAAAGCAACTCTGACAGGCTGCGTATATATGCCAACATCCTTGCAAAGCGCTGTTATTGATTAGGCAAAGCGCTGTTAATGGTTGGGCGCGGAGAGAGAGAGAGAGAGAGAGACGCAGACACTCACAGAGATCTACCTTTTAATCTTATTGGCCAACAAATTCTATCAAATTCCGCCACGTAGTATTGACTTTTCAGCATGTCCCGACGATTTTCCGACGCTGTTCATTCCATTTCTGTTCGAGGCAGGAAGAAATCGGTCAGTTTTGGTACTCGCAATGACAGACGACGTCATTCAGAAATTCCAACTGCAACTGATGAGGATAGTCGTAACCTTCACAGCCTCAAACCTCCATTGGTCAGTTCTTTGCTTATTTAATAACTAAGCATAGAGATAGAGCTCTAGTGGTTAAAGTCACATGGTGTGGGGCGTGGCCATTGATCGAATGTCATTGGCCGGTGCTGTTTTCAACCTAGCGCATAGCAATCCATTGTAGCGATGCATTGACCTCGTTCCAGAGACATGTCATAATCGTCATAATCAATATATCGATTTCCAGACTCGAACATGAAATAGATTACCTGATTATACAGTTGTAGCTACATGTTTATCTCTGTCTATAAGCCAAAGTTATATGTAAGCTGTACGTACTACTGGTAACCAGGAAAAATGATAATAATCGTTTTAGAAGGTGTCGCTTTCTCTACCTACAACTACTGTAGTTAAAGCCACATGTGTACACGAGGAGCACAACGGTTGTTGTGCGCGTAGTGTAAGTTAGCGATTTCGCGTGACACGTGTGACGATCTGCCCCTCCGGTTCGACCGAACTTTCCATTGTTTTTTGATTTTGCTTCTGCATGTATTGTGTTTCTAACTCAACTGTGTTAATTACTGTAAAATGGGCATGCGTGTTTTATAGATATTGATTACCTAAAAATCTGGAACTAACTGCTAACAGACTGTAACGAAACCAGTGCTCCTAATCACTGATACCTGGCCGTTTTAGAAAGGGATTAGAGTGCTCAGCAAAGCTTAGAGAGAAATCGATAAAATCAATAAAATTGGTGCCACCATGCGGAATGGTTATGATATTCACGATCAATACTTTCAAGTACCCTGTGTGAAATTTTTTAAAGGAGTTTTTTGCTCGTTACTTAGGTTGTCGATGTGCAGACTACCTCAAATAATTGTCGGATCTGCTGCATAGTGCGCCTGAGAAGCGCTGCGGGACCCCAATGAAGGATTCGGTAAGGGGCCTGCTCCTTATGATCACCCACGCTTGCTGGTGAAGCAAATTCCCCAACAGGATCCAGGCAATTTGTGGAAATTTTCTGAGCGGAGCCTGATCTAGTAGTTCTTCGCGATGCATCAGATATGCTAGGTGCTCTGTTCATACTTCATCGCGACACGATCGTCGCGCTCTTTAAAAACTGTTCGGGAGTGGTTGGTCTTAAGTGGAAACATGTGAGATGCGACGTCGCAGATCCCCATCGCGTGCATTTCACCCTTATTCTTTCAGAAATCATAATCCAAGTGTCCCGTTACCCCCGTTGCCGCCATCGCGACGCCGCCGCCTCGTGATGAAGTATAAACGCCGTAATACCTTATATTTTGAGAACCCTGCACTTTTACTGCTGCTAAAAACCGAGCTCACTGAACTATGATAATGTATTTAGTTTTTTTCAGAGAATCAGGACGAAAAATCCTCTCAACTAATCATTACCTTTACTACTGTGTCAAATCTTACAAATTCACCTCTTTGCAATCACACCATACTCACTAGACTCATATTCATTTATTTTTTTAATAATACACCAGCATGGTGTACCTGATCATACAAACAACACAGTAAAACAAATGAAGAACCGGTACATATGTATGAAGTTTTCCCTCATTCAATACTGAATCAACGCTCTTTATTTGCATCTTGTCTTGGATCCAAGGTGATGCATGTACTTTTACAACCCCATTCGCGCGCTGTCCCTCAGTCGAATACTAACCCTCTGGAATGTGACCGATTTTCCAAGATTTCTAACATGACAGTATCGCTATTGTATGAAGTCTTCTCAAGTAACGCATGTTTCTACACCATTGTTCATGCTGAATGTGCATGAGCAAGATTATTCTGGAACTTCATGCTTTACTGAGAAAGATTGGCGATTCAGCAATGCTGAAATGGAATATAATTTTCTAGGGAGAATATTTCAGTGCATGTTTCAGGTAGAAAAGCGAAAGATGAGACGGCTTTCGGAGATCATTTCCGAGTGGGATCGACCATCACGAACCTCACTTTCACACATGTATACGTATGCACGACGTGAAAGCGTGTACATCGCCAGGAAGAAATTGGCCGGACTGAAAGTGAGGATTTTACGATTTTCTCGCTCTATTCAACCGTGAAAAAGGGACAATATTCTAGGATTGGGCTCTGGATCTGTTGGCCAAACTAAAATCCAAACAAGGAATGGCGATTCGCCGGGAAGCTCGAGCTACTAAACTTGTGGCAACTGTCATGGGTATATACTTGTTCTGGAAGCACTCCCTTAAAATGACCTTAATTACCTTCACAACCTTAATTCGTCCTGTTATAGTGGTCTTCCTCGTCTGTTGGTTGCCATTCTTCACGTTGAACATGATCAAAATCTACAAACTCATCTACAACTCTTGGCCAGTGGATTTGGAGATTTGGTTCCATTGGTTCACCGCTCTTGGATACCTTAACTCATCGTTGAACTTCTTTATCTACTCTACTATAAATCCTGTAAGTCCTGGAAACCTACATCTTACCCATGGACAGTGAAGGATTAAATTTTCCAGAAATTCCGCCATTCCTTCAGAAGGATACTAGGATTCCGTCGATCCAAACGACGAAAAGAGAAATCATGGATGCAACCACCTAAGGAGAGCAGCAAGTATGTCTGGCATGGAGCTTGTAGAACGTAGAAGCAGTGTTGTTTAACCAAGCATGTAACTTTGCCGCGGAAATAATCGCAAGTGTTGCGAATGCCGTGCGCAAGTCGCGAATCACAGAAACTCGAAAATCCTGATTCCGGCATATTCAAAATAGCCAAAGTTGACCTATGAGATTAATTTTGTCTTGAAATTATTTTGAAAAACTGAGAAACTGAATGGACCGTCCAATCAGAGTAAATTTAGCCGACTTATCAAGACTTTCTTGTATGCAGATAGGACCTGATCGCAGGACATGAGATTCCTTCAAGGATTTTCCATGGAATAGGTCTCAGAAGTCAAATTTTGCCGTTTTGGACATCCCGTTGTCTAGTCACAGAGGACATCATATTACTGTCATCTACATATTTCTACGCTCAATCGTATCCTCTATCGTTTTGGATATGAGGGAAAGCTACAGTAACCGGCTTTCTGCACGTTCAAAATCCCGCCCGTTGAAAATTCAAAATTGGCGCGCTGAATATTGAAAGTGCACTCAAAGCCGACGCTTCAAGTGACCTCAACTTTCGTGACATAATGAAATAATTTTTATGCAAAGTAAAATTTGTGAAAAAAAACTGTATATGGGTTATAAAAAATGTATGTAATAAACTTCCCTTAACGTAAGCCTACTTCATCGTAGCAAAGGTAATTTTAAACTTGTTAATTTTCCAGAGGTCCAGTAAAATGTGGCTGTGGGTTCGACAAAATTGTGAAGGTCCCCATACGAAGGGTTAGTTCAGTTGGGTGAGTTGATGTGTACTACTCAATTTTTAGCAAAGTAGTTGCTTTAAAATTAGAAATTTTATTCCTTTACATATTAAATAGAGTACCATAATCAAATTTCGCATCATCTGCTTTTCTGCAGTAGCACATATGTAGTTATCTATATGTACAATGCCGGCCAGTCACTCTTGCATCACGGAATACCGCCCATCTGGTTTGCCGCGCTGCACAGCCTACGCGATGCGGCGGACTAAACGGGCGGCATTCTATGATGCAAGAATGGCTGACCGCTACTGTACGTACAAGTTTCTGCCATAAAATAATTTTAATACTATTGTTTTCGTGTTGTGTGCATGAAAATGAGAACGTGCACCAAACACCGTACACTAATCCTTCTTGCACATCTTAGGTCATCTGATTCGAAGGCAGCAAGTGCATCACAATCACCGCCATTTAGTGTAAAAAGGTGACGGATGACGTCTGTAGATGCTACCTGCTCTATATCTTTTTGACATGTTGTTATTTTTAGTTGATTAATGGCATTGCTAATCTTTCGTGCTTCCTAGTGTCCTATTTCGTGAATTGCACGCTAGCATAGTTTAGTTATCAGTAACATCTTCATAGGATGTAAGGGTAGTTGTGGTGTTAAGCCATGTCTAATCCAGAATTGTTCCAGGCCATTGGCTAACCGAAAGGTTTCGATGCAAAAACCGGAGATCGTTATCGACGAAATCTCGCCGAACCGGGTTTCGATCTCGGCCGGAGGCAACACGACTTTCAGGTGAGATCCGTACTGCTAGATAAATGCCTTTGTGGGTGGTCTGGATGCCAAACTTTCCAATTGTTCGAAAAATACTCCTGAATATTCGTGAGATCAAAACTTTATGGTATCGATAAGTGTTTTGTTAAAAAATGAGCCTGATGTTAAGGACATGTCCAAATTATCCTCACTTTTCTAATTTTGTCAGATATCCTGGAAGTTTTTTTTTTAGGACAAGGCAACCTACATAGAATTTGCTTCCAGGGCAGGCTTCCTGAGTATGCTTTCTAATAAAGTTACAGACTTCTAATTCTTGAAATTTCCAGCATGACGTAAAGCTTCCCCCCTAATGAAAGTGTTGGGACCGAAACTCTTCCTTGGGCCATTTGTAGAAGAAGGTTGAAATGCACGTCCAGAATTTCATAGGTCTATGGAGTGTGTCTTGCTCGCCTACTAATAATCCACAGATCACCTGCATGAGTCTTGGAATCATCTTAAGTCTTTCCAACTGAGCAAAAACAACAAAAACATTGCGTTGCTTCTGAGTTACCATCCATGAACTCGGAATGAGGTGCTGGTTAGGAAAAATAGGGACGATACCACTGTCGCACGATCGGACAGTTCAGACTTTTGCTCCGTCCTTTTGTTGTTTTCACCCTTCGTTTTATAAATATGGGCCCACAGTGCAATCGCAGAGAAAATGACAGACAAAATCACATTAATGTCGGTAAAAGATGTTGAATGCACCAGTCACACAACAGAGGCACCGCCCCTTCCTCCTATAATAATAACTTGTCGTCTTTTTAGGGTAGTTTCGAAAATGTCAGTTTTTTGCGTGCAATGTAGTTATTTTTTTGTGTTACCAGAGACATTTCACTATTCTAAGGATCTAAAAATAAGCATAATTCTAGGAGATCCTCAGACGACTGCATCAGAAGATCATCATCGGAAATCATTGGAGGTATAGTGCTCCCATCGCAGAGCAGTAGTGATAAACGGAGGTAAATAAAGACCAGTTTTTTTCACAGCATTAGGTGCAACATGGCTGAATGAAGGCATATAAAAATGGTAACCAATTAACTTAATGTTCTCCAGGGGCTCGGGAATGTCCAACAGTTCCGCATCACTGCATATCCACGAGACACGGATGACATTTGAAGCGATGGTACACGACCAGGTGGATGTTGAAATATTCGTTTAAAGGTCAGGACAGATAATTAGGGAACAAATTTGAAGTGGCTTCCAAATATATTGAAAAATGCGTTCAATTCTAGTTTGGTTTAGTTAAAGTACATCCAGATTTTTTCAGGAAAACATGCTTGGAGTTTAACGCAATAATGAAGCACTAGCTTCTGCGCCATTGTGCCCCACCACTTCCTTGAACCCCTTCCATACTTCAGGTAAACTAGTCACTTTGCATAGGATTTCTCTACATATGTTAGAATACGACTTCTGTTGACTCAAATCCTACTTATTGATACAAGAATTCATTTTTCTGGATCCTGTAGAAACGCGAGATTTTCCTGGTGCAGCCGTATTTGTACCTCCTATGTCTTCCGTACCTCTTGTAAAAACTCGTTTTTTTATTTTGATTTAGCTGGACCTAGTAAAGGATCTACATTCTTACAATTATTTATTCATTTTGGAACGATCTCATCGAAATCACTCACTCGGGTCAAAGTTTCCTATCGGTTACGTGCGTCATATTTGTATTATTGTGTTTATTTACTTGATTTCGTTACTTGTTCTTGTGTGTGTTTGTAATTGTACTGAAATCGAATAAATGTTGTTGTTATTATCCCCGTGAATCATTCAAAAATTTCACTTTGCTAGAAAATTGTTGAGTTCGGGAGTTCTTATCGCCTAGGGATGGTTTGTTCATTCGGCTTGGCTTGAAGTCAGTATTTATGGCAGAGATTATTTTCAAATTCTTATTATCTTTTATAGTATTATCGAATTAAGTGTAGAAACGAAAACTTGCTGCCAATATTCGAGTGGTAAACGCTAGACTCGTTAATTACTCTAATTAGTTGAGATTTTTAATAAATTCCAAATTCATATTGAGTACCCAGATTTTTGATTGTTCACTTTTCATGGTGGAGGGAACCCAGTGTACTGTGTTTGCCAAGTTACTCTCTACATAATATTGATTAATATGTACACATATATATTTTTTAGATGCTTGTCCACTAATTATTGGCGGTCTGAACTCACCTGATCTCAGACCACCCACGGACCACCCACGGAATTTTGTGAATAATCCGACAATTTCACTCTCGAATTTCCCATGCAAAATCCACATTTCTCCGCGAAAATGAGGTTCTTCCAGGAGATTGTGCAAAATTCCCATATTATAATATGTGGATAATCTACGTAACTCATTCACGCACTTCCTATGGAAATTCCATATTTTTCCTCAAAGAAAGCGATTTTTCCACAAAACTCTGCTGTTTGGCATTTCCGAATGATCGATTATTCAAAACATTCAAATGTAAGCTTTTTCGGATGGTCGACATTTCGAATCTTTTCACGCCTAGTGAATAATCAACAAATCTCGTCTACTGACTCATATTTAGAACAACTCAAATTGCGAGCCCTTTTGAACAGTTGGTGTTTTGAATGAGTCGAATTTGATTTATTCGAAACTCACCCGAGCAGAATGGCTGTCGAGTAGAAAGTGTTTAACTAGTGTACATCTCTTTTTCATTGCCTTTCTTCTTCCACGTTTCCAGATTCTGATCTGGTTGGCCTCTTAAGTCGGAGCAATTCTAGTTTTATAGAGAAAAATCTGTGTATTTTAGAAACATGTCAGCCTCCCTTGGCCTTATACTTGATTATTTTCAAAACATTAAAGAATGCGAGAAAAAGAGAAAAATCCACGTTAAAACCAAGGACAACGGAACTATCCGTGGGTCGTTGTTATAATAAATCGAAGTAGTCGATAGCGTCCATAGCGTTTTCTCTTTCTTTCTCCAGTCTTTCACTACAAAATGAATAGGAACAACTTAGGTCCTGAAAAATTCTGGAGACAATAGCTTACTTCGTCTCCGTCTAGACAAAGCATTTTATGCTTGGCCCTTTTTCGGTCTGGACTAATCGGCGCACTATGTTGTACTATAGTAATCCTTGAGTGCTCGATCCTTGAGTTCAAATGACATACGAACAAATAGGTCGGAGGAAAGGGTATAATTAGCGCAATAACTGCCGCTTCCTCTACATCTTCCTAAAATAGTATCGGGGCACTATCCATATACTATCGATGTAAGAAAAAAGTCTGGAAAATCCAAGCTGCGTGATTAGCCACTATCTTTGAGTTTTCCTTGCGCCCATCTAACAAAGAGGTGACCAGTTGCGAGAAATTTCACCTCCATAATGAAGAAGCTTTTCCCTCACTCGAGAGAGTGAGAGAGACAGAGACAGAGACAGAGACAGAGACAGAGAGAGAGCGAGGGAGAGAGAGCGTATCAAGGACAATCTACTATTTTAAAAACTAAAAAAAAACTATTTTGCGAAGCAAAGAGGGGGTTTTCCAAACCAACCAAGCTTATTTCATGAACATGGGCCTAGATGCATCATTGAAAGGATAGGTAATTTTATGCCCATGGGTATGATTACCCATGAATAGCAGCTGCGCATAAACAACATCACGCATGGGTAAGCGTTCTGATTGGTGCCAAGAAAGTGGTAAGTTTGAGTACGTTAACATGTTTATAATATGTGATCTCAACCATGTATCCATTACATGATTCTTATCCTGTTGCGATCCAGATAATTCTGTAAATAGCATGAATTCGTGGATAAGCGGTTATAAAGCATAAAGTTTTATATCAGTAATAACAATGAAATACACCAATTCGTTGATATCCACGGTTAGGATGTGCATTTTAGGAGTCCACTATCACCATTTTTTGAAAGCAGATAAGGCATGTGCGGAAGTAAAATTTTAAATCACGTAAAACGTAAAACTGAAGACGGAAGACCAAAAATGGGGAAAGCGTAAAACGGAAAACGGAAAATTCCGCATAACCCTGGTGCTGAACCTCCTCTACAATGCTGATAACAAAATTATAGCTAATAACAGTTCGAAGTTCTACTAAATTCTGATTTTCCAGAAGAATCTGTACAACTAAACACCTGTACCCGTTGGGATTGCATTCCTAGTAGCAAAATTGAGCAAAATCTCCGAAGTGCAGATAAAGAACGTTCTGTGAGGTTCTGCATAAGTTCTCTCATAGTTCATCTTCTTGCTAGCTGAATGCTACAAATAATTTACACCATTTCTAAGAAATCCGAAGATATCAATTAAGGAAGGGCTGATAAGTGAGGCTTGCTTACTAGTTGTCATGGGAAAAGAATTACGTACATATGCTGTGGAATGTTCTCATAGAATGTGTTCAGAAGTTAATTAATTCATGTTCACTAATTTCTCTAGTGCATGAAAATTTTCAGCAATGTTCGGAAGATTTTGAAACAAGGATTCCGCTCCGACACATACATATTTCCGCTCCCTCCCAGAAGAACAACAATAGTGTTGGTTTTATTTTGTTACTCCTTTCTAGTGTTTCCTTTAGACAGCATGATGGAAAAAATAAACAAATAAACAAATAGATGGAAGTAAAAAGACTCGAATTCGCGGAATTATTCAACTAAATAGAACAAACTAAAAGATGATAAAAACTTGCAACAAAATTGCCGAAATTTTGAAACACTTGTATGAGAGCATTTCTCATACTTCGGGTAAAATCGTAGCCACGATTTTTTTTTGTAAAAAATCACCGTAGAGATATATAGAGTACTCGTTCAGATATGCATTTGTGTATTGATATTTATTATTACATGGATTATCCATGCGAACAGCAACCAACGTTGCAAGTACAATAAATTGACCCGACTTTATCTGAGGAGAATACAACGAATTAATGGGATCACAGGCGTCTCACCACCATACTTTAGAATGAACTTGGCTTAGGAGGAATGAGTTGTTTCTTTTTTGCTGTTTTTGAAGTTCAGTTTCAGCACGGTTTGCGAAAAAGTAATACCTAACATTGCTTTTCGCCTTAGGAATTAGTACTTTGCAGGAACCTCCCCTACTGCTTGACGCTCTCCTTTTGAACAGCTTATTTGGCCTCATTCCTATACATCCATGGAGTATTTTGTAGGAGATTATAAAAACAAATATTCTTTTTTCGGACGGCTAAGGGATTTCGTATGTATTGTGCTCAGATATGCAGAATTTCCTCGACTTTACTCACATGTACTTAACACATGTTCACTGTAAAGCGCTCTAGCTCACATTCACATAGAAAAATAGTACCCTCAAAAGGAAAACAAAAAAAGCTAAATACAACCCAAGGAAGAACCTCTCGTCCCTTGGCTCTATTGTCTATCGTGCGGTTAATCCTGAAGGATGTTTAGCATAGCAATCAGGCTATATGATCAAGATCTTCGAGACGCGTTGCACTACGGGAACCATTGTTAGCTGGCGGTCATTAGCCCGTAAGCTGTTGCGCCGCTTACCGGATGCTTACGTATCCTATCTTCAATGATCATGAACTATCCTTGGTACCTGCGTTACATTCTGGCTTACCTACCCTTGTTCCCGTTGATTTCGTTGTCAAAACATTAAGCATAATTACTTGACTTTTGAAGCCTATGGCAGGACCGACTTTCTAGTGCTTCTGCACCAGAAGTGGTATTTTTGTGGTTGCTTCGTAATTCATGTGTAGCTGGGTAGCTTAGAGAGTGCGTCTGTGACTTTGCCTGCAATTACGGCCGCGACAGGGTGTTGACCACCTAACCAACTGTTTTGATCTATTAGGTTGGTGCATAATTAATGCGGTTTTTTTTTGTTCTAGTGATTTGTTGAGGCTCTATGCGAGATTCCTTCCTGTTGCTTACTACAGACACAGAGTCGGTTAGGACTGGAAAAAAGTGAAATTCAAATTTAGTCGGTTTTCCCAACATTGAAAATTTTGAATCTACCTATGTAATAGATCGAGGCAAGAAATGGAACACTATGCCTCAACACATTCTCGAGTATTGTTCTGACGACCCATTCTACGCTCAAGAAACGGTTTTTATTTTTTTATCGATAGTAGTTTTCGCATTTTTCTACTTGCATATGTATTTGAGCCAAATCTAAAAAATATTGTTCTTTCGCCTGTTATTGGAGAAGTCATGGATATCAACTACCTGCATTCATTACAGTCATCAAGCTGCAGTTATTATTAATTGTTAATTATATTCCCTGTTATGCAATGGACACTACAGCGCAATTGATTCTTCTCCATAAGTGTCACAGATAGATAGAACATTTCAGGACTACCTTTCCTTCATGATAAAATATTCAACACCTCTCGCGGATGCCTCAGGACTCCTACGCCTCGCTTTGTTCATTTTACTACTCATATCAGCTGTACGATGGCAGAAAACTTATGACGATATAAAGGAAATCATTCTTAAGGAAAGATTTCTGGCTGATGAGAAGTAAGAATTAAATCTAAGATTGTAAATATGTGGGGATGTAATTAAAGATCATTACAGGCTAAATTCGTATTTGATGGAGAAGCTCGGATCAAGTGAGCTGGAACGAGCACGATATACCTTCATTAAACTTTGCCAAACAGTATCTAATTGTGGAATAGTACCACCTTTTATCCATTATGAGAGCAGACAAATGGTGGGGACCCTTGGAAAAATTTGTTTTCTTTATAATAGTGACATTTTTAAAGATCGCGCCAAAGTACCGTACAGCAAGCTGTGTAATCTACAAAAATATGTCTACTATTCTGACGTCAATTATGTGCTATCTCTACGATGTATCAGCCTATCAGAAAAATGTCCCGGATCTCACAAGGGATACGTATTCAAAACGGTGAGCTTACTAGTATTTTTCAGAAGCGTTGCCTTATTTTATGAGCAGACGGAGAGGGTGTTTCATAGAGACCACGTATAAAAGTGAGACGCAGGAGTAAATGCAAAATTATTGAACTAAGCTGTCAAATCAATATGTAAACTAAATCGATATGGTTTTAACTACCCCCTAGCAAACAATTGATGATGAATGTAGGAATTCAGATTCTGCAGAGGAAGAAACGAATATGACTCGATTCGAGTTCTGGATTCATTCCGAAACACCACTTCAGCGACTGAGCAGCCGTGGCTCAATATAATTGTGGTACGCGATCCGCTCGATCGATTCCTTTCTGCATTCATCAACAAGTGCATACGGTAATTCATTCGTTGATAGCGGCCTATTTCGTGATTTTC
Organism: Ancylostoma caninum; assembly: GCA_037903475.1. Taxonomy (NCBI): domain Eukaryota; kingdom Metazoa; phylum Nematoda; class Chromadorea; order Rhabditida; family Ancylostomatidae; genus Ancylostoma; species Ancylostoma caninum. Next base: position 437,785 of record JBAJFG010000034.1, on the reverse strand, counting down.
ACGTGCACCTGCACGAAATTATTCTACACATCCAGTGAAACAACACGTCCAAATGCGTGCTACAATTGTGGTCACGATATTCAGTGTGTAATGGAAAGACAGTATGAGAGACTAATGGGTGGAGCTCAGAAGCCTTCCATTGTTCATACCGTTGAGGATGCTCATTTTGCTCCTCAAACATGGTAAACTCAACTTTAATCTTATAATATGTTGCAATCAACAATTATCGATTGAGGCATTGCGAGTTACGAGAGAACTTTCGGAAGTACAAGATAGTCAAGTACACTGGATTTAACACCAAAGAAATGCTCGATGAACTTGAAGTAGAGTTTAAACTTCGAGGAGTAGGACAGGGTGTCATCGATGACATACGGGATAAGGTTGGTTACACTTGAAGAATTTACTCGATTTTTCACATTATTCGCTGTTTTGTACGATTTTTTATTGTAATAGTAACCACCCTCAGTAGATTTCGTTACGATGGGCCCACTCGCACGCGCCGCACCACCTGCGTTTTGGCGCTCTAGTGGTCTGCGTGTCCTCAGATTCCATTGATATCACCGTTTCCATTCCACACTTTTTTTGAAAAGGCGCGTACGATCGGATTAAACCCATTGAAGTCTAATACACATACTGTGTACTGCTTTTATGGAGTCGTTAGCGAATAAGGAGTGAGGATCTGTGAGTTTATAGCAACTGCTTCGCGTCACTTAGAATCCAACGAGACGCCAAGTTACACTCACTGGAGAACCAGCGGTTACTTGAGTTGAGCTTGCGTCGCGGCTGCTGTTTAATAGTGCATACGCACTAAAACAAAGTGAGAAATTCAGAAGCCCGAATTTTCGACTGCGAAGTTTGTCATCGAAACAGCGTAATTTGGCACATCGTTGGACGATTTGGTTGCTCGATTGTTGCAACGATTGCAAACAACTTCCGCTGCAACACGTGGACTATTGCACTAATTGCACTATTCGTCAACAACGCTCAGGCGACTTGAAGCGCGATAAGTATTGATTGCCGATGGCACGTACATACAGCGCCAGCGATACCCCGCCTAAAATCGATTGTTATCGCAATCGATGTCGCCCGCGACGGCTTCGGAAGGTGCTATACCTCGCGCATACTATAACCACAGCATAAATATAAAAGAGACTCATGTCTGTTACGTTCTAGCAGAAGAAAAGTCGGTAGTATGACCACATCTATACTCCATACTTTAGGTACTCGGGAAGCGAACTTTTCACTCCACATACAACAGCTATAAACGGGTTTTCTATGAGAAGCAAGTGCGATCTTCACCATATCTCATGACTTTGCTGGTAAAAATGTTTTACTATGATTACTTGTTGTTTGGTTATCCGCTTCCGCAAATTTTTTGAAAGCTATCCAAGTTGTTGCCATATTGTAAATATTTGTTAATAAAGTTTGAACATTCAAAACAATCTCAACTCCACTTAACATGGAACAACAAGTTTCAGGAACCATTTATTAGGGAGGAAGCACAGTAAACGATATGGAGGTGTATATGCAGAACTAACAATCAACAATAACAACAACAACGCAAAAAAAAACGCAATACAAGAAGTAACAATCCACAAAACTGAAGATTTACAATGCCTTCCACAAAAAAAATCAATAAAACGAAAAAAAAAACTTCGCTGTTACATAGCACAACAACGAAATTTGATGTAACATAGAAACTCTTCATAAAATGGTCCAACAACCACTTTTTAGCAGAGATCAAGAACTATGAAATCTGCATGGAAAAATCCACAATCTTCAGCAACAACTATACCAATCTTCTCTATAAAACTCTTCCCTTTTTCCTTAACACTTTCAGTTTATTCTTCTTCTTATCATCAATCCTCTTTTGAAGGTTTTCTTTCCGTTTTTCTTGTTTCTGAACATTATTTAATCTTAGTATAGTGGACCAGTCCCTTGAAAGTCAAGATAAATAAAAAATAAGTAGTAGGATTGAACTCACCTTCGATTTTTCTCGTTCCAAATTCATCTCCCTCTTAGACCAGTTCTCTTTTCTCTTTTCTTTCATTTTCTCTTTGCGCTTCAATCCCTTTTTCAGCAGTTCTATATTATCCTGGAAAAATAGTTCAGATAATGAAGAGAAGATGTGATCTTCGATTTCTACAACTCAATTTCAAAATTTTCAGGACCGATAAATATGAAACTTAGTGGAAAGCTGAAAGCATAGTTCGAGACAGTGGAAAGTATAAAAGATTGCATAGTTCACACAAACCTTCACTTTGACACCTTGAGCCTTATTCACAGCACGACTCCATTTAATGTCATCTTCGAATTCCGCAGCCTGCTCCGGTGCTGCTTCTCGCAGCTTTTCCAGCTTTTCCTCCCTCTTCTCAACCTGTAGAAAAATTTTTGTTATCAATTGGAAATACTTTGCAAAGTAACGCAAATTTACCTTATTTATAAGCGACTTGTAATCTTTCCCAGTGAATTTCTTCTTCTTCTCTGATGTTGTGAGCTAAAATTCATCAGAATATGGGCTCAGCAGTCAAAAATTCAACGCAATTCTCCTACCCTCTTTTTCTTGCCGTCAGATTTTACGAGGAAATCGAACTTGGAGAAAGATACGGCCTCAGCGGTCTCATCCTTCGACGCTTCTTGCTTCATTTCGTTCTTCACTCTGAAATAAAATTCGGATGAAACTTCTTAAAAATAAAGGAAGTCCCTGTACAACTCACTTTGTCTTCCCATCAACTTTCTGCTTCTTCTCTTCAGCTCTTCTTTGCTTCATTTTCATTTTGCTCATACGTCGCTTTAGCTTCCGCTCCTGTTCGAATTTCAGCGCAGCGGATGGGTCGGACGATGCCTTCTTTTTACTTTGACGATTTGCTGCAATAACTGCTATGAGGAGGCTGCTCCCAGCTTGAACGGTAAAAAGTAACGATCCGTGCCCTTTCGCACCAGCTTGTCCCAAAAACAGTGGCCGCAATCAAATAGTGAAGTTTTGGTATTTCATAACTCTACCAATTTAGAAACTAAATAGGTAAAATTTGAACCATTCTAAAGTTCAAGACATGTATCACCCATTTTCTAACACCACTTCCTTCTTTATTCCGAAGAAATATCTCCACCTCGATCTGAATTACGCGCCTTGGAATGCGTGGCTCAAAATGGCTATTATTTTTGAGACAACCTAATAATTTCTATTCCACATTTGCGCGCAGTCATTAGAACCTAATTTCTTCAGCAAAGTTCTCTTTATTTATACATTGAACAAAATTAGCTAAATTAACCGTTCAATCACACCTTTCATGGCTTTCAACTTCTCCTGCAATTTTCGTATAGCCAATTCACGCTGTTCCAACACATCAAGTGACTGCTCCTTGGTAGCGCACTCGATTGGTTCCTGGAACAAACCAATTAGAAGATTGCATCGTCCGTTAACAAGGAGAAAGAGCGCGAATATCTGCTCACCACGGTAAATTTCGATTTCTTCGCTTCAACTTCCTCAGAGATAGGTGCAGGGCGCTTGTGTGGTTTTTGCTTCGGAGTCGTGTTCTCCTCTTCGTCTGTGGTATCGTCGTCGTCATCATCAGAGTCAGGGTCAACCGCAGTAATATTTCCTGTAGAAGAACTCACTTCTTCCTGGAGTTGCTTGGTAGGGTTCCTAAGAAGATTACAATGTGATTCTTTAACAACAAAAAAATACACTGGTTGCAGATAAAGTAGTTTTAACGATAGCACCCATGGAGACTTTCGTGTTAGAGACTTCGCTGCATTTCGAAGCGTCAAGGAAGGCAGAGCTAATAGTCAATGTTAGACCTGAGCAAAACATGCGACATCCAAGAAATAGATGCGCTTCTCGTGCGTATGAAGGCACGAGTGAGCGCTCATGCGATGACAAACGTAGGTCCCAGCAAGAAGGAAGAATCGATAGCCACATACATAGCGCTCAACGAAAAATGGTCGTCAACCGTAAACTGACGCGTGGTTAGGCAGCGCGGCCAAATGAAGCATTTATGGTCACCCCATTAACCCAACTATATTCACAGGTAACTAATCATTCTTTTTGTTCTTTTTAGTTCCTTTTTAGTTGAGTATTGCTAGCAGCTGTTTGCACGTTTTAAACGTGCCCTCTTATCTTAGAACAAGAAATTCCCGTGGATGCTGCCTTTGATTTAATTAATTACCTTGAAGCAGACTTTTGTTGAAAAACGGGAGCCTCCTCCTCATCCGATTCATCGCTGGACTCACTTTCTGCTGTTTTGGCAAAGTCTTGCAGAGGTTTCTGAACGTCAGCAGTCACGAAACATAAATACACAGAAGGTAAGTAGAAGGATAAAATGTGCGAACTTAAATTGTAAAACTTCCAATGCATTGGGAGACTTGTGCCACAACTAGGAATTATACAGAACATTCTGACGAACAAAAAGAACGAACAACATACCTAGTGAACAGAAAAAAAGGGAGGTTATAAGCCTATTTTATGTAATGACCCATTACACACCTTTTCCACCTTCTTGCTCTGTTCTTTCTCCTCTTTCTTGACACCATTTTCTTTTGACTTGGGTCGAGCAGGAAGGGATACCTAGAAAGGCGCCAGATCTCCCACTAGATTACCATGACCAGAAAAGCCCCTGAATACCTTTTTAGGCTGAACATCCTTCACAGAACTCGCACCGAGGAGGTCAATCACTTCCGATACCCGCCGACATACTCCACCAACAGCTCGGGCCACTTGTTGCTTCTTACTGTTGCTTAAAGTTTTCTTTTCCTCTGAAGCAATCAGCGATCAACGGTCATTATCATGGAAAAATGTAAGCTCAAAAACAAACACACTTGCAGTCAGTTGTTGGTTTACTATCCTATGCTTTCTTTGACGTAGTTTCTCGTGAACATCGGCACTGAAGCCCCACGTTGATATTGGAATTAAATCACATATGCTTCGAACCTGAAAACATGCGAAGCACTTACAGTAACATCGTAATTACTCACAAGCAACTCCAGAACTTGCCTTGTCTTCAATAGAGGCTATCCTTGTCAATAATGCTACGTCCGCTGCTGGATCTTCTGCGGTCATTTACTAAATTATAAAATGAGTACATAAAAGGAATATATATCGATTTGGAAAGAAGGATGAATAGCAAGTAGCTTCGGCGAAGTACGGGGTTGAACCCACCAAAACAGATAGCAGTCCGTGATCAAATAAAAATACTTTATGAGAAACAAAACAATACAATACAATATAAAAACATGTGCAACTCGTAGTCCTAAACTAGAGCTATTGTCAATAACTTAAAGGCTGTTGTGGCACAAGAAAAAAAGAAAAACAGTAAACAAACGGAATTAGTCTTGTTCTAAAGCTGCATCGAAGCCAGCACTTCAGAAGTGAGCAAAAGAAAAAACAACAACCTTTTAGAAAAGGATAAATCCTTTACCTAATAAAATCCTATGGATAACCATCTAGGAAATCGTATCACTTCGAGGACTAGAAAGGTGTAAAATCATGAGCAAAGTTCGCTTGCAAAACTTTATAGGAAGCCTGGATTTTCTATGGATTGCAGAGAAATGATCTCATTTTCCTATATTTCTAATTCCTCTGATGTACTCTTTCTTTCAAAAGACTAGACGACAAGCAAAAAGAAATGCAGCAGCATGTTTCCGTCACCGCAGGAACGTGATGCAGTGCATTGCAGGAGAAAAAAGGGGCGTTGCTACTGCTCTACAATTGGCCCACTCAAGCGGCCATCACGCCTTCTACCAGCAAATCATCCACTGTGTAGCTGTTTTTCTATAATGGCGTTAGACCTGAAGCCCGATAAGTTGGGCACACAAAGGCGAGACAAGGACCAATCATAGAAGGAACGACCAATAATAGAACAGTGGCGACACCCATTTTCTCCCACGATTCACTAGACTCGAGAGATCGGCATTTTCTGTCGTGTCTTCGGGTTCAGCGATATGACTCCCAAGTTTCCATATACATGCGATCACCAGTAGGTATCAACCGGCTTAAATGACTAACAAAATGTATGAAGGAACAACCTATCCTATGCTCTTACAGCTACTCCAGTCTCGTACACGTATTACATGGCCATCTATTAAAGAATAAACGATCATGAGGGATTCGCATATCATGAGATCAGTTAGAAACACATCCTAATCTAAAACACAGTATCTGTAACTACATTACGTGGACGAGAAACAATGAAAAAAAAAACGCAAACAAGAGAACTCAATACCATAAGTAATTATCAAAGCTACCATGAAAACTCTGCGCTGTAATCGATGCGTATCTGACCAATTACACAGAAACGAAGGGGTAACTGGACAAAGAATATAATTTAAAACCTAGGTCTAGCAAATCCTACGAAAGAAATGGTGAAACTTTAGGCCGGAATGAGTTCCGTGCCAAGCCGTGTGCGAACAGCCTCAGTTCGATTTTCCAGAATGATCCAGACATCTTCCGCTAACGCATCAACGGTTGTATACCGGACACGTTTTGGATTGAAAATGTCCACCACAAACTGGGTGATTTGTTCCTTAAATAATTCTGAATAGTCAGGCAACAGCCGTGAAAGGAAAACACTATCACTTTGCAATTTAAAATTCATAGCCTTCATATTATCCCGTTTTAGTCTTACTTAATCACAGTCGGTCAATCACTTTTGCAACACAGAATGCCGCCCAGCTGGTCTGCCGCGACGCAAAGGTGGTGCGACGCAGCGGTATTCTGTGATGCAAAAATTATTCACAGGCACGGTGGGGTGTGTTGTATTGTGAGAAAAATGTGGCGTTACTTCTGTCGTACTATTAGCTCGATCAAACAACCATCCTGTTTTTTTGTGGAACTCGTTTGGTATTCACGCATAAAAACACTAAGGAAAAAACCAAACGGGGAGCTGATATAAAAGAATGGGAAAGGCGTTTGATTAGACCAATCACAGAACGGTGGCAACGCCCCGTTTTCCCTCATTATACAGATACGTTTTCCCTCACCACAACCAGTTCAAGTAAGAGCGAAACTAACCTAAATTAGTTTAGCATTCACTTTTATATTTCATCATCTTCTTCTTATGTTTATAGAACGTCGCTCATTTCTTTGATGCATATGTAAATAGGAGAAGAACAAAACATTTTCAAAGTAAACGACTTACCTTGAAGTATTGACACAGCTCTCCTATACGTGGGTCCGTCCCAAGGAATCCAAGTGTGATAGCCGGTGACACAGCCTCAGATACATTATAAATATGAGCAATAAATCCATGCTGATCCTGCATTGAAAATAGAACAAGTAGTCTCAGAAAAGAAAAAGTACAAAGATGGGAAGAATCACACGTTTCTCCTTGAAAATACAGAAACAAAATAAAAGAAACAAAAACTATGAATGCAGACCTTCAGTCTCTGACGCTTTGCTTTCAGCATTGACCAAATAATAGTGCTTATTGTGGAATACTTCATGGAATTCGAAAGGAAGTAGTTTTTCGTCACTGCAAAAAAAAAATCAGTACTTTATAGAAAGAACTCACCGGGTTAGCTGGAGCTTAAAAAGGGACTGCTGCATAATTTACGCTAAATCCAATCGGAAGTCTCATTAGGTTCTAAGAAAATGTTGACTTCCTAAGTTTCGCGCTCGAGTCTAAGCTAATTTCCGAGGATCTCTTACGCAGATAAAACCCATAATGATTACTACTCAATGGCCTGGGATATAATCGAATTCCACGAAGGCACGCTATCTATGCGTGCTCCATAGTCGAACACGTTCTGGTATGTATGCTCATCATCAATCTTTACCAGACGGCTATAAAATCTTTGGCACAATGGTTTCGATTAGAATCGACATCAAAGGAGGACAAACAGCAATTCAATGCAGTAAAAAACGTCATAAAAAGTATTGATTCCTAGGACATCAAGTTTGAAAAATGGCAGGCAGACCATGACAATAACAAAGTGCATTTAAGAAAAAATGGATGAAAAAAAGCTAACCTGAGTATACTGCTGAAGGAGGAGATTTGATATCATCAAACGAGTCAAGAAGTATGAAATCAAGTACAACATCCCAGAAACCACATTCGACAACCTAAATACTCCAAATAAAACATGTTGCAACTGAGTACTTCATGATAAGAATGATTCACAGTGTATTGAAAATAACCATGACTTGTGGATGTAATCATCTCAAAGTTTTTATATTAAAGTAGTCCCAAAGATTAATCTGTCTATGGAACAGAAATGCGAAAGAACAACAGCGAAACAAGCTGCGAGGTTCGATATGTCATTGTCAGCAACAAGGTAATAAAAGAATAGTAGCAGTCACATTGCTATAAATATACTAATTTTTAAACTAGCAAGTATTCTTACATTTAACAAAGAACCTGACCCTCCATGGAGCAAAGAAAGCAAAATATGTGAAAAATTCCACGTCAAAACTCCTACATTTTCACTTTTTCCATGTGCGAGCCACTTGAGCCGAAGTGCACACACTTGACATGGAAACGGTAGAAGTTTATTTTGACGGAAAACTCAAAAATAAGTGTGTGGACAGACACACTCATAAAGTCGTAGCTACGTTGTCAAGTGATGCAATATTTAAAAAAAAACATGAGTGGACAGTAAACTGCATTGAAATACCTGCATTTTTCTCAGCCGTAGGTAACTATTTGTAATAAAAAGGAAAGACATAGAAAAAACTAAAAGGAAGAAAAAACATGAAGAAACTAACCCCTCGTCCAGACAATTCCTCTTCCATCTGGGAGATGTTCGATTCAACTCGGAAAAAATCTATGAGCGCATCGAAAGCAATGTAAAATTGAGCAGGATCCTGGAAAGCTTCTTCATAGCCAAATGTGATGGAACCAGCGAAAAAAGAGGAGTTACCTGCTTAGAATGTCTAAGAATATCCCCAAGAAGAGTACGGCCTGCTTTAGCCAGCCACATTCGACGATGATCATCATTTAAGCAGACCTAAACAGCTAAAGCCATGATACTTAATGAATACAAATGGTTTATTAAAACACTTTTGAAGGACCAAAACTTCGTTTGCAATGAATTGAACAGAAGAAAAATTCGCTCCAGGGATGACGCAGTGAGTCGTCTCATAATATCTAATTTCGATTTCTCAAAGCATTAGTCATACCGAACTGAATGAGGCACTATTCCACTTGTTCTGCCCCAAAATCTCAAAACCAAAAATTTCCCTAAAACTTCGCCTAGGGGGGTTATTTGACATGCTGATCACGAATATCACATTGGTTTTGCACGGCAACCCCATTTGGGTAGGGTTACGGTAGGGTAAGGGTAAGTATGGTATCTCACAAAAACACCTGGATTTTTGCCCACGGGGGTTTTTTGACATGCTGAGCACGAATATAATGCTCATTTTGCACCGTGACCCCATTTGGGTAGGGTTACGGTGGGGTGAGGGTAAGTATACCTACCGTAACCCTACCCAAATGGGGTTACCGTGCAAAATCAATGTGATATTCGTGATCAGCATGTCAAATAACCCCCCTAGACGAAGTTTTAGGGAAATTTTTGATTTTGAGATTTTGGGGCAGAACAAGTGGAATAGTGCCCTGAATGATTCGAATGGTTCGAATACCAACCGCAAAAGCCTGTCGCAGGCACCATAGTTTAGCGGCGAAATCGAGTTCGCTTTCACACTGACAGATGTCTCCTCGCATTTTTCTATATTCTACCTAAACGTAAGGGAGTGACAGAATATTCACTACAGAAACCCTAAGATATACTACTAGAGTACTAATTACGAAGCCAACCTCTCCGTTACTCGCTGCCCTCAGACCATCTTTATAAAACAAAAGTTGGTCCTCTGGTAACGACACTACGTCACGTAAATCATCATCGAGAGTTACAGCCTGAATACAAGTAGAAGTGTACCAGTTGTGGAGCAAAATTCAACTTATACTCACGAATTCCTCATAAGCAGACATGAAGGAGTCATCCGACAATACGGAAAGTGTCCCTGCCCGAGGAGCACTATAACCCTGCCATCCAGATGACTGAGGAGCAACACTGACCGAAACTAAGGAAGGTGGTGATAGAAAAAAAGGAGTAAAAAGATTTTGAAGAAAATCTTACAATCGTCTTTGAATTCATCCAAGGCACCATCTGCTACAAGACGAGAAATATCACTCTGCAGAACACGAAGGCGATCCGCAATGGATGTGAGGTCCTCCGATTTGTCCCCGTCCTTCTCAGTACGACCGCGATAGAACTCGATCACATTAATCACCCGGTCCAGCGATCGTAGTAACTCCTGGCTGGAGTCTGCTATAAATCCAGTATAAACAGCCTACTGCAGCAGAAAAGCCACAAAAAGTGCACACACTTACCGTAGACAGGCGGAAATGCATCGACACTGTTACTGAAGTGATTCCGTTGACGGGAGTTTCCTTGACGTCCACTACCACGATCGCTGAACGATGGAGTACAACGTAGTCGCGATGACGCGCGTGCTAAAACTACATCGATCGATATTTGCAGAGCAAATTCGATCCCCACTTGCACGAACCACTCTCTGCTCTGTCTGCACGTTGAAACGCATCGTAGGAACCATCTTGCACGTTGCCATCATTCAATCTTGAAGAAAACTTGGCGCTTGAACGATCGCCATGTCGAAGCCACCTTGAAAAAACGGAAGGTGAGCTGCACTCACGGGGAGAGGACATTCCGTAGTGATTAATGTATAAAACAAATTAGTAAGAAGCACGTCGACATATTGGCGGGTCTTTGGGTTGGAAGCGAAAAAAAAAAACGTGACGGGAAATTCGAGCTACCTTCGGAACAGGATGCCGAATACTACGATCCCAAGGCCAACACCGGAGATGAGTATAGTAGTTGTACGGCTGGGCAGCCTTAGATTCGCTGTTGAGATACCCGTAGAGGGTAACATTTGCTGGAAAGGAGAAATTAGGAGGTAGGATACAAAGGAGCAGAAAAAGTGGATGTGGGTAGAAATAGAATGGAACTTTCAGTGCTAATGAGGAGATATTGTATTAAAAAGAATACGAAAGACTTGTAGAGGAATTCTGCATCCTTTTCGTCCCCACACTCAAACACGAGTACATAGGCTTAAAAATTAGGCCCTTTGAAAGTAGTTTGCAAGAGGATTTTGAGGATGAACGAGCTGCAGAGCTTAACGACTCCAGTCTCAAAGGAAGGAATAGGCCTGATTGACCAGAAACCTCCGCCGGTCTAGCAAAAACCTCACGCAATCGCTATCCGACGAGTCGTATGCACACACGCCTTCTGTTTACGCCGTACGGTGGGGTGTCGTCGAAATAAAGTCGTCGTCAGCGGCGGTCGTTGGACTTTCGTCGTGTACGACGCGTCGGAAAATACGCGAACAACGCACGTCAGCTAACGTTCGACTGATTGATCGGAACGGCGAATCAACGGATGAGAGTTCTGAGTGCGAGCGAGGAGTGAGGTGAGGTGAGCACGAGGTGAGAGCGGAGGGTGCGTTCGTCGTTCGTACGGAGTTCGCTACGTGCTTGAGCGTATCGATTTTTCTCGTGCTCTGTGGTCCGTGTGTGGTCAGGATTTTACGGTTCGTCAACATCCTGGCCCACCTGCCACGTTCACCGTCCGGTGTTTATCCCACAGTCGAAATGACGTCGGCTAATTTTGATTTGTGAAATTACGGATGCACTACGGCTAACCAGTTTCGTCGACAGAGTTGTCCGTGTCATATCGCACACATCGGCACGTTCCTGTCTCTGATAATAACAGCTGAAAGAGATTTTTTCTCATCTCCTCGTATAATGTGTCTTCTTTTACGTATTGAACGCCCCTAGTGAGTCATTCATGCACGCCCCATTCGATTTCAGCGAATTGGTCGCTTCTGTTCGTCGGCTTGTTGTTTGACACCACTTCTCAACTACTGCACAAATAGTTTTCACATTTTTACACATTGATATGGATACAGCTTTCAATGTTTGATGCCCATTCCTGTAAACTGCTCTTTTTCCTGTTGTTTTCCCACCATAATTTCCTCGCTTTTCATTCCTATTGTATATTCCTCAACCGTTTTCTGGAATTTCTGGAACTCACACATTCGTGACTTTTTCGTATCAATATCTCCCTCCAGTTTTACTAATTGAACATGCTGGGCTCATATATCCAACGAAAATTTCTCCGTTCTCTGACGAATAAATTGATGTGTCGTGAACATTCTGCGACCCACTAAAGACTTATCCATTTGAATAAATGTCCTAATAAGCGGATATATATCTCCAAGCATTCCACTTGCGAGTATCTTATGACGAATTTGTTTATCATATCGATACCGATTTGTCTTCTTGAAGAGCATTTTCTTGAAGATTTTGATCCATTTTCGGGAATTTCACGTCAGTTTTGCACAAAACACTGGAATTGATAAAGGAAAAAATCATGTTCGTATTCTGGTAATGTCGCAATCTTTCTCCAGTCCGTGAGGAGTTCCTAGCAACTCCAGGATAAATTCCTGTTGTCCGTCAATACTGCTTCGCTGAGGAAAAAAGTAGATGGATAAATCATATTGAATAATATAGTGGATAGTTGAAAATGGTCATGTAACCGATGTATTTTCCTTGCAGTTTTAATTAACCTGGATTTGGGCCTTGCACTATCCTATAGTTTTAATGGAATTTCCATGAAAAAAAACCGCCAGATAACCTAGTTACAAAAAACTTTTTTTTCAATCTGGTGAAAAAATAGTGGGGAGCCATAGTTATAAGACTAACTGAACTTACCAGAACTTTGCGCATTTTGCTGTTTGAGAAGTATTTTTGTTTTTTCTCTTCACAAATGCCGGAGTTTCCCTAAAATAATATGTAGTTTGTTTGAAAGTGTCACATAATCCTTTGCTTGTACAATGTTGGACATAAATTCGGCATTAATATGTAATGTTGACGTATCAACTTCGTATAAATTATGCTGCAAAGCTTATTTCTAATGCAACAAGAAAATAATTCCTGTTAGCCTTTATTTCTGATTGTAATAATTCAAGTAGAGACTATTCCTACATATTTAATTCGGCTCCCTGGCAAAATGCCAAGGTTGGCGGCGTTCGTCGCAGGACCCATGTTCGTGCAAGCACTGCTGCCCTTTAAACGAACGTGTTCTCATGGCATAACATGTTATGGAACAAGATATACGGCAGAGACGGGAGCACCATGGGTGTCGTTGCGCAAGTATGAGATTGACTATGGCTTTCTGCTCCATATAAGTTAATTGTTTGGCTCCTAGTGGGAAGTGTTAACCTGATCTATGGATTGACGTCGTAATAAGTGTTTTTAAAGGAACATCTTGTGCAAATATCGTAAGGCTTCTGTTTATCCGGGCTTTTAGAGGAGGTCTGGTCTTGCTTGATCAAATGCTATTTAAAGACAAAAACTAACATGCCACTTACAGTTCTATTGCTGATACTTTTGAGAAACGTAGTTTCGGTATTGACATTTTAGGAAGCCATATGAATAGGGATATCCAAAGACCACTTGCTACCCGTCGTTGCACACTACTCCATCACTAAGATATCTGTTTATTCGACGATTTCACCAAGTGAACAAACAGCCGATATTTTTGTATTTGCAGCGGAATTCTGGCAATCGTTTGCTCTTTTCAGTTGTACTTTCGGGTTTCATGGGCTTGGTTCAAATTGCTGGCTTTGAAAAGGCCTTTTGCGGTAGACTAGCGCTAAACGCGTGCGTCTGAGTTGCCTCAGCTATGTGACTGACCTATCACTCATCATACAGACGCACACGCGTAAAATGCAAACATCTAGTATAAATTGCCCTTGACTCTGGTTATCTCTAAAAACCAGATGTTGGTCAACGATACATATGCTATGGGTAACGGTAGGGAGAAAGCTTAGTAGATGTAAACCTACTTGAGCACAGCTTCTCCTGTCTCTGCCGTATACTTGTTCCATAACATGTTATGCCATGAGAACACGTTCGTTTGAAGGGCAGCAGTGTTTGCACGAACGTGGGTCCCGCGACGAACGCCGCCAGCCTTGGCATTTTGCCAGGGAGCCGAATTAAATATGTAGGAATAGTCTCTACTAATAATTCATGTTCTAACATGTGTGCCTTCCGGAAATAGTACTTTTCTTTGTGTCTGGGATAGTTGCGAAACTCCGGAACCACATGTGGCACGACAATTCGTCCAGTACCTCCTCCGTTCGCTGCCCTAACTCGCTTACTCATCCTCAGTTTTTCAACCGGTTTTCCTCTTAAAACGTACCTTGGCTCGGTTTTGAAATTACTGCTGTCGAGCGGTTTCCCTCGTCCGTTTGATTAACAACTGCCATGACCTCGAAAAGCACCGAACGAGACGTGGGCTTTCATGTCTAATTTAATTATTCCGTAAAACAATTTGCTTGTGTTTAACATGCATTGCGGCTCAATATTTTAGCTCAGTTTGAATGTTTGGTTCGGAGAAGACTAATTTATATTATTAGCTTGGAAGCTTGTGTACGCTTCGAGCACGCTTAATGAAAATGGGCACGTTCTCAATTGATTAGTTTGTGTGCGCTCCAAATTTGAATGCTAAATTATATTTCTCCAATATTATGTCTTCCAATTGTTGTAATTTTTTCACTAGTGCAAGGTTTTCATCTTTTCGGCTTATTTATTTATTTATTTTTATTTATTGATGCACTCAAAGTGGACCTATTTCTCATTAGGCTTAATTCTTCATTCTATTCTCTGTTCCAAACGCAAACCTGCTTTTCTCTCATTCCTCTCCAATCGCTGCACACTTTCCTGCATTCTTTTTCTCTCTGCTGTCTTCACAACTATCGTCAGTGGTGAAAAGTATTATATCTCCATCGCGAACTGCATACATAGTATGTTTTAGACGCGATGGCAGTTGATTTCTTGCCACCCCCTCATGCTGCTGTACACTTTCCCTGCGTTCTTTTTCTCTTTGGCCCCTCTGCAATTGTCATCCCCTGTGGAACGCACTATAGACTGACATTTTCCACGTTTCCAACTGAGAATTGAATTTTATTTCTATGGCGGACCGTGAAATTTCCGCTATGGACCAGAACTACTGAATGAGCTTGCTTTCGTGAAGAGATCTAGTTCAGTATTGAATTAATTTCATTGCTTTCCATTGATATTATTTGCTGGGGACATTGCTTTTCTTACCTTATGCTCACTGGACACACTTCCCCGTCATTTTTCTCCATTTTCCCCATTTCTCACCTGTCGCACGTAAATCGATGATTGCTATCAACGTGTTTTTCATTTATTTGACTAGACGGCGAAATTTCCCCGCTTTTTGGGGTAATTTATTTTGAGTTCGCACCTCGATGGCAGTATTTGACACTCTATCGGTCCTCGTCGAGTATTTTTCATTCCATATAACTCCTTGAATTATTGTGAGTTTTTTTTTAGCAGTATGTCTAGCCCTTCGAGGCAGATCAAATGTGTGGTAGTGGGTGACGGTACTGTCGGTAAAACATGTATGCTGATTTCATATACTACCGATTCATTCCCCGTCCAGTATGTGCCTACGGTGTAAGTTCAAATTTATTTATGTACTTCTGCTTATTGTGTCACTAGTGATATTTCTTGCAGTTTTGACAATTATTCTGCTCAAATGACGTTGGACAACCATACTGTCAATCTCGGATTATGGGATACTGCTGGACAGGTATGAATACTTCCTCTGTATATGTTTACTTTTTTTGTTTTTCTATTTTTTCCTTTTCATAGCTAATTTGCTGCTTCGATAAGTTTAACTTTTACTTGTTTCTGTAGTTCAATACTATCAAACAGTCAGTATTGACATAATATAAAGATAATGAGATTATACACAATCAATGCTGTTGCCACGTTAATGAAGTAAAAAAGGATAAAAGTAGTACCATTTTCATCGACTGAACTAGTCGGACTTTTTTTTTTCATTTACGCTATATATGAAGTATTTGTTATTTGTTTCTTTTGCGAACTTCATAGGATTTTCCGTATTCTTCCAAATTACAATCCGGTTTTGAATTTTTCGTTTTTGATCCTCTAAGAGTTCATTTGAAACGCAGTCGAATTTATCAAAATCTTGGCCTTCAGCTTAGAATAGGCAACGGTTTAAATTGCTATCTATTCTTCAAATCCTTCTAAAACCAAGCTAACGTTCAAGGCAGTTTCGTTATCAGTGATTCTAAGTTTTCTTTCTTCGCTGCTTCCTCTTTTTTCGTTTTGTTTGCCTCTAATCTGATTCATTCTGCACGTCTTCACATAGGGGGACCGATTTTGAAATGTTCTTCATAATTTATGTGATGGAGCTTTTCTTATTTCAGTTTCCTCTTTTCTAGTTCTTTTTGATGAACTTCAGTATGCTTTTGGAATGTTTTTCAAATGATGCATTTTTTTTCGTTTTTATCGTAAGTAGATAGTAACTCGTACGATCCCATGGTTATCATGAGGATAATTTCACTGGTATGGTATGGAAATGCTAAATACTGTTTGTTTGTCCTCGATACGAATGATTACACACCTGTCTTCATCCCAACAACAAAACATCGTTGCTTTCATCTTCTGGTCATTTTAGAATTAATTCATGATACTGAAATTTTAGAATTTGAAGCTTGAAGTAGTTTCATCATGTAGCATCAATGTAAATATCTCCTTTTACAGAGTAGGACTCTTTCATAGCGTTTCTAGCGGTCATTTTCTCGAATCTGCTCTCCATTTATTTGGATTTTGAATTACTAGTTACTAGTTTATTATGATGCCTTTTTCCGATGATTTTCATGAGTTTTGTCTTTCAATTCAAACCTAAATCCTTCTTTGCTATCTTCCCATTGAATTTCAGTCTTTTAGCATCGCTTTGTACAAGCTTTGCAAGCAGTAGTTTCTATTCAAAGGGAACTGGTCGAAGTAAACGCTGTCACCATCACGTGACGTGGCTGTTTTTGTGGAATAACCTCGCATGTTTGGAAGAACAGCTCATTTTCTGGGGAACATTTTTTTCCCATAAATTACTCATCCTGTTATTCATATTTTACACTACCATCTCAATTCGATCCTTGATTTCAATGACTCAGTTGTGCCACACGTGGAGTGAGTCATCCTGTAGTTGAATAGATGACATTTAGGATTAAATGTTGTGTAATGCGAAGTGTCCGATTATCCATTTTAATTTTTTTTCGAATTTATCCAGGAGGATTACGATCGACTGAGGCCGTTGAGTTATCCGCAAACGGATGTGTTCGTCCTCTGCTTCAGCATCGTTTCACCAGTCTCGTTTGATAATGTGGCGACCAAATGGATTCCAGAAATTCGTCAGCATTGTCCAGATGCGCCCATATTACTTGTTGGTACGTAACTGCTGTCAAGAGTACTGGTTTTGGTATAAAATCTAGTGAACAGTTAGTGGCATGTATAATCGATTGAACATTTACAGGTACGAAATTGGATTTACGAGATGAGGCGAATCCACGCTCCACTGGTACCGAGGACAGGCCGCCGATCACAAAAAGTCAAGGACAGAAATGTGCACAGAAAATAAAGGCAGTCAAGTACTTGGAATGTTCGGCTCTCACGCAACAAGGCCTGAAACAAGTTTGTAGTAGTACTATTTGAACAACTTATGTAACCGTCTCTTGGCAACCATAATCCGATGTCATCAATCATGCACTATGTTTGAGGTGTTCGAGGACGCCGTCCGTGCCGTTATTAATCCGAAACCGCTCAAGCAGAAGAAATCATGCACGTTGCTGTAACGAATCCAATATTGAGAAGTGCACACCAAAACCGGTTCATGTACGACGTATTTTGAGAACTATACAGTCAGGTCGTTTTAAAGTCATTTTTGTTTGGTGTAGGACGTTTAGGACGGTGGGTGATGTTCGACGGACCAATCAGTGAGTGAACTAGTCCTTTTTGACCTAAACTACTGCTCCATTTCTCTTCTTTGTTTCTGTTTTCCTCCTAAATCAGAGCATTTCGTTTTTTTCTTCTGCCGCCAATTTAATCATCGATGTCATCATATGTGTATCTTCTATGTACCTGTATATGTAAATGTTTGTTTTATTATCTATCATTTTGCGCTTCTTTTATTCATACTTAGTGTTATCCGTTGATGTTCCGTCATAATGTACTGATTGCCAGTAGTAGATGGCCTATAATGTTGTTATGTGCCATGGAAAGGCAAAGATTCTGATCTATTATGTTAGTATTTATTGTCGCCGATCGCACTTCTCGTCAAGTAGTTGTGTCCGCGTCGTCGTTCCTTCACCATGGTTTTGCTGAAAGCCTTTCACTCACTTTTATGTACGCCTTGATGTTGCTCTTTGATTCAGTTCGGTCTAAAGTATGTCATGTCATACACTCTTGAGAAAAAGATAGGAACAAATTTGCTGTTGCGTTTTGGAAAAAAATATCATAATAAATCGTTCACAAATGTCATATACGCACTGATTTGTTGGAAATGCATAGTGAAGGTTCCAATAATCTCGACTCTCTCGCACGCGCCGCATGATCCGCATCGTGGCACTCTGATCGTCTGCGCATCCATTCATTCTACTGACACTACTGTTCTCTCTCTCGATCAATACCGTGATGCGCGAGCGGGTCTGGAATACGGGAGTCTCCAATGTGTCAGGTGATCGAGCGTCTAAGCCGGTGCTTAAAAACTGTCACTACTTTGAAGAGTCTTCCTACTGCCTAAGACAGCGGGACATCATCAGCGATTGGCGGAAGCATTGCGTGAGACCCGGTAGTCCAAATTGTTCTGTTCTGTGGACACACAATTGATAGAAAATTGGAGCGTGGAACTGAAAGAACAAGATTGGGAACACTCATTCTTCCAGGATTTCTGAGGAAGTGAACGCGGATGCCACAAAACCGTCGAAGTATGTAGGAAATTTCCCGACCCGGGTAAAGGAAACCCGTGGACTTCGCTGATACTGCTATGTATATATTGTGCCTGTCTCTGTCCGTCACTAGTCCAGACTCGCTCGCATTCTTCACAGGATCGATGAAGGATGAGGGTGGTGGTGTCAGTGGAATGTGCGGATGCGCAGACTATCGGAGTGTCATGATGAAGATGGTGCGACGCGTACGAGGGGGTCTGGACCACCAGAGACTCTTAGATGCGGAATCCCGTCACCATTGTTGTTTACATTTTCATTGCATTTACAAAGCAATGTAATATCTTTTTTCTTAATTTGTTGTATACCATTCAGAAGGTATATTCCTGCAGTTCAGATGAATCGCTTTCACCATTTTTGAACACACACTGCCAAATAACTTTTAACAGGCAGTGAGATTCCTTGAATCGTACAGTCATAGCACAGCAGAAAAGAGAGAAAGAACGTACGCATAAAGGCTTTAAAAAAGCACAAAATGAAGAAATAGACGCACAACCATTACATATAGTGACCGTAGAGAAAAGTGCGTTTTCCGCAGACACGGTGTCGCCGTAATAGCAAACTAAGGGTTTTTTTAATAGCTCTTTTTTCATCTTATTTAACAACTTTCAAGAAAAGGAACTAATAATCATGGAAACCCTATGGTTTGCTATCATGGCGATGATTCCAGCGCGAGCGGCGCGGTCGCGCAACGCGCTCCCCAGGTCTGCGAAAAACGCACTTCCATCGACGCTCACTGTGCCTATAATCGACGACGTGGTCGCTTTGATTTTTGGAGGGTTGCTTTGTAAATGCATCGTTTCGGCTAATTCAGCACAGTTATTGAACTCTTCGGATGTAAAAAAAAAACGTTCCACTGAACTTGATTTAAATTTTAGAGGAGAAATGCTTGTTTAACTTCCCCTAATATGTACTAAAGTGAGGAAGGTGAGAACTGTTCCGCGTATATATCGGACTCATATTTTACCAGTGAGTCACAACATTGGTACATAAATCGCATTACATATGTACATATACTCGTTTGAATTTAAATATCTGTGGATGTTGTTATCGTAAGAAAGGGTGAGATACCAGACACCTGGTCTCTGAAAGGAGCCGAACTGTCAGTAGGGTGGTGAGCAATCACATACACAGGTCGTTTTTCTGTTTAGGAGTTTTCTTCATTTCCCGACAAGAATTAATACTGTTTATAATCCTCGAATATATAAATTTAGATTGGATTTCATAGCTTTTCGCTATGATCTGTTCCAAAAGCGTATACCTGTGCATACTGCTGGTTTTTCTCTGTGTGTCACACAATTTCCCATGTCCTTTGGTCCTCTGGCTTCCACCCAGCTGTCATACTCAGTAAAACGTATAATATTATCAAAAACCATCAAGAAAACCTTTTTTTTGCCATTACGGCGCTAATTCAAGCGCGAGCGAAGCGGCCGCGCCGCGTATCTCCCGTGCCCACGATAAGTGCACCGCCATCAACCCTTACTGTGGACGTTGCGTACCTGCACTGGAGTCCTAAATGCAAGAATCACAACCTGATGTAAATTCCATGTTGCCCAGCCTACACAGTGAGAACTTCTTTCTGCCAGTTTTTATAACTCCGTCTCACATCCATCCACGGAACTGATGTCCTTGCCTGCAGACGTTTCCGGAAGACTGAGTTCGTTAGCCAACTTGTTACAACTTAGCATTAACAAAAACAAGTCACAAGTAAGTAACAAGCAGAATGAACACTTTAATCGTCAAAAGGCAAACCCGCAATAGCAACAACTAACACCCAATTGGAGTAACCTAATGGAACTATACAGACCTGAATGACGGACAAGCATGTCAATCTATACAATCATATTGTGTACAAACTTCTCATACAAGGGCAGTCCTGAAGAACGGAAGACGCGATGAAGAAAGACGCTCGATTTCAACAGCAAGGAACGAGCGCACATTTCTACGACAAAGAAACGAGGATATAGTAGATTTCACGAAAATGACCAGCTAGTACAGGACCAATATGAAAGATTAGTTTGAAAACACTGTAATGTAATGAATAAAAGAATATTATAGCTATGATATGAATAAGATCTTAGACGCTTTTAGAGGAGGATATGAGGTGATTTCGGCAATGCTGTAATTACGGCACATTAGGTCATCGGACGAAGTAACAGTATAGAAACAATGCCTAGAATATAAGCAGCAACAAGTTTTTGTGGCACAGTAAGGTGAAAGTGATGTGGTAGGAGTGACTCAGCTGCTGCTGGATCTCCTTGAGTTGGAGCCATTAGAGCGATTGCACAAATTACAGCCACTCCCAAACATGCCAGCTGAGACGATGCAGCATTCTGAAAGTAATTTACAAATAAAAATGGAATGAAGTAGTCAATATAGTAGATATTAAAACGACAAACATTTTCAAATTCTTCGAAATGGGTCCACTTGCTTCTATCTTGCTGAAGTAAGACATTATAATTTGATATTAGCAAATAAAAACAAGTGAAACCAACAAATGGTACCGATAAATATTGTTAACAAATTCCTCAACATGCAGTCGCATGCGTTGCATGCAAGCAGTACGGTACTCTAGCTATCTGTCGCATCTACAGTCCTTGTGCGCAATCGGTAGGAAGTTTCTAAGCGCGCCGAGCTTGCGGCGCGTGCGCGGCGCGGCCTGCTGGTGACAGCGGTCCGGCGTCTTCGATCAGCTGTTTGAGGACACCTTTCGTCTGGTATTGGGCAAATGTAAGCGCTTTTTGTCGGTTTTCTTCATCACTCGGAGTACATTAGACTGCTCAGGTCTGTGGCTGACCGATATTGATCGGACGGCCCACACGCCCCGTTTTTTGCACGTTTCATCTTTCTCTGCTTTTAAATGTAAGAAAACCGACGAAAAGCGCTCGCCTGGGCTCATACCTGATGAAAGGTGTCCTCGAACAGCTGATCGAGGACGCCGGACCGCTGTTACCAGCGAGCCGCGCCGCAGGCTCGTCGCGCTTGAAAAGTTTCTACCGATTGCGCACAAGGACTGTACAGGTTGCATTTCTTTAAAAAAGGCGTCAGACGGTGCTTTCGATGAACCACATTCTAGATCCTCGCAGAAACGACATTGCGGATATAGAAACTACAGTGAGCGGCAATGAATGCGCGTTTCTCGCAGACTCAGGAAGAATTCGGCATGATCACAACATTCGCGCTGAAATGGTCGTAGTGATAGCAAACCACAGGGTTTACTAGACGGTGAGTTTTTTTTTTGACAGACATCAAATAGGAAGAAAAAAACTATCCAGAAAATCCCATGACCTGCCATTACGGCAGCGATTCTAGCGCGAGCGACGCGGTCACGCCGCGTGCTTTTCGAGTCCGTGAAAAAACGCACTTCCATCGACGTTCACTGTACTTGAGAGCCTCGAATGTATGAATATGTTCGGGAGGAGCCGGAAGAAGAAGACACCTCGTCGCGCCAGACAACCAGGACAGAAATAGAGAACACAGGTTTAAAAGAGGTTATGCCGCTCCGCAAGAGAGAAAACGCATGCTGCCGATCACGCTGACTGATGCGACCACACCTCACTTCTGGGCAAAGTATATCCACGACCTTGACTGTTTAAAAAAAAAGAATTTATAGAAATGCAGTGTTCATGAACATAGTACTTGCGTTTCGCCCCTCCAGATGCTACCTATGATCACTACCTCTCCCCTTTTCCAATTAATAGAGAAAATCCGAAACGAAATTCAACCACATCAATACGTGGAAAGAACAGCACGAAATGACTTCAACTAGAAGTTTGTGAGAACTAATTTAAAGAAACAGTCAAATGCCTTCAAGAAGGCGAGGTAATAAATACGTGAGGGAAAGAAATGAATGACAAAAAAAATTGAGTAGAACCCACATCGTCACGCGCTCTGGAGCTAGTACGACGTGATGACCCGAAGTCTCCTCTGAATTCACGTTCAGTCATCATGCTGCTGGCTGGGTCTGTTGGAGCAGGACTGCTCTCACTAACTATGCGGAGCAATATGTCCCGGCTTCCCAGAACCTACAAGGATAACTGTTTTAAGCAACGAATAAGCTTGGAAACCTTCACAGCTAAATATAGAATGGTGGTGAACGACAGCTAACTAAAGTAATCTCTACATGCTAGTATATAGGTAAACAGTAGAATAAGCACGATGTGCGCAAAGTGCGTTTGTTAGGGCCGGGCAGTACACCGATCCAATTCTTATCGCTTTAAACTCGACCGAATCATGTGTCCCGAGAAATGCAAATAAATGAATAATAAAATCAAATTTAAAAGCAAACAAGTCTACAAATCAAAAAATATATGGAAATTCCAACCTCTGTCTCTCCAGGCCTCATAATTTCAACACGAAGGCAGTCCGTCGTTC
This sequence comes from Ancylostoma caninum, assembly GCA_037903475.1. Lineage (NCBI taxonomy): Eukaryota > Metazoa > Nematoda > Chromadorea > Rhabditida > Ancylostomatidae > Ancylostoma > Ancylostoma caninum. The sequence continues at coordinate 414,555 of JBAJFG010000034.1, read as the reverse complement.
CAACACTGAGTCTGGTCGTACATTTTACAACTCTAGAAGTAAGCTATTAATAGAAGCACAGAGATTTGTGTAAGAATGACTAGCAAAATAGTCAAAGAAACGTACAAATCTTTACAACAATTTGCATGGAGTATTCCTTTGGAATTAGACACAGAATAGTTACCAAGAGCATTGCACAATACTGAAAATAAAGCGTTAGTGTTACTTGAGGGAAGAGGAGGACACAGCTACAAACAGTGGTCGAGTCCCTTCAGATAAACTTTTGAACGAATAAACAATGAAACGGAAAATTCAGAGAAGTCTGAAGTTCGCCCAATTTTTCCTATTTCCATGGAAACAGGAAGCATGAAATGAGGAGAGGTTGAAAATTCATTTGCAATTGATTTTTGCTTGCGTTTCACAGGGGACGGGAATTGTATAGAAAAAAAGAAACAATACTGCAAACAACGTGATATGACTTCAGAGCCTGCGGTTTAGCTTAAAATTTGCGATTTCATGCACAAAAATTCAAACGCTGCTTGAATTGTATCATATCGTGCTTGAAGTGGACCATAATAACAAAGCTTCACGAGAGTTAGTATGTTATATGCATCTCCGTGCGAACTGAGACTTAAACGAGACATTGTCAGAAATTAAGAATGAGCTGAGTTTGAACAGAACAAACATCAACTGACTAAGAAATCAGCAAAGGAAGAATATCGAGAAAATAAATTTTTGAACCCCTTGTTCAAAAACATGGCAGCAATCAATACATATTCTGATAACTGACGGAGATTTGATTCGACACACTCGGTTCGATTTTGGAATATGCCACTGCTTGAATGGATCGAACTTCAGGTCGCTACTAGCACCGGTATTGTGGGTACTCCAAGGATAAAAATAAGTATACCACCTACCCAGGTCTAGATCTTCAGAAAATCGATAGGTTGAAGAAGAAAGTAAAGTAAAGAAGTCCGACTGATTCGATGTCGACATGCCGACATCGAGTTAAATGTCCATCTGTTAATATTTCTGCTCGACGCCAAGGACAAAACAATCCTGAGACTTTTTGGGACTATGGATTGGGATCCTCCCGAATTTCCCAATAACAAAAAGTTTTCCCCCATCGAATTTTCATTAAACGGTCGAGACAAATCAGCTATAATGCTTCAAGAGCGATGTAACGAAAATAAAGTACTATAATAGTTGTAGAAGCTTGATTAAGAAAAGTTTCGAACGAAAGGGCGTTCCCATAGAATGGGATTCCAGTGCCTATTGAGCTGTTTTATCTTTGGGATATTCCGAATGTGGAAAAATGCCAGAACCAATGGATAAAAAACTACATTATAAAACCAAAAGAACTGAGAGAAACCAAGCACTGCAAAGGGTAAAAAGAAGAGGTAACGTACCTTTGTATTGAATTGGATATCCATAGGGGTTATAGACGGTTATAACACGTCGTGGTGAGCGCTCGGAAACCGGGAATTCTATTTCGCTTACAGAAACAAATACTGGTAATCTATTGGCGTCACCATCATCCATCCCTTACTCCCGTTTCCTGAAAAGGTTATACTTTTAGGAAACCAGTATCGCATTTACGAGGTGAGAGGGAGAGGAATTGAAGAAGAGAATCGAAACAAGTGGGTAATAACATGCCGAAACAAATGCAATTGAAGTATGCAAACGAGTTCGGCGCACGAAACCGGAATGACGTCACGAGTGTAACGACACGTGATGCGAACGAGTTTCACGGGAGAACATCTGATCCAGGGCAATGGAAAATGAAAAGATCGAAAATTGAATAGAAAAGGAGTTGCTGGCGCTAGGTCCAAGGCTTTCTCAGTGAGACAGGCAACACTGAGTCATTATACGAGTTCAGGACAAACTTCCAGGAAAAATGCTGAGCTATGCTGATTAATTATCAAAGAACTAGCGAAGAAGCTGTGGAAAAGAAAACAATTTTCGGAAGAAATCGATAAAATAAACGAATGCTCAAGCAAACAACAGCGATGTTGTATGAAGAACTGTCAAAGCGCACATGTCATCAATAAGCACTTGAAAATCTGGAAGTTAATCGATAACTCCGATGTCACTCCAAACAAACAACTCATTTTTTGCTCACTCTTCCGTTTCAACTGGGAATGCGGACAGTAAGATTGCGAAGCGCATGAGTGACGCGTTTTGACGGCTTCCGAAAAATCGATAAAACCCCGTTAGGAAGCGAATGTCAACTTTTACAAGCTTACTTGTTGTTGGCTAACGAGCACTACTTGTTACTTAGGTACTGACATGCATAATGGCACTAAAATATGCCATCAAATTCAGAAGCGATTCCCTTGAAAGAGCTGTTTTACAAGTTAATTCATGTAGAAACAATTTAAAGAATTAAAACAGAATTTCGGATATGAAGGCGAAGATAACTGTTGCCGCAATCACAAATTCATGAGCGTTTCTTGTGACGATTAGTGCATCCATGATGGTGCGAATATCGACTGGTACGATCTCGATCGGCGCGCGTTTTCGCGCGAGGACATACCGCAGCCACGTGAAATCGTTGGAAACACAAGAAGGATTTTATTCCAAAAGGAAGAAGGTCAAAACGATGACGGTCTCATCTGCATGGTGGTACTCTAACGAATCCGTGAATAAACTATTCCAAACATCATAACGGATGGAAAATCCGCGAAATTCCATCGTTCGCAAGTAAATTGTTCGGAACATCGCGAAATTAGGTTATTTGCAGATTCCAAAACACACGATATCCGACTATTTAGACGCTTAGGTTATTGCATGCCCGCATAATTCGATTATTCGTTTATACGAACATCCGAAAGAAGAAATATTGCATCATTACAGGCTTTAATTTTCTTTGAAGAAAAGGGCATTCGATCATGAAGGGGTATTGTCTGCCTCAAAAACGACGATAGTTGAGTATTTGTGCCTGCGATCTGCATTTCTCGTCTTCCTCTTCGAATTCTGCATTATTTCTTGAGTTCTCTCTTTCTCTAATATCTCGGCAACCATGTTCCCCGGTGAAACACACTATACACTTCACATCTCAGCAAAACTACAGCAAATGGCGATGCTAGATCCAGAGATAAGAGGCAGAATATTCATAAGAAATGATATTCACTAGTTGTTACTGCTGACATTCTGCTGCGGTTTTTCTGATTTTCCATGAGATGCTAGTATCTGACAAATTCGCAATGACAGCTGAGCAGGAGCTGTCAGTTGCGCAATGTGACGACCAGACATAGCTAATCCAGAGGTTTATAGAAATGAACGAGAACAAAAGGAGTTCGGGAGTAGTGAGTAGAAAGTGAAAGCTGAAAAGGCCGTTCGTGACGAGGCGCTCGAATAAGAGGGCAAGTTTCGGTATTCAGAGAGTGACTGAGTGAAGGAGGAGTGCAGACAAAGCAAGTGCATGGGAAGGATCTGCCGAAACTGCACTAAATGACGGACACCAACGAAATTTGTGTGGACTCTCCGTGTCCCATCTTGTGTTTATATTTTATTCCCGTTCCATGGATGTTGAGTCAAATGGCAGGAGGGGGGCAGAATTCGGGGCGCTTACTCGTTCTGGTGGGGAGAAGTAACGGGATCTCTTAGTAACGGGGAAAATAAGTAAATGAGGTGTAGAGCTAGTGATGTCCCACTCCGCCTAACATACAGGGAAACTGTGAACATTTCCTTTTACTACTGGTAAGAGTAAATTAGCTCATTGTTTTGCTAGTCACCATTGATTTTTGTGAATGTGCACTCCTGTTTTCGGCATTCCTTGTTCCGCTTTCCTCTTCAAGGCTGTGCTATGCGTCTGCCATTCACATTTTGACGTTGTTGTCCTGACAGTACATTCCCGAGCAGTTCATCAGCTCGCTGAAGAGGCTCGGATGTACGAAATCAGGGGCTTCGTCTAAACGTGGCACTGTCGTCTGCTCGGGACATTGCTCATTGAAAATTTCCAGGACTTAAAGCTACTTCTTGTCCATAGAGGGAGAAATCTAACGGCATACCAAGACAAAAAAAAACAAATGAAAGCTTAGTTTAATGTGGAATCAAGGAGTATACAGCAGTCAAGTAGTCCTAAAGTTTTTAATCAACCGGTTTTGGGGCTTGGACTAGACCGGAAATGTTGATCCTTGGCGCCGCTGTGTCATGGGCCCTTTCATCAGTAGTTCCCAAGAAAACTTCCAAAAGTGCTTGATACTACACCAATCAAGATGAGGGTCAGAATGTGGGAGGTATTTGACGTGGTAATATAGTTACAAAGTGGTATAGTATACTATAGCATCTTCGTGATTCAAACACATCACGAAGCTGCAGTTCTTGCAAGAGAAGTACTCTTAAGTCAAGCTTCAGGAAAGGTCGTCGTTCTATAAAACGATCACTTTGACAATGTCAGTTACTATGTATATCCATTAACAGTAACAGTTAAACTCTCTGATCCCCCAACTTGACATATAGTCGTCGCACTATGTGTGCCGGTATAGACGGCACCGTCTTTAGATATAATCTGTAGTATCTTATACAATTCTGTATTGCCCAGATGAGGACCATTATTTATGACCTAACTGATATGTTTATGGGCCTCGCCCACATACTTCATGTACTATGCCTTACCACGCCCCTTTTATGTTAGCATTCTACCACAGCACCGTTAGGTGCAGGTCGGACGAATAAAGATCCGTACCAACCGTGTAAAACACACGAAAGGGAGCCACCCATCCTCCCTAAACACAGGCGCCACCCTTCCGCCTAGTTAGCCACCACACTATGCAAGAATTTATTTTTCCACAACATAAAAACAACTGGGTATTTATTTATTCACATTTATTTTAATACCTTGTTTCAGACATAGGCTAGCAAATGTTACTACATGTGACTCTGTATCTAGCGTTCACAGCAAACCACAAGTACAGAACACAACATACAAGCACGGTCTAGTAAAGTCTTGGATATAATCCACTGAGGGCAACTCCGTAACTAAAACCACTCTGCTTTCCTTCTCAAGGTTAAATGAAGGAAAAATGAGGGGTGAAATAGATGGGCCCACAATTTTGAAACCGATTCAGATGGTCTTACGGTCTACTTCATGTACATAAAGACCAATTAACACTATTCTCTGACATGAAACGCGATTTAACGATGGTGAGGAAAGCTAAGGATGAGGAAGAAAGTGGAGGCCACCAGTAGCAAAGAATTGGTCTTGAATTGGCGAAATGATTCAAAATGACATTGATTTTGCAAATTAAATTTACGTGCACGCCTTGTTTGCCATAATATTCCCTTGATTTCCCAGCATCCATACATTCCAATGACATCATGGACATCTGACGAATTTGCCAAAATTGATATTCTTTGGTTAGCTAGAACTTTCCTGGCTGCTTCTATGAGAACTCTATGGAGTTAGTTTTGCCTTGTACTATTACATGGAAAGTTTAAAAAAGCACACGTAGTGGGTCTTCTATTTAGCTAGAGGCGAATTACTTGGTAGTTATTTCCATATTCTCTTTCAGCTTCCCTGTGGTAACCATTCATCAATGGCTGCTGTGGATTCCTCCACTTCTGACTCGGAATGGTTATTCAGGGGTTAATTTCTCCAACGCTTCACCACGTCACTGAAATCACTTGCATGTATGCCGAATGGAAATCTTCCAGATTTACTAAAACTCTTGACTTTTATTGCGCTATTTACAGTCTCGTCGGTAGAATGTGAAAATTTTCGCGGGATTCGCAGGATTTGCGGGATTTTCGTATAACTCCTTTCACAGCGAACATTTCTCAAAATACAAAGACGACATGGCGCAGAACAATATTCTTCATCTATTGTGCCTCGGTGACCTCGAATTTTTGCGACTATCACCAAATATCAGGTTGGAGAGAAAGTGATGTCCGGAAAATTTCAACACCCTTTTTCTGTTTGAAAAATCAATACAGGGGTCTGGCCTATATAATGTTGAAGATATTCTCGAAGCTATCATAACAAGGGTTCATGACATAAGTAGCAAGACTACCGCTCCAATTATGCCTCATACCGAAAAGGACTGTCTTCGCTCGATCTGCTTACATGAATGGCTTCGTGGCACATCTGCGGGCAACGATGGCTGCTAACATCAATGCTGCATTGAAGGAGACCCTCTCCAAGAAACGTACGGTACGCCGTTGGTTCATTCGTTTCATGGAAAGAGAAACGGACTTCGAAGGTCAACCTCGTCCTGGCCGACCACTGTCACTCGATAACTCAGCTCTGCTCATGGCTGACCATCTGTCAGTTTCTTATCCTCCGTCTACGCTGCAAGAAGGACACCGGACCCTCAGACACGCGACTCAGCAACCACCAGTCAGTTCACTGTCCGAGTGTTGCATCGTTATCTAACTAAAACTTTGGAGAGGAAATAATGGAAGCTAGAGAAATTAGAAGGCACGGCTGATCACGTGATTAGATCTCCTTTCCTTCTTAAGGCGCTCTGGTTCAGTACCCCTCAGTCTATTGCTGCCGCCAAAAAAAAAGGGGTGAGGTCCTTCTCTGTCTTACGCTCTTCTCTTCTGATCCAATTGAGATTCCATTCTATAGGTCTACAGTACTGTGCTGGTAGCTAGAGTCATCACCGTCTTGCCTCACGGTATTGTTGCTAACTAGATTGTTCATCTCTGTATCTGATAATTTTGCAATCGTTCTGAATGTTAAGGTCTGACGAAGCTAACAAGAGTAAAGACATCGGAAAAGAGTCTCAATAACTCAGAAAAGTGACCATAATAAGATAGACTCAATCTTTTATTGTACAAGGAATTTACAACAAATTCTACCCATGACTGCACTCAAACTCGCTTACCTTCAAGTCATTCAACTGTTCAAGGAGTAGGACAGTTCATAGTAACTACAATACGAGTAGTAACTATGATCCCGTAGATAGATAACAACGCTGTTCTTTCTATCCTTAATGGACACATTGATTTACAAATTTCTCAGAGTGTAGGCCTCACTTCAGGACACTTAACACTGTTTGTGACAGATAACATAAGTGACTACAGAACAATTGCTAAGGTATCTAGACTAGCCATAATGTTGCTTTAGAGACGTACACACCCACATAAACGCAGTACGTCTGAGAATTTCCTGGAGAACTCAGTAACTATTCATTGTATGCCGCTTCCATAGTCAACAACGGGTGGTAGGATAGAGTATCCCCAAAGAAGAGGAGAATATCGGTAAGACCCTGGATCGCCCTTGATTAGACTGCAGTAACGCTCTCCACATACAACGACTAGCATGGTTCCAGAACTATTCCACAGTCCGTAGTAACCTCTCGGATGGTTGTCGTACGAACGCCAGCGGTCCTCATTGTCCTCACTGAAATGTAAGATGCAGGGAACTCCAAACGGACGTGTGCAAGGGGCGGGACTGCAGCGCGGCTCTCTTGGGCAGAGACACAGCGTTCCTGTATGTGGCTCTGGGTTGTCTGCTCTTGCCGGCAGCACTCAAGTGCCACGCCGCACCGCGGCCCCGCCCCTTGCACACGGCCGTTTGAGGTTCCCCATATACTATATCATTAAATAATAATAATAATTTAAACTGAACAAAGAGGAAAACTGACATTTCTAAGAGCTGCTCCCTACTTAGTGCCTGCTTCTCGAAACCGTGGAAAAGCTCGTCTTCAACTACTGCTTGCACACCAAACAACAAAATGTGGCTGATGTCACGACAGCCCTCAAACCATTGCTGAAATGTTTTCCTCAGTATCTGGGGATTTACACTTTTCCGCAAGAGGGTGCCAACCTTAATAATCCGATTTATTCCGGAGGATGTAATAAAGCGTCCACCTATTCTTAAAGTATGACATCGTAGCTGAACGACTTGTTCATCGTTGATTTCTGTCATTTCTCCTGTGGTTAACGACTGTAGTTTGTAAATCTGAAAGTTAATTTTTTGCAACCTGCAAAAGAAGAAGCCATAACAGTGATAAGAAAAATTTCAGAGCATAGAAGTCGTGAATTCATGAATTTGACTGATGAAGGAATAAGAGGTCCTCGAGCAAAAAATGGCTGAAGACAACGATGAAAGTTTTGGAGCCAGAAGTCCTAGCTCATACCTGGTTTAGATTGAAGAAATCCTTGCCCAGAAACGTCTCTGAATCCTCTAGGAACATCGGAAACACAGAAATATTGTCATTAACAGCCAAACCGCAACCAGGTTGAAGAAAACGTGAAAACAATATAACCATCGCTGGATCGTTTGTATAGATACGAAGTAATTCACAAGAAAACTTCGTTGTGACAGGCTCTTCTCGAACCGCTCGTGCAATCTCCTCGGCTTTGGAATCCTTAACTTTTAAATAAATAAAAATATAATAGATCTGAAAAAAAAGAGGTTTTACCATGTATATCGTTATAGCCTTGCACTTGAATGATCTCGCAAACCGTAGAAATACCCTAACAGAAGGGAAGTACTTGTTCACATCACTGTAGTGCACACCTTGCTTGGATTTTGAACCATCCAGGGTGCCTTCCTCCCTAAAAAAATTCTTGTCTAGCGGGATTGAGCCTTCTTTCACAAAAAGGAGAATATTTTTCGAGTTTTACATCTAAATAGGCACGGTGCCTGTGCGATTTTCCCTTGCTTAACGGTCAGACGTAAAGCACATGGGTGACCTAGTCGGGAAAAGTGCGCCTCCCCTCCAGGATAACTACGAGGGTGACCTAGTCGGGAAAAGTGCGCCTCCCCTCCAGGATAACTACGAACAACATGGAATCCCGTCATATGTTACAATTGGTACATACATTCTTACAATTTGAGAATTGGGCTTTAAATTTACTACCTGTGTCCGCCAAATTCTCCACTTTTTAAGGAAATTTTCAGAAAAACAAAGGAATCACTGCAAACATTTGCAAGCTGAAAGAGAAAAACTGAACTACAGGGAACTCCAGGCGGCCGCGTGCAAGGGGCGAGACCGCGGCGCGGCGTGGCACTCAGGTTGTCTTCTGCTGGCAGAACGAGACAACCAGAGACCACGTGCAGAACGTCTGTGTCCCTGCCCAAAAGAGCCGCGCCGCGGTCCCGCCCTTTGCACACAGACGTTTGGAGTTCCCTGTACCTACTGCATAACGAAGCATCCTCCCTCACTCCTGTCCGTAAACGACAGTTCATAAGTATCTGGCGACATGTACGTACACGACTTCACTCGAGGTCTCTTCCATACAATAATGACCCGTATCACAATATCTCCAAATCCATTCTAAAACCTCAAATCCATTGAAATTTTGCAGAAATCTGTGAAATCAACGAAACACGGAAAGCAATAAACTGGTAACCTCACCTCGGAAATGCGTCGATCGCTGATCAAATATATATCATCTGCTTTGTATTTAAGTTTGTTAATTAATGCATAGCACTCCTTGCTGAGGTACATCATAGTTCTGAGCGTCGTGAACGGCAAATAGCTAAGAATTATCAGTTTCACGTCCATGGGAAGCTCTGACCAGCTTTGAACGGCACTGGACTCCATCTAGCGGAATTTTGAAAGGATTTGCGATCTGTGGACAGGAGAATTCTTAATTAATCAGAATGGGGTTACCGTTCCTGAAAATATGAGAAACGTTGGCTCAGAATTGCTCTTCTCGAACCGATCGACGATGCAAAACTGGTAAGCATACAGAGTGACATTAGTGATTTCCAAGCTAAACGCGCCGTCTAACCACAAAATCTTTCCTGAGATTTTCACCAGAAAAAAAATCTCCAGAAGCTCCTGATCACAATGGTATATGTGATTCCATGCAATGCTGCCGAAAAATGCGTTTCGAGGCCCTCATCCCTCGAAGCTTGTGAGCGGAACAGAAGTGAGGGGGGGGGGGCAGGCCTGAGGACGAGGTCTCTGAATAGGGTATCCACGGGAGCACACTATCTGAGCGAATTCGTACTCCACGTAAAAGTTCCTCATCTTCCAGCCTCTAATGGGATTGAAGATGCGCTCCCTGTGTTACCAACAAGGGAGTGCACAATAGGGAGACCCCGCCCACAAGTACCCGAAAAGTTGCAGCTCAAAAACGCGTTCTTCGGCAGCTTTGCATGGAATCACGTATACCATTGTGATCAGGAACTCCTGGCGATTCCTCTCCTATGAAAACCTCAGAAATGATCTGTGATACGACGGTGCGTCCAAGCCCATTTCACTGGCTTAGGAGGTTGAAGAGGAATTAGAGAAAAGAACATAAGAAGCTCTCAGATGTCGACCGTTGTGTCCAAAAAGCAAGTTTGTCCACAAATACATAATTGCGGTTGCTGTCGGGGCAGACAGTTGGAATGGATTGTATTATAGTAAACTGTAATGTAGAGACAATATGTAACTTTATTTTCGACAGGTTATTCTAGTTTCTGACAGGTGCTCTCGATGGAACATGCACTTTTATTCACACTAACTGGACACCTTAACGGAATTTAAGAGCAATACACCAGGCAAAGACTGCTCAAGACTAAAACTGGCCCACTCTATGGTATTACTGTGAGATCTTATAGGATCTCTATTGCAGGGTGTGAGGAATAAGAAGAATTGAATAAAGAATTGAATCCTGTAGAAGCTTTTGAAATTATATGGTGGTGTAAAAATAATTGTCTTCCGGAAGTGAGTGTTGAGTCTGTACATCTCCCAGAAAATGAAGAAAAAAATCAGAAGAAGGGCTATAGGCAAACCCGAGCGGAAAAAATCTAGAAAAACTTAGTGAAACATAGAGAAACACTGTGGATCAAAATTATGTTGTGAGAGGAGGAAAATAGGCCTCTTCTTTGTATCAAGATTTGTTAATGTCAGTCCTTTTAGGCCTGGCTTGCATATACAGGATCAAATAATGGAGTAGATACATTAAATTCAAAATTTTGACTTCGAATAACTCGAAATTTCGGATTTTCGAGAGAAACGGAGAAATACAATCCTTGAGGGTTGAAAAGAAGGTGTTCAGGGCTTCGTTTTTTTTTTTATCATTCGAATTTTTTGGAGCAGATTCGAAATAAAATGAGGCGAAATATCAAGATATGACTTCCCCGATATTTCTTTCTACTATTTGCTGAGCTACACTAGGAGATAAATGAGTCAATGAAAAAAATTCTACAAAAAATACGAGTAACCACGACGAATTTAACGTCAGCACAGGTAACGACAATAAAAGTAGTGCGGATCCACGTTATCACTTTTCAAATAAGAGCAAAATGATCGAATTTATGCACAAAACGTATGAAATAGAAGGAAAAATTCGCAATTACATCGATTTCCTGTCTGATTCAAGTGTTGAACCAGCAGTGTGACAGCTCACTTCTGCACTGCTGCAGACTTTGAGCTCTCCACACGTTTTGTTTATTCCTCGGAAATCCTCGAAGAATCCTGGGACCTCCTACAGATCTTTCACAATAGTTTATCGCATCGATCATTCCAAAGAGATTGCAAGCAGCAAAGAGCATGAAAAACGGGATGGATTGGAGAGACGTTCGGAGGTGGTATTTCTATTGTTTACATGAAATTCCGTGAGTCTGACCACTGATCAGCTGGAAACTCGTGATGAAAGGAGTAACGACGACAGGAGGATTCATTAGAGCAATAGTAGACCCGGGAGCCTTCCAAAACGCAAACGGAAGAAGAAAATGCAGAAGTTGTCGTAGAAAAATTGAAATTTGAAGAAAGAATTGAGATCGAAGACCAGGGAATTTTAAATAAGCCTGAGTCCCAGCAAAGAACATCTCCTCTCTCCAAAATTTTCAAGGATTTAATCTAAACTGGCATCTAGTTCTCTCAACTGTGTGACGTAAATAAAAAATATGCTTGTTATCGCTTGCCACCCAGAACAAATCACAGGAATACAGTGATTTTTCACTTCAGTGTAAAAAAAAACTCAAAAATCGTAACAAGTTGTCGGAAGTTGTCATCAAGTAAAATAAAACAATCTCTTAGGTTGTTTTCGGTTTGAAGTGGTTTTATGTTAATTTAGGTTCCCTTCTCAAACTGTTCATTCCATACCAGCAGTGGAAAAATTCTTTCTGTATTCAGAAGACGTCATGAAGCTTGAAAACACTGTAGATTAAGCTTCTTAGTAATCGGGCACATGGATGTATTTATTCGATTTTGCCATTACATGCAAATCTTTCGCTTTAATTCCTTCATTTCCCAAAAGAAAATCGAAGGTTCAGAGGTGGTTTGCTAGTACGAAGTTCACATGTAATGTATTTACTTCTCGGGTGCTTACTAAGTAAAGAAGAAAAGTTTTGGTGCCAGCTTCATGTTTAAGGTTGAACAAATTTGCTTCGCCTACACCTCAAATGGAAACTCGTGCAAAACGAAGTTTTATCGAAAGTTTTGGAATAAAAGCTGGGAAGAATTGAATAACGCAGATTCAAGAGTCACTCTGATTATCTAGAAAATTAATAATTTCCATCATTTGAGCGTCTGAATTCTGGAAAAAAAATCGAATCAATCCATGTGTACCAGCACTTAGCCTGCTCTTCTTGGCAGAATGCAGGGAATCCGGCACGCATGCATATCAAGGATAAGCAGATAAGAGATTTTCCGCAATCCGAATAACGGCCAGTATAGCTGAATGGCTAAAATTGACCGGATAAAGGATAACAGCTAAAAGTTTACTATAGGCCAGTATCTAGAAAACCTGCAAAAGATTTTTTCTTTCCTGACAAGAGCAAACGGGCTGAATTAGTTTCAGTTACGTCACTCCGAGGTTCTAAAATACTCATGAAACTTGAAGGAAAAGGCGCTTGAATACAGACTGCCTTTCGGAGAAAGGTGCGAATTGAAAGCAACCGACTTTCGCGTTGTCCGAACCGCCATCTGGTGTTGAAAACCCGGATGACGGTTAGCCCAAACACTACCGAAAACAGCCAACTGGATACGGATAATTCGCTTATCCCTAATGCATGGTCTGTTTCACCAGGGATGACAGTTGGGGGAAACGCCAGAGAGAAAAAGAACACGGGAAGGTGCGTACGAGTTGAAGAGGGTGGAGAGAAAGGCAGGCAACTTGCGCGAATACCCAACTATCGTCGCCTTTGAAACAGACAATAATTACGATAGCTCCAGATAGCCACAGTGGGATTGCATATAAGCTGACATGATGGATTACTGCAAACCTTAAATCCTGAGAATAATTCTGGAGCAAGAACAACTAAATTCTTCAAAGTAGGAAGAGCTGAGAGGTGACTTTTGGCTTCTGATTGGATAGATGCTACCTAAGGAAAAGCATCAGTAGATGCTGAATGAAGCAATTACGGCGAAAGGTTTGATGTAGCCAGCAACTGAGGACTTCTTTGAAGTTTTGGCAAGTAAACCAATATGAAGAGTACAGAAGAGACAGCCATTGGCAACAATATGCTTTCAACTTCTGGAAGAATCTGAAGGAAAGACAAACGGATTCTCGTAAGCTTTTCCAAGGAATCTTTACCAACTACTACTTCGCACTGTTGGTCCTCACCAGCACATAGCAAAAAAAAAGAGGAAACCACAGAGTTCCATGATGTTTCGTCACTTAGCAGCCTGCGGTTTTTACACAGGGTCAATATCCTCTCCAGATCACGGGTTCGCAATTCAGGAGCACTTTGAGGACACCTGAACACTACAGATCCCCTCAAGCACATTAGATCATAGCGGTGCCATTGCTGCTGGCATCTGCTCTGATCCTGCAACGGCGCAGGGTGGCGCGGCAATTCAAACGCAAATTTCGCCGACTGCGCAAGTTTGCATAGATATTGATCACTGTGTAATTAGCATAGAACGTTTTTTTTTTTCTTTTTGAACACGTGTTCAAAATTAAGACAGAGTGTTCCACCTTCAGTAAGTTGGTTCAAATTCGGACTTGTCGTGACTTCCGTCGTCTTATTTTCTCTTTCAATATTTTTTATTGCAAGCGAAGTTGTGGTATGTATTAATTTTCAGGTAGACCTAGAGCAAAGGGCTGACAGTTCACCTATGAATGTTCGGGATCTACAGAAAACGTTAGAAAATCAACATGAGCAGTTGAAACTTTATGAGAAGAAACTGAAAGGTAAGGATATTGTTCTCATTTCGTTTTATTTTACTTTACTTTGACCTCAAAAGCTTGTATTTTGCGGTATAAACACTCATTACTTGTATGATTTCCATTTTAGATGTTGTTCGTGCGTACAAAAGTCTGGATGCTGAGAAAAGTGCTTTACAAAAAGCGCTAGACTCACTTTCACAACAAGATAAGGATGGACAAAGCGCTTCGTCGACCTCCAGTGAGGTACCATTCCTTTCAAATATCGTTGTCTTCATTTGCTACTGTTTCCATCCAGGATTTACTATTTCAAGGATGCTGTGCAAAACTTGAAAACAGCAATTGCCACACTTACCAGGGAAAACACTAAGAAAGAAGCTGCTTTCCAGAATGACAAAAAGATCTTGCTTGTAGGTCCCCTATTTTCCGTGAAAATGTTTTGGACAATTTCATTTTTCAGAAATATTTGCTTTAGAATGAAAACGCTGCACTTAAAGAACAGCTAAAAAAGAGTGCTGAGGTCAATTCAAATGCTGAGAAGATGATCAAGGTATTTTCATGGCTTATTCCTTAATCTTCATTTTGTTTTTTTTTCTGTTAGATGTCAATTACGTTATGATTTAGAGTTTACAAATGAAACTTCAACAAGTAGAGGTAGATAGAGAACGTGAACTTGCTGATCATGGAAAAGTACTCGCAGAAATGCAGGCCAGATTTGCCAAGGAGCACCAATCATTTGAAGCTGGTGCTAAGGAGGTGCTTATTCCTAACTTATTTCGCCGATTCTTGAACTGTTAACTATTCGTTTCTCAACTTATTATACGTGGAACCTGTTTTATTTTTTTCCAGAGCGCAGTTTTATCCAAGAAGATCAATCAGAAAGACGAAGCTCTCAGTCAGCTGAAGGCTCGAGAAGCTGACCTCGTCCGTCAGGTTGCTGCTTTGAGCAAGGAAGTGAAGGAACTCACGGAAAAGGCCTATCATGTCCCTTCCATCCAGATCCTCAAGGACGAAATGGCCAATTTGAAGGTATTTTCATTCTCTGTTGTCTCTTCCTACTTCCTATGCAGGGTTTGTTCTATGGAAGGTCTTTGGACCCATATGGTCTTATAGAAGCTTTCTGCTTTCGCTATCCGAAAAGTGTGTTTGTTGAGAGCAAAATTGTGCACGAATAACTGGGATATTTTCTGACCTAATTAGATAGATTCATAGTGGATGGTTTTTGCTATCCCTTCTACCCCCCTGCCGTAAGTTCTGCGATAGGGTGTTTCATTCAGGAATGTTTAGAAATAAATTCCCTGAGTACTTTGATGAGAAATTACACTGAACACTATAGGAGACTTCAGTGGTCGAGGCCCGCAGCACGCGCCACTCCACATGTAATGTGCTACTTTGATTGTGTGCGCATCCACACCTCATTTTCGTCCAATTCTCCTCCTACTTGTTCTAACTATCCAAACAGATGGTGAGGCACATACTCCCGAACCTCGGCAGCTGGAGTTTCTTGTACTTGTTTAGTACATTGTAGTGGTAAACGAACATGTCTCCATAGTGTGGTGGTCGTTCCATTGATTATACTTTGTAGCTCTTTTAAGAACCTTTCATCATTTATATTCCGTTTTATTTTTTTCTAAACATCTTCCCACACAGTTGTTAGAATCATATTTTTTTCAGACCGACCATGCACGAGAATTGCGAGACGCAGTAACGAAAACGAAACACTCTACCCAGCTCGAAGAGCAGGAAAAAGCCTCACAAAAGATAGCCGAACTAGAGGCGAAAACTATGAGCCTCCTAGAAACAGTAGCCAGAAGTGAGGAAGCTCGAAGCGAAGCCCATGAAGCTTTATTGCAGGCAGAAGAGGAAAAGACGGCACTTGCCGAGGTAGGAAACATTTTTCAACTCCTTCTTTTCTTTTTGATAAAATTCCCTACTTTCTAGGAGTTACTGGAATTGCGCAGCCGTCAAAGGAATCAGGAATCGGAATTTGATGATCAGGATGCGGTGACCACGTTAAAATTAGCCGTTGCAAAGATCCGCGGAAAGAATCCAGGATTTGATTTTCATGGTAAGCTCATAACAAATGTCAAAAGAAAACTTGCACCTTTTTGAATTCTTGCAGCTGTTATCGGGCCGGATCCGGAGAAAAAGAAACTCCAGCATGAATTACGGACTTTGAAGGATGAGTATGATCAGTGTAAACATCGACTCGACCTGTTGACTGCCAATAATGCCGTGAGCCTTTCTTTTTATTGTGTAGCTTTTCCCTTGAATCTTCCATTTTTCTTGCGGCAGGAAACGGACCACGCTGGTGATTCTAAAGAGGAGAACATCCGCTCTGTGGCTGAGCAATTCCAGAACAAAATCCGAAAGTTGGTGGCCGTCCATGCCAAAGACAGGGCTGCTTACGAAAAGGTATGTAGTTTCTTTAGTTTTCTTTCTTATGCTCTGATTTTGTGTTTTCTTTAGAAACATGTACCATTATTGTTGGTTCACTTTTCAACTTCGCTACTAAAGCAATTCTTGCCCTGTATGTCTGACTGAGAACTTACCTCTTAATCACCTAAATATCAAAAGATTTAACCTCTTCCTCTCCCCTCCCTCCCCTTTCTGTTTTAGGGTGTATTTCTAGCCCTTATTGCATCTATGTCCTCCAATTATTTTGCAATATATAGGTGATGAGGGGCGTCAATCATTATTCCACACCTGAAAACAAGGCCGTGCCGCACCACTGCGCAGCGCGGCAGACCATGCTGCTTTGCTTGTTTCTTCCACCGCTAGCTCCTTATGTCTCTGTGTTGAACTAAAATACTGTATGCCGAAAATACTTCCTGCCCACAGTCCCTGGCGTGCTGTTGCCAATATCATTATGATAAGAAGAATACTTGTGTAAACGTATGAAGGAATGTGTTTGTAATGTTAGGTTTTCCCGGTATTTCTGTACGTATCATCTATCTTCTAAGCTTCAGGACCAAAGGTGGAATTTCTTACCCTTTCCCCTGTGGCTGCAACCTGCTGTGACACATTTGAGCTGTAAATTCTCTCGAATCATCTCTAGTTGTGAAAACGGACTCAAATTCGTGCAAATATTGCTCTGATTCCTACATCTCCTGCTCACATACGATAGCTTATGCTGTATCAACGCTGTATTAGGATGCTTTACTGTTGATTTCCAGGAAGCTGGCTTCACTGAAATTGATACTTTCCCTAACTTCATCTTTTTTGTGGTCCAAGCTGACCCTCGCCAGGCATCTGCTCGTATAAACAAAGCGCTGCCTTTTACACATATATGCGCCAGTGTTGTATTACAATCGAAGAAACTTGATCCTCTCCTTTTTGTCGCAGTAATCAACCAAAGGAATCCCGAAATGTCGATGTTCTTCTATTTTAATTTGTGCCGGTGTTTTCAGTCAGCCCGTGATCTCAATGCAAGGATATCGGAGTTAGAACAGAGGGAGGGTCGACTTGTGACGGAAATGAGACGGGAAATGAACAATCGGAGTATGTTTTTCTTTTTGTTTCATGGTTTCTAATGTCTGTTTCAAACCCGTTGATAGTTGAGTATTCGTTCATACTGCCTGTTTTTCTCTGCGCCCTCTCCAACTTCGGCGCTCTTTCCAGCTCTCTCCTGTTCTGTGGTGTTTCTCCAACTGTCATTCTCAGTGGAACAGATCATAGAATCTTCCAATGTTCTCCTCCCAAAACTGTTCGTATTCTTTCTTAGTTTCCGAAATGGAGGCCGAGATGCAGAAGCAGCGCAGTCGAACCATAGATGTTGTGGCGGAAAAGGAAAGAGAGCTAGAAGCGGCCAGGTTGGATTTTACTGCCGTGCCCCTATATTTATCTCTTTTTTTGTGTATAAATATAAAGTCGACTCAAAGTCCCAGTTTGTGCGCAGTAAGTATCTGACTTCCGAGACTGCAGCCAAAAGGATCCAGTAGATCGATATGTTTCCAGATCAATACTTGTTACTCTTCGAAGTGAGCAAATGAACGCTCCTGCTGATCCATCACAAGCTGGTAAAGTCACAGTGTCCAAGAGAAGATCCAGTGAACATAAGCGCTATGTGGATAGGCGATATAGCACAGGTTTGAAATTTTTGTATTTTCGCTGCTTAACAACGAAAGTACCTGGCATTTTTAGGGTCAAGGAAAAGTTTGGATGCTATCTCAGTGAGTAGTGTGGATGCAGTCACTGGTATGTTGGTTTTTTAGCTCATGGATGCTGAACCTAATGAATTTGATCTTTTAGATGGAAGTGGAATCCCCATTCCCATGGCAAATGAGTCCAGAAATATCTTCTACGAAGAGGAATTGTTGAAGAAAGACCGAGAAATTCAGGAAATGAGGTGGGGTTCAGAGTAATGTTCGTCTTTTTTTTTTGCTTCAAAGGCAGCACCCACGGAAATTTTCATTTCGAAGATTTCGCCATAGTCCTAGGTTTCACGGAACAGGGAATGAATATTTAACGATCGAATAGCGCAAAACGCGCAAAAATATAACGGAAATGGGATTGATGCTTTCTATGTGCTTGGCGCACGCCCCTTTCGTGGGTCCCGCGGCGCGCGATTCAGGTGCGCGCATGCAAGTGATCGAGCCCGCGTAAGCAGGCGTTGTCGGAGCGAAAAAGGCAACACTGACATCACCGTCCACACCAATATCTCCGGAGATAGACAACAATTTTTTGCATTCCTCCCACTGTTATAATTCTCTAGTAACCGATTATGTAGTAGACTTACTTCAGAGGCAAAAGTTTCCGTGAGTGTTACCTCTAAGTAGAACGAAGAATTTTGAACGTTGATGTACCTATTTTCCAGAAGTGTTTCGCATCAACTTGATTATCGCCTCCGCGAAGTAGAACAAGCAGCGCTTGTCAAGGAACTCGAACACCACAAGAAGACTGAAGCAATGAGCGAAGAAATCACAAAGTTACAAAGTAAGTACAACGCTGTTTCGGCGGGAACACTGATTGGATAGACCCTTCCATTGAATGTGCAGCCAATCGCTGACACCTTTTCACGCTATTGGTTTCGTTTCAAAGTTGTTTCACATGCTGTGTTCAGATAAACTCTCGCTTCTCTCCACTGGTGGTGAAATGGAGTATTTGCGGAATATTTTTGTCCAGTTTATACAGTCGAACAATTCCTCAGCCAAGAAGAACATCCTAAAAGCGATGGGAATGGCGTTGAAATTAAGCGCTAATGAGATGAAATCGATTGAAAGTAAATGATCGATATTCGCACTGTACTCTATTAGTTTATATAGGTACATATATGTACAATTTTATCAGCATATTATGCGACGATACTCACGGTTCGTGTTGTGATTCCCAGAAAAAAAGTGTGATACGGTGCAAGCTCTAAAAGTTCACTTAATGCTCTGCTTGTTTTAGAAAATAAATGTGTTTCGTTGAGTTTTTGTGATTGTGTATTGTTAATTTGAGGATATCCTCTATAAATATTTTCACGTGATGTTTGTTAATCAATAACAAGTGGGATATGAGTTGGCTCCATAGTGGTGTTCGATAGACCAGCGTGTGAGCGCTTGTTCCTCCGATTCTCACCATTCCGACACAAAATGCGCTCGATCCTGAAACGTCCGCTATTACGGATAACTATATCATTATCGACTACGTCAATGAAAGTTTCTTCATATTTTCCGAAGAAGGTATGATTAATTTAAGCTTATTGAGCTTTCTATTACTTGGGAAATCTTGTGTGGACGCTTCTGGTATGAAAGGAAGTAGTAAAAAGGTAGTTAAATAGTATGCATTTTCTATACTACATGAGGCGTACTTGCTCATTTCTATAAAATATTGCTTGGAATGTTTGCTTACGCATTTAATTTTACTTCCGGTGCCAATAAATTACTTTCGCATCGCAGAGCACCGCTCGCCTGGCCTGCCGCGCCGCACCACTACGCGCGATGTGGCAGATCAGCTGGATAGCGTTGTCGTCGAGCGTTGTCGCTATTAATGCTTTGCTTGCTTGTGTTTTCACTGAGATGTTTTGGAGTGGAGACAAAAACAAGGAAAACTGTGGAAAACACCGTCCGACAACAACAGCGTCCAGCTGGCAGCGCCGCGTAGTGCTGCGGCGCGGCAGACCAGACTAGCGATATTCTGTTATGCAGGAATGATTGATCAGCACCAATAAAGCTAGCAGTCATTAACAGCACATTTTAAGACGCATCTCGCTTGCGAAGTGAACTTCGAATGGTTGTGACGTCCGCGATGAGTTCTGAGGATGAAGCGCCATATTTCATTGCACCTGAACAAGTAACCCTTCTTGTTCAGTATGGTACTCCAATTCATCGTATGTGCATGGATTCTATGAGAAATCCAAGTTTTTTAAAGGTTACGCTCGAGTTCGTGAGGCGTTGCCAGATCGTCCGATCCTTCCGCCTACAAACAGCACCGCTGAAGTTGTAACCCCCTCCGAGGTGTGTCTTTTTCCAGTTGAGGATGAACTAGTTGGATTCATACTAGAGTAATTAGGGAGAAGAGGAACGCGCTCGTTTGATAGCTGTAGGACGAAAAGCAAAGGCTTTGAAACGGAGCAAAATGGGTGATGGATGTACTGCAAAAGAATTGAGGGTAATTTTAATTACTAGTTCTGTGAGTTGCAAGTAATCGGTCCCAATTTTTGTTTAGGTGTCAAAAAACGATTTGGTTGGGATCGAAGTGTCCCCAGAGGAAATACTTGAAGTGGTTATGGAACTTCGCCAGCGCAAAGCCAGCGACGAGGAGGAGAAGTTCATCCGCTTCTTGAAAAGTGTTGATTTCTGTTTTACGTCTGCCTTCCATTCATTTTGACATCAATCACTTCTCTACTTCTTTAGTAGAAACCGATGATAACCTGTATCGCTGGCTCGATGACTATGAAATACCGGTTCCATCCACAAGGGAATTCCGAGCAAGAGAACTGGTCTACCATGATCTATGGCGCAAAGGTTATTATCTAACCAGCGGGGAGCAGTTCGGTTCCGCATGGTTGGTGTATGAAGGTGACATTTTGAGATGCATTATAAGTAGTGGATTTATTATTAGTGGTCGATGTTTTTTAAGGACTTCCGGGCGATGTTCATGCGAAGTTTCTTTGTGAATTCGTTCTGGATGACGAGAGTTTGTCACCATTGAATTTGATTTCGTTGGTCCGAGTGGCAACTCAGGTGAAACTCGTTTATTCTTCTCGTTTTTTTTTTCGAAGATAGCTTGGATCAAGGCTTTAAAGTAGTGTAGGGAGATGTTTGCTGCTGAAATAAGTACTCTCGGGGGTAGTGTTCTAGCAATAAGAAGGTGATAAATAATATTATGAAGGAAGAGAGAGACTCCCTATAGTAGAAGAGGCTGGAACTCTTTTCGCTACTCTAATGCTGGAACATTGGGAAGTGAATAGTAGCAATGATTTGCTTCTATCGAAAACGGTAACCGGTCTACTCTTTCTCAGAAACGAAAACAATTGAGTATTTGTGCAGAGTGCCGCTTTTCTCGGCTGCCTTTCCATGGACTACGCACTCTCCCGCGTTCTTTTTTCTTCTACTGTTATGTCTTCTCGGCTATCTTCCATGACGAAACGGACTGTAAACCCAGAAAAAGTTATACTAGACATAACATTTCTTGTGACTTCCATGCTATTTTTTTCTTTTGGAGAACCACCGACTGTATGGTCTGTTAGCCGACGGAGTGCCTCCGGATGGACTTTGTCTGCAATTGCGACCGCAGTGGTATTGGCTGGCCCATTGGCTGCTTCGATCGGAGAAAGCAGCTAAACATCAAAATGAAAAGAATCATACAACATACATACCAAAACGGAAAATGTATAAAAATAGATCGAAAAAGCCGATCAGCCAGCCGATATCACTGCCGTCGCAATTGCAGACAAAGTCCATCCGGAGGCACTCCTTGGGCTAGCAGACTGTACATATCAAGAACCTAGGTAATAGGTCTGCAAATGGAACCGCTTCGCTCTCACTTAGTTTCTCCTTTAAAGAACTTCTTGGTTCTGTACTTGTTATAGAATGCAGTTCCATTACAGGTGAAGAAAAACCTACTGGTAGCAGTAGTTCCATCTGACAGCAATCTTCCCCACTACATCACTATCGACTGGTTCAAGCCATATACCAAAGAATTCGAGTAGTGTTACGCTTTTCTCTCTTGTGAGGTTATTCTGATGAAATGTCTGCTATTAATAGAAGTAGGTAATTTTTCCAGTCTGGTTTGATGTTCCAGACTTTGTTTGTTGGAGTTTTTTCGAGGAGTTCTCTGCTAGCTGTTGCTTTGCTCAATTTTTGTGGTTCTGCGGGGTTTCTTGCACATGATTCATTTATCTTGGATAATCTGAATCAGAAGTGTTTCCATTGTCCTTTGTTAACGATTCTGTTATTTTCTTTGTTATGTTATTCTCGCATATGTGTTCTTATAACGCTTGATACTGTTGTTGTTTGAGTCAGCGATTAAGGATTGCTATGCGAATTTCGTGCTATTGACCATTTTATAATAAGATTGCGTGCTTTGGATGGGAATTGAATATTTGATGAGTTTTTGAATAGCTGCTTTTTTTCGTCGTCGTCGTCGTTCCTTACTTGGTGGCATGCACTGTATTTGCAATGAATCACGCGTGAATCGACAAGGTCTACCAGTTTTTATGTAAGTGTGCCCAAATTGCACCTGCATAGATGGAAGTGTATTTCAAAAGGGAATTCTCCAAGACCAGTGGGTAAAGTGAGGCGTGAACGTTTACGTTCATAATGTGCTTGAAAGTCATTTGTGAACATTTTTTAGCAATTAGAGAAACCTGATGTTTGGGTTAAATCCGCATGGCTTTCTCAGAACCAAATTACAGTTATCGATTAGATCAAAAGTGATGCTGGCGCGATAACGCGCGCGAGTATGGCACGATATGCGCACGATTTTCATCTGATGCTTTTGCGACGTTCTCAGTTGGAACAAGGCATTTGGAAAGCTTCTGTTCGCTGACACTCGAGCATATGGCCTTTTTTAAACTCATCCGGAGCTCCATTACATCTCCCTAATCAACATTAGGCAATTGTTCCACTGTGGAAACCCCATTAGGGGTATGCAGGTAAGCTAAAGTGGTGTCAATAAACCGTGCAGCTTAGCTAAAGTGGTGTTAATGAATAAGCTCAAGACCAACATCTTGATATTCAGCTGTACTTACTGTTTGTTCACCTGTTGTAGTGGTTTCTGAACATGTTACTGTTTTTACTGGTATTTTGGTCTCCTGTTGTGTACACTATCCGCGTGCGCTTGTGCACGTCTGCAGGTAAAAACACTTCCATCTCTTGCAATACTAAGTGTTCTGTTGAAACCTTTGGAACTAGAAGCAAATCGTGAAGATTTGAAGGTGTGTCTGATACCGTGAACATGAAGATGAGAACCGCATGGTAATGTAAAAAGTGAAGGTATAGTTCTCCTGTATATGACAAGTGAACTAATTTTCTTCTTATATGATTAAGTACTAGTTGCTATCGCTTTATTTTGTCATCTACTGTGAAAATGCGTCTTCTCATAAGACAGGGAATTCGTGATGATATATATACAGTGATAGAAAAACTACGATAGCTGAGTGTCTGTGCATCTCGTCCTTCTCGTCTGCCTCTCCAGAAAACGCACACTTTCTCGCGTTCTTTTTTCCTCTGGTGTATCTCCAGCCCTCCTCATTGCTGGAGTGAACCATAGACGCTAATGCTGTTTGACGTCAGAACCTAGTTCGCGAAGACTGTGTCCATTTTTTTCTATTCAGTCTCTGGAACAATTTTAGCTATTCTTCTATGTACTCTTACTCACTGCTTTGGAAACTGGAAAATTCGCTTGAATTCACACAATTATTGGGTTAAGCTGACCTTGAAAACTGTCGCAAGTGTTCAAACGAGTCACTGTTCCATGAGAGTTGAGAGTTCCACGTCAGGTTATTGATCTGTAGCTGAGAGCTGTCCTGGATTTTCATCATTCACCTGCATATATAGTGTTGAATTCTATGCTTATGGTCCATTTAACTGGTTTTCCATGTCCTACTGATTGTATTTTGTAGTAGTAAATTTAGGTGTTGTTGTACATTATTCGTAGAACCAGACCATAATTATCGACTAGGTCAAACTCGGTCCGGAAGTTCCGCAAGACTAGTGGAGCTGTCCATGAGTGTTCCATGTGATATTTTAGATGTCCTCCACATGTTTCCAATATGTATCTTTTTTCAAAAAATTTTCAAAGATTCAATCTCAAAATTTAGGCTGAAGAAAGAATAAAAAGGTTAGTGAACTTTAGCGCAGACAACTACAATGAAATCCCAACAAGTTCCATTAGGGTAAAAGCTGAGTTTAGCCAATCACGTTGTAAACAGAGAGTAGTTTTAGTTGAGTGAACTCTGGTTGGTTTCCTTGTTTTCGTTCTTCCAGACATGTAGATCAACAATCTGCCCCACTGCTGGGAACAAAGAACGATCAGATCCTGGAATGTCCGCAACGCATGTAAACATTTACACGGAGCGAGCAATACTTGACTTTTGATAATCCTCATAAGCTAGCAGAGGATCTTATCCTTCGAGATGATTCATACGTTTCCTTGAAGGTTCGCTTGTTCTCCGACAGATGCGATGCTCTTTCTGCAGTCTGCAGTCCCTTGCTTCCACTCATACTATAAATATTTATTCCCTTGTCGCCACAATCGCAGTATTATCGTTGATCCTTTGGAAAATTCAATTGCGTTTTCCCACCCAGTCGCAGTTATACTTGTTATCATGTGATGATTTGATTTCACATGAAAAATGATCCTGGAGGTGTTGCCTTAGCAAGGAAGTTCATCAGCCAAATTCATGTTCTAGTGGTTCCCGTGTGGTATCCAAAAATAACCTCATAGGCAGACTTTCAGCCTAGTCTAGAAGTTTTGCATTATGTGGATTCGTTACTTGCAACCATTAGGTTCCCTCGTAGTAAGTAACTGCTTCTAGTTCTAGGACTTCGACTAGATCTCTTGCTGAAGCATGGCCTTCATTCAACAATACGGCTATTTATTAGAAGTAAACGAGCCAACTAAGTTACTGTAACATGTAAAAAAAACCGTTTAAAAAACGTCAGAGTTGTGTACTTGCACGCGAAATCACAAGCTTTACGCTAAATGGCAAGCATCCAATTTCTGTTATTCTGGGAGAGTACTGCATGTTTGTGCCTTTGTTTCATTCTATTTTTTTTTAAATTTCTCTTCATTTTCGTTCCATGGTGAGGTTATACAACTGGTGACTCAATTCTATTGCTATCTCCTTCCTCGCTTTAGAGAAGTTCTGTACAAAATTGTCAGTACAAACATCTGCAGAGGTCCTAAGAGTACGTTTGGTTCATCTTATCTCTTCTTATTATTAACTATTCCCAAAGTAGTTGTTGAGTCACCTAGATTTTCGGTGATTTCAGGAATTTTCGCATCTATTTTGAGGATTTTTGTGAGGATTTCCCTTAATTCCGTAGATCTCACCTGAATGGCACGAAACAAGGGTCACTATAGGCTCATGCCAGCCATGCTCTACAGCAGTAGACAACATCCTAATGCGATAATCCCATATGAGCTGGCAGGACCAATATGGTGCGCAGTTAGCCGCAATGACGTCATAAATCCCCGCAAATCCCGAACTGGACTGCAGGCGGCTGCACGGGGCGTGATCAT
Organism: Ancylostoma caninum; assembly: GCA_037903475.1. NCBI lineage: Eukaryota > Metazoa > Nematoda > Chromadorea > Rhabditida > Ancylostomatidae > Ancylostoma > Ancylostoma caninum. The sequence goes on along the minus strand of JBAJFG010000034.1, from coordinate 388,899 downwards.
CTGCAAAGGTCGCGTCTAACGGGTTCACGGTCGTTCACCGACTAAGTGCAGATGCTGGAAGCTGAGTGCAACTGGTCGACGGACGACGTCACTGTCGTCGCGGTGTTCGAGCGGTGTTCTCGCGACGAGATTGTCGCGCGCGCCCGCTCGCAGTTGTTTGCTCGTTGTGCGGCGTGCAGCGTGCCCTTGTCGCGCGATATCGATCGCATCGCGGCCGCGTCGGGCGCGCTCTGCGCTGCACGTGCTGCCTCGTGCGGCCGGTTGCACCCTCGCTACGCTGTCCCCGCCCGCCCTCGATATTTTGTGTACAGCCAGTGAATATTGGTCAGATTTCGAGTTGTAATAGGTTTTTATAGTGCACATTCTCTGGTAATGAGTCATATTGTTGTTTGATTAGTCACATATTTCCGGAAAGAAGACCCTTATAGGCAAATATCCCTGTTCTAGGTGGTTTTCACTACTTTTGATTCCTTCTTTGTTGCATTACCCTCTGTAAACATGAATTTGTACGATACTCATATCATTCTCATGAAAATTCATCGCGTTTTCCTGCAGAGTTCACTATCATACATGCCTTTCGTCCTCAGTTTTAAACGAATTAAACAAAAAATTTGACAAATGAGATGACAGCTACTGACAGACGGCTAGAAATTGCTAATGAGAGTCTGGGCAATTGTTACGTTAACACGGTATGTAATTATCTTTCTATTCATAGCATTGCCTTAGCACTTTGCCGTCCACATAATTCCATATGTGTGTTTTGTTGAAGTCGTTATTGTAGAAGAGAATGCAGCTGCAAAAGTGCATAATGAGTTGGTTTCGCTGCAGAATTCATTTGCTTTTTTAACTGTCATGTTTAGGTAGATGTTCGTCTTTGTGACTGTGACTTTCTCTATGTTTGCTTGAAATCGCTCGAACTCATGTTTGGTTCGAGATTTTCTCAATTCTCCTCTCAAAGTTCCCAGCCGTCTGGATGTTGTTTATGGAGTTGTCATCCTGAAGTGCGCTCTTGATCATTGAACTTAGTGTTTGCAAGTATCTTTACTACTTCGTACACTAGTTTTATCGTTTGCTAGTACTCCAATCTCTAGAAATTTGCGGAATTCGAAGCATGTTTGTGATAGCTCCTTCTGAACTAGAACTGTTTTTTTTTCATTTGTGTCAGGACCCATTGCTCATTTCAACGTTAAATTTTAGGAACAGTTTTGGCCTAAGAACTAAGATGATTCTTGGAAAAGATTCTTGAAGGAGTGTATGAGCTTGCTTCAGGTTTCCGACCTCAAACTTTTTAGAAAAATCGTAGGTAAATCTAAGAAGATGGAGCGTAGAAGTTCTGGAATTGTCTTTTGTGGTATATTTCGTAATGTTCTGACTCAGGAATCGAAACTCAGGAGTCGTGAAAAGAAACCATTTGAATAGAAACCATTTGGTATATATAGCTCCAGGTGCTCATTTTCGCCTCTTGGTTTTAACATACCTTCGAGGCTGCACTTATTAAAGCCTTTTCCAGCATTCTCGTCAACTTTTTTATTGCAAACTTTTCAATTTTTTTCAACTCCATCTTTTCCTTGGAATTTTATAGCACTCCTTCCTAGGAATTTTCCAAGTGTTACCATTTTTTTAAGAAACAAGGTAAAATCTAAAAGAAGATAGGTAGAAATCTGAAGAAGTTGACGTCCAAAGTGTATTTGTTCGTGCGAGAACTTTGATTCCCGGAAACAGGTCAACAATGTTATTAGCGCTGTGCACTCTGGAAATTGCAGTGACTTTTTCTAGTTCTCTTTTTTACTTAATGACACGTTTTAAATATTTATTTGCAAGAAAATGAGCTATGCATATCTGAATCAAGTGCCGATATTGCCGGGGACCGAAAAATTTCCTAAAAGTGCCTTGCCCTCACCGATTTATCTGGAGTTGTTCCGCGATATCCTTGAAGTATTGCTCATAGAATTCATATCTTATCCGTTCATTTTTCTAATGCGATTTTCTCGTTGCCATTCATTGAGACTAAGTTTGTTATCACATGCCGAAAAGCAAACACAGCGTTTTTCGTACGTGTGCCCGTGCGTTTGGTGTGTGTCATCGGTCGCCATTGCATGCTCTGACGAGCAAATGTGTCTGTGTGTGTATGTGTGTATGCTAGATTTTTTCAGTTTTACATTGTTCTGATGCTAGGAGGAGAAGTGTTCATCGCGTGCGTATTCGAATTAACAGCAATACGCCATCTGTAATAGTGCACCGCTTGAAAAACTCCGTACGCGTTCGCATTGTCGCGCCAACCTCAGACTCATTCTCGCTTGCGGCTCGTGCATAATCATGCGTGCATGGCTGTCACTCATCAAATAATCCCACTAGATTCTCCTTTATGATACTGTGCTGTTGCATGAATTTGTTCTTGATGCGATTAATCCTGAAACTTTCGCGTTTCCGATTGTTCGCGTGCTTTGGCGCCGTTCATTTGTTGCGCTTGGCTTCCCAGGATGATTTCCAGAAAATTTTTAGCCATGTCTGACGACGGAGCCCCACCGGAGCCCGTGCTTGAAGTGCCACCTCCAACAGAAATCAAAATCCTAGAGACCGCGGAGGATATCCAGGTTAGTATCCTGGAATTTTTCATACAATTCTATTTTTTTTCTTCCCTAGTTTCGATTTCCTATTTCTGCCAGCTTGATTGATTTGCATAACTTCCAACACAATAGCATTCTCTCTAGTCGGCCGCTTGAAGAGGAGGCCGAGGGTCGGCTGGCCGTTTTATTCTGGCGCTATTGATTTTGTCGGGGTGTCCGAGTTTGGGAGGCTGAAGTCCTCATCGGCGACTGCGGCCATCAGTCATATCAACATGCATACATAGATGAATAGCGCAGTATGACACATTTGACGGAGATAGGTAACAAAAAGTAGTTCTGTTTCAGCATCGACGTCAAGAAGTTCTCGGCCATTATGCGCAGTTCAAAGAACACGCCAAAAGCAAGAGGGACCGTCTGGAAGAGGCCCGACAGTACCAGTATTTCAAGCGGTACGCACGATTTTCCCTGTTTTTTTTCACTTTCTTGAGTATTTCAGTTTCCTATAATTCTCTTTTTTTAGTGATGCCGACGAATTAGAGATCTGGATCCTCGAGAAACTGCAGACGGCTCAGGAAGAATCCTTTAAGGACCCTACGAACCTTCAGGTGAATGTCTGCTCGGATTCCTTCACACAGTGTATAGTGCGTGCGCGCGTCGATCGAGTTTCCGGGCTGAGCGCGGAGGGATCGACTGAGGACGGGGGTCAATGCCATTGACTAGAGCTGATCAGGGGATCGGAAGGGTTGATGGTATCTTACTGGTTATCCCGGACACATCAGGAGTAACAGGTTTTTGTCATAGAAATGGGGAACTGTTGGAATGGAGTTCATGGAGGGACTGGCATTAAAATTAAGAAAACTTAAGTGGTACAATGGTGCTTAGATTTGGTAACGACATAAGAGAGAAGGTGATAGTTTGGGTAACCTGGGCAACCTTCATTTCTTCACCTATCCATCGTTTTATTTCATATTTTTTTATGGTGGAGTTGTTCACCCTTTAATGCTATTAGTACATTCTGGTTTCACAAGTACGTTCGCTGTTGTGCAGATCTATTTGCTCAACTTTTTTTTTTCTTCGACGAGTGGTAGAAAACGAAGATGAAGTTAGGAAAGGATAAGGGGGGGGGGGGGTGCTTTATGAGGCTATTATGGACAAGCTACGAGTTGGGGAACGTGGACTGGGCTTTCGGTCTTGAGCATTTTCCAAGATGCTGACTTGATAGTTTACCTTTTTAGTAGTTGTTAGCCCATTTATATTTTGCTGTAAAATTTCTTTCGACAGGCCTTTTCCAAGTCCTGTGCCGAGAAATTTCTTGAAGCTTTTCTTACTCGCTACAGCACCTTTTTTCACTTCTTCTTGTACGTCACTTCTTCTTGTACGCCTTCATTACGTGCTAGTTTATAAGATGGTTAATCCTCATAAGGCTCGCGTGTCGAAAGCTTTCGATTCGCTCTTGTGCATGTTTTAAACGAGCAAGGATTGAATAGGCGCCGTCGAGGGACCCATATGGCCCTCGTGGGCTGGCGGCTCGCAATAGCAGCGGCCGATCCAGGCAGCCAGCCAGCATCTTCCATAGTACATCATCTCAAGTGGTTCAACACGAGGGAAATAGCGTTCAATGGTTACTCGATTGAATTGTTTGCTCTAACAAATGGCGTGCATGAGCGATAGAATCTCATCGTAGGCGACCGATAACGACGCATTCCGATCGGTTTTCTCCTGGCGTCGGCGGTGATTCCGTGTAGGGATTTACACCTTGGAATTATGGGTATGATAGTAGGGTCGTGGGCCTTACTGAGTTTGCTTAGAAGTCGAGAGCTACCCCTCCATGGATCGGAGGGTGAGGAAGGAGGATGAGGGGGCACTGTCATTTTATAATGTTGGGAGGTAAACTTCCAGGCACTGCCTGTTTCGCTTGGATCTAAAGCTCATTGCAGTCACACCCATGGTCCAGGTGATGATGATCACTGGTGAAAGAACGTGTTCCATATATTATGAGCACACAACCAGCGACATTTCATGAGATCGATGAGTGACCATCGATATTACGTGTCATAAAATGAGTCATGATCGGGAACGGGGGCGTAATAAAAAGGAATACAGTCGGCTGGTAGACAGGTGAACTCCGAGGGGGAAAGGTTGTGTCACCTGGGAATTCCTTTCTGGTTGTTGTTGCCTGCCCGAAAATTTTGGGAGACAATTAGGAATCGAAAGTCTGTGGGAATTAGATGTCGTCTTCTGGAACATGGACACATTTTTTCGGGCAACATGTTCAGTTCGTTCAAAACATTGTTACCTACTGGTTTTGAAAGTGCATCATGCAGCTTAAATACAGTTTTTGTGGACATTTCAACATTTACAAGCTTTTCTGTGATAGATTGCGTGCTAGCCTCTGCTTATTCACATAGCACAAAGACGTTTCTGCTTTTTGATGTGGCGTTTCGAAACCATTAATTTAATGCGAGCTGACAGTGGAATGAAGCAATCAACTGTGAGAAGCCGTGCTGGCTGCACGTGCAAAATTCGAAGTTGCATCGATTTTCTGGATGATGCAGCTCGTGCATGGCTCGTTTTTCCGATTGTTTGATCTGTATAGACGTATTGGGTGTCGCACTGTTGCACAGTGTTCCTGAAAGTACACCTTCGTGTGCTAACAAGGGTGCAAGATGGAACTGACGTGTCTGTTCTAACAAAGGCAGGATTTGGAGAGAAATTAGGAAGTAAAAGTAGCGCGTGAAGCTTACAAAGACGACAAGAAAGGAGGTCCCTGCTTCCAGTTCAACGAATTACTTGCGATTCAGGACAAAGATCCTCTGGTCTGGTCGTTTATGAGATCGGACTATAAATAGCGGTTTCAGCGGCATGATGAAGTTTTTTTTTTGCATCTGGTTCTGGAGCTGATGTCTGCCAATTTGATTAGGTGGTCGTTCTGTCAGCCTTAGGAGGACACTGTAGTTCTTGCTGAGAGCTGTGTTTTCATTTTGGAACCGCCAATTCATAACCACAGTTAAGAGCATGAGTTTTCCGATAGGAAACCCAGTTTTGTTTTTGAAAAAAGTGGTCCCATTTGTTAATTGCTACCTTCCTTTCGTTTCGGGGAAGGTTTGACATATGACAGTGATAGGAGGTTTCAACCTGTAGGAACTCATGAAAGTTATTATATGGCTCTGATTAAAACATTTGAATTTCAACTTTTCTCCTTCCCAGGAAAAAAAATTAGCATCTACTGATGGGGCTATATTTTCCCTTCGACTTGCGGTAGTTTGGAGATAGTACCCTTAAGCCACTCGTGTGGTCTATGTTCAGTTCCCGTTATTTCATCCAAGTGGAAAATTTTATGGATTTGAAGAGTTCTTCCTGGGTTCAATTTTTTTTGTGTGCACCAACTTGGTTTTGTATATGTCGTCATTTTTCACATCATTGAGGCATTCTTAACGCGACTTTCTTATGCAGTGTTTTTTCTCTGAATTTTCAAAACAAATTTCGTTAGTTTGTTGTGTGTAGGGTCAGCAAAGATATTCTGAAGAGTGAATTAGGGATTTATTTGATTTGGCGTTTTTGGAAGGGTAGGGTCTTTTGAGGACCCGTTCCCACCGTGAGGCTCAAAATCATCGTAGAAATTGTGCTATGTCGATAAATGGATATAGAGATTGTGAAATAATAATGCATAGGGTCGTACATTGTAAGTATATGTATACGCCAGAATGTTGAGTCGGCTGTCTAACCTACCTGATTGAAGCAGTTTGTACTGACTTTATGGAGCTTAGGCTTTTTTCGGCGGAATCCTCAGAGAAAATCTTTTTCCAGAAGTTTAAGACTGTGAGTTAAGCAGTGCTTTCCGGCAAAATTTCCCAGGGAATTCTTTATCTGGAGTCCAAGACTTTCCTCTCGGACTTGTAGTGAAAGAATTTCCACGGTAACCAACGAGTAACTATGGATGCACTGCAGGATTGCCTTCATCCTCGGAAGCATTAGCTTTCATTAAAAAGCGTATGCGAAATGTGATATCCCTCTGGCGTTTAGTCCTGAAAGTTTCTTAAAGTTTGCTCAAGACTCCTCTGAGTGGATCTTTAAAAGAGGGACAAGAGCGGCGATCCTTATTACGGCTGATTCCAGGGATCGGAGCGCGTTTTGCTGTCAAATTCAAGCATCATTCGATATAGCTGTCTCCATAAGCAGACAAGCGTCAATATTTACACATCCCTCTTCTGTCGACGCGACCGTAGTGCACGCCAATTGACTAGCTTGTTTTGAGGCTGAAGCGACGTTAAACAAGGGATGATTGCTAAGTGTTCTCCTAATTTCAGGCTAAGATCCAGAAACATGAGGCTTTTGAAGCAGAGGTGCAGGCACACGCGAAAACCATCAGCAATCTCGACAAGACGGGAAATGGCATGATCCAACATGGGCATTTTGCTAGTGAGGTTATCAAGGTACGGTGATTTTTTCCTCATTTCATCTTAGCGTTTGACCATGAATGGCGTGAAGAGCATTTTTTTTTTCAAGAAACGCCTCGAAGAACTCCATGCACTTTGGGACAAGCTGTTCTTCAAACTAAAGGACAAGGGTATTAAGCTGCAACAGGCACTAAAACTTCTCCAGTTTATTCGACAATGCGATGAGGTGCTTTACTGGATTAGGGACAAGGTATGCTTCGAAGCAGAGTTAGATTTTTTCAATTTTGATTTTTCTACGTCGAATTTGATGAGTTTCAGGAAGCTTATGTCACTGCCGAAGATATGGGTATGGATCTGGAGCACGTCGAAGTGCTTCAGCGTAAATTTGAAGATTTTCTGAAAGAGCTAGGAAATCATCACTATCGTATTAATGAAATTAATCAAGCTGCCGATAAACTGGTCGAGGATGGACACACTGAACATGATCAAATTTATAAGGTTCGTTTGGGAATATTCTTCTTTGTGCAATGATTGACCATATCCTGGAAGTACACCGCTTCTTTTTCCAGAAACGTGACGAAGTAAACGAGGCCTGGCATCGTCTAAATACCCTGGCAGCAACGAGGAAGGAGTGTCTCTTCGGAGCTCATCAGGTCCAGCGTTTCAACCGTGACGCCGACGAGACTCTGGCATGGATCGCTGAGAAGGTACTGTACAAATTTTCCATGATGTTAGTTTCATTAGTAAGTAAACTGGTTTTCAGGATGCTACCCTCTCAAGTGATGACTATGGTCGTGATCTCAACAACGTCCAAGCTCTACAAAGAAAGCATGAGGGTACGGAACGAGACCTCGCTGCCTTGGAAGGAAAGATGCAGCAGTTGGAAAAGGTAGTATATCTAATGGTTTCCTCGATTGAAAATTATCAGTCCATTATTCCAGGAATCTGCCCGTCTATCCGAAACCCACCCGGATCGCGCCGATGCCATTGACGCCAAAATGCGTGAAGCGAAGGGACAATGGAACGCCTTGAAGAGAAAGGCTCAAGCAAGAAAGGAAGGCCTGGATCGTAGCCTGCAGCTGCACCGTTTCCTTGCCGACTATAGGGATCTGTGTTCGTGGATCAACGATATGAAGGCTGTCATCTCTGCGGATGAACTGGCAAAAGATGTTGCTGGAGCTGAGGCACTTCTGGAAAGTCACCAGGAGCACAAGGGAGAGATCGATGCCAGAGAAGACAGTTTCAACCAGACGGCTGTCTCTGGACAAGGTCTCCTCGATATGGGAATTCCGGAAAGCGACGAGGTGGGTTCCTGAGCTGTTGTAGATTCGCCAGCGGCTTATTTTTTTCGCTGCAGGTTCGTCAGAAGTTGGAACACCTGGCCTACGAGAAGGCTGCTCTTCTGGCTCTCTGGGAAGAACGACGTATCCTGTACGAACAGTGCATGGATCTTCAGCTGTTCTATCGTGATACCGAGCAAGCGGAGACGTGGATGAACAAGCAGGTAAGTGAAGAGACCTGTCGCTTTACAGAGGATAACCTGAGCAGTTGATCAATGTAATGTCATTGTTTTCAGGAAGCATTCCTTGCCAACCAGGACCTTGGTGACTCTCTCGATGCCGTTGAATCCCTCATCAAGAAGCACCAAGACTTTGAGAAGTCTTTGGCTGCCCAGGAGGAGAAGATCAATGCTCTCGATGAGTTCGCAACGAAGCTGATCCAGGTAAACTTTGGAAGAGGCTTTACAAATGTGGATCTACGCCAGCGGTCCACTCAGATCATCTAAGATCATCTATTTTAGGGCCAGCACTACGCTGCTGACGATGTGTCCAGAAGACGTCAAGCCCTTCTGGACCGCCGCCGCCGCCTCATGGATCGTGCCGCTGACCGTGCTCGCCAACTGCACGAGAACTACAAGAAGCAGACCTTTAACCGGTAAGTTAATTTCGGGCAGCGTTTCTGAAGGCGCTAATGTTCAGGGGATGGAAGCTTTCATATTTTAGTGACTGTGACGAGATGGAAAGCTGGATCAAGGAGAAGCTGAAGACAGCTAAGGATGACTCCTACCTCGATCCCACCAACATCCGCGGAAAACTGCAGAAGCACACCAACTTTGAGCAAGAGCTCAAAGCTAATCGCAACCGTCTGGATGAGATTAATGACACTGGTGCCCAAATTATCGAAAGCGGCCACCCAGAGGCTGATGATGTGCGCCGTCGCCTCCAGGATGTCGATGAGCTGTGGAATGAGCTCGTCGATGCGACCAACAAGAAGGGAGCGAAACTTCGTGAAGCTGGCGATGAACAGCAGTTCAACCGTAACATCGAAGATGTTGAGCTTTGGCTGAGCGAACTGGAAGGACAGGTTGCCTCCGAGGACTATGGCAAAGATCTTGTCTCCGTCCAGAACTTGCAAAAGAAGATTGCTTTGCTTGAGAGCGACTATCTGGCTCATCAGGATCGTGTGGATGGCATTAAGGGATTGGTGAGTGTTTTTTAGGAGCAGGTCTGTCAGGCAAACTTTATTAATATCTGTTTTAGGCGAAGAAATTTGCTGACGAGGAACATTTCAATGCCCCTGTTATCCTTCGCAAGGAAGAAGCGCTGCACACGAGATTCCAGGTTAGCCGCTAGTGTCCACGAGTTGGTGTGGTTCCGGTCCCGATTTTCCTTCTTATCACTGTGTTTTCAGAACCTTCGCGAACCTCTTGAGAAACGAAAGAACAAGCTAGCCGAGTCTCTTCAAGGAAACCAATTGTTCAGAGACATCGAGGATGAATTGGCATGGATCAGAGAGAAAGAGCAGGTGAGAGAGAAGTGCGCGAGGGTACTAGTAATTGTCAAAGTAACTGGAAGAAGTTCGTCTTTGTTATCTACAGAGCACCCTAAGTATTGTTATTCCAGGTGGCTGGCTCTACTAATCGTGGTCGTGACCTTATTGGAGTCCAGAACCTCATCAAGAAACAGCAAGCGCTGATTGCTGAGATTGCCAACCACGAAAGCCAGATTGATGCGGTGTGCAAAGCAGCAGAGGATATGATCCAACAGGTAGAGGACTTCTTTGTAAACTTATCTATTTGTAGCTGAACGTAGCTTGCTCCAGGGTCACTTCCTTGCTCCTGAAATCCGCGACAAGCTGGCTCAGCTTCGCGACAACTGGAGAATCCTGAAGACTAAGGCTGAGAAGCGCCGTCTTGAACTGGATGACTCGCTACAAGCTCATCAGTATCTTGCTGACGCCAACGAGGCTGAATCTTGGATGGCCGAGAAGGAGCCTGTTGTCGGGTCGACTGACTATGGAAAAGACGAGGATTCAGCTGAGGTTGGTTACATTGTTGCAAAAAATGGAGTGGAGTAGTACTGCTAATTTTTCGCTTCCAGGCTCTTCTCAAGAAGCATCGTGCCCTTATGTCTGACCTGGACGCCTTCAAGGGAACCATTGATGATCTGAGAAAGCAAGCAGCGCAGTGCAAGTACCAGGAACAACCTGTTGGACAGCTTGGTCAGTGAATAGTAGTTCATGTGAAGGGAGAAGGCTTCATAACGTCACCGTATTATTTTTTTAGGTCGTGACTGTGTTCTGGCTTTGTATGATTACCAGGAAAAATCCCCAAGGGAGGTGTCCATGAAGAAGGGCGATGTGTTGACCCTGCTGAATGCCTCGAACAAGGATTGGTGGAAGGTAATTCATTGTTTTTTGTCGGGTCCACTGTTGGTTATGGGATACATGGCTGTGAGCCAGACTTAGAGGACGTCGTTTATGCCGCCACTATTTTGTAGACAACTCTGTGTAGTGAAATGCTTTTGGGCAAACCAAAACCGTTGCGGTAGTGTCACAAGATGCATATTCCTGCCTAGAAATTCCGTAGACCCTCTCAGGAACTACAGCTATAGCTAGTACGCGTATTTAGTCTAGGAAACCAAGACTTCCTGTCAAATCTGGCCCTGGATCTGAGTCTGACATGCTATTACCAGTACCGTTAGCAGCTAAATATTGGTTAAATATTACTAGAAATCTACCATTTTTTAGGTCGAGGTGAACGACCGCCAAGGATTTGTTCCGGCCGCTTATGTGAAGCGTATCGAGCCTGGAACAGCACACCAGCATAGCCAGCAGCAGGTGAGTATATCCGTGCTTCACGGTTATATGCACTGCTCAGAGATGATTTTCAGGTGAACTCCATTGGTGGAAAGCAAAATGAAATCGAGGATAAATACCAGAGACTGATGATGCTCGGTGAAACCCGCAAGAGGTTGGTTAACAAGTCTAACCTCGCCCCTATCAACAATACCTATTATTGCGAATTTTTAGGAAGCTCGAGGAAGCCTGCAAAGGTTACCAACTTCTCAGAGAGGCTAACGACTTGGCCGAATGGATCAAGAGTCGGGTGAGTGTTCAGTCTGAGTTCGGGCTTCTTTGGGAGTTTTTTTTATTGCTTCTGTACTACTCTTAATTGATTTTCTGGATGTTAGCTAAGAATGACCGCATGTTAGTTGAGTATCTTTAGTTCGGTTGAGAAGATCTCACCTAGAAATTGGGTGTTTGGTCTTCTGTGTGATTTTTTTTTGTAACACTAGACGTTTTGCACATTTGCTATTAAGTTATTATTATGTTTTCCATGGTGTTCAGACGTACATGGCAGAAGTAAGTTTTATTACACTATTTTTTGTTGGTGTTTGTCGCCGAAAACACGCTTTTTTGTAATTAATTGCGGAAGTTGCCTCAATTTGTATCGAGCAATGTGATTCGTCTGTGATTATTTCTGTCTGCTGATGTCGCAGTAATCGTCGCATTGTGGTCGCCATTCTGTCAAGTGTTGTGTCACACCTTACAACGACTATGTGTGGTAATTTGTAGAGTACTAACAGTGATGTGAGCTGATTGTGAGCAATTTTCCTGAAAGATTTCATTGCGTTGTTCTAACCTTGCAGGCGCTGGTCGTCTATTGATTGAGGTTGAGAACGTACTGGTCGTCTCCAGTATGGTTGGCTTTAAGAGAATTTCCAAGGATTTCCACAATTTCAGGAAGCTGTTGCTGCTCAACAAGAAATTGGTACAGATCTTGAGCAGGTGGAGGTACTGCAGAAGAAGTTCGATGACTTCAAGGGTGATCTCAAGGCCAATGAGGTCCGCCTGCAGGAGATGAACCAGATTGGTGAGCTTTCTGCACATAATTGCTTTGTTTTCTCTCCAGAAAACCGCAGAGTTCATAGTTTTTTTTTCTGAGTTTTTTTTTATTGCAGCTACGGCTCTCACATCCGTCGGACAAACTGAAACAGCTGTACGCATCCGTCAACAGATCGAGGATCTCAACGCTAGGTATGGCTTGTTATTCTTCCTGTTTTCCTATTCGCGGCCAATCCACGATCCCTTTCTAGATGGCGAGCTCTGGAGGAGCAGACCGAACAGCGCGAGCAGCAGCTCGGCTCTGCCCACGAGGTCCAGCGTTTCCATCGCGACGTGGATGAGACCAGAGACTGGATCCAGGAGAAGGATGATGCCCTGGATTCCGATGACTTTGGTCGTGACCTTCGCTCCGTGCAAGCTCTACAGCGCAAGCATGAGGGTGTCGAAAGAGACCTGGCTGCTCTTGGTGACAAGATCAAGAGCCTTGACGAGAAGGTACGGTTCTCTTCAGTGTTGATAGTTGCTTTCTAGGATAACTGCTGATTTTGTTCAATTTAGGCCAATCGTCTGCGTCAGAGCCATCCTGAAGCAGCTGAACAGATCTACGACCTGCAACGCGAACTTAATGAGCAGTGGAACAGGCTCACTGCTAAGGCGAACAACCGCAAGGAGAAACTTCTCGACTCGTACGATTACCAGCGATTCCTTTCCGATTATCGCGATCTCATGCAGTGGATCTCCGCAATGAACCAGCTTGTGAGCAGCCAAGAGCTAGCGAATGATGTTACTGGTAAGCTCAGCGGGCATGTATTGGCTATAGAAGTACCTGTAGTAGCGTCTACCAGAGTAAATGTTGTATCTATAGGAGCAGAAGCACTTCTTGAGAGGCATCAGGAATATCGCACGGAGATAGATTCTCGTGCTGCGACCTTCCATGCCTTCGAGCAGTTTGGAAACCAGCTCCTGAACAACAACCACTATGCTAGTGAGGATATTGCGAAGCGTTTGAGCGATGTGAGTTCATTTTTTCCATTGTTATCTGGAAGTTGAGCTTGAAATGATTATCTCCAGGTGAATGCTGCTCGCCAAGGACTTGAAGACGCGTGGGTTGCCCGTCGTAACGTCCTCGACCAATGCCTTGAGCTGCAGTTGTTCTACAGAGACTGTGAACAGGTTTGTTTGATTGGTGTTGTTTACTTCTCTATTTCTATATTACTGGTAATGTCTAATCATGCTATTCTGCTCATCTTTGCTTCAGGCTGACACCTGGATGTCGGCACGTGAGAACTTCCTTGCTCAAGAAGATCCAACTGGTGATAACGTGGAATCTCTGATTAAGAAGCACGAAGATTTCGACAAGGCTATCAATAGCCAACAGGAGAAGATCGCTGGACTGCAGGTACCTCAAGCCTATTGACTGGATCATGCTGACGGAGTTTATTCGGGAAATCGTGGATATCTTGTTACATTTGCAGCAATTTGCAAATCAACTCATCAACAGCAACCATTACGACAAGGATGCAGTCGCTCGCAAGCGTGACATGATCCTGGATCGGTGAGAAAATGACATCTTCTTTATATTACTCAGTGTATGACTGATAATTTCCTTCAGATGGGAGCGTCTGAAGGCTGCTCTTATTGAGAAGAGGAGCAAGCTCGGCGAAAGCCAGACGCTACAGCAATTCAGTCGTGATGCTGATGAGATTGAGAACTGGATCGCGGAGAAATTCCAGGTAGAATAACAATTTTTAGTAGAATTCGTGGATGCTTTGGAAAAGGTCTCCCATCCGGAGTCGATCTTGCACTAATTGTCATCTCCTAGGTTGCACAAGAGGAGAACTACCGTGATCCGACAAACATCCAACAGAAGCATCAGAAACAGCAGGCTTTCGAAGCCGAACTGGCTGCCAACGCTGACCGTATTGCCACCCTGATTACAGCTGGACAGAATCTCATCGATGGTGCAAAATGTGCCGGAGGTGAGGACGCTGTTAGCGCTCGTCTGAAGGCGTTGAACGACCAGTGGGAGCTGCTTGTGAAGACCACCACGGAGAAGAGCTACAGGTATCAGTTACTGGTTTTTAAACATGATACTGGGACGGCTTTTGTTCAGTTTTTTTTTAATTGTGGTCTATTTTCAGGCTCAAGGAGGCTAACAAGCAAAAGAGCTTCATGGCTGCTGTCAAAGATTTGGAATTCTGGCTGGGGGAGGTAGAAATTCTGCTGCAGTCCGACGACTATGGAAAGGTCAGTGTTGTTGTACTTGTGACGTTTTCACAACGCCGTATGCAGCATTTCCTGACGTCCTCGATAATTCCAGGATTTGGCGTCCATTGAGAACCTGCTCAAGAAACATCAACTCTTGGAAGCCGATATTATGGCTCATCAGGATCGCGTGCAAGAGATGAACCAGCAAGCCGATTCCTTGCTCGAACGAGATCAGTTTGCTGGCCAGCAAATTGCTGAGCGTCGCAAGGTAAGTTGAGGTCGTCTTTGCTACTGTGCGTGGATTTTTACTGCTAATATGTTGTAGGTTATCGCTGATCGCTATGAGCGTGTAAAGGAAATGGCTAACGTCCGCCGTGATAAGCTGAACAAGGCCTTGAATGTTCATCAGTTCTTCCGTGATATTGATGATGAAGAGTCATGGATCAAGTAAGGAATACTGCATCTTTGCACAATTTATACATGTTTTTCATGGACTGAAAATAATATCAACACTGCAGGGAAAAGAAACTGCTTGTATCATCTGATGATTATGGTCGTGATCTTCCCGGAGTGCAGAACCTACGTCGCAAACATCGTCGTCTGGATACCGAACTGGCAAGCCACGAACCACTCGTAAGTCATTTTGATGTCGGTACTTTAATTATCCTGAAAGCTCAGTGAAATGAGCATTCTTCAGGTCTCCCAAGTTCGCCAGAAGGGTGAGGAACTGCTGCGTTCGACAGGAATCGCTGGCGAAGAGATCCAGAGAAGAATGGCCGATCTGGAGCGTAGCTGGGGACAAATTCGTGATCTGACTGGCAGCCGGTGAGTAATCTGTGAAATTCTACGAAAACTTGGATTGGTAGTTATTTTCTGCTCCTTTCAGCCATCAGAAACTGAACGAGTCCGAAGACTTCCAGGAATTCCTTGGCAAGATTGAGGAAGAAGAAGCCTGGATGAACGAGAAGCAACAGATTCTTGGTAATTTTTGCTCTGGTTTCACTGGTCCACAGACGAAAGTGTTGTTTTGTAGGATCCGATAACTACGGCGATAACATGGCTGGTGTGCAAGGACTTCTGAAGAAGCACGATACGTTCGAAGTGGATCTTCAGCTCCACAAGCAGCGTGTGGACGATTTGATTCGACAAGGAAAACAGGTAAACAAGTTACCCTCTTATTAGGTTTACTTCTCTCTTGGTGTAGAAGTTGTATGAGAAAATTTTTAGCTCATCGACTCCGGCAACCATCATGGCCCTCGCATCAAGGATCGTTGCGACCAACTCCTGAATCGCCTGCGCGAGATCCAGGATATGGCCGCTCGACGTCTCCAGAAACTTCGCGATAACTCCGCCTACCTGCAGTTCATGTGGAAATGCGATGTTGTTGAAAGCTGGATTGGTAAGCGAACGAACTGCTGATTACCATCATAATTCTGCTTATTTTGGAGCGTATGGTTTTTCTTTTCAGCGGAAAAAGAACAGCAGGTTCGATCTGACGACTACGGTAGGGATCTGTCTTCTGTGCAGATTCTCCTTACCAAGCAGGAAGCTTTCGATGCCGGTTTGAACGCCTTCGAGCATGAGGGAATCCAGAGGTACGTTATTTTGAATGCTTCTGGATTAAAACTGAAGGCTACCACGGAAGTACGTTTCTTCTAGGATTACGGAACTGAAGGACCAACTTGTGAGCAGCAACCACCATCAGTCACCCGCCATCCAGAAACGTCATGCTAACGTCATCACGAGGTGGCAGCAACTTCTCGCCCATTCCGAAGGACGTCGTCAGAAATTGCTTAAAATGCAAGAACAGTATAAACAAATTGAGGTAAGAAAGCCTATTTATGCATTGTGCTTCCTGGATTCTTAGACATTTCTTCATTGCAGGAGCTCTATTTGGCATTCGCCAAGAAGGCCTCCACCTTCAATTCATGGTTTGAAAATGCAGAGGAAGATTTGACAGACCCCGTTAGGTGCAATTCACTAGAGGAAATTCGCGCTCTTCGAGAAGCGCATGCAGAGTTTCAGGTGAGGATTATGGCAATTATCCTGATGAAGGAGATCCGCACACTGACATTTTTTTCAGCGTTCCCTAAGCTCGGCTGAGGAGGACTTCCGACAGCTGCAGGCTTTGGATAGACAGATCAAGTCGTTCAATGTTGGCCCTAATCCCTACACTTGGTTCACTATGGATGCACTTGAGGACACATGGCGTAACCTGCAGAGAATAATCAAGGTGAAATTGGACGCTACTTGACTTTTTGCTGTACCAAGTGGCTGCTGGAATAGCGGAGTGTTCTTTACAGGATCGCGAGGTTGAGCTACAAAAAGAGAACGCCCGTCAAGAAGAAAATGACCGATTACGCCGAGACTTTGCCAAACTAGCCAATGTGTTCCATAATTGGTTGACGCAGACCCGGCAGGTATTGAATAATGATCTTCCTTCCTGAAATCCTAGGAAGTTAGAACTCACTGTTCTCTCTAGGAAATGATGGAAGCCAGTGGTTCCCTTGAAGAGCAGTTGGAGGTTTTGAAACGGAAGGCTGGCGAAATCCGAGCGAACAAGACACAATTGCGAAAGATTGAGGAACAAGGCGCGATGTTGGAGAGGAATTTGATTCTGGACAACAGGTGGGCGGAGTCATGTGCTGGTTGTTTTGATTCTCCGAGCTGCCCCATCCAATATGTTCGCTGTTTTGACTCCTCAAGCAGCCGCTTTCACCAAATTTTGTGTCTTTGGGTTGCCTTAGGTTGATTTGATTCTATTTATTACTTATGTATTAAGGTATACGGAGCATTCGACCGTAGGATTAGCCCAAGCTTGGGACCAATTGGATCACTTGGCTATGAGAATGCAGCACAACCTAGAACAACAGATTCAAGCAAGGAACCAGTCGGGTGTGACCGAAGAAGCACTGCGCGAGTTCTCGATGATGTTCAAGCACTTCGACAAGGTGAGTTTCACTGTTCCTTGTCAACTGTTCCAGAAAAAAATTGCAAATTCTATGTCCTTCCAAACTACACCTTTTTTTCAGGAAAAATGTGGACGTTTGGATCACCAACAATTCAAGAGCTGTCTTCGAGCGCTCGGCTACGATCTTCCGATGGTGGATGAGGGCCAGCCGGAGCCAGAGTTCAACCGTATCCTGGATATTGTTGATCCGAATCGTGATGGTTATGTGACGCTGCAAGACTACATGGCGTTCATGATCAGCAAGGAAACTGAAAATATCCAGTCATCTGAGGAGATCGAGATGGCGTTCCGTGCACTATCCAAAGAATTCCGTCCCTATGTCACTGCCGAAGAGCTTTATGCGGTAAGTTAGCATAATTTGTATACTGCTTGTCTAGTGTGGAGCGTTTTTCACGTTTGCACTTAATTTGCTCTCTTTTTATATAGTCTGGAACTTTTTTCCTCTAAAGCCCATTGATTAAAGCTCGAGAATTTCTTCTGTTGCTCAAGAATCCAATCGCAAATGTATGATTGCTAAAGCCTTCTACTTCTTCAGAACCTCACCACGGAACAGGCCGAGTACTGTATCAAGAGGATGAAGCCGTACACGGATGCGATTTCCGGTCGCTCCATCCAAGGAGGACTCGACTACGAGCAATTCGTTCACGCGCTCTTCCAAAGCTAAATATGATCGTTGCGGTTCTCTTCCGAATACTTGTTATCCGTCTATACTCTGTACAATGTTGTTTGCTGTTTTGCTTCAGAATCCTTGCGCCCAGCCCGTCTTTGGCCGGCAGCTTTGCTACGTTATGTGTATGTAAAGGCAATGACTTTTTATTACTAATTGAATTTTTATGCGATCTTTCTTCGGATATCTATGAAGACAGCGTGATGTGATGTGTTAGAATTTAATAAATGCTATTTTTTGGAATAGAAGTTTGGAGTACATAGTTTAGAGTACTTTTTTGTTGCGCTGGATTCTACTAGTAAAGTAACCAAGCTGTGTGCAACTACTAGCCCTTTGGCCCTTCGATCTTCTGCGCGTGTACTTCATAGTAGGGAAGTAAAACGTAGGAGGAAGAAGTAAATGATGAATGATCCCTTTCGTGAATGAAATTTCGTTTCAATAGTATGAAATTACCAGTTTTTCTTTGGTGACGTGTAACTAAGCTTTTTTCATAGCTTGTTAGTATGCCTGCTGTGTCGCCCATGTGGTATTTCCCCAAGGAGCGCCAAAATTATGTTAACATCAAAGGCGTAGGAGATATGCATACAGTGATTCGGGGATAGTTTGCCCTGAAATTTCCCTAGAGGTTTGAAATTGAGTTAGTAAATTTCTCAAATTTGGTGATTGGATACCAATGTCGGCAATACAGGCCATGCCAAGAAAACTCCTAAGGTTTTTCCAGAGAAATCCTGCAAAGTGGAAAAGAAATATATTGTTGAGCCTAGACTCCAGGCGAATGGGTCATCTATCACGCCTCACACTACATGATCGGTAGAGAATGGGAACGATGTTCTTCATGAAATATGTGGATGCGCAGACAATCAGAGTGCAAAGAGGCAGGAGTGAGACGCGTGCGATCGCGTCTGGTCGTCTCCGCTCTGGTCTCTTCTATCTCCAGTTCTATTAAAGCAGAGCAGCTATGTGGAGACTAAAACAGTAGCTGATGTGGTTATGAATCAGTCGAAATAATGGACATAAGGAATTTTATAGGAGTCATGGACCACTGAGACATCAATTTTATAGTAAAACAGGGATTTCACATAGGTCCTACTACTTACTGTTGTTCTGCTTGAAACAAGGCCGTGTCCTCAGTTCAGATGCAGCTGGTGTGTAGTGTGTGGGGATACGTAGGCGGTCTCTACCGTCTCTCATTGGCTGTTGCTTGCTTTGCGCCATCCAAGGGGTACGACTTGGTCCTCATTTCCATGAAACTTCTCTACCGTTGAATGCTTCACACTCACTTATTAAGCATTTAAAAGAATTTCCGAAGACTTATCTTTGTATAATTATAACAATATTTTTTCAGCAGTTGAAAATTCGTCATACAGTGCCCGCTCAATCACTCTTGCATCACAAAATACCGCTCGTCTGGTTTGCCGTGTTGCACCACGCATGCGGCGCGGCTGACCAGCTGGACGCTGTCGTTGTCGGGCGGTATTTTCCACCGTTTTATCTGCGTCTTTGTCTTCATTACGAGCTGCTCGGGCAGGAACATAAATAGAACATCAATATCGGCAAAGCCCGGTGACCTCAGCACCATTTTGATCTGCCGCATCGCACAGATGGTGTGGCGCGGCAGACCAGAGGGGCGGTGTCCCGAGGTGCAAGGGTGACTGATCAGTGTTGTATCAAATTTGGTCATCATTTGACGGTGGAACAATCATAGCTACTATTCATAGATCCTATTTTGACGCCTGGATTTCTTTTCTTTCTGTTTTGTTTTCTTCTGAACCGAGATGGGTACTATAATAGTATGCTGCTGTGATTAAATGCCAAAATGCATAAAATGGACATAGAACACCCCCAAGTGTGGGCTGAAAACCCCAAGACAGTCGAGTCATGCGAAAGGAGCAGTTAATCTAGCAAAGGCCGCGTGATTCTCTTCGAGCTTAAGTTATGACATTCGTCATTTGCGATGTTTAAGATGAGGCTTAGTGACCACAAAAAGATTTGCAAGAATTGTGTACACTTTATTGGGTGATAATAAATGACTTTACAACTGAAATCACCACTAACCCTGCATGTGTCGCTGCAAAATTTCGTACGAATCGGCAAAAACATCCTTGTAGAGCGCATTTTCTGCGTAGTTTATGCAGCATGGAATGTCTTTTGAGTTTTATTCAGTCTGAGCATGTTTTCGGATGTTCCTCACATCATTTCAGCGCGTTTACCTCATTTTCACTCAGTCACAGACATTTGGTTCCGGTTTCGTGCTTGGACGGCGAGTTTTTTTTTCTGGAATCTACTGGATTTTCACTCTGCTGAAGGCTTGTGTACTACATATTTGCATTTTCTCTCCACGTTCTACGCCCACATCAAGTATCACATTATTTCATGCGATTTTTCTTCTAATTTCTCTACAGTCCACCCCACCAAGTCCTTTAAAATTTACAATACTGATCCCCAAACGCCGACTACTTCGTAGTATCATACATCCTGAATTCGTCGACGATGTGCACGTTTTTGTCATTGACTCATGACTGTCGCGAACGGTTTTTCGCACGAATCGCTGCATACCAGTGCGCAATGAGACAGTGTATGACCGGTAGAGAGTTTATACAACGAATATGTCAACAGTCACCGAAGTATGATGTTTCTTTAATATCACTGTACACTGTTTCAGATTCTATTCTGTGATAAGCAGTGACTTTACAGTGTAAGGGGATAATCTCATAGATGAAAGTTCACTTCGAAAAGAAAATCGCCGCTCATTTGCTGGAGAAAATGCCTTTGTCTTCTGCATCAAAATAACTCTTTGTCTGCCAATATCCTGAATATCCTGAAATCCCCCACGAGAAATCATGTAGATCCCGAGGTGCTTAAGCGCAGAGTTTTTATTGTTATGAAAACAGTGCAACCATTAGTCAGAATAGCACTTAACCTGCGATAGTTCCACTAATTTCTTTTCAGAGTCTAGAACACGTCGAAATAGTGTGTGGTGACTAGAGGCCGCAGACAGTGAAGCAAGTGACAAAGAAGTGGCGCCGATGTTTTCCAGAAATTCCGTAATCCCTGAGTAGAGGCGAGTTTTCGCTGCTTGCTCTGGGATGCTGGATATTTTTCGTTGTCTGGGAAGGGAATCCGACCTGTCACATGTCGCAAGTAACGACTAGGAAGCGCTGGAAAATGTGCTTTGCTAAATCCTAATCATGTAACAGAATACCACTGAAAAGTAATATAACATTTGAAAAAATCTAGCATATCATGTGTAAGCTAAGCCGTGCAAATGCACTAGCACAGTTGTTTTTTCAGAAACACATTAGAGCATACTGATTTCACTTCCAGGAAATGGTGACAAAATCCTTAGGAATAGATGACGTAAGATTGGTAGAGAAAGAGGGAGGGAGAGAAAGAGAAGAATTAATGTGTCGAGCATAATGCATAAGCAAAAAAATAATGTGTGAGTCTATAAGGTCTATGAGGTGAACTCCGCCAACTTTTACTGCGACCAGTGAGAGTAACATCGACTACATTACCATTCCAGCGTTAAGGTAAGAGTGCTGGGCTAAACCACTTCGTCCTTCTCCTCCCTGGAACTCCTCATCCGCTTTTGCAGCGTAATGTTTGTCAGGCGGTGAGGGGATTTTATGAATAGGCAGGTAAATGAGCAAATGAACAGCCCCGCCTACTTTCTTTCCCGTCCCTGCCTCACAGCCGTCATTGCGGACGCATTCAACTAGTAATTTACTTGTTGTAGTTACGAATCTTCTCCTCCTGTATTATCGTGATTGTGTATATAACGTTTTCGTTCGTCGCTTTACTTTACTGCTGCGTTTTTGTATAAAACACCTTCATCTTAAAAACATACGAGCGAATAGGGCATGAGGACCACCCACGGTGAAAATGTGAATACCTTTCATTATTTCCTTGGAGCGGTCAAGTCAGTTAGTGGGTATTTCTAGGATGGGAACGAAATGTCTTTATCTGAATTGTTGTAAATATTGACAAATCCCTCATTATCCATGAGATTTGCCAGGAATTGTGTGCAAGCAGCTATTAAAATTAACGGCGATCGAATTGGCAGATGAGTAGCTTGTTTGCATTTCTCGTTAGTTCATGAATAACATGGATTTCTTCACTCTGCGATCTTTGCGTGTATAAATTTATAACCAGCATGAAAAATCTGAATTTGTTAATTGAATATTTACCACTTGCAGCCTTGCAAGCAAACCAGGGGCCGCATGCATGATTGAGATTACCCGGGGTAAACTTGTTAAAGGCAGCAGGAGCTGAAATCCTCGACTCCGAGCTGAGCTGTGGGTGATGAAGTACAGATTCAGCACACCATAAATGTGAAACGAACACAGACAATCATGGCTTACCTGCAGAGAAAATGAAACATTCGTCGTGAACACTCCTGGCCGTGTTCGCGCGCGGACGAGCTTTCCACGCCGCAAAAGCCATTGCGGTGCTTGGTTTGGCGCAAAGGGAAAACGAAATGCATTCAATTCACAGGGTTTCATGGCGGGACTCGGCCAAAACCACGCGCCGCAATAGCTTTCGCGCCGGGGAAAACTCGTCCGCGCACGAACACGGCCAGGCGTGTTCGCGACGAATGTTCCATTTTCTCTGCCGGTGGGCCACCATTGTCTGTGTTCGTTTCACATTTATGATGTGCTGAGTCTGTAATTCACTACCGGCAGCTCAGCTCAGAGTCGAGAATTTCAGCTCCTGCTGCCTTTAACGCTACATAAACATACACATCGTTAACAAAACCGTCAACATCTTTACACCAGGTTATCTAAATGATGCATACGGGCCCAGTTACTCACTTCAGCGCGGACCTGTGGCCAAGGCCGGTGGAGGCCGCGCCATTTTTCCGGAAAATCGCGTTCGTCCGGCCCGCAGCGTTGTTCGTTCTGCTTGGCATGTGTAACGAGGCGCTACACATAACGAATTTTCGCGGAAATTATGCGGTTTGACACAATTTCCGTCGGCGACAACACTTGTGTTTTGAAGTGAAACGAGGAGGAGGTTTTTTCGTGGTGAGAGCAGCAGTCGAGCCGAGCCGAGCCGAGCCGGGCCGAGCCGAAACTACCAGTAGACTTCAACTTGTGCCGTCGATTCTCTAACGAGGCTATTTAGGAATACGAATCTGCGTGTTACTCGCAGCACTTCCTAATTCGATTGCGCCATCACGCGCGGCACCAGCCGCTTTTCGTGCTGCTGCAGACGTTGGCGACGAACGGCGTTCCCGTGCTTATCCGCTTGAGGGACGTGAATCAGCACGTTCACAATTCCGTGCCAAAGCGCTTCTCAGCGTTTTCTATCGGTTTTTCTATTCAATCATCCTCGAATAGAGCAATTAGACTATTTGACGTTGTCGTTTCTCGAAAGTGCACATCCACAATGAGCACGTGATGTCGTGTGGTTCGAGGATGACGACGCGCACCTGATAATTCACCATTCCATCGGCGTTGAAGCAACAGCTGCAACAGTTGATTTCATTGCGCTCTCCGTTTCCTCGTTTTTTTCCTGGATTTCAAGTCCATCCGTCGTTTAGCCGGCCACAGCTGCGACGGACTTTCTTCCACTAACATAAACAATTATAAGAAGTACATACTCAGCCAGCTCTACTCTCTCATCTCTACCGGACCGTCGTCGATTTCATTACTGAAGGACAGTTGAGTGTGACGAAGCGTCTGCGTAGTCGTTTTTGGATCCACACGGATCCAGAACGAGAATGCTATGAGCAGCGAAAGTTTTCTGGACGCGTAAATGCTTTTACGAGTTTGCTCCCGGCGATCGTTCCACCCTCAATCCAATCAACTTCTTGTTTTGCAGCGTTAATCTGCTGCAGGAATTCTCCAGAGCGCATTGTTTCGTGGATATTTATGTGATGTGACGTCATTTTGTTATCATGTGAGACGTTTTTGAGGTTTGATGCGAGGATCTCAGTTGGATCCAATCGTCTTTTGCATGTCGCTGTTGGAAGATTAACTGGCTCTTTTAGGTACATAGGCGTTGAGAAAAACTGTATGGATGGCATTTCGGATTTTATGTTATTGGATTAGCCTGGATTTCAGCCGGAACCTGAAAGTTGCCATGGGTTGAGAGCACTTTGTATTAGCATTTTTTGCCAGTTTGAAAGTGCAAACGGCAATATTCTCGCTTAAATTAGTACTTCTTCTTCATATGGTGCCTTTGGGAGCATTCACATGAGCAGATGGGGGAAATAGGTTCAGGATTCGTGTGTTCGCACTGAAATTAGCAAAAATTGACAGCCATGGTTGGAAATTCCATTCTAATTCATGTTTGGCTTCGCTCCAATTATGGAACCTACGGGATAGAGAGCATGTGACAGCTTCCCACGAGGTTAAAATTCAATTTTCTTTCGATCCTCCATTATTCCTCAGCGATTCCACCTGCATGGTATATGTAAGCAGCTGTTGCGTGGTTTTTTCACCGGTGTAATTTCCGCTGATTCTTGCAACATTGGCTTCTTTTCAACATCGGCCGCTGAACGTAGTCCATTGGGCATAGGCACCTCATTAGGCACCTCATTCCTCATATCCTTCTTATTCTAATGACCCTCCCACTGTTCAGACAGGTTCTAGAAATTGCTACCTAACTATCTTCACAGTACGTGACTATGGTAGCCATTACGGAGTACGTCCTCCGAATTTCGTATGCAATCTCGTTCGAACAGGTTTTCGTTGTGGTTTGTCTAGGAATCCACAGGCAGTGCTGGAAGAACAACGACGCCATTTGCCAGCGGCTGGCCTGTTCGAATTCTCAAAGCTTCAACGCCGTCGTCCATTTATCCTCGAATCTTCTAATTAACGCGCACATTATTTGCACTTCTTCATCAGCTGCTGCCATTCATTCTGTTCTCGTCCACTTTTTTCCGCACCGATCATTACTATGTAATGGGTGGTGCTTGTGTGTATTAGTGCTGTTCTTTTGCTCTTTATCTTTGTCTGTCTGGATTTTCCGGATAGCGATGGAGAGCGGGGAAGAGGGGGAAGGATAGCTGGCTGCTGCTCTCTCGCCTCGCTCCTTCCCTCCGCAGCCGCCGCTGCCGCCGCAGCCGACGTCCGTTGCTCCCACCCCCAGCCGGCCATTACGCCGCCGTGCGCGATTAGTGCGGCCGCCCTTAGCCCGTGCGATCACCGCGGGCTTTTAGTGTTCGTAAACTCGTACACTTAAACTTAAGTACATTGGTAAGATGCCTCACCGCGACCGTGCTGCACCTGGTGGCGTTTGCCCGTTTTTCTCGGATGAAATCCAGAAATTTTCCGCCATACTCCTCACATTCTTCTCCTGCACTGTCTTCCAGCAACTCCTCCTACCGTCTCGCCGTTCTTTCTCACCTGCATCCACTTCAGAACGTGGCTGATCGATGCGTAGCTTTTTTTGCAGCCGAATCTGCAAGAGCGTTTGCGTTTGATTCGTCCGAGGTCGTAGTGTCGTCTGCAAAGTTCACAACTTCCCCCGTCTCATACTATTCCATGTATCGACACGTCTTCACGCATTTCGTGCACATCGCTAAAAAAAACGCGCAAAATACTAGTAATTGCATCGATAAGTTGTAGTGCCTCAACGTATTATGATATGGGATGCCGCTTGACGAGAACCGAATCAACCGAATTATGCGAGCAAACGGCAAAGGAAGACGAGAAACAAGGAAATGTTTCGAACGGACAACCGAAAGTAATGCGAAAGGACACGCCAGCGCATGGACACGAACATCTCAGGTAACACCGTCGAGCTCGGTTTTCTGGATATTCGTTGAATATTCCATTCCATTCGTGTGTGCTTCACATTTCCAACTTGTTGACTACTAGAAAAGCGCTGTCATGTTAGTAGAATTACACTTCTTTGCTGTCAATACTGAATACTTTTGTACTTTTGAACTTTTGTAGTCGAGCACCCCAACTTCATTATCGATCGAAAAGCCGATGTGATTAATGGTCGTACGCATTTTTACGTTGCCGCATCGCCTCACGAGCATTTCTTTGAATAAAATCGTTTGGAGCCTGTCGCAGGCGAGGCGGACGCAGCTACTAGTAGTAGTTCTCTGCGTCCTGGTACACTTTGACTTGGAGTGTACTAGTTCTCATAAGTAATTCGTGTAGAGTATCCATCAAAAATCACCTTCAAATTGTATACCTGATATTATGAATTTGTTCCTATGTGGGTGGAGGGGTGAAGAATTGTTTTTTGAACTTTGTTTTCTGTAACTTTTGTCCTAATAAGGAATCTATCATTGATACGCAACCTTTTGGACAGGGCTAGACTTCAATGTCTGCAGTGTCTCCTGCTTTAACCCCTTAGAAACACTGGACGTCTAGGATCCTTACTAAATCCTGGATCCATCATTCATCTGGATTTCATAACTGTCCACCAACTAGTAAAGATTAATTGTAAGTGACATCAGCACGGTAGATGTATGTATACCAGGCGGATCTCGTGCGAGTATAAGCGTAGTCAACAACACGAAGCACCTGAACCCCCACACTGCGCATGTGACTCCATTGTACTTCTGAAATTCTTCGAGTTCCAGGAACGGCTACTCGGCGAACAGCAGCTTGACAGCGTCGAAGCCGATTGGGTGAGTGATTTAGCTGTTGGCATTTCTCGAAGCGCCGGCGTTCGTTCGGACCATGCATCTGACCAGTTCTGATTCTCGTGTGGCTCATTTGCATGTGATGGGAACGTCTTCGACATAAGACGACCC
Source organism: Ancylostoma caninum (assembly GCA_037903475.1). NCBI lineage: Eukaryota > Metazoa > Nematoda > Chromadorea > Rhabditida > Ancylostomatidae > Ancylostoma > Ancylostoma caninum. The sequence continues at coordinate 362,243 of JBAJFG010000034.1, read as the reverse complement.
TCTACACATTGATATCGATTTCAGACGTGTGTTTCAGGGAGGTCGAAAGCGCGAGTCAAGCGGATTTCTTCCGAATGTTGGACGCTAAGATAGCGCATGTAGGTGTTACATGTAATAGTTTATTGTAGGGCGAATTTTTGCCACCTACCACCAGCAGCGCGGTGTACGCGTGTGTTCGCCTCGATGCGCGCATTCTGCTCGTCAAATATGTGCCAGAGTTTCTTTCAAAGCTTTCTGGATGTACTTATAAGCGCCGGCCACTCCCTCGCCCTGCCGTAGTGCTGCCCTCTGTCGCGTGTATGACGTCACAGACGGTGAACGCCAGTTGGTCTGAAGCGAATTACTGCAGTAAAAGAGCGCAGCAGCTAAAGTTAGCCGCGATCCATTCCACTGCAATCTGCAATCGCTGCAGTCGCTGCTTTTTGCAGCCGTAGCTGGTCGTTCCGAGCGGTGCAGAGCTGGATTCACGGGGCGAGGTGGGAGCGCAGTTCGACGCCCGCGCTCACCTCACATCGTGCGTGCAACGAGGCGAAAAAACGCAAACATCATGCTCAGATATCTCCCACACCATGCACGCTATGAGTCGTTATCAGCTGTTGTTCTAGGGTGCCGATCTTGACTCGGAAAACGAAGCATAGCGCCCAGCCTGCTGATGTATTCACGGAAATTTACGAGAAAAACACATACATACAAGCACAAAACGTTCCAGACTGCATGCAGCATATCATAGTTCTCATTTATTATTTACATTCATAGTTTATTGGTTTGGTTTCATCACCAATCGCTCCACTTGCCGTACTCTGATGTTCGTGTAAAGAAAAACGTTGTCGAGAGATTTTGCCTGCGTTATATACATTTATTTTTCGCCCCTAGGAAATTTTCTTTGTGTAAACAAAATTATCCATCCATCCGACGACAATCGTATTTTCTTCTCCCAACGGGTGTATATGCCTCTTTGATGCGTATTATTTTCATCGGTTAGATCGTCGTTAGAATGTCAACATCCAGAATCCGTCGATCGAATAAAAGTTCACGTAAAAACATTTGTTGGACTTGTAGCAGCATGGCGCATAATTTTCTATTGCTCAATGTTCTGGAACAATGGACTTTGCAAAAATTATCCATGACATTGTCACGTGATGGAGAATCCGATTTGTTTTTATTCCTTTTATCGCGTCATACATCATCGCAGCGACGACATCTCAGAAACGATACACCGGTCGTTCTTCAAAAGTCGTGCCAGTGACGCAGTCGTGACCAGCACCGCGGCAACTAGCCACACCCACTTGTGGTAGTTGTCGAGTTCCATGTTTGTACGTGCGTACGACATAAGAGGATCGAACCGTTACGGGCATTCTGGGAACAGACTTAAATTAAGCGTTCCGAAGAACGCACGTGCGTGAAATAAAATGACAATCTTGAGAGAGTACTGGTTGCACTTTTTTAAACGAAGCACTTTGGCGGCTCGCGAGTCTTGTTTGCTGGATCTTGAGGAGCGCAGGCGGGTACGTAATAATGATGTATGGAAATTTTGCAACTCATAAAGGCTGAAAAACGGCATCTTGTAGACGGATATGGAGCGATATCAGCGAAGTCCGCGTGTAAATCTGTGACATGCTCCGCCCACTGCGGCTTGACCAATCAGAGGTGCGGTAGAGTATGATAGGTGCTCTAAGTCCTTCATAATCTTCTCTATTATTCTCAATTCAGAACAAGTTGTAGGTTTTTGTCAATACAACCTGAAAAATCTCAAATCACTGAATACAAGAATTTTGGCGCAGTGTGGATAGTATTTTCCACTATTACTGCTATAGATTCTTTGATATAGAGTGAGTTTTTCTCTGTTTGTCTGCGTTTCCGCTGATCACAATTTTTTTTTGGCGCTGGTCTTTGGTGTTTTGTTCCAAATCCTGGCGATATACATAACACAAGCACATTTTTTTCATTCTTTTCGTCAAAACCCCACAACTCCTGCAACTTTTAGAGGATTACTAGTAGTTTCTGTGTAGGTACAGAGTGCTGTATAATGATGTGTTTTTTCAAACTGTTGGTGCGCCTACATTCACAGTTCAGCGAATCCATAAATTTTCAAATACTTTTTCTGAACTACACCCTTTCCTATCATTCTGAATTGTCGGAGGTGGGAACGTGAGTAACTGAAAATCCTGGGATGTCATGGTTACTGCTTATTTATAAAGTAATGTACGCTAATGAGCTTGTTGTGCTGCTGCCTTTTAAGGGCCAAAACAACATATCAAGTGTCAGCTTGAGAAAGTCATTAGTTCATGGGATTCTCCGAGTGTTTTCGGGTTGACAGGCATGAAATCCTTGGTCTGGCATATGTCTTCCAGGAGAAAACAACTGATCACGTGACAGTTGTTCATTGGTCTCCGAAAATTAGACCTAGCCACACTTGCGATGATTCCTCTAAAAGTCAGCAAGCACGGACAATGGTACATGTTGCATAAGTTATGTCATCAGGACAACTATCACAATGGTTATGATCACACATCTATTCGTCAAACTAAACAAGTTTTTATTCATTAGACAGCCTATATTCTTCGCCTTATTGCTCAGTCTTGTGATCGCGTCTGAGAACATTGGGAAAGAAAAGAATAGAGATTAATGTCTGGAACTAACGAGCACCAGGATTCACACCAATCTGGTTTCGTGGTTTGAACTGACCGACAGAGTGCCACTTTGTCTTAAAAGGTTTCATTGATTGAGAATTCCTGAATGTCAGCTGATACATGGTTACGATATTATGAAGGAGTAAAACACAGAAAATAATTGGGCAATGTTCAATAGAGGCTTTAGAAGGAAAATTGTCGGCAAGCAGCTGGATTTCATGTAATTTTAAGTTACCGGAATGTCTTTTTGGCACTTTTTCTGGAATATTTCGTTCTGGAAGCGTACGTTTACATTGAGATTGGTCAATAACCTACCAACAACAAATTCGTCTTAGCATTCCGTTACGATTATGGGTGAAAAGTCAGACTCTTCCTATCACTAGTAATTCTTTGAACTTTGAGATTACTTTGCTATTCAAAACTACTATATGGAGTAGTGCATCGAATGATTGAATGTTCGGAAATTTGAATCACAAAAAAGGAAAAGAGGTGCGATTGTGAAACGAATTGATGAGCTGGTTCGTTTCGCCTCATATCAGAAGAATCACTTTTGGATCTGTTCCACTGAGGCTTTTCGAGTCGTCTTAGTAATTGTATGAATAAGATCTACTCACATTTTTTTGGGGTTGGAACCCTTTCTAGTCACATTTTCACTGTTGCAGATATTGAAGTCGAATATTCGTATATTTTCGAATCATTCGAGTATTCAAATTTTGGGACACTTTGAGCTTTCTCACTATTCGAGTGCATGAATGGAAAATTTTTGGTGTTTTTCAAGAATTATTCATAATTATTCTCTGCAATAGCAATGACAATGTATACTTCCCCCAGTTTCCAAGTTCTAAAGTCCTTCGTAATTGAGTGGATGAGGTCATCTCCCTTGCTGATGCGGAAGCCAGACGAGCACTTTTGAAATCCCAATAAGTACAATTAAAGAGTAGGAACTTGTTTCAGCTAAAAATAATCAGCTCTTTGAACCATTACCGACGATTGCCCCTTTCTTCATTGGTTCTTTATCAAATTAATAATTTGACTAATTGGTTGTTTGATTAATTGTGAAAATCCACCTCTCCTGGACTTTTAGTTGTTATAAAAATGGAAATATAAAATTATCTGATTCAAAGTTAATAATCGAAGGCTGATTGACATCTTAATTCGCAATCGAAATGTCTCGAAAATCATAGGCGCCCCAAAATTTTTGTCAGACTTCCATACGTGTAGTGTCGACAGAATTTGCAGAGGAAAATTCTTCATATACAGAAAGTTGTCAGGAATTCATCTCTGAACATCTTTCACCATCATTTATCCGCTACATTTGAAGAACTTCTCAGTTCGTGACTGCCTTCTAAATCCTGGAAAAGCATTGCTTGCTTGTTGTCTCTGTATCCTTTCCACTCAGTTCATCATTATACGTGAGAGGGTGAATACACTTCTTTTTCGATAATGGGAGCGAGAATAGTTCCTCAGAGATCTAGAAAAACTTTCAAATACTGGATTACTATATTTATACGGTATTTTTGACATAATTCATTGATAAGATGAGAGGACTGCCTTGTCCGCGTTATGGCTACCTTTTTCTTCGAATTTAAAGCTGATCTTGGACCTAAGTCCGTTAGTTTTTTTTTTGTGATGCCTTCATCTTGGCTAGGAACAATGCCAAGCTCCGGTATGTCACGGCGGTTGCGTTATTCAGGAGAATCGCTTGGATCCACTGGATTCGCCGTTCTCAGCCATAAATGCATCTTCGTTGTAGCAACTGCTTGAAGGAATGATCTCCTTCAGAATCATAGTAGAAATATTTACATAAAAGCAACCTGCGTGAATGTCAAATCACAATAATATACATGATTGCTTACAAAAATACAGAAAATCTCATTTTTGACCTCTTTGCTTTGTGGAGAACTGATATTGACCAATGAGACATCTAACATAAGAAGGCACTAGGTGCCAGTGATCGGTACCATCAGCTGCACAAAAGAGGCTTTTTGTTATCATATTACTTTATTGCCCTACTTTTTAGTAGCTTTTTCATTAGCGTCAACTAATCTTAGTACTTTATGACTTTTTAAAAACAAAACGGGATTCAAAACGTTTTATCTAATTGGGCCATGTTTAATTTGTTGCTGAATACATTAGCAGGTATTAAAGCGACCATTTTACCAAACTGGTCTTTAAAAACCGAAGCCATATGAAAGAGGCTTTGCGCTGTGCATTGAATATATATTGATCATAGTGGAGTTTAGACCAGAATCCAGTGGGAGCAACTGGTGTGAACCGGACACTGGGCTGCTAAACCTGTTCATCCAGAAGTTCCATTGGCTTTTTATTTTTTATACGATTGTTGCTTTAGCAAATGCCAAGGTTTTTGCTAGCGTTATCTCAACGTTGTCTGGATTCACAGCAATCCAGAAATTTGCCGAAAGTTCAGTAAATGTATAAAAACTATTGACCTTGGTTGCAGTCTACAAAGAAGTTTCATTAATTATGTGATGATGCGATGGTTCATCAATAGTGAAGTTTCCCGTTCCAGAAACTGTTCGCCAAATCCATGACATTCGCAGAAGTCATCTTAGCGAGAACTACCACTGTGAGTGATCGCCCATCAATCAGATGATCAGCAGATGATCGTTCTTTGAGCACAAATACAGCCCTTGATCACTGCAAATACATGATTTCCTGCAGCATTAGATTTATTACTTTAGTATGATGACAAAAAGCCTCTTTGGCGATTCCAATTAAATCAGAGTGCTACTTCTGTTGGGGACACTACTTTTTTCGACTAGATAGTGATGGATTTTAAGGAGAAGAGATCTACAAAAGAGGAATGGCTTATGCTTCAACGTCAAGCAGCGATTTTCTTTGAAGGGATTTTATTTCAAAGGAAACATACATAAATAACGTCCTACCGGTCAAAAGCTGAGATTTATAGACTGAAAACTAGTTAACAATATGGAATCGACAGTGTATGTGTCTCTAGTTCGAATTTTTTTTTGTTTTTTTCTTTTTAGCTAATCCTTCCTGGACTTTCCAGTTCCATACAATTGTGCGAACCTGCAGCCTTAAGGAAATCTCTACTTCTAAAGTATTCTTCGGTCAAATATGGAATTTAATTCGCTTTTGAACGGAATAAAGACCAGTAATTTGAATTTGCAGCAGCAAATTAGTGGCTTCAGTAGAAAACCAGGCGGTGGCTCCAGGAATTCTGACATCTTTGCTGCTTCGGCGCTTTGAACTTCTGAAACCTAATTTTCTTCCTTTGAACACCATATTCGTACGGTCCTCTGGCTCACATTCCTGCCTCGATCTTCTAAAATTCAAGGACATACGCGTACTTTTATACTTACTTACTTTTATACTATACACGTACTTTTATGGAGTTATTAGTTATTTTACTAAAACGCACCCTTGTTGTTGGTGTATCAAATGAATAAATAAATATTCCAGCATGTGTTTTCGTATATTCAGAATTCTTAGATTTGCTTGCATATGTAGACCTACTTGTTTCAGAAGTAAACCACACTTTTTTAAAAGTTTTCTGAGATTTTGAAGTGAGTAAGTTACCAACCTTTGCCATTGTTACTATTATTACTAACTAATGCCTTACCATGAACGTTTTATCTGTAAGCGCACTCTTGGTGCATTAAATAAATAAATAAATTGTAATTGAGAATCGTTTGTGTAAGTTCTGATTGTGAAAGTTAGATGAATTCTTAACAGAATGACATGGAAATTTTACTTTGAGAGAACTATATTCGCAAGTTGTCACTCATATGAGCATTGAACATTTCTTGAAATAAAGAAGCATCCTCTTTTCTTCGGGTGGTATCCGTAAACACTGAAATATCCTGAATTTTGGCCAACTTTATCACCACTATTTCTCCTTCTTTTGAAAAAATGTCGTTTATATTCAAAGTCTGATCCTCGCATTCCCATAGACTCTTCCTCATAGTATGATTCATCCCGTAGTTTTCCCGACTCAAAGGTGAGTTTTTGTGGACACGGCGTATTCATCGGTTGACGGACAACTCATCCTCGCAGTGTATCGGCTGGCAGGGGATCTGATGTACGCTTCATAAAAAGCTTGTCTTCCCTGGGACCGCATTTGCACTTATGTTTTATGGAAATGTTAGATCGCTTTGGGAACCGGTTGAGGCAGAGGTGCGGGGGGCTCCTGGATGTGAGGGAAAATTTGAGCAAATACATATATGTTGGCAGGATTATTTCTTCTGGATTCATTCCAAGAACGTTTCGCTATCTCATGTGAAGCCACATTTCCTCGGCAGAGCTATCTAAAGGAGTCGAAGATTTTTTGGGGACTTTTAGAGTCTTCACTTCATACCTTTTTCTGGAAGACTTCTCAGAAAGACGGATTTTATCAAGACATGGATTTGTAAGCGCAGAAGTGGGGAAGTGTGCTTGAACTTAATGAGTATACCCATACTTGTTTAATTACGTATCTATTTCCTCGTCGTTTTATTCGCATACTTATTTTTTCACTATAGCCATAATCTTACGAATGAAATATAAATTTAAATGTGAACAAAAAGAATAAGCTTACTTGCTAACGCTTCTACTAGTTGACGACCACATTCTACCTCATTCTATAAGACCATTATTCTCGGATTGACAGATCCTTTAACTCATCATATACCTATTTCTCTGGAAAAGCTTGGAGCATTAGCAGTCAATCAGAACGGTAACCAACGGAGTGGAAAAGCGTCATTTTTCCATGAAAAAAGCTTGGATAGCAGCGGCATATTCCCATAAATACGTTTAGATAAACAAATTCCCATTGTAGCATAAAAATCTGCTATAAGCTAATGTATTTTCTTATAAACACATCATCTCAAAGTTGAAAATTAAATAAATCCGGCCTTCATACTACTATGACGGTGCACGGAGCTTAAGTTTTTGCTCAGCCGTGCACTCAAGCTTCCTCTCCTCTATCTCTTTCTTTCCTTTCTCAATTTCACTTCCACTTCCTTCTCCCAGAACTATCCATTTATTCCCTCGTTTTCTCGTTATTTCTACTCTCCTTCAATCCTGAAATAGTCGGCTGGAAATAGATTTAGTGACATTATCGTAGCAGATTTTTATGACACGTTCCTACGCAACAGTGTAATTTGTTCATCCATTTAGCCACACGAAAGAAGTTAAAGCTCTTAGTAGAGGTTCAGCTGGGATTATGCACGAAATCCCATGGACTTACGAATCCATTACGAGCGTCTACGTCTCACATAAGTTGGCAAGAATGAGTCAAATTCGTGCGGGATACGAGCAAAAACTCTCCACGCTCAATATGAGAACTAGATAATTGAGATGCAGCCTGAGTGTGAGGGGGGAAGGGCTGGATGTGCAATATAGCATGTCGTGCACGTTCCGTGTCCGTTTTTTTTCCTGGATTGCCATTAAACGAAACGCGAAGCTAGCACGCCGTGGTTTAGTGCACCCTTAACACGTACAAAACCTCGCCGTCATTATGGGGTTTTTAGTGGCAGTGAAGCCCTGGGAACGACGTCAGCGGTCCGAACACTTGCCACGACGATGAGCGTAACGAGGAGGAGGAGGAGGCGACTAGTCGTGGAGGCAACGTCACTCGGAAGGATCACCCCTATTAATGTGGATTTGCCACGTTTTCTGGGGTTGGCTCTGGAGTAGGGAGTGAGCAAAAACGATGGAGATGTGGGGGTTCCGATATGCTCAGCAGAAAAAAGAGAAGGCAATAAAAAAATGTAAGAAAATTCGTTGAAAAGCGGGGATGAACCAGTTGGAAATAAAGTTAACATAAATAGTAAAACTTACCGAGGTTTACAGGGGGAGCATAGGTTAATGTACAACGTTTGCAGGCTTATTTCTCTGCGAGATTCGAATGTTTTTTGAAAAGCTGAATTATATTTGATAGTGCTGGATCTAGACTATTTTATAATTACAGGTCCGCCTTGAAAACTTATGAGTCAGCCAAAAAAAAAATTAGTGCAAATTCTGAGTGCAGGTTTTCGGTGCCGCCGAACCATTCAGCCACATTTTTCGAACAGAACAGCAAAAAACACAACTTTTGACAACGATTATCAGTGAATATAGATCGCTTCGCGTTCTCGATGCCAATTGCGAGACGATAATGTCATGCAAAACCCACGCAAGATCTCTATTAATTGTAGCAGAGAACGAGACTCTTCCAAAAGTTGCTCATAAATAGCCGACAAAACCGAGCCCCGCACTTCGAGAGTCACAGCTGGCCCGTAGTCAGGCTTATTTATGGACTTGCACAGTAATTTTACAACATTTTTAATCTAAATAGTTTGCGGTGCACATTCAGTCACTGACTACTGCTCCGTTCTCCACAGGAAAAGTTCAGGAAAAGAAAATTACGTGAGGATTGGCTATCACTGGGAGAATGAAGTAGTTGTGGTTTTTCACTCGCATCTTCCTGAGAATACGTTCTTGTGGTACATCGCAGGTACTGCTCCACAAGACATTCTATCCTCCACAGGAGTAATCCAAGCACCAAGGCGCTCCTTCAAGATTTGGTCGATTTTGTTGGAAAAATTGTCACAACAACCTACATTTTCAAGAAATATGTTTCGACGCCAACTGCTCCAAGAACCCAACCCCAAAAATACTTCCATTAATCTTACTAAAATCATTCGAAAGAGAGAAGAGTTGGACAAAGCATAGCTTCTGGAAGAGACTGAACAAAATTTTTACAATAACTTATGCCCTTCCCTGTGATTCTATGTGGGTATCCGTGTTGAGTTTGCTTTTAACCTTCCATCATCCTCTTTACTCTAGCGCAAAATGTAGTAGCTTCGTCATTATGTCAGCATGCACTGCTGACTGCTACATATACTATACAAATGGTTGACTGCTACATATACTTCATACTAAGTACTACTTCACCGTAGGACTAAAAATAGTAGTGGCAGTCGCAGACGAGAAGGCGAGCATTTGGAGAAAAGTGGGGTCTTTGTCCTGGGGTCTGGGCGGCCGGTATTTCAGGTAATAATAGAAGCACAAACAGTAATAGTAATGTTTTAATAATAGGTATAGGTGGTAATCCGTCTATAAATAACAGCAATAGTATAATAATAGTAATATGTAGTTGTAGCAAAAGTCAAAGGAAGAGAAACAATACTAGAGACAGAAATACAGTCGAATCCGGCAGCCACTGCAAATGGGCGCCGGCGGGCGCCGGCCGCCGCCACCCTCCGGCGCCCCGGTATTAATGAGCTATAAATCACTCGAGCTTGGGAGAAAGCGAAGAAAAATACAATTTTAGTCCATAGTAGACAGAGTGCAGTGGATATGTTAAGGCTATAAAGCAGGGGACCATTTTCACAACTTTCACGTTTTTTCATTTTTGTGATTTTCATGGGGAAAGATTTCTGAATACACAATAAGCGAAGCCAACTCTTCCATTTTCTGCTATAGTACACTGCTTCGCGAACACAAAAATGGCCGTTATTCTTCTATAGATGGACACAGTACTTCAGTTATCCCATCTGAATAATAAAGCTCATCCAATTCGGGATCCTCAGAAATAATTGAAATCCGTATAAATTGTTTCATATCCATTGCGAAGTAGTTCTACCGCTGTCATTTATCTTTCGTGGAGCAGTCCTTTACGGCGGAGTTACTCTCTCCCGGTTTCCCTCAACTTTGAAAAAGTGGTTTTTCACTATTACTTACACTATTACTATTGCTTACACTTACACTTATCGTAGTTTATCTTCGAAATTTATGCAAAACGTTGCCGGATGCCTTCCTGGACTACCTGAAGGAGATCACGGGGGACGTTCCAAGCAGTGAACCCCAAACACTGCGATACTTAACTCTGGATCTCCAACGGAGTGGAACCAGCGATAGGGACAGATTGCAATCTGCCACTCAAACCACTGAGCCATCCGGGCTACTTTTTATGTTGGAGTTTGTTAGATAACTGCAGCAGTAGTGGGCAGCATACTATATGTATTTGCAAAAGGGGGGCACAGGACAGGATTCGATCCCCTGACCACCACAACGTCGATCATTCGTTCAACCCACTGAGCTATGCACGCACGCGATGCAACATACAAATAGTGTCCAATCTTACTTACACTTATCGTGGTTTATCTTAGAAATTTAGGTGAAAAGGGAGTTGGGTGGGGCCACTCCTGTGAAGCCTAAGCCTAAGTCTTAAACCCATTCTTAAGGATAGCGTTAGGCTTATCTACCCTGTCTACTATGGACTAAAATTGTATTTTTCTTCGCTTTCTCCCAAGCTCGAGTGATTTATAGCTCATTAGTACCGGGGCGCCGGAGAGTGGCGGCGGCCGGCGCCCGCTGGCGCCCATTTGCAGTGGCTGCCGGACCGGACTGTATAGTAACGTGTTAATGTTAATAATATAATAAATCACACGTACCATGTAAGATTCGCATGCTACCTCAGTGAAGTGGACCGTCGCACCAGATGACTATTAGAAATCGGCGGTAGTGTTCCAAATTACAGACCATGAGAATGTTTTCATCGAACACTTGAAGATGATTATGTTCGAAACTTTAAACTTTCAAATTAAGAATTGATTTCTCCGAAGGAGTCTGCTCTTTTTATCAGAAGGGCTTTTTTGCCTCGATAGCTAGATATTATCCAAGTTGGCTCAATTTTACCTCTACATATGAACTTATTAAAGAATTTCCGAAAAAGTGTTGCGCTGCAGGAATGCTCGCTCATGGGCCTCAGAAACGGGAATAAACGAGTGCTTCGTTTGAGTTACGGCCAAACTTGTTTTAAATGAGAACTGAGGCCAGCTATTGCATGAAAACTTACTAATTTATTCCATTTACATCCGTTTTGAAGCGGATGCAGTCCTATGTATTTTGAAGAAAGGGTTATGGCAAGCGAGTGAACGGAAGACGAAAGTTCGCATTCGCACGCGTCCGTGATATCTGTCGCATGCAATTTCCAGCCTTTCTGTGCTTTTTGCAGCTACTACTCCTTTGAATAAATTCTTCTATCGGTAACGATTTCTGTAGTGAAAATGAAGAAAACACTAAATACCTAGCTTCGTTTCGTTCCTGCCACTAGACAGCGAAAAGGAATGAAACCTTCTCCTGTACTCATTAGTTTCTTTAGGAATAAAACATAAATAAAGTGCTAACCATTTTGTCTAACTGTTTTGTCTGGAGTCCTTTGCGTCCATTCTTTTTTTGTCCAGGATTAGAGAGGTAATCCTCCCTTGCTAAGCCTAGCACACTAAAGGCTAGGACTAATAGGTACATAGGTGTGGGCTAAGACAGAATTCATAAGAATAGGCAGGAATAAGGGCAAACTTTAAGCTAAAGTCATAAATTACAATTTGAGAAGGTAGGTAGTAAGGTATCTTGAAGACGTTCAAACGCAGCAGGATAAATTTACTAGATTAACCACTGGATTTAAACGCCCGATGGGGAATACTTAAGAATGTTATGTTAAGAAATAAAGAAAATGGCCTCCTAATATGAATACCCTAGAGGAATAGGCTTGCAAAAATGCAGTATTCTTTCCTTTACATATTCAGAAAGGCTGAACAGAATTGTTCCAATCTACCATTGTTTAGTTTCAAGGCTTTATAATCCATATACATTGAGAAAAAAAACTGAGGGAACTCTGCTGTGAGGACTTTGAAGGCTTAAATTTTTCACTACAGGGGGAAGTAAGCGAAAGAAACGTCACTTTCCCCAATTTTCTTTTCGAATGCAAGAAAGGAAGGCAGATTCATATTTTAAATTGTGTTTCAATGAAAACAAGCCGGACTTTGCGAGAGGAGGTTGTTATTCTTCTTATCCTGAAAAGAACATTCTTGACACATGGATCCATGGCAGTGGCGGACGCAGGGGGGGGGGGGCGAGAATGTGTCGCCAAATTTTCGAAATTATTTTACAACACAAATAAAAATCTTGCATAGGATTATTTTCAATTGTTTACTTTTATTATTATTTTTGATATAATTTTCATTTATTATTTGTTATTATAATTAAGGTTTTTATCGGTTTTATTTTTAATCTGGGTCCCCAATACAGCAGAGAACCCACGTTTTCCCACCCCCCTCCCGCCCATTTTCTGCTTCCGCCACTGATCCATGAATACAAAAGATGTTTTGATGAGTAATTATTTTTGCTGTTGTGGCCATGGTAGGTGAGTTGAAGTAGGTTGAAGTACTCCCAACAATATTAATGGAATCTACTCTAAAAAATGTTGTGGATGATTTTATACACATAGAGCACAAGGTGACCGGAGGAGGTTACAGTAAGTGCTCGTTTACAACCCTCTAACCGCTGAAGTCGTTCAATTCAATTTGAAAAGTAGTGTAGTATACCAGGTGCTTGCTACGAATGTGGTACTTGGACGTGAGAATCTAGCGAAATCCATTGCCACTGTTACGATCCTAACTTCTAAAGTTTTCCGATTTCAAAATAAAAAAAAAACACTCTGGCCTTTTCACTCTCACTCTAGCTACCAGTCAGGTATCACTTTCCATGAACTAACAAAAATCTCTGTTGTTATTAGCTAACTTGAGTATTTTCCACATAATCAATCGGGAATGTTTTTTAAACATCCTCCTGGATCCTAGACACCTCCCTTGGTTTTTCATAAATCCCCCATTTTTCCACTCCCTATAAATCAATGTTTACCTCTTAAAATCCAGGGAAATGCAACTGAATTGAATTTTTAAGCTGCTGTTAGCGCCCGGTTTAGTTACCCATGTGCATGGAGGTGATCTTCATGGGTATGTTCTTTTAGCAGCTCTTTCAAATGATGTCTGAGGCAGATCGCGTGCTCGCGTTCACTAATGACTTGTCGACGTACTTCCTTGGTTGCGATCTTTGCATAATTATAAGGATTTGCATTAGGGTGGACGTGATGCATACCTTCCGCGTGAGGAAAAATACTGCGTATGAGCTCATTCCATGGGAATTATTTATAGGCCCAGATGTGGGGGTTCATGGATTCGTGAAATGCAAATCCATGGCGGGCAAGGGTTGCATCTAAGTATGTAGGCTGTGCTCTCATGTACTTTTGGTATTTCTACTAAGCTTATTTCACTTGGTGCTGAGTAAGAAGGAATATGGAAAAGAGAAATGGGCAAGGAATGTTAAGGGGTTAAGGGAATGTTAAGAGTGTTCTTTCCAAGGAAGTGTTGTACCTATTTCCCTGTAACCTCAGGAATGAGGCAAGAAAACTCATTCATATCCGGAAAAAGCAGTGAAACCGTAGTAATCTGAGAAATAAGAAAAAAATTATACTAAGAGGTGAAAAACCCCGTGGCAGACGCAGGGAGGCTGCTCCTATTGTCTGTACAGTACAAATAAAAATCTTCTATTGGTTTGTTTTTGATTGTTTATTTTTATTACTTATTTTAATATAATTTTTATTAATTATTTATTATTATAATTGATACTTCTAGTAATTTTATTATCCGTCTGGGTCTCCAAAGCGACGGAGACCCCAATTCTTCTCCCAGCCCGCCCCCTCCCCCACCTCCAACCCACTTTCTGCTTCCGCCACTGCTAAGAGGACCCTATTCGTTTTGAAACATGACATTCTTCTGGACAATTTAGGGCTCCGACACTCTGATGTTTTCACTTTCATATTAGAAAAACAACTAATATTGCAACAATCTCAAGAATAGCAAAAACCACGCTTCGTGGGATTAGAACTCGCAAGTGTTAGACGACAGAAGTGCCACTTTACCACTGAGCTATGGCATCACATCCTCTGAGTGCAAGGAGCCCAACTACTAGGCCTCCTGTGCAACTTTTCATATTTGAAAAAATGAGATGATTCCCGAGAATGTCCTTATCCTGTAGGTAACTGTAGTGGACAGTAGGACCCAAGCACTGGTTCAGCAAGTGCGCTCAACTTCGGGTTTCCCTTTGGAGTGTAACCTTCAAGTGTTAGACGACTAGTCTTTTTTCTTAATTTCTCAACCTCTGGGTATCAACGCGTACTCACACTATTTTACTGGACATATTCACGCACCAAAACTATAGCACAGCAAACCCACTGCCTCTAGTGGGCCATCCTTAGGTGTTTTATCTTTTTAATCACATGTGTTAATATGCATGCAACAATAAATAAATAGAATAAATCACAACAAGTGCACCCGCAAATGAAAACTGGATCTCATGCGTTGCTCCGAATGCGGACTGCCACCGTGCCTTGTAGATACCCTCTTCCTGGCTATGAGTTTGATGTTTACCCTGTTGAACACAACGCCGGTTTGCTATTCGAAATCAATAATTAAGCAGCATTACACATATCTGGAGTGGGCGACGCGATCGAGCTCTGTGATTGGCCAGTTGGAGGAATTGACCAATCGCAGGACAGAACCGTCCCGCCCTTTTTCGGTGTAACGCTCCGCACTCAAAATAGATAGCTACCCGTAAAGGAATTTGCGATGGACAGGGTGTCTGAGAGGTGTGTAAGAATCACGACTCATCCTTTGTTTTCCAATAAACTACATTGTCGCATTTAGCCAAATAGAATAAAGGTGGAATCGTCAGCACATATCATCAGTGTACAAACAATAGTGATTCAATCTCCTCTCCGTGTTGAACGTGTGCCAACCTATAACAAATTGACCATACCCCTCTATGGTGAGCTTTTTGTCTGCGTTCCAGGAAAATTTGCGATCTACGAGACTTTGTAATGGAGGACAGCCGCCCGAAATTCCGTTATTTCACAGTAGTAGAACCAGGTGATCATTTCTTGTAATTTTTTCACGGGTAGGTGTAGTACTACTGCAGTCTTCCAGACTGATAACCTGGCCCAGAAAATTGATGTAGGCTTTCCTCACATCGCTAAAGGGCGAAAATAATGTGTGGGAGTTATTCGATAAGTTTCTTGCATCTTTCCAGGACCATTTATTGCTTTGCTGATATCCAGATGAACTTATTAGTTAGTTATTCCTCCTTTTTAAGGATTAAATAATTTCTAGACAGTTCATAAAATCACTACTTTTTGCGTTAAAAATGCGTGACTGTTCACACCTTGTCTTCTTTTCCCTTTTTTTTGTCCTCACCTTTTTTCTGAAACTAATAGTGTACATATGTTTATTGCGAATCTGACATGTGTGTACAGTGGACGTCAATGGCGGTGGCCCATCCGCGGCCTCGAGAAGTACGCCGCGCAACCGCGCCGCGTGCGCCGCAAACGATGTTTTCTGCTGCTGTTATGCTATATCTAGCAGCTTTTCCACCTGATTTTGAGGATCTTTGACCAAATCGAGAAGAAAGTGACCACAAATAGCATTCCGACAGCAGGCGACACCGATTCCGGCGCGCGCGGCGCAGACGCGCTGCGTCCTTCTCGAGGCAGTAGATGGCCACTGCCATTGATTTCTGTATGTTGTAAGCGCATATTCTTCAGAGCAGTTTATTTAAACAATTTCCTTTAATAGAGGAAATCATGAGATCGTTTGGAGAACTATGCGAAATTGACACCTACATGTGAGCGAAGATGTCACTAAATGTATCAGACAAGCCACATTAAAACCTATACTCTTACAAAATACTTCCTAGTAATATTGCAGCTCCTTTTCTACTGTCTTCTCTGTCTCTATTATAACTGGGGGAGTCTTCGACAATGGAAGGGTTGTCGCATCCTGGTAGCGTTTGGCATACAGTGCAATTACAGAAGTCCATTTCGATAGCATGAAGAACCAGACGGATGTGATCCAGAAATTCTCGCCTTTCATGCCTGTAAGGACTAGGTTTCAGTTCGTTTGAAGACATTGTTAAGCAGTTGCCGCTAAAGTATTGTTCTCGCTTGGCAACACGCGACATCAAGCGATAAATTACCTTCTGAGGTGAGGGTTTGATGGTGAACTCCAGCATAGATGAGGCAGCCAACCATTCCTATTCCTGATAGGACACAGATAACCCAGCCTGAATTACGGTACTTGTGATTTTTTTCAGTGATTTCTGGACCACAGCAGACTGGATCCAATAATTGGTATCTAATTATAGCCATCTTACATCATATGCTTCCGAAATGAGTTTATTTGCATCTCATTGTTATCAGCTGATTCCTCAGCACTCCTTATCGCCACGTGCAAATGCACTAATTCGAAAAAAGTGGCCAAAGTTCAGAGATGCACGCCACCTACACTTTTCAACTTGTACTTTGGATTTTTCCAGAAATTAAGGCGAAATATGAGTAGCTCACCTGCCCAGATGTAGCAGGTGAAACGAGCCGGGGGCCATTCCAGCATCCAACCCTTTAGGAAGGCTAAGTGCACGTACAGAAGTACCGTTGCAGACACACCGGAGAAAATTGCCATCGTTGTTGCTGTGTAATTCTGAAAATGGCTGGATCATTTAATTTCTTAGGGCGCAGAAGGTAATCCAGGGCTCTCACATCGTATTCCAGGCCGAAACATAGAGCTGCACTGAACCCAGCGAACATGCCGAAGATGGCAATGGCGATGCTCACTTTGATGTTGCACATACCTGGAATTAGAACTGTATTCCAGGATCTTGGGATTAAGCTTCTATAACCCTGAAGTCACACATCAACTCTGCATCTAGCCAGAAATTGGTCAAACACATGCCACTGGAGCACCAAGGATTCGGGAACGCTTCCGGAAAGAATATAAATCTCCTGGAGTTACAGAACGATTTTCAAGGCAAAATCCAATCGTTTGGCAGGTATGGTTCTTTAGAGAAAAAAAGGAGGCAAACTAGAGAGTATTTATGGACTACTCTGATTTGTACCTAAAATTCTCGTCCTTTCTGGAAAACTTAGTGGTCACCATTTTCCTGGAAACATTCCTGAACCTTCTACAGTATGATAAGCAAATGATGAATAAGAGGGAATGAGAATAGAGAGGGGAGATGGGCAGAGCATTCATTTCATATGCGTCTTCTTCTCAATTTGGATAATTCTCCTGGAAATTGCAACAGGCAACTGGCTAGCTAGGCCTTAGAGCCTCTGACACCGCTTAGATGACGTCAACGGATAAGCACCAACCTTGGGAGACAGGGGGAATCTTCTCAGAATCGTCTACACAATTGTTGGTACTATCATAACGGACTACTTGGTAACCGGTCATGGTGATTCTTCTAAAAAATATGGATAATTAAGGAGAGGTACGGGGAGAGGTGTGAGGTTGAGGAAATTCGAGGAAAAAGACCAGGGGACATGCACAGAACGTCCAGCTCAGCCTAATTTTCCCACGATACGAAGAGGTTGGTGTTATCTGTGGAGTAGAATTTTTGTTTGGCCCCGTCTGGCACGCCTTTATGCAGGCCGCTTATCTTCCTCAATCATAATTTCATCATATGGCGCCGTTCAACCTAGCATGCCGAGCGTCGTCGCACCGCCCCAGCTGACCACTCCACCAGAATTCGAGGACGCTACAAAAACACCGTTTTATAGCTCACAAAACCGATTGCATAATGTTAACAATATTATGCAACGGTTCTTCTTATTCCTGTTATAATAATAATGGACATTATAGTAGAATACTGCAATGATAGGTAGAAAGTCAGCGATGAATGTCAAATGGATGGGGAAGGCACTTCCTGAGAGCAAACAGGAAGAGAGAAACCCATCCGTTTGTTTTCCGACCTAAACGCTTCCGCAAACAGTTTGAGACGAAAAATATGTGACCACACTGAACCGCCAAGGTGTCAAAGTACCTGTAATGTGTGAAAAAAGAAATCAGCATACCTTATTTTCGTTTCGCTGCTGCCACTGCGTGGGAACTATAATATTTGGTGTTAACATAAGTTCTTGCACTTTTCTTCGGATGCACTTTTCTCCACCTATTTGTTATCTTTTAGGTACAACTCATACACCTTTCGAAAGCGCCAATCTTCTCCTACAAGAATTTGTAAAAAAAGGGTTTCCGAGAACGACAGTTCACTCGAGTTTTGAGCCTGCGAAGAGGAGCAGTGAGTCAATGAAAAACAGCGCAACCGACAACTAGCTATCAGGGCATTCAGTTGAAGCTCGATGGACCATCAAAACTGCCCACACGCCCTATGCCAACTACGAAGAAGACGTTTTGCTTAAAATGACCAATCATTAGGGAAGTTTTTGGCTCAAAGAAAACATATTTGATTTCGGTGACACTATCCACTTTGACCGAACAGAATTCTTTTCACGAGGATGTGGGAAATGTTCCAGAGGAATCATATGATCTAGATGTACATCATACTTCTCAATGCTATCGAACAACAGATAATTCTGCTACAAGAATCAATTCGCAAGGGTCTCGTCATCTCACCCCACGATGACTTCGAATCCCACCCTTGCCAGCATCGCCAAACAGGCTCTGCAACAGTTCCACTGATGCTTTTCTTTATATTCTACAGGGCTCACATGTTTGAAAAGTCCCGGATGCATTCCGGTCCCTATTGAATACAAGGAAGAAATGGTGTTTTCCCTCAAATTGGCGTTTCTCTTCTTTAGTCTGAAAATCAAGGTAATTTAGGTTCCTCAGAAACCACTTGATGACAGTATGATAGAGTAGGAACAACGCTTCCAGAAGGTATAGAACATATAAAAATGATGGTAGGGTGGGAAAATCGCCACTGAAAAAAGCGCAAGGACTTATGTTAACAACTAATTGATATGCAGTACCGGCCAAAATTATATAGCCTTTTGAGTTTTCCCGCACAACGTTTGGTGGATTAAAGCTAAAAGATTAAAGATTGAGAAAAACGAAAGCACCCTCCTGTGATATGGCCGGGTGCATCGTGACCGACTTAACATTGTAATCAAGGAAGAGTGAGCTAATTTGGCTGAAATTCTTACGTTGGTTTAGTGCTGAAATAAACTCAAATTTGCTTCGTATGCTTTGATCAATGTTCTGAGTGCACACGTTTTCATTCAAATGACATCTCCAGACATGTTCTTTCCATTCTGTTCTTCTTGGTTGTTTTTCAATTATTTGTTCTACACCAACTATGGATGACACAATCTTTTCAAACATTTTTTTTCTAATATTTTTATTTTCCTGTTTTTCTGCCACGTCTACCTTTGCCGTTCAATTGATACACCCCTGAGGTGTAAATGAATAAGTAATAAATAAATATGAGTCAAATCTATTACAACGAGCCCAATTCTTGCGAAAATACAGCCCACAGAATCCCTTCTGCGGTCTTTTGTGGATGCCACAAAATTCCAGATTTTCAGCTCTGAGGTAGTTATAATATTTTGCCAAGAGGAAACTAGCTGACAAAATGGTGCGATGTTATTCCGTTTCTACTACATGTGAGTGTCTGCAACACGCATAAAAGTATGAGCTTCGAAGCTCTACTCCAAATGAAGTTATAAGGGAAACGGAGGAGACTCCAAAAGGCTATATAATTTTGGTTGCTGCTGTTTATTATATTGGTCTGGAAGTCCTTAACCGACATTTATTTTTTGATACAGAATTTCTCAGTCTTGAGTTGAAGTTCTTTGACATCAGAATGTGATAAAATGCTCTCAGCTATGAAAATTAGCAGTCCAGATTCTATCCATGAACAATAATATTATTATTGTTCAAAAATAATTGTAAAATTTGGAGTAAGACTTTCGATCCAACCTGATGAATATTGCCTGCCCCATAGCATCACCAACTGGATAGATGATAACACACTACGAGCTACATATGTACTTTTTACACACCTCGAAAACCGCTCAAATCTCAAGCTCTTCCATGTTTGGTTGTCTGCTGCAGGTACTTCCGTGGAAAAAGTAGAGTTTTTACGAGAATAACTCGTACAAATACAATATATTGTTGCGTTGTCTCCGTGGATATTATTGGCTACGTCAAGCGCACTGAATTCTCTCATGAAACGTATTTTTATTTATACTTCATGGTAATATACACCCACAATAACCTTCAATAGT
This sequence comes from Ancylostoma caninum, assembly GCA_037903475.1. Classification (NCBI taxonomy): domain Eukaryota; kingdom Metazoa; phylum Nematoda; class Chromadorea; order Rhabditida; family Ancylostomatidae; genus Ancylostoma; species Ancylostoma caninum. Next base: position 341,753 of record JBAJFG010000034.1, on the reverse strand, counting down.
GACGAAACATCTTACAGCGATAACATCTGCAACACCCGCAGTGGGGACAAAAAAGTTTGCAACTTTTGGTTTCTCGTAAATTCTGGAAGAATAGAGGTTCAAGTTCCAAAACTTCATCAAATTTATGGACAACCAAGGCCTACACCTGACAGTGAGGCGCGGCCGAGGTATGAACAAATGCAAAATGTCATTCATCATCGCGTAGTTCTTTTTATTTTGGAAAATTTTAATTCTGAAAGAAGTTATACAAAAATCCCACAACTCCCGCTAATCCCGCGAAAATTTTCACATTCTACCGACGCGACTGTACATATATAAAAGCAAATTAAAACTGTCTTACTTCAATTATTGACCTTTTTTTGGAGAAATATCTATTCATTGGAATGTCAGTAATTCTGAGGAGTTGGATGAAGAGTTACGAATACCGCATCTCCAAGACTCTGAAAAGAAGGGGTTTGACAGAAAGTTTTATTGCGCTTTTGTGGCCAGTGGCGTCTGAAGATCTATATGAGACTAAAATCTCAAAATTGGACATGAGGTGAGACATCACCTCCGAATGTAATCCTAGTGATAAGTAACCTACAAATTTGTTTTCACCGTCCATCGAGTAAAATCTATACGCCTACATTGAGTTTTTGCCCATTTCATTTATTCTAACTCCAGTTCTGTAACTTTTATTATTTCGTCTTAGTCCTTTTTTTTTGCAAGAATTGACATTGAATGTGATTTGTTATAATTGCACTAGCTTTGGTATCTCATCGGTAGTCTTGTGCAGGTCGTTTTCACTCTTTCCCTCTCCGCGAAAACTTCGGAGCATTTGTGCCGTCCCAAGATCGGCATATGTGCAGACCCAGAGGTGAGTTATAGTAACGCGAGTGCAGGTACCCAATAGTCGTCTTTTGTGAAACCTTATCGGCTCCCTTGTTGGGACTTGCCTGTCGCCCTTCTGGAGCTTTATCGGTGCCTCTATGTGGGCTTCCCGATCGCTATTTTTGAGGTTTCATCGACCGCGCTTCCGTTCTATTTAGATGCCCGAACTTATTTGTTATTCTACCGGCTATACAACATTATTCGTCCATTTCGCTTGCTCATCTAACTACCTCGTGTGATTTTAGATTTTTCATGAAAATTTTCCGTTTAGGTAGGCGATTACGGAAGTGAAAGCGACAGACAAAGACTGGTCAAAGCGCAACAACTACATACATATACTTTAAGTTTTACTTGAATGCCAACCAAAAAATGAGAATTTATCTTTAGCAAACACATATCACCATTTAACATAAAAATAGTGTTGAGCAGTGAAAGAGCATTGACAAACATAAAAATTATGACTAGTACAGTGTGAAGCCTTATTTCTTTAATCAGTAACAAGGAAGTTTTGCGTTTTCTAGCGTGAAAACTATGAAAAATTGTAAAAATAAACATAATTTACAAAAATCGACGCTGAAAAATAGGAGTATCAACTGTTAACATTACTCATAACAATAAAGTAGCATTATTCGAGATGACTAGTAGCGTGTGTCGATGGGTGGTCGTTGAACGCAGATGTTCGTGGCTGTTCTGGAAAAATATATACAGCTCAATAATTTCTGGAATAATTCTAAATCGTTAAGGGCTACAAACCACAACTACAAGAAAGTGAAAGATAACATTACAGTAGTAGCCGTTGTTTATTTCTACAAAGATTCCTGGCACAAACTCCATGAGTTTGTGGATTTACTGTAGTTATCTAACAAGCGTAAGAAAGTGACAATAGAAATGGCAAAACATGTTTTTTTTTTCTCTTTGAAATTGCTGACAACCCAAAAACGTGCACTCTCACCATTTTTCCTTTTTTATCGGTAATTCGCTTGTTATGCAGCACTCACCTTGATAGCGTGTTATCGTAGCCAATCAGGATGCCCTGCGAACGAGGCATGTAATCCTGAAAAAATGTGCGAATACAGCAAAACATACCTAAAAAGTTGGTCCAACAATACGTCCCTAAAAAATATTTAAATTTCCCAGTTTTCTGCAGAAATAACTTATGTAACTTGGTTAACCATAATCTAATACTATGTATTTTGGAATATCTAATACTACGTATTTTGAATTTTGGATGTAGGTAGTAACATGGCCCCATTTCTTTTATTAAGAATCATTCATTGAGCTTTCCAATTATTAAGCTTATTGATAAATCAATAAGGAGTTAGCAAATTAGGTCTGATCAGTAAGTGGAACAAAAGCGCTTAATTAGCAAAAAAAATCGAAGAAAAAACAAGGATCATCCCAAACTTACCCGCATTCAAGCGCTCTAAAGAATCTAAGAGCAAAATTATGTATAGATTGATAATTAGCTGGACTCCATTCCCATAAGTGAATCCACCCAGAACTTCTTCCACTGGTCTCCTATGCCGCATGGAGACGTTCCAACTACCTTATTTTCTTGGGAAGTGGAGGTTAAGCGTATTTGCAAGCAAATATTGAGCATTATCAGGTTAAAACTTTAAGTTCTTTAGTATAGTTTATTAGGTTGATGCAAGAGCAATGGCGCTTTTTTTTGCGTTGACTCTATTATGCTTCGCAGTTTTAATGAACGATAACTATGGCAAACCATGAAGGTAATTTAATTAGTAGTGACCATTGCTTATCGTATGAAAAGGTCTCTGACGTCGTAGGTCTATATCTCGTGGAACAGCGGAGCCAAGATCAACAAGAACCTCTTCTTCATACCTTCATGTTTGGCAAATATGTTTGATTTCTCCTAAAGGCGGTGGATTCGCCTATACGGTATAGCAAACAGATTCATTTTGTAATATGAATTTTCGTTTACATACATAAAATTCTACATATAGCTTGGGCTATGAATAACTGAGATGTGTCTTAAAAAGTTACGGTAAAATCTACGGTTTCACTGACTAGTTAACTGAAAATCTGATGTCATTTTTTGATTTGTGGGTGTTATTGTGCCTAGAGATTGGTGCAGGATGTGCAAATGCTTCTGTAGTGTCTAGAGAAAGGACTGATTCAGTGGATCTTACATCTCCTTGCACAGTAACCATGGATCAGGTTGTTTGGCATATACAGCGGTGAAGGAGCATAAGTTACTGTACATCGTTGGCTTGCTTATTTCTCTGCTGCAGTTCCATGTTTTCTGCTGGGGTAAACCTTATTTGATAGAACTCGGTTGAAGTGATTTTTCAACATAAACATTCCTCGAAGAGTTGTGAAAGAAAAAAATGAAATGGAGAAAAATTTCGAGGCAAAGTTTCAGCGCATATTTTCTGTGACGCCAAATGCCTTGGTCCAGCCAGGAATTTCCGAGCAAAACAACTAAAAATAAACTTTTGACAACGGTTTTAGCTGAAGCATCGCTCGTGCTCGTGCTCTTGATAATGATTACAAAGCGATTAAGCAAAAATGACTCAAGATCTCTCTGAGGGAACGAGGCTGTTCTAAGCCTTACTTGCATCAGCAAACTGAGCCCAGCATTCTGACGGTCGTACCCGGGCTTATCTATGGATTCAAGCAGCCGTTTTGTAGCATTTCAATCCAATCTTCAGAACATCTTCAGTCTGGCTGCTACTGTCCAACTTTCTAGTGAGAAAGACACTTAGAAGCAAATTAGGAAAAAATTTTCCCACCTTGCCCGAAGCGCTGAAATTCCGCTTCTGATAAATTATGCTGCGAATGTCCTCTACTATTTTAAACTAACCTGCTAACTGAACATAATTGACTCTTTCAGAAATTATTCAGATTTAGCTATGTACTTCCACGACGTCTTCTATGAGGATCTGTTCCCGGAATCCAAATCTGCCTCCTCGGACAAGCCGGGAAATAAAAAAAAAACCAGGCGCTCACGGAATTCACTGCTAGATATTGGACCGAATAGAAAACGAATAATTTTGTTACTTCAATTACCAATTCGAAAAACCATTTAAACATCCAGGTGCTCGAGATTGAGGAAGCTCTGAAGCCGTTCTTCTCTTCCATACAGTGCTGTATTAGCCTCCTATATTGGAACATTCGAATTTTCCATTTATTCGAACTATTCGATATTTGGAAGCGAAAATATTCGACTTCGAATAAACGGAAAATTCGAATGTTCCACCACTAGAGACCAATTTAATGCTGAATGAGGGAGACGAAGAGCTTTAGGGCTTTCTGATTCTCGAATATTTGGACATTTAATTGTTTCTTGATTTGGTAATTGAAATACCAAAATTATTCGATTTTTATTCGGTCCAATGTATATTCACTGCATGCAGCAGGTGAGAAAAAGGGACCGAAAACGGATTTGAGGTTACTGTTATAAACTGAATGCGACGAAAAAAAATATAAAATAAAAAACTCATTCACTACGAATGGTTGTACCTTGAAGTATATATCTTATCATTTATGGTAAGTATTCCGGATAAACGCAGAGAAATTGAAGGGTTTCAAAGCGAATATTTTTTTCTATCCCGGAAACCGCTATAGAAAATATATGAAGTATAAAAAAAAACAAAAAAGAAGCAAAGAACGCAACATTGCCGAGCAAATAAAGGCGGAAGCTGCTCACATGCAAATGTGGTTGAGTGACTTTATTAAATTCTTAATTACTCATAAATCAAATGCGAATGAACCAAAATGCACTATTAAACCAGCAAATTATCACTGTACAATCCATACAAAATTCTATCAGATCTTTGATTAGCAATTAACATGCAAGCAAACATAGAACTGCTTAAAAATATACAAGCGACGAATTCAACCTCGAGATTAACCATAGATGAAGATTCCGGAGCTCCTGGATTACTGATAGCGCATGGGCGGCTTTTGTCGAGGAGAGTCGCCACTGTAACCTACTGGTACACTTACATTATAACCTTTGGAAGTGAGATCGAGATCCTCGTTAAGTCCGTGAAGTCCGACGAAAAGCTTGTACAGCCAGGCTCCGATGAGAGCACCGATTAATGGGCCAACCAGTGGAATCCAGAAGTAGAATCCATAAGCACTGAAATAGTGCAGTTTATTTTAAGCTGGGGACAGTTGCATGAATGGAAGGTGTGATTATGGTAAAAGTGAACAATGTAGGAGCCCCGCAAGATCCGAAAAGAAGAATCCTTGAGAAATCTAAGGCATTTTCTCGGACTCCTCAAAGGATCACCATTTAGGTAAGTAGTATAAGAGAGCCAAACATTGCTGGGAAATGGCCTCCCATATGGTTGCCGTAGTTCTGAAGTAAAGTTCGTTCGACATCAAATACGACGTTCAGCGGATGGAGACCGTACAATATTGATCGTTTAAGCCGCACGCAACAACTTGCGGTACAGTATAGTATTGATCGTTTAGACCGCACGCGGCTCTAGTACAGTTGTCACATCAACTACTGTTCATGACCAATTACTACCTGCCAATTTCCCGTAACATCACTATCGTTCGAGACTGTTCCTGACCATAAATTTGACGACGTAGAGAGTATTTGGAAGCAAGCAGAAATGCGCGCACAGCGTCACTTGTTGCACTGGGTAGGGTAGATAAGCCTAACCCTATGCTTAAGAATGGGTTTAAGGCTTAGGCTTAGGCTTCACAGGAGTGGCCCCACCCAACTCCCTTTTCACCTAAATTTCTAAGATAAACTACGACAAGTGTAAGTTTAAGTAATAGTGGACACCATTTGTATGCAGCGTCGCGTGCGCGCATAGCTCAGTGGGTTGAGCGAATGATCGACGTTGTGGTGGTCAGGGGATCGAATCCTGCCCTGTGCCTCGTTTTGCAAATACATATAGCATTCCGCCTACGACTGCTGCAGTTATCTAACAAACTCCAACATAAAAAGTAGCCCGGATGGCTCAGTGGTTTGAGTGGCAGATTGCAATCTGTCCCTATCGCTGGTTCCACTCCGTTGGAGATCCAGAGTTAAGTATCGCAGTGTTTGGGGTTCACTGCTTGGAACGTCCCCCGTGATCTCCTTCGGGTAGTCCAGGAAGGCATCCGGCAACGTTTTGCATAAATTTCGAAGATAAACTACGATAAGTATAAGTGTAAGTAATAGTGGAAAACTCTTTCGAAAATAAACTACGATAAGTGTAGGTGTAAGTAATAGTAATAGTGTAAGTAATAGTGAAAAACCACTTTTTCAAAGTTGAGGGAAACCGGGAGAGAGTAACCCCGCCGTAAAGGACTGCTCCACGAAAGATAAATGACAGCGGTAGAACTACTTCGCAATGGATATGGAACAATTTATACGGATTTCAATTATTTCTGAGGATCCCGAGTTGGATGAGCTTTACTATTCAGATGGGATAACTGAAGTACTGTGTCCATCTATAGAAGAATAACGGCCATTTTTGTATTCGCTAAGCAGTGTACTATAGCAGAAAACTGTACTGAGAACCTCCCCTAACTAGCGATTACTCAAGTAATATGAGTTCAGCCTATAATAAACAGCATTATTGGCCTTTTGACCTTACTGCTTCAAATAACCACCTAAAATTGTATTCATGTTCGGTCTAATTTTCAGGAAATTCGATACCATCCTGTATTTCGTTACGATCTTCGATTTTGCGAGTTTGGCAGTTTTCGTTACAGAACAATCACCGCTGAATCAGAATCTAATTGCAGTCAAGGTTACTTAACAGCCACTCTAATCCTATTGGTTAGAGTGATCGTTGTTTCTCGAGTCGTTGCCTTAATGTGGACTGATTTCCCAAGCACAAAAGTTTTAATTGACCGAGAACCTGCTTACCTGAACACCTCCCAGCCGTAACCAGCACAGAGGATGAACAGCCTGGGGCCGAGATCTCGGGCCGGATTGATGGCGAATCCACCATTGGCGCCGAAGGTCATCGCGACCTGGGATATTAGAAAAATCCTAATAATCCTTGCGAATCCTTATAGGATATTCACTCTTACCATACTCATGATCGCTCCAGCCAGTGGTGGCACAAAGCCAGGAGGGATTTTGTGCCTCTTGTCAGTGATAAGGCACACCAGACCTGCGAGAATAGCCGTGCCAATGATCTGAATATGGAAGTAATACTAGTACGTAAAACAGCTGGGTACAGGGATTACCTGATCGAGAAGACTTCCCCAGACGCTCATTTGGGGCGAGGGAAAGGTGGCGAACAAGCCAGCGGTGGCCTGCGATCCAGTAACGTGACGGATTCCACCGTCGAGCTTCCAGAGATCACCTGGAAGGAGAAAATCCAGGGATGAAAGGGATTGTTTTTAAAGAAGATGCCCTCTCAGATTAGTTTCTCAACGAAAAAAAGTAGGGAGGAATGATCTTCTGTGGCAATGGCTTTCCGGATTTTTCTAGGAAAACAATAGCACATATTAGTCTCACTTGGCACTTTGCCATATCACAGGTTAATCGATTTATCAGCCAAAAATTTATTACTACTCGTTGAACTTACCATGATGGCCAAAGTAACTAACAGCAGTTCCTAAGTAAGCACCGATAAGTTGAGCAATTGAATAGAGGAAAACCTTCCACATTGGGATGTTGCCGAGTACACATTGAGCCAACGATATAGCCGGGTTCAGGTGAGCGCCTGGATTTTAGGAAGTATAAATTTTCCGGATAATAGGTGTAGTTGAGCATACCTGATACGCTAGCAGCCAAATATACAGCAAACATGAATCCAATACCCCAGGCTATATGGCATGACGTCATATTTCCACCATCCGATGCTGCAGCTTGGATATTTGCTGCTGTACCGATGAGCTGAATTGTAATGACTTGGAAAAACCTAGAAGACTTCCAGTCCGTCGTGATATTCCCTATTCAAGAAGATTAATTAAGTGAATAGGAAGAATCAGAAGTTGCAGAGAAGAAGATTGAGATAGGGGCGGACAAAATGTCAGCTTCTGGCGCAGTTTTGGTGAAAATTATCGGGAACAATTTACATCTGTACAACTCTACAATAATTTTTAAATTCCATGGATTACACAGTAATTTTTACATTCCATGGATCTGAAGTTGATAGAATTTATTCAGTTATCCCTACAAGTTTGTTCAGGAGAAAAGTTTAGGCATTAAAGTCCCGTGTTAAAATGCTAGGATCAACAAATTTTCAAGGATTGATGGAGTCGCTTTGCATAGGGTCTAAAAGATCTAGTACCATATTTAAAACCGAATAATGCATTAAATGCATTCAAATTTGAGTATTCGATCTCAAATGAGCCGTAAATTCAGATGTTCGAGAGAAAAAGAGAAAAGAAATAGACATAGAGAGGAGAGAGAGATGGAGGAAGAGGGACAGAGAAAGAGAGAAAGCTAGAAAGCGAGGAAGAAGGAGAGGAGATGAGAAATTTAAATAGAGAGAGAGCAATACAACCTTGAAGAAAGACAATATGGGCTGTAGAACTCTCTTGCTTTCAAATATTCGAATTTTTGAACTTTTCGAGTCTTTATTCGAAGTCGTTGTCAGTTCTGGCACGAAACCTATACTTGGCAACAAACTTAAGCCAAATTGATTTTTTTCCTTTAGGTTTTAGATTGATTCTAAAACTACTATTCATGGCAACTTGTGTACTGATTCTAAAACTACTATTCATGGCAACTTGTGTACTTACCAGTAGAAAGAATGTGCCAATAGTTTCAGCCAGCAACTCTCGTACGAGTTTGTTGTCCTCGATTCGAAGCGTATTACTGATGCGCTCTCGAAATTCGTCCATTCCTGAATTACGTCTTGTTTTTTTTTTTTTGGAACAAATACATGGAAAGCGACGACAATCCAGAGGACCCGATACATGGGAGAGAGCTACAGAATAACCTTTATTCATTAACAAAATTGTTTGACATGTGGAACTTGAGAAAATAGCGATGAAATGATTCAAAAGAAGGCCTTCCAGGACTAGCTGTTCACGCCTTGATACTAGTATTTCTCACGCAGTAACAGTGAACCGTACAACGTCCCGCCCCTTCACGATGAGGCTGATGTTCGACGCGTTGTTACTGTGGGCCAAGGAATAGTGACCCTGAGCAAGTGATTTGTTGCTTAAAGACAGGTTTTTTCGCAGAGTACAGGAACACATGTTTTTAATGCAAATCGATCCAGTTTTACAATCTATAGAGAGAGTTTAGTGTTCATAGGGGTTATATTCATTATACAATTTCTGGACCAGTCTCCCTCTATCTAATCTCTGTCTCACCCTTGATAAGTACAACTTCAGGTCGAATTAAAGAGCAATTTTGTGAGGCTGGATTCAAAATTCCCGCCTCAGTGCGCTGCATATCGACAGGTCTCCTTTTTCGCGACATGGAGAGTTAATCCTTCATCAGGTTGTTAAGTTAAGTTAGGTTTTTAAGCTAGGCTGTTAAGTTGGATTGATACTGGAAAAAATCTTCTGGAATGGCGATCCTAATATTTAGTTATAAATCCGAGGAAACATCTCAGGATTGGGCTGAGTTGCGCAACTTGGATTGTGCAGTTCAAAAACGGTCATTATTTTTGGGACACCTTAATATATAAGGTAAGATTCCAGGACATGTTGTGAGTTTAGTTACTGTTACTTACTGTGACCTTATAAAAAATAGGTTCCCAATATCAATAAAGATTGTAAGAGACGTAAAGGTGCAGAACTTTGCAGCGACACACCCAAGACCACTACTCTACGGGCTAAAAACCCGATCATATATCACAGCGATGCTATCAGTTCTCCTTTCTTCAAAAGTCATCGCGCCAAAACCGTCCGGTTCCGACATTAAACTGTCTGTATAAAAATAGCTCGAGTGGACAGACACATCCATTTCTTCTCGATAGCACCTGCATCAGAAAAAAGTTGAGTAAAAGCAGTGCTGGAAGTAATTCTGACTCAGGAAAAATGGCTGAAAAATGAGTCTAAGTAAGCCAATGTAAGAGATCGCCCCAACGTCTTTATTTTGCCTGGTCAACAAGGTAATTATCGTCTGAAAATATGCACCGATCAGCAAAACAAAATAGTAAAAAGAACCGGTACCGAGATTGTAAGATCCTCTTTGTTGTGCGGGCATGTTTTCCCTGGTATTTGAATTAGTGAGGTTGGTAATGTGCTACGTTCAAACATCACCCGCGAGTTTGACGATCTAATGGAATTCCCGTTGATTCTGGAAGAGAAAATGTTGTGAAAGAAGGTTTTTTTTCCGAACGTCCAGATTTATTATGGAGTATAACTTCTTTTCTAGTTTGAGGGTTTGCCTGAGTAGCTTCCGCTCCGCTCATGGACTTGGCCTCCGTCTGCATGGATGAATGCCTAAGTAAATGTTCTTTACCCCGCAAAAAAATGAGTTTCTTATTCCTTCCACTGTGGTCTGCTAGGTCTCATGAATGGTTTCATGATTAGATCTAAATTTTATCAATAATTATCCGCTGCAGTACGCCCAATTAAATTAAACAAGAATAAAAAAATAAAATACAAAGGAAGACCACGACGGGAATGATTTCGACCTAAGGTGCACCATTTTGGCGCTCGAAACTGATATTTCAGCTAGGAAAGCACTTGAGGCGTTATGGATTCTTGCACGTAATCCCGGGTTGAACAGCAGTAATGAGCAGATGTCTATAACTAGTGATCTGATGCCTTTCTTATCATTATGCGAGCTCTGAGATCGTCACGATACTGGTGCACACCCTTTAAGACCAGGGCTGCACGATGCAGTATTCATTCGCCATCAGTGGACGATCATTTGCTGTCGCAGTGGCATTTTGCTCCACTTTATCGGTGGACACATGGTGAGTTCGTCCGTCGACTGAGGAGACGGTCAAGACGTACGCCGCGACGCGACCGCGCCGCACGCATGTGCTTCTCAAGTTCAGACTGATCCTTCAAATATGACGCATTGAAAGACATCAGTGACCACTTCGTAACAATTTTTTGGCTGCGGTGGCCTCATCTGTCCTACTCAAGGTTAGAAAACTCGTCCATTTCTGCGTAGAACCGCTGGACCTTCGATGTCTGCAGCCGCGACGCGTGCATGAATCGACCAATCCCAGCTCAGCAGCGTACCTCTTGTCACGCAGCCCGTTGACTGGATGCTGAGTGTTGCCTAGCTAGGATGAGTCGAATGAACGGGTGTGAGGTCTTTGGTGGTTTAGAGCGTGAATATGTATAGATGAACTTGCACCACTTTCAGGCCTCTGAAGACGACGTTGAGTCGAAACGTTAGGCCGTAGTAAACGTGTTCTTATAACAACCTGACTGGTACAGAAGAATTATCGCATTAAACAAGAATATTGAGGAGAAATACTGAATAAATCTCTTTAAAAATAAAATAATCACCGTACAGGAACTCATATGGGATCGAAGGACTGTTTTTTTTTTTTCGAAAAAAAAAAATCTCGTCTCTTCTTATGTCGAGGTATGATTTTCGTAGGAAGGAGCAAAAGAGGAAAATAATTTTAAGCTAGAAGAACTAGCATTTCAGTTTCGCTTCATCGCAGATGAGCATCAACTGCTTCACACCGAAATGTCGTCGAGTATTGTTTTTTTTTTTTTAATGGAGGAAAGAGCAAAATTGACGGTGAGCAGTAGCTGCTCTTCCAGTGAGTGCTGTTGAATTTGAGCAACAGTAACTAAAGTGCAAGTATTTTCTAAATGCAAGTCACTGCCGATAATTCTAATTTCTCCTTTTGAGCCTAACCATTTAATAGTTACTCAACTTTATAGTGTTAATTTCAAGACGACCATAAGGTTGCTAATGATTTCATTTAATGCCTGAAATTTAGATGCTCTCATCCTTTCCAGAGTTAAAGGCAATATCCACGGAAATTTTTGCTTCCTATATCTTAAAGTGATCTCCTCGACTGGAGCGTAGATTTCCCACCATAGATGGGAACATCCTCTATGCCGACCAATCATAGGTTATATAGGATCAGCGGGATCACCAGGCAGTAAGTTTTACGAGTTTCGGTGTTAGCACCGAGCTCTGAAACGCTTTAACGCATAAAAAATGGCAGTTATCGGCTGATTGGAAACCGAGTGCCACTTTAGTGTGAATTGAGACCGGGACTTATCCTAATTAAATAGCCTAGGGATTGTGAAAACCTCGGAGTCCGATTTCCCCCGTGGGCGCTGCTTCCAAGATCATCTATGGAAGTAATCTCCTAGTAAAAACCATTCCATCAGATTAATCAAGGAAACCAATTGGTATTTTCAAATATTTATTAGCAATTATTTAACGCCAAAATAAGTAGTTCTATTATTTTTATTCTTCCATAAAGCCTGCTGAAGTGGCGGAGTTGCCACTTCTCTTTCCACTGTTCCCACCGCATCCCCCCCCCCCCCCGGGCTTGCCATTGTTCCCGTGTCCGGTGGGCAAGAAATTGAGAGGACATTTTAACGACTTTCGTTACCAGTCATTGACTAGCACTAGGATTTTTCTGTTCGAACCACTGAATTTTTCTGTAGCCAACAGTCCATCACCCTGCGGGATTGCATAGTCTTTCCGTGTGGTCCCTAATCGTGAGCTCAGGAGTGTCCTGAATAATAACTTTATCCCGAAAGTCCCCTATTCTGCAGAGCTTTTTGCTGATAATTGTGTTTCTATAGGTAAGGGGTGTTGATTTGAAGGCAGTTAAACCACGACACAAAGTGAGGGCGAAAACTACCAGACGTTTGTGTTTGTTTACATACACTTTGTATTTCCTGTCAATGAAATGAAAAATTACCGCCCGGGTTTTATGAAAGTAGACAAAATCAACTGTGGATCTTTCGGGCGAGCTCTTTTCTTCAAAGTACTCAGGATATGAAATGGCTTGGCGAACGGCGGCCCTTCCCTTCCCCCTGCTCCTCATGGAGCCACACCCCCTTTTCCTGTTTTATGTAGTAATCCATTAATTATGTTATAAGGATAAAATACTTATATGATAACTAGTTTTGTCTCAAGACCCCACAATCACGGGTGGAAGGATTCAAGTTAAGGACGCGAGCAATCCTTAAACTTGACATAGTACAAAGTTTAAGTAGCTTTTCTATGTTTTCGCCAGCGCTTTTGATAGAAAGATGGTCAACATCAGCAGGACAGCAGGACTAAATATTTAGGCAGCCTTCGAACATCAAAGATAGCGACTAGTGAAAGAGAGGCGAGATTATAGTGTGCTCTACCCCCAGTAGAAGTCTTATTCCTCACATTTGAGAACAAAAGCACAAAATTTTGGGAGGGTCCTTAAGAGAACAAGCTTATGGTGCAAGTCGAAGGTATTGGTCATCGAATATCTCCAATCCCTATAATCCATAATAATCCGCCAACGTTGGCACCTCTGCAAAGAATAGCTACACAGCAGGAGTCAGCTTTTCCTTGAAAGTTGGTCTATACTCCCATAACGTCTTGCGATAGCCACACGGAAAAATAAGATATCCAAGAGCAACTTAAGGATTCTCGATGCAAGTAAGCGGCTATCAATCAGCCCTGAAAAAATATGTCGAGGTGAATTTATGGTTGTCAATCAGTTACTGTAAGAATGATTGAGCAGGTTCTACTGAGGCGTAAATACCAACCAGTCAACGGACCGATTGACTGTTAAACTGTAAGGACACAAATAAGGAAGTAGTATCCCGAGTGAACGACTGGTTGTCTAATGTGCTAGTAGTCAATATTCCATGGTATAAGAGTGGGGTTCGAGAATAACGAGAATTCTATTGTAGTACTGTGACCTTAAAATGAATATGCCATTCAGTATTAGAGTTGTCGAGAAGGGCAGTGAGCAATGTTAGGAGACTCTTCCTAGTTGGAATGAGGGTTCACCTCGAGGCGCTCATCAGGAAGTCAGTCAGCCCTGGCATAATACTAGTATTTGCGAGAATTTCCGGGAAGTTGGTGAAATCCTGAGAAGTTCGAGCACATTGTCATGTTCCCTATTGCTCTGTATCCTCTCCATACAATGCATTCTTTCATCTCAATGTGCTGATCCCATTTGACATATCAATTGCTATTTCATATGAGATGTTGATGAGTTCTATGTTAACGTTTTTTTTTCCGCAAATGGACAGACGTTGTAAATCCCAGTGAATATATCAATACATATGGTCGCCAATAACTGAGTTACAAATATGTAGCACGAAAATATGTACTATCTTGTTGATGAACAGATTTTGGCCAGTTGCTGCCAGATTGCCGCTTATTTATAACAATATTTACCCAGTTTGAAATACAACTCATAAATATGTATAAGGTTGTTCTTGTATCTCTCGCACGCGACCTGTATCCATGGGATGTAAATATGTGATCCCCTATCCTCTGAGCATCTGCGTCATGACTATGTAAAGTCCTTACGCGCAATCGGCGGAAAATTTTTGAGTGCGCCCAGCATGGGGCGCGTGCGCGGCGCGGTTCTCTTGTGGCAGCGGTCCCCTGTCGTTGGTCAGATTTTTGTCCCAGGTGAGTGTTTTTCCTTTATTTTTTTTTCTTTGATCAAAGTTTGTCTGAAGGTGTGAGGCCTGTGGCTGACCGATGTCGACCAGACGGCCCGGCATGCCTCATAAAAGTAATAAAAACAAGCATTTGGGGCATAGATGGAGAAAACGTGCAAAATATGAGGCATGTGGGGCCGTGCAGTCGATATCGGTCAGCCACAGGCCTTATAGCTTCAGATGAACCTCAGTTAAAGAAAAAATGAAAGAAAACGCTCACCTGGGCCAAGAATCTGACGAACGACTGGGGACCGCGGCCACAAGAGGGCCGTGCCGCGCACGCGCCGCATGCTGGGCGCTCTCGAAAATTTTCCGCGGATTGCGCGTAAGGAGCCGTTTGTTAGCGAGGAGCGAAAATGGACGAGCAACCAATTCGAGCGATTTTCTTGCACGAGCTCCCGTAGAGCGCCAATGCGAGCAAGAGGGACAGCAACGTCGTCGTCTCATTCGGACCGGTGATCGCCAGCAATGCAACCGTGAGCCGTCGTTCATAACGCTTTGTTTCAAGCGATATGACTCCTCGTAGCCATTTTCCTATTTTGCGATCTCCTGAGCATAAGTGCAGGATGTGTTCTACCAGAGTTGCCGGCAAGCAGCATGGTGGGCAACATCAACACTTACAATAGTCAAATCGGAGCGACAGCCGCGTTGATAGGAAACAGAGACATTAACATATTTGAGGGTGCGTTTTGCTGTACAAAACGCACCCTCAAATATGTTGATTTGTTAACTCATCGGCACTTGGAGGAGCAGGCACGGACCACAACGCCATACACACCACACTTGCCCAACATCGTGCTCTCTAAACAACACCTTTCCTGGTCGCTGAAGTTCTCCCTGGTCAAGCAGCACTTCGCTAAGTTTGACGATTTTTGATCAGTGACTGATGACTTCTTCGACCTGTTTTGACATGATTACTGACCCCGCAGTGCTGGATCTGTCCCCGACAGCTGGCCCCAGGTGACAGGTG
This sequence comes from Ancylostoma caninum, assembly GCA_037903475.1. Classification (NCBI taxonomy): domain Eukaryota; kingdom Metazoa; phylum Nematoda; class Chromadorea; order Rhabditida; family Ancylostomatidae; genus Ancylostoma; species Ancylostoma caninum. The sequence continues at coordinate 326,428 of JBAJFG010000034.1, read as the reverse complement.
CACATGATCATTACAGCATTTCATGTAGTTCTTTAATAGAAGAGAAAAAGTTCGAAGATTGGAAAAAATCCGGAGTGTCTCAATCATTTCCCGACAACCTAATATAATGTTCAATGTAATGCATTTTATGCTTTTGTACAGAAATTTTGAAAAAAGAAACTTCAACTCAACAAACGTTAATGCCATGCAGCACGACGAAATACTCATATACTGAACCTGGCAAAAATGTGTCTGTTCATCTGGACTCGGATGTATGATTCATTGGAAGGATCTCTTTCTCATGGGTATGATTACCCATCCATGGGTAACACATGAGTATTGAATACGTCACCCATTTGTGAAAATGTCGATGAGCGTCAGGTAAAGGGTAAATTTGGGCAGGTCAAACGTTACTATAGATAATTCAACTATGCATCCGAGATTTAATCATTGCGAATCTGAAACCATCACCAACAACGTGTTAAACTTCTACAAACTTCAGAGAGTAACTATCGCAAGGATTTCAGTGCTAGCAGGTATTGCTACTAGGCCAACATATGATTGAAAAGGCATGAGGATGTCTTTTTGATCAAATCAGGGAGGACATCTATTCACTCACCACTTATTTCATTTTTGTTCTTTAGTCTTAGTACAGAGCATTGAAACGAGGTACGGGAAGGAGGATGTCAGGATATGTGAATACTGGCCAGACTGGTCTCGTTTTATCATATATACAGGAAGCCCCAAATGTCTGCGGTCAAGAGGGGCGTGGCCACGGCGCGGCTCCTTGATCAGACACAGGCGCTCTCTATGCTGCCTCTGGCTTTCTGACTCCGCAGACAACCAGTGGCAGCATGTAGAGCACCTGTGTCTCTGCCTAAAGCCGCGTCGTGGCCACGCCCCTCTCGACTGCGGACATTTGGAGCTTCCTGTACATAGCTAAGCTACACTCCTAATACGTATATAGTGCTAAGAAATAAGTATCTAACTCAAATCGACGAATATAAAATTCTTGGTCCTTCATGGCGATGAGGTTATGAGTAACAGTGTTGCTAAAATAATGACCACGCGGAAGAGTAAAAGACATCTCGTTCACGGTTAATCTTCCTATACAAAGCGTCAGCATCTATAAATGCGCTTTAAAAAATTCTGGAAACTGTGCAGAGCACGTTTGCACAGCGATTGCGATGGGTTACTGTATCATCGCTGGAGACCAGAAACTGGTTCGGTTCAGTTCTGGATCAAGAGTGAGAGCGCAGACCAATGAACTCTATGGAGGTAAAAATTAGGCCAGCGAGGTAGAGCAGGACAAGTTAAAGGATGAATATTTCCTGCTTGATTCAGAAGAGCTATGGGGATAGGATTCAGAAGAGCTATCGGGATAGTAAATAATAGTAAATGCGCAGGAATGTTCCGCTGGGAGACGCTGGTATTCTTCCTAATTTTCAGGTTTTTTTTTTGAATAGAGCCATAATCACTTATCTCTTTTCAATCCTGAAACTCCACCCTTTGAGGCGTCAAAAAAACTTTCTTCCAGAGATCGGAATGCGAATGAAAAAACAGAAGGTTGCAATCTATTCCTATGATGTTCACTTTGTAAAATTGTGTATTGTTTGAATAAGGTTTAAATGACATTATTATGGAATCAAAGATCCAGAAGCCTTTCAAGACAGGATCGCTCTAGGAGCAATCCCAAAGCTGAACTGAAAGGTCTCTAAACTCCTGGAAATTAGCCGAGCTCGCCGATGAGAGTTCTTAATACCCAGTTCAGATTTTCAGGGCGGTAATCGTGTTATAGGTGGCAAATGCTGTGAAAAGAACAGTCAAGACCAAGGACACAAGGTGTCAAAGCAAAAAGACCACGGTTTTCACAGCCTAATACATCAAAGTTAATGTGAAGACGAGTTCTCGGATGAGTGAAATCCGCCGCTTTTGTAGCTGGAGAACTCGGCTGAGTCATGCATTCGACGAATGTGGCCTAATTATTCGGCTGGTCACTAGAGAAGGACAACGGATGTGTGCAGGAGGAGTGGAGGAGCTGACGATGGAGACAGTAGGGTGGATGCAAATCCATGGGCTGCGTGGTACATTACTCAAAAATGAGTGCGGAGAATTCCAGTACATGTTTATCATAAGTAGCATTTCGAAAGCGCATAGATGAAAATTTACATATGCCGCACTCACGAACAATCGGATGACTTACATACGTTGTGGCAGTTTGCAAACGCATGATTCATGGATTCATGGAGAAAATACGGATCGAATTCGTAGCCAAAATGATTACCAATGGATATTCCTTATACGTGTTGGATACTGTTGACTATTCATTTATTAATTAGGTTGGACAATAAGTTCGTGCGGTTTTCTAAGCATTCAATGCATTTTTACGAAGTGAACTACTCGGACTCAGGTTTTTCTGAAAGTTGATATCCGCAGTACTTCTTCTTCACATCTAGAGCAAGTCCTTGCGAAAAATCGTCTCATGACTGTACGAACTGTGCGTACAGAACAAGGAGCATCCTCCTGCCCAAAATGGACCTCTCTGAAGCAGACATCCGCTTCTGCGCTGTCCCCTCAACAGTAATGGCTTCCACTTGGATGCTGTTAACATCCCCAGCAGCATGTGCTGAATTTGTTCCACTATTCGAGTGGAACAGTTGGAGGTTCGGATGTGTACATGAGCTCTTGTCGAACTGAAGCGTTACATTTCATGCGCAGAAAGTGAGAAGTAGTACGAATTTGGGATATTGGTTATAATATTCGTATAGAGCAAAACAAGAGCTACAAGATGACCTATGATAGTCCATCGGAATTAGTTCAAATCCTCGTAAAAAATCGAGTTGAAAAAAGGGCATCGAAGGTCCATCAAACAGACAAAATTCAACATGTACAACTCGGAATGCGGATATTTCGGCATGTATTCCGGTATGCACAACCTATAGACGTATAATCCTATAATCCTCCTCTTCCGGAAGAAACCTCCCCTACTAGGCTAGGATTCATGAAGGCATGTATCATACGAATTCAGGTTAGCAACCCAATATTCACTTCCTGCGTCTCCCACAATTACATGCTCTATAACGTAACCTACCACGCTAACCACCACTAGTTTGCTCGGATAACTTTGCCAGCTCTGATCAAAACCAGAAGAGAAAGACAAGGCAAGCGCTACCGGGGCTTGGATGATCAACCTAACCCAAGGCGAACAAATCCGACACGAATCCTTTGCGAACGTATTAGGGTGGGAGGGAGGGGGGAAGGGGGCTGGGACCTCACGAGAAGGGGTTCACTGACTTTCGGTATCCTTGAACGACTACACCAACAAGTTCCTTTTACTGGATTTGACGCTAAGGTTCAGCAAATCATTGGCAAGAACTTTGTTGAAGAGCACAGTTCAGGTCGTCCACCACTGGCGACCCCCTACAGCTTACTGTCTTGTAAAACTCTGTAGATCTACATGCTACAGCACATCAGGGCTTCCAAGAATAGAAACGAACAATGCGAGGAAGCACGCAAGATCATAAGATCAGAACGACCTTGAGGCTTTAAACCTCTCGGTGCTGATCCTAGGATGTTGTGTTTCACCTCAAATATGGCCCGAAGTCCCTAAAGCACCCTTAGCTCCACATTCTTACTCCTCAGATAATTCTAGACTTACATCACACACTGATAGGCGACAATCCTACTGCTTTCTTACGCTCAGTGTTCAAAAGCACTAGCCATCTGCGGGCATTGCGTCCCAGCAAGAAAAACGCGCTGAAGTGCCGTCGAAATAGTAACCATCGCTTTCAAGCCAGCAGCGCCTCCGATTGCAACATGAAGATGTCAGGATCACCTCCGAGGATCAATCGGTGATGTGGAAAATGCAGGCAAGTGAATTTGGTTACATCTTTTGTTTTGTTTCCTTTTGTTTTGTTCGTACTTATTGGCTTTTCCCGACTTTTTTATATATTTCGTCACTAATCACGTGACCATCCCATTTCAACGGAGGAGTTCATCACTGGTTCGCTGATTTCCTTATTTGGTACCTCATAATGCAGAAGTACTCAACAAAAAGAAATCTGGCTTGGCCTAGGAATCATGTGTGGGTGTCATAGCCGCGCCGTTTCGCATTGTTTTCTCATATAAGAATAATTCTGCTTTGGAAATGGGATTTGAGGCAAACTTCCCAGTAATGAAGGCGTATGTAACTTGTAGGCCAATGTCGAATTTGTGAAGTGTATCTGATAACTTACCTGCGTGGGGACTAGAGGTTTTTGCTGTCCTGTAGGATGAACCGTGCCGATTTCCGCAACGCTTACCATATCTGTGACGTCATCTGCAGCAACTAGATCATTGATTGATAGGTCATTGATTGGAGAGGACTGGAGATAACGATAGACCATCAGACGTAGCTTAGTGATAACGATGTACTGCAATGGTAAGTGTTGTTGAAATCGGTTCGGGTTTTCCTACAGGACCATACTTACTGGACTACCTAAGCTGTTCCTCTACTCCTTGTTTGGTATGTGGTATCGTTCGCTGCCACTGCGGCGATATTGATTTTTGGTACATATTGATTGGAGATGATGCTTCACTGCCGTTGTCGCCGCCATGTCCGGTGATCAATCAATACGTACCAAAAACAGTGTTGATGCGAGGGCAGCCACTGTAACCGCTACATTCGTGGAGTATAGCAGTAGGCTAGCCATTCGTACTGTGTGGGTGGCCAGATTTAGGGAGGTCTGCAGGGTAGTTGCTGCCCACCAGCATGGAAAGCTCCATAAACCATGCCCATCATCTAATGAAGCCTCCTGGCCATAGGATACCATGCGGGTGAGCAGCAGTTACCGCGGGGTATGAATACTTGAGTACATATAAAGTACATCACGATACCAAATCAGTTCGTGTAGTTACTCACTCCCTTACATCCATCCACCCCCCCCCCCCCCCACAACCCCTTTGCCCTTCTCTTCTAAGGGAATCGTAAGAGAAATTACTCTGATAAATGTGCGCTAGGAACGCAGGCCGAACAGCGCAATACGACGAGTAGAAACCCTATCGGCGTCTCCTGCCAGTTGCTGACATCCTTCCCTCGACTGCCGCCATCTTTCAGCAATTGCTGCTAAAAGGACAAAAGCTAGAGCAGTAAGTGAGGGGAAAATGCCATCAACTGGGAGGAGATGCTGCTATTTTCACCCTTTCTCTTTGTGTATTTTTCATTCTAAAACGCTTGGGTCAGCGTGGCAACAGACATAAGAAAACATTAATACCTGAGAGCCCGGCAACCACAGCGTTCACCTGGTCTGCCGCGCCATGTGTGGGATGCGCTGCGGCAGACCACCGCGTAGTTTTGGTGTAAAAATGATTGACCGGCAAAGTCAGTAAATAACTAGAAGAAAATCGTGTGTGAAATAAAGGTAATGTTGAAAGTTTCTGAAAATCTACACAAATTTTGACCCAAAAATATTTATCCATCGACACACAAGCAACAAATTAAGATCAACAGAGTTTGAACAACGAGCAGAGAAATGTTTAAATTTACGAAAGATTATGCACTTTTTGAAAGATTCACAATAACAACGGAAAAACAAAAAAGTAACATCCCACAGTATGTGATGAACAACTCATGATTACATTACGGGAATGCTAGACGGAAAAAATGGGGAAAATGGAACAGCTGCGAGAAATTAGTGGAGTTCGGGGCCTTTTGCCGCTCCAGGACCTAAAACGTGTTTGATAACTTCTATGTATATATGTCTTCTGTGTATTATAGACAGTTGTTTTATTTCATCTACAGGAAAGTTCTACAACTTCCATACTGGTTTTGGTTGCTTTTTCTCTACTAAGCTGTACAAATTGTGACTGTACTGTTTACTTTTCTTTTTTTTCCTGCTAATTACTGATTGTACTACGTTTTAGTATTAGTTTAGTAAAAGTTAAATATTAGTTTAGTAAAAGTTAAATTTGCATAAAAGTTGCTGGGAACTTACGCTCATATAGTGTCATCTGACGGGGACAGGTGCAGCGTCCCCCACAGTCCTTGCACTGTGGGATTTCATCTACTTCACGATATCTCACCTTAATAGCGATGGTTTACTAGTTTACTACATCTAGACATTTCTGTAACATCTTAGAAGTAATCCTAACAGGAATGTTGTGAAACAAAAGTAAAGACAACCAGAGGTCGCACATTACGTACTCACCTTGATGTCAGCACCTGATTCCAGCAATTTTTTTACGTTTGAATAGCCTGAAAAGTGGTTTAAGGCATGGACATGATTGTATTTAAATTATTAGAATTACTAGTTAGTAGCGGAGAAGTTGTTAATTAGCACTACACTTGTAGATGCCAGCGTATGTAGATGTATTGAAGAGTTGAACATACCGAATTCCTTTGCAGCCAATTTGAGAACTATCCCGGATGTCGAGGGCTCTGTCCTACACTCATGATCACTTAATTCCTCAGTCTCAACATCCTCGACATCCTTGACCTCTTCGTTTTGGTCCTTCTTCTCTTCAACTATGAGCTTTTGCTCAACCACGAGCTTTTGCTCAACCACGGGCTTGACAGCTACTTTCACAGTACGATTCTTCTTTTTTCCCATCTCTAAAATAACATGTCCTTGTTTCGGCCTTGTTTTGCATTGTAGATATAAAACAAAATGAAGAAGCGAACATGAAAACTCTCATAGATCCAAGAAATGCAAGGATTACATCATACCTTTAAACAGAAACGTCGAACTGCTAGAGACTCGTCGACACTTTGTTAGCGGTGGTCCGCAGCCGCAACTTATCCGCTCGAAATTCGCGGATTACCGTATCCTGGATGTCTTCGGCGCTGCGGGAGCCAGCTTTTCTTCCAGAAAACTCATGGTGGTACTGAGACCAGCTCAGAAGAATCTACGTTACGTTCATACACTCATCATTAGTGGTATTTACGTAACTGGTACGTAGACGAGGCTGTAAATAGTAAACATGTGTCATCGAGGTTGCAGACAACCAGCTTTTCATGAAGTACACGGCTACAAAACTGCTTTTTATTAATTCTAGGAAAAAGCAAGGTTTTTTTTTTCACGGATGACGATCCACTCCCCGATTAATATTTTTACATTTTTGAATCATCTCCTTTCATTCTATTCTATTTACTACGCTTCTTAAGGAAGACGTAAAACAGCACACAAGTTAGCGCCCACCGATAACAACCAGTGAAACAGTAGAACTTTAAAATTCAGTATGTAGAAAACGTTCTTCCTGTCCTTTTTCGACGTCATCGGTCATCTACACCATATTCCCATATTTATTTATTCCATGCCCTCCAGTCGTAACATGAAATATTAGGTTGGTGCAAAAATAATGCGCGTTTTTCTTTCATCATTTTTGGCGCAGAAAATTTCTGGTCTTTCTTATCACTTGTACGACAGATTATATATGGTTGGGTAGCAAATTTTATTATCTTTTCAGTCGCCTTATCTACATTGAAAGAAATCTACATCTTTGTTGAATTTTTGATTTCGAAACGAAAGATGGCAAAACACGATTTTTGCCAAATTCACTTCTGTGAACTAAAACTTTGCAGCATCTTAGCAGGAACCGCTGGGAATTCGACCGTAGTTTTGCACAAGGAAGTATGAGCGAATGCGTGTCGCGAAGCTGCTTCTGAATGTTTCGACCTGCTGTGTATTGCCTCGAAGATAGGGAAGGCCTCGCATAAGTCTTCATGGGGTTGGCGGCCCTCTTCATGGGGTTGGCAGTAGTCTATGAGGACCCATTCAAAACAACATATATGGTTTCGCAGAACTCGCTGGTAATCGTTGTCAGACCATTCCTACGTTGGATAAGAATGGGAGGATGAAGAAGCTCGACGAGTAGGTGCCGGATAAACTGAAAAAGTACCAGGTCGATCCTCATTCAGAGGTTTGATTTGCATCTTTATTTTGAAGAAAATGCAGCCCATTTCCCAATCCCCTTGTGATCTATGGTGAAGGACAGACCCTGTGCGAGAACATGAAGTGCCTTGCTGAACAGCTGGACGAGGAAGGTACACTGCCATGAAGCGAATGTGCACCAAATGAAGGCCACAGTGATTTTGTGGGTGTCTATCATTACAGCTCATGGATTCTCCTTCTTTCGAGAAGTACTTCTGAGATAGTTCTGAAAAGTACTGCAAAGTCTACTTCATGAGCCCGACATTGCTCAATAAAATGGATTCCATCTTCCCACACAGTACGATCGAGCCATAAGTAGCACACCTAACACTTCACTGGCTCCAGCTGCTAGGCTAAGGAGCTCTGCTTCACATATCATAATCAGCAAGTCTCTCCCCTACGGAGCATCCCTTCCTTGAGCATCTAAACGACTTTATCCGGGAGAATTTCTTTGAATGCTCCAAGACTATTAAAATTGCCTTACGGGCGTTCGTCGATTCTGGAAGGCCAGTTTCGAAATGATTGGTCGTCCTAGAATACCAGTCTTATTGCCAGAGATTTGCGTATTGCAATGATTTTGAGCTTTTTTGAGTTACTTGATTCTGAAGCGAGTTATGGGGTCTAGAAATTAGGTATGAAAATGCGCATTGTTTTTGCACCAACCAAATACTAAATGAGGGTTAAGCCGACAGATGAGCAAGCCAATGCGAAAAGCTCGGAGCCATTAGTAAAATTGTGAAATCCGCTCCAGGACGGGAAATAATATTAGGTTTGAGCCGAATTTTTGAAAGCTTCAAAACTTTCGATTATTGATCGATGCCCATGATCTATCATGTGATAGTTGTAGACCACCCTCGGAACTTCTCCATAATAGTATATACATAGCCGCCTTGCCTTTCTTATTTTTAACCATGATGTCAATTCCACTTGAGCACCTCCGAGCCACAAACAGTTTTTCCTTCTCCGCTTGCTCCGAAAGGAGTTTCTAAGACCTGATCGCTGAAGATGAGAGTTGGACCCTTTATGATTCTGAGTCGCATGGTGCCATGTGACTCCCTGGAGGAGAACACCCGCCAAACCGTACCTCCACCCCAGCAAGTGGCTGCCTTGCTGCTTCTGGGATTCGCGAGGAATGGTGTATTACGACCAGCCCTCGCAAGGGCACACCATCACCCGGTAACATTTACAGTCGGGTCCGGCAGCCACTGCAAATGGGCGCCGGCGGGCGCCGGCCGCCGCCACCCTCCGGCGCCCCGGTATTAATGAGCTATAAATCACTCGAGCTTGGGAGAAAGCGAAGAAAAATACAATTTTAGTCCATAGTAGACAGAGTGCAGTGGATATGTTAAGGCTATAAAGCAGGGGACCATTTTCACAACTTTCACGTTTTTTCATTTTTGTGATTTTCATGGGGAAAGATTTCTGAATACACAATAAGCGAAGCCAACTCTTCCATTTTCTGCTATAGTACACTGCTTCGCGAATACAAAAATGGCCGTTATTCTTCTATAGATGGACACAGTACTTCAGTTATCCCATCTGAATAATAAAGCTCATCCAATTCGGGATCCTCAGAAATAATTGAAATCCGTATAAATTGTTCCATATCCATTGCGAAGTAGTTCTACCGCTGTCATTTATCTTTCGTGGAGCAGTCCTTTACGGCGGAGTTACTCTCTCCCGGTTTCCCTCAACTTTGAAAAAGTGGTTTTTCACTATTACTTACACTATTATTATTACTTACACTTACACTTATCGTAGTTTATCTTCGAAATTTATGCAAAACGTTGCCGGATGCCTTCCTGGACTACCCGAAGGAGATCACGGGGGACGTTCCAAGCAGTGAACCCCAAACACTGCGATACTTAACTCTGGATCTCCGACGGAGTGGAACCAGCGATAGGGACAGATTGCAATCTGCCACTCAAACCACTGAGCCATCCGGGCTACTTTTTATGTTGAAGTTTGTTAGATAACTGCAGCAGTCGTAGGCAGCATACCATGTGTATTTGCAAAACGGGGGCACAGGGCAAGATTCGATCCCCTGACCACCCCAACGTGGATCATTCGCTCAACCCACTGAGCTATGCGCGCACGCCATGCAAAATACACTAATACTTACATTTACACTTATCGTAGTTTATCTTAGAAATTTAGGTGAAAAGGGAGTTGGGTGGGGCCACTCCTGTCCTCCTGTGAAGCCTAAGCCTAAGCCTTAAACCCATTCTTAAGCATAGGGTTAGGCTTATCTACCCTGTCTACTATGGACTAAAATTGTATTTTTCTTCGTTTTCTCCCAAGCTCGAGTGATTTATAGCTCATTAATACCGGGGCGTCGGAGGGTGGCGGCGGCCGGCGCCCGCCGGCGCCCATTTGCAGTGGCTGCCGGACCGGACTGTACGTCAATCAGCTCCAGAAACTCGCTGATGCTGTTCGGTCGAGACGAGCTTCCGCCCATTTACTCTACGATAACGCTAGGTTCCATACGGCTAAGGAGACCCATGAAAAATTGGAGGAGCATGCCTAGGACACGGTTCCCCACCCACCCTATCCCCCTGACATTGTCCCCTCCGACTGTCACTTACTTCGCTTCCTCAACGCAATCTTACCTAAGAGAAAATTCGGCAAAATTGAAGATGTTGAAGGGGCGGTGAGCGACTTCTTTGACTCCCAATCTCCCCAATTCTGGGAGAAGGATACTGCTGACCCACCCATTAAGCGGGATACCGCAGTGGCTAACTATCAGGTTGGTGCGAAATTAATTGCCGAAACGAACACTTCAGTTCAAAGTGTTATAACTTGGCTAAAACACAACATTCTTCATCACTTTAATGCCCATTTAATTCGCTAAGTCTTCCATAACGACATGGTGGAAACGCCATGCCTCTACAATGAAAACTGAGGTCGCAGAAATCTAAAAACGTTTGGAAGGCGAATTCGGCATGCTCTAGATCAGCAGTCGGCTGCTGTCGCAGATTTGCATCTGGGACTTCAGAAAAGCGATATTCGATAATGAAAAGGTCTGAGAAAAAAGGAGGATGAGTGAGCGCCTCGATGTATTACTGTGCCAGTTTTCGCCGGGTGAGTTTCCATGTGAGAGACATAGTGCTACCCTAGTGCAGGAGACCTGGTTCTTCTCACCACTGCCAACCACATCTACCGCAGATTTTCGGACATCAGCTCGAAATTACAATAGTAGGACTCTGTTGTCAACGACCGACTTGGATGGAAAAGGTTGCAGCGGATCACACCCTTACAGCACCAGCAAACTCCCATGACAACTCCCTAGAGAGAAGATCTGGTTAAGGAAAACTCAGAAGTGGGAGATCATCTCTGTCCATATCCATTTGCATTCTTGTTGTTGTACAGAAACTGAGCTTCGTTCACAGTAACTACATGGTCTAGAAGTGAGTAGTTTTAGGAAGAAAAATTAGGGCAGAAAGGTGTCACAGCTTGTGAGACACTGGTCACCTGCCAGATCGTGTGGTGTTCACATCCGCACCTTGCTTGCCCTGTTGATTGAAGTCAGATGTCTTGAAGCTGCAGTATAGCGAGTGATCATCCCTGCTTTCATCATCCAAACGATAAGATCCGGTTAAGGTTCCACGGCTGCCCTCAACGCCGATCGTCTAGCGACATTCCGCGACCACGACCATGGTTGTGTTTGAGTTTGAAATCGTAGGGAGAAAACTTCGCGAATCTTTATCTCACTGTCCATTGGGAAGATGTTTCTAAGATAAAACAAATGCAAATTTACCGGACATCTCCGAACCGGAGTAATCAAGTTTGAGGTCATTAACTATGATCGCCCGAAAATCACCTTGACTCGTCATTTTTTAGTGACTATATAAAGAACCGCAGGAAAGAGCTAGCCAGAATATTCAAGGAGCATTTGAAAAAGGAGGAAAAAACCCTTCCAGATGGTCACACAAGTTGCTCAGAATTTTTCAAATTCCACCGAAGAGAGTTTATTTGTGCATACCCCAAAGCGGCAATTAATTTCGCACCAACCTGATATGATGATTATATTGTCGAGTAAATTCCATTGCATGCCGAGGAATGATATGAAGCAAAAAAGCTATAGCACACTAACTCGTATTCCCGCCATCTGTTCTTTATCACAAAAATAAATAAGCGAATATGAATGGTCTACTGCCCATTATAACCTAGGCATAATCACAAATCCATTTCGAGATGAACTCTGAGCGGACATCCTAGATACCTCCGTGGTCTACCGCTCTGCCTGGGAGGTCCCGCCACGTGACTTCATTCAGTATTCAGGCAAATACCGTGTCCGTAAGTTTTTATACAAATGAATGCTTTGTAGCCTCTCCTGCACTGGTTGCATGTATCGGTTCATTTTTGTGGGGTGATTTTCTTTAGGAATACATTGCTCTTCCCAAATTACTCCTTCATTACCAGCGAGTAAAGCTATAAGTTGTTCACTCATCCTAAGAAGTAGGTGCTTGTGCTAAACTCCAGTCAACAAGACACGCACAAACCAATGGTTATGTGTGAGCCCAAGTAGTAAGTTGTTTCCTGTTTGATACGCTGTAATACTAACGCTTCGCGGTGAAATAGTACGGTTTTCAATTTCCAATGTCTTTCCAATCTTCCTTTTCATAAGGTGCGATTCTTTAGGCCTCTCCAAGCTCCTTGAACAATACACTCTCAGCGGAGATGCGACTATACCACTCTATGGGCGACCGTGCCGCGAGCGCTGTTCACGCTTTTTTGCAGGAGGTAGGTCAACGCTTTCTAATTTCGGTCCATCCGCAGCCCCTTCTTTGTTTTCCGCAAGAAAGCAAAAGCGTAGCATAACAATTGAGTTCTTTGGGATGCCTGGCTTGTAACCTAGAAAATTTGTACTACTGGTGAACATTCGTTGTGAATATCCTGAATGATACTCTTATGTTCCTAGGAGGAGTTTTCTATTACCTCGATGAAATACTGTCATCTTTGCAGCATTCTACAGCCGAGACGCGACGCGACCGCTGTGCAAGCTGTGCACGAATTCGCGTCAATCAGCTTTCGTGCCAGTCCTGCTCTCGCATCGATCATCCGCTTTGTAAGCATCGTTGTTCACACTTTTTCGATAAACTTCTTAATTTTGTTTGTGTTTAGGTTTAGAAATCGTCTTCAAATGTACCAGTGCTTCCACCATCTAGTGAATTCTGAAGGAACGTGAAGGAGCGACAGCTCGCTTCAACAGAGGTAAGAATTTCATGTAGGATTTCATGTATTTTCTAGTGTTTGTCACGGTATACTATTCTCTCTTGCTTAGGAAAGGCAGTCATCCTTCATATCAACCTCACTTCACGATGATGATGTAGAGGAGCATACCCTACAAGTGCAGCAATTGAATCTCGAGTATAGACAGTCGGAGTTATAGATAACTTGTCGGAATGGGTGCTGTTAGGCTTATACATGGTCATGTGCTACTTGTTGTTCTGATGTTACTTTTGTATTGTTAGACTTTTGATGCTGTCAATTGTTACTAGTAGGTACTGTACGCAGCGAGGCGTTTACTTCCTCTCCATGTGTCGGCATGTTTTTTTAAATGTTGTGGCACCCTATATGTAAAGGCCTGTAGGCAATATCTGTTGGTTCTAGTATTGGTCTTCGCTATCGTTTCATGCGCTTGTGTGATATACCTGTTAAAGAATTTTACTCGTGGATTACTGGTATCAAATGTTCCTCGTTTAGATCGAGGCGTACTTCTTGGCTTTATAGCATGTGACCCTCAAAAATGTTCATAGCTGAGGGTCTGCAATACACCAAAGATTGTGGTATAGACGCGAGTGCTCTCAAATGCCCAGAGATTTGAGTAGTTGTGAGAAATTCCTGGAAAACTGGATTTTGATTAGTTGGGCTTAATTTGAACTAGCTGGACAATTCATTTCACGGAACGAGAGATCCTCTTAGATGCCATTTTGGCAATTGCGCACATTTCTAAGGGGCGAAGTCCTAGGATATGCATATTCTTTCACCTCACCCTTGTTGAAAAAAAAACAGCTACAGTCGGCTGTGGATGGTCATTTGGTGAAAATTTTTGATCCTTTGGTTAAAATTCTCGAAAGTCTTGCTGCCTTTTTTTTCCAGTGAAGTTATCTTCACATACTGGTGTTGTTGTCAATCTAGCGACGTCGTATTGAATCTTCCAAGTGAGTCGCATTTTTCCCTTGCGGGTGGCCGCCTGTGTCTCGAATCCTTAGGCGGACAACTTTACCTCTTACTTAGATAACGAAAAGATGAGTGACGAGGCTGGTGATATGAAATTGACGGCTCCTGCTGAAGAAGCGCTTCCAACCGACTGGTTGGTTGACTTCATGGCGCAAGTGGCGGAGAACGGCAAGTCCTCAATTCCTTGGACTGAAGTGCAGCCGGCTCTTCTGAAGTACTTTGAGGTGATGTCTCTTTCCTAGCTCCCTTTTCCAATACATATGGCTTAAATTTAGACAGCGATGCATGAAAAGATTCGTGTTCACGAAAAGGACGAGGATTCCAAAGAGAAGTCTGAGGCAGTCGATATCGAGCACTGCTATCAAATGGTGTATAACAAAGTGAAGGATTTCGTTGACTTCCCGGTTTCTTTCCGCAGGTGCGTCGGATTCTGTTGTTACCCTTTTCCGAGAAAATTGACCGTATTCCGAGAGATGAGGCTGTCCCGGAAGACCGCTACTGGCTGTCGCCCTCTTGATTGTACCATCACAGGTGCTCCAAATCCACCCCATCGTGGTTTCCTTTCACGTAATTCGCTTCTTTGCGAAGTGAAGTGCTTCCCTTTTGATAGTGGGTCGGAATTAGAGGAAAAACTCCTGACGTCATCATCCAGTGTCGTGTCAGGATCCAAATATGCTCATTTAACGAAGGTCTTCATGCAGGAACCGTGAGAAAAATCCGGAACAAATACCTCGTGAAAGAAGGACTTGACATTTTTTTATTAGGTTGCGGCAAGCTGTGAACATTTTTATTCTGAAATGGGAGAAAAATATAATGGTATATCAGACCAAGAACCTAGGTTTCACTGGCTGAGGTGTGATGTAGGCGGTAGAGAGATAAGAAGTTCAGACCGGTTAGCAAACAGTCTTACCGTAACCTCCAAGTGTAGGGGATCTATACTACCCTCTGCAAAGTAAAAATCGGCATTGATAGGTGGCTCGACATTTTATATGTAGACCCTGATGACCTTATGAATGGCTTCGGTAAAGTTATACGTATGTGGAGCACATTTTACCTTACGCCCGCACTTTTACGGTAAGACCGTTTGCTAACCGGTCTGAACTTTTCATTTTTCGGTAAGGGGTTGTGGTGGAGGTTTAAATAGGTGTAGTGATTTTCCTATATGTTATTTCACGCAGCGTTATTAAATAGTGAGAGAGGAACCTGTTGGAGCGATTGCATTCCTGACTAGTGAATCCGCGATAATAGTGCTTCTGACATTACCTATTTATGTACGGGTTTGATTGGCTTGGTCCCGTCATTCACAATCCTGGAACATCTCGAAACTGAAAAACTTAGTTTTTGTCAGTGGCTGATGCGATGATAGCAAAAAAAGTGGCTTATTCCTCCATGCAATGGTGTCCTTTTCCGAATATCCTTAGTACTTCCATCCAGATTTTGAGCTTTTTAAGAACCATAGGTAAAAGTGCTAAGGATAGTAGTCAAATATTCTTCAGGCTGTGCTCGATCCTTGCCAATCCACCTCGCTGCTATTCCAAGCTGCCAACACTCATGAATGCTCTGCTGAAGATTGTGGACGCTGACACGATCGTGTCTGCAAATCCGCAGGAAAAGTCGGAGCCACCAAAAGGGAAGGAAGGGGGTGACGAGGAGGAATTCTGCTATTTTGATGTAAGTGTCTAATCCATCAAATTTTTGTTCTCACCTGAAATTTTTTTTATTTATCCCTGTTTATGTACAGGAAGCTCCAAATGTTCACAGTCAAGAGGGGCGTGGCCACGACGCGGCTTTAGGCAGAGACACAGACGCTCTGCATGCTGTCACCGGTTGTCTGCAGAGTCAGAGAAGTCAGAGGCAGCATAGAGAGCGCCTGTGTCTGATCAAGGAGCCGCACCGTGGCCACGCCCCTCTTGACTACGCACATTTGGAGCTTCCTGTAGATACCCGAAATATCCCTTGAGTTTCGGTCACGATGAAATGTTTCTCATCCTGAAAACTTCTTAGGATGCAAAGCTCAGAAAGCAAAGAGTGAAGAAATCGAAGCGTGCAGCGAGCAACACCGGCACCGTGGGCCGCGGACGTGGACGAAAGCGTAAGGAAAGTGATCCTGTGGCGAAGTCCAACGCCAGCACCAAGGGCCGTGGACGTGGACGAAAGCGTAAGGAAAGTGATCCTGCAGCGAAATCCGACAGCAGCACCGTGGGCCGTGGACGTGGACGAAAGCGTAAAGAAAATGGTCCTACGGAGAAATCCACTCCCGAAAATCAGGATCAGGTCGATACAAAGCCTGCGGAGGCTGTGATGTCGGACGTTACCAATTGCAAGTGAGTAGCTATTTCATTTTTCTGGACTTGCCTCACTTTCAAGGATTTTTCATTGCTGGATTTCAGGTAGAAACACTCCAGGTGATGTGCTGCTGCAGGGACTGTGTGTGCCATCCTCTCAACGACTACAATTACACTGCGAATCTCATTGTCTTTTCTCTTGGTTTTCGGGATGTTTCTCTCCTTTGGATCGCTTCAGTTTTCTCCAGAATTTCTGGTATGTATTGTATGTTGCTATGGCTATCATTTTGTGTGTTTACTTCGCCTCATACTATTTCTATGTCAACTATTACACATTCTCGGCTGTCAGCACTCACATTCTGGTTACTTTGGATGTGTTTCTGTTGCCTCTCTGCTCTTTGCTTTCATCACACTTCATTTCCGGACCTCGTTTGCCTATCATTTTCGCTTAAGCTCCACCTATTTCGTTTTCGATACTCAATACAATGATCATTGATATTGCATTATCGTTCTGTGTAAGATTTCCGAATTTCTTTATGTCAATGAATCTCGCTGTGGAATTTGTGCCATGTAATTAGTTTCGAAGTGTGTTAATAAAGCAATGTTGTTGAATGTAAGAATTAGTTCAACGTGGTCGTTGAGTTCAACTGGCATGACACAAGCGAATAAGACCCTATTAGCGAAACTAGGGATCAATTATGAAGCCTGAAACTTTTTGGAGTCGTGATTATTTCGGAGAAAGCACATGAAACGGAGAGTTCGCGTTTAAATCTTGGCGTTCGAGTGGAGTTTCAGAAGCCTTCATTGAAAGCTTACGAATTAAATGCTTTCTTCAGACCTTGATGCCAACAATGTATCACTGTCTCATCACTAACTTACAAACATGTACAATCGATGAACACCTAGTAGCTAGATGTTGGCAGTCTTTCTGCTTCGTTTGCCAGGAGGAGACTGCTAACCTACGCTTCAATGACTTAGAACTGTAATACAACTTGCTTATTACGCAGATGTGAGCTTTCCAGTTTTTATTTACTGCTTTATGACTAGCTTCGCCCCTGCTAGATGTGTGCAGTAGTTCTCAGGAAGTTGCGCATGATTTTTCAAAATTCCATAACTCGGCTCATAGCCAACAAATTCGTTCGAGCCGAAATGCATCAGTATCGCTGCAATATTACGAATGCGACAACATGAATGGGATTGTTCCAGAAGTCTGAAGATTAACAATATCATACTCAAAAGAACGGCAAACGTCATTTTCAAGCAGCATCTGTTCACTGTAAGCCTTACAGCGTATGTTTACCCATAGATGCTTGAATATATGGTAGACTGCTGGAGACAGATCTGTGGAATATATGGGGAGCCATAAGCTCGAAGCGCGTATAGTCAAGACTAGGATTCATGAACACACAACCAAGCGAAGCCAGACCTGCAAATCAACTTTCACTTCTTACGTCTCTCGTCATTGCATTGTCTATACGATGATCTATCACGCTAATCATCGTTGGTTTCCTTGATAATCTTTTCATGAATCCCAGACCAGTCTGCTAATGCAAAGAATCGTTGCGACTCATCTAAGGGGACTAAGGAGTAACCCGGCTAAGAATCCAAAAATCCACCTACATAAGATGGTGCCTTCATTATAAAATACTAGACGGTGTAACCCGGCCTTGTTCGGGTTTTCTATTCCTGCGGACTACTTAAAGCTGATGCCAACATTTGTTGAGCGGAAAGAATTCTCTCAAGATGTTCATCATCTGCTGGTCAGCTTAAGTGACACTTCTGACGCTTCTTCACCCGTCCCCTTTCCTCAAAAATAAGGTAAAGTTGTTTGACTGGTAAATTCTTCTAAAGTGCTTGCCAAATTCACGTTGAACGTTTCGGAAAATCCCAGAAGGCACGGTTTCACCTGCCCCTGAGCTAGAATACCGAAAAATCAATAAAAATGATAAATCGATATTTCGCTCAAAGCGGTTATCATATTCGTGCTCAGCGTATTGGTAAGCCACAGTAGACGTATCCTTGCTCAACCCCTATCGAATTTTTTTTAAAAATCAATAAAATCGATAAATCAATAGTGTAGCATAAAATGGTTGGCATATTCGTGTTCAGCGTATTGTTAAACCACAGTAGACATATCCTTGCTCACCCTCTATGAAAAGTTTTTAATCAATAATATCGATAAATCAATAGTGTCGTATGAAATGGTTGATATATTCTCGTGTTCAGCGTATTGACATACCCCAGCAGCCATGTTTTCACCACCCCCGGGGCAAAGTTAGCCAAAAATCAATAAAATCGATAAATCGATAACGCCGTGCAAAATGGTTGTCATATTCGTGTTCAGCGTATTGACATGCCCCGGCAGCTACGTCTTCACCACCCGTGAAGCAAAAATAACGAAAAATCAATAAAAGCGAAATAATCGATAAGCCAATCGATGGTCTCGGGTGGAAAGTGGTCTATAACCTCCGCCGGCCCCTGTAGGGTCTACCTGCTAAACTTGGTCTGGGGATGTGCAGGGCGCAGCCGCATCGCTCGCGCTCGAGTCCGCGAAAAGCGCACTTCCATCGACGCTCACTTTTGTTTTCGAGCGAATAAATCACAAGCGATTTAAATTCTTCACCAACAAGCAATACTATGAAATGAAGCTTGGCCGCGGGCGACGAACATCGCAAAGCGTAGGCATCTATTTCGACTCATAAGCGCAGTGAACACTTCCAGAAGCACCATTGTTTCCTGCATGGAAGATGAGTAAGAGTAACTTAGAATGACTGCTGGTACAATATCGACATTCTAGCATGCTGTCTCATGCTATCACGCAAGATTAATGTTTACCTATTCCTTTCGGTCTTCTGTTCCAAAGCTCGGCTATTTCAGTCGAACAGAAGTGATACTCGGCTTCAAACTGCTTGTAGAGCCGTTTCGAAAATAAAATTACGCTTATAAATAAACTCTTCAGTTAACAACTACATTTTATTAGCAAACCTCATAACACAATACCCTTAAAAAAAAGCACAACCAGAATAACAGTTGACCCAGAAAAACACACATGAAATCATAGAATTCAGCAATTTGTGTGATGGGAGACAAAAAACCACATTGAATGAGCTATTGAGAAAGAATTTTGATGAGTTCTGAAGTTTGTGAGCTAACAAAGAGTACTGGGGATAGATTGAACACACAACAACCGGTGAGTGATAGCTGACAGCAGAGAAAATGTACCAGTTAACACAAAAATGATATAAGAGGAACTCATCTCACCGAGTTAGAGCTATTATAACCACGATACATAGCAGAAACTCAGCCGGAACTCTAGAGAAAGCAAAATGCCAAGCTTATCCAGAAGAGACTACGCATCCTGAAAAAAAACGAAAGGAAACAAAAAAAAAGATTCGGAGTAGTTTGTACTTGTTAAGATGATGGCACACACAACCGCAGCAGCAACCGTTACGTCGACTGGTTCTACCTGAAAAGAAATTCTCACTAGAGCGGCACGAAAGCTGCAAGTCACGAATTCGTGCACATTCACGTACACTCAGCAGCTATTATTTTGCTATGACTATGACTATACCGTCAATGAGATGGATTCGACAAGGCATCCTAATTAAGCCAAGGGCAATAGGAATTCTGAGGCCGCAGGCATCACTCAGGTTACCCTAGGTAAATGTGTAAACACGCCTCCTCAGGGAGATCCTGAGATCCCGCATGAGGCCATCGTTCGCCTCCTCCTCATGCGGAATCTCAGGACCGTGCGCCAGATCACTGCAACAATACGTATTTTGTCTTCAGATGAGATCAGATCCTAGGCCTTTCAGGTCCTAGCGTTGATTAGTAGGTACTGGTAAAGCATTTTAAAGAAGCGTGACGACATCTCTTAACAAAATCAAACAATGCAGAAGCGTTGAGTGGGGGCTAAATCAGAGAAATAGCATTGTGCAAAAGGCTGCATGCATGGAATTGAGAAGTGATATCTGAAAACAAAGAAATGAAGTTGAAATAGACGAAGACGGAAAGAAAGAAGGCACTTCAGAAAAAAAAGTGGATTTGCCGCGGACGAGTTCCTGCAACCAAATGCAGGCAAACAGCGATGCGCGACAAAATAAACCGGTGGCAAAGAACGCATAGAGATCCCATCCTGAGTTGAGACAGCCGAGGAATCGCTTCACAGTCCAGAATATCAGAAGCAATGGGGGAGCTTCTGGAAATCGGTCAACTGCGGTATTGCCCAGATCTGAGCGCGTGTCGGGACCAGCATGCGCGGGCCGGTCGACCACTGGGAGGTATGGTACGCTTCCTTCGAAGCTACCGCGGGCCTTTAATCACCCTAGATTGTTTTCGTTACTATTTCTATTTTCTAAGTAATCTTATAAAGGGTTAGGTTTATTCTGAAGCAATTACTGTGGAGTTACTAACTACTTAACTCTGCTGGGTGCAAGCAATGTTTTTAGGAGCGCAGTTTTTCTGGAGACCTAAAAAGATCTAGTGATCATTCAATATTAATGTGATAGTCCCATGTTAGTGCTGCAATGCTCCTAATCGCTAGGAATCTCAGGCATAGGTGACACATTAATGGATTTTATTTTCGTGGATTTTATCCATCTGGAATTACATAGAAGTAGGAAAGTGGTCGAATGTAGTCGTTGTGCGCAGAGTTATTGTAGGAATATCTCCATCTTCGTAACTTTCTTACACATTTTCAGGATTGTGAATCCTTGTGCTTGCGTACGGTTCAGCTTCCAAACACACCAGCTGGTTTTGCAGCGACAGCAAGTTGTGAGTGGTCTTTTGACGACAACTTTTAGAAACTCTCAGCGCTCTTCTCCACTTCTCTGAACAGCCCTTTCTTTTCAGGGTGGTTCTCTTCACACGCTGTGGTCTGGGTTACCTTGGAAATGTCTGACGTAGCTCCTTGTAAGTGACATTTTTTCACACTGTCGTCACAGAGGTTGTGTCTCAGTGTCCGTAACTTCGCAATTTAGCTCCTGTGAACGTGCACTAGTATTGTTCCGCTTAATCAAAGAAAAACCACCGGAAATGGTCCAAGAGCCGGTGCGTAACCATTTGGACGACCGCGAACGTGCACGTGCACAAGAGCCGATTCGTGTAATCAAGGAGGAGCCACCAGAAGAGGTCTATGAGCCCGTTTGTAACCAATCGAATGACCGCGAACGTGCACGTGCACAAGAGCCGATTCGTGTAATCAAGGAAGAGCCACCGGAAGAAATCTATGAGCCCGTTCGTAACCAATCGAATGACCACGCACGTGCACGTGCACAAGAGCCGATTCGTGTAATCAAGGAAGAGCCACCGGAAGAAATCTATGAGCCCGTTCATAACCAATCGAACGACCACGAACGTGCACGTGCACAAAGGCCGAGTCGTGCAATCAAGGAAGAGCCACCAGAAGAGATCCATGAGCTCGCTCGTAACCACTCGAATGACCGCAAACGTGCACGTGCACAAAGGCCGAATCGTGCAATCAAGGAGGAATCACCGGAGGATGTCCCAAAATTCGTGCCTAACCCTTCGAATGACCACGAACGTGCACGTGCACAAAGGCCGAATCGTGCAATCAAGGAAGAGCCACCAGAAGAGATCCATGAGCTCGCTCGTAACCACTCGAATGACCGCAAACGTGCACGTGCACAAAGGCCGAATCGTGCAATCAAGGAAGAGCCACCAGAAGAGATCCATGAGCTCGCTCGTAACCACTCGAATGACCGCAAACGTGCACGTGCACAAAGGCCGAATCGTGCAATCAAGGAGGAATCACCGGAGGATGTCCGAAAATTCGTGCATAGCCCTTCGAATGACCGCAAACGTGCACGTGGACAAAGGCCGAATCGTGTAATCAAGGAGGAACCACCGGAGGATGTCCAAGAATTCGTGCCTTACCCTTCGAATGACCGCAAACGTGCACGTGGACAAAGGCCGAATCGTGTAATCAAGGAGGAACCACCGGAGGATGTCCAAAAATTCGTGCCTAACCCTTCGAATGACCGCAAACGTGCACGTGCACAAAGGCCGAATCGTGTAATCAAGGAGGAACCACCGGAGGATGTCCAAGAATTCGTGCCTTACCCTTCGAATGACCGCAAACGTGCACGTGGACAAAGGCCGAATCGTGTAATCAAGGAGGAACCACCGGAGGATGTCCAAAAATTCGTGCCTAACCCTTCGAATGACCGCAAACGTGCACGTGCACAAAGGCCGAATTGTGTAATCAAGGAGGAATCACCGGAGGATGTCCAAGAATTCGTGCCTAACACTTCGAATAACCGCAAACGTGTGCGTGCACAAAAGTCGAATCGTGTTATCAAGGAGGAACCACCGCAGGAGGTCCAAGAATTCGTGCCTGACCCATCGAATGACTATGATTGGGTCGTCGATTACATAGCAGAGGTTGCCCGAAGTGGCAAGTCTTCAATGTCTTGGAAGGAAATTCACCCTGCATTTATTGAATACTTCAAGGTAATCACTGTTCTCCTTGTCGTGAAGGTAATACAGACTTCCTTAATTCAGAAGGCACTCCTCGAAAAGGCTCGTCGTTACGGGATCGTCTGCAAAAAGCGTATCAGCCAGACCGAAATTGCTGAGCTGTCGAGCACCGCTAAATTTCTGTACAAGAAGGTGAAGAAGTTCGACGATTTCCCAGTCACTTTCCGTAGGTGAGTCCAATATCGATAGGACAGGGCGTACATGAATCAGTGCCTGTATTCACGAATTTTCCCGGTAAGGTTGTAAGCTTTCCGCTCATATAGAGTAGCCGAGTTTTTCAAACAGGTGTGAAAAATCTTCTTATCTCTGCCACCCTATCATCGCTAAATGGGACGATCGCTTACATAGTACTCCTTTTTTAACCTTAGGAACACGTCCGTTTTAGAAGACGGGGGAGGGGGCTTAGAGCTGAATACGGACAGAGGCGATGAGGATGTGGCGCGGAACCCGGCTGTTAGATCGTGACAATTCGCCCCATCCCAGCACCGGCATTTGAACCACGCTGTCCAGTCGCGTCTCTTCTCACAGTGCGCTCGATGACAAATCACCCAATGGCGGCGGGCAAAAGGGGCGGGCGCTCTAGTTACAGTTTCCGTTTGCCGAGTGTGCGCTTGCGTGTGGATCAGATTGGGTTGATTCGTATATTCGGTCCGTATCCGCAGCTTTTGTTTCGAAATAAAATAACTTTGAAGTAACGTGATGTGAGGCAGTAAGGCAGTAGCAGTAACTATCAGGCTAGGAGGAATGCCGTCTGGACAACTTTGCCTGGCTGCCCTATGATTGATTTACATGCTTCGTCCAAAATCAAACGAGCTGCAAATAGTAAAGGTTAGCATGGGTATATGAACAAAGGAGAGGGGTAGGTGTCACTCAAACGCAAGGAAGAGGAACCGAACACGGCGGGAACTAGATGTCAACAAACTTACTCGCGCAGTATTTTACCTACAAGCGGGTTCCAGCGCTTGGAGGGTGAATTTCTAGGGCTAGGAGCCAGAAACGCATAAGCAAGTGAAACCAGGTTAGCAAATTCACTTTTGCGTCATACATATCCTAGCATTATTTAGTCTATCGGATAAGCAATCACTCGAACCACCTTTGGTTGCGTGGTTAACGTCTCATAAATCCCAACCCAAGACGATTCCGTTTCCCACTACTGAGCGTCGGCGCCAAGCTGCGGGAAAAGAAGAAACATCTCGAGATTTGGTCCACAACGTCCTTGCAGGCAAATAGCTTAAAAGTGCTTTCATTTCGGAAAACTCGTTCAACCCCTCAGTGTTCGGACGAATGATTACCATGGACCCAGCCCAACAAATATGAATGATAAGAAGGGCAGCCAGGCATGGTTGTCCAAACGGCTTGTGCTTTAGATTTGTTCAGATTCTATTGAAATCACCGCGAATTGTTTACAACGTCATGAGTGCCCAGTTCAGGCACATTTTAACTTCAGACTGAACAGTTATCATAAAGATGAAAAGAATTTAGTAACCAAATTGATCTATGCTAAACATATCTTGGACATAACAGCACGTTTGAAAGAAGTACTCTCCAGCTCATTTGAATGTGTACACGCCCTCCCCTGACTGTAAAACTATTTGCCCCTACTTCATATTTAGGTTCAGGGAACGAGGTCTTGGACGGTCCCCCTGTTGTTGTTAGGGTGTTATGCCAAAGTAATCAAGAACATTGATATCGGTTTTGGTTTTAAGCAGCTTAAGCACCATTCAATGCATTAAATAGAGCGTCTGGATTCAAACGTTGCTAGGTCAAAACTACCGTTTCTGATGATGTAGTTAGGAATGTCAGAATAAAAAGTTTTACTTATTCTAAGGAACAATTTTGTAGAATGACTGTTCTGAACCTTGTCAATCATGGGCACATCTCGTTTTCGATGGGGGTAATGACGGTGGAAACCCACTCCACAATGGTGGCATATTGTAATTACAGCACCGGCAAATCATTTTTGCATCACAGAATACCACATCTCTACTGCGTCGCGCCACCTAAGCGGCGCGGCAGACCAGCTGGATGCGTGTTAGTCGCGCGTTGACAGTATTGATGTGTTGCTAGTGTTTTCCTGTCTTTTGTCTCGAAAACATGAGCAAAACATCAATACCGGCAGCGGTAAACAACCACAGCGACCAGCGTTCTGCCGCGCTGCTTAGTTCATGCGACACGGTAGACCAAGTGTGCGGTTTTCTGTGATGCAAAAATGATTGTCCAGTGCTGTAGTTACACGCCATCATGTGATCAGCATATAGGGTCAGAAATTATGGATCAATCTAATACCACATGTATGGTGTTATGTACGTGGAGCCTTTACTTAGGAGAAAACATCCAAGAATGTTACAGCCAAGTTATATGAAGCTAATCCTTGTTGCTCGGACACGAGATGATTTTTAATTGATACGCTTTCGTCAGTAACACTACGAATATACACGGAACGCCTTCACGATTGCACCTCCCGGGGACTGGCTCATCGCACTACCTACGCGGCGCGGCTGAGCTCTGTACATGTTGGATGTTACCTCGTCCGCGCCGCGTAGATGGTGCGATGCTTCAGACCGCAGAGAGGTGCAATCTTGATTGACTTGATTGACACTCCCTGTATGTCGCGACGTGCACTGCGATTAGCCCCACAGCTGGTTTATTGGTGCAGTACACAGCTAAACTCCATTATTAGTTCAGCCAGCTATGTACAGGTAGCTTCACTCGTCAATGTACACCTGAAAGTGAGGCCACGCTGCACCACTCACGTAGCGCGGCAAACCATTTGGGCGTTGTGGTTCTCGGGTGTGGACGGAAATGTTGCTGGATAAACAACCAGTCATAGAAGAATTAGAGATGGGATGAACAAGCAATGCAGCATTGTCAGTCATGCCGCAGGGCCCCAACGCCCAGATGGTCTGACGCACCGCGTTGGTGATGCGGCGCGTCCCGATTTAGAGGTGTGCAACAACGATTCACACTCTCTGTATTTCGCTTTCGCTTCTGTGATGTTCATCCATAGATTATTGCAGAATTTGTGCGATTTTTGCCAATCCGCCTCGCTCCTACTCCAAGTTTTCGACTCTCATAAATGCTCTGAAGAAGGTTGTGGATGTGGATGTGACCGCCTCGTTATGTTCTCAGCAGCAATCCAAGCCAAGAAGAGTGAAGAATGATGTTTTTTATTTTGATGTAAGCTGTTTGTATAGTCTGTTTCATACGATAGTTGAGTACGCGTGCGTACTGCCAGTTTTTCTCGCCACCCTCTCCAATTGCTGCACACTTTTCCGTGCTCTGCTTCTCTGACCGTTTTTCCAACTATCTTCCCCAGTGGAACAGATTAGAATACATTGTTGTTTCTTTATTCTGTAAAAGAAAGAAGAAAGTTTGTTCCCTGTGATCTTATGGTCAACAACACAAATGTGTTTGGACTGGCATGCCTTCTTCTTTTCATTTTTTTTTCTGAAATGGGGTTGAAAAAATAAGGCACCAATCCATTGGAGCCATCATTTCTAATGATTTTGTTGTGAAAATGTCACTGATGCTATGAACTTTCTAGGATTCGAAACTTGGAAGCCTCCTAGTGAGGCAGCCTAAACGGGAAGTCGTCAGCGTCAACGATTCCGACTACGGTGGCGAAAACACTACTCGTAAACGGGGAAGTAAGGACCATCTGGCTGAGAAGGACAAACGCAACTGCCGCAGAGATGACTCTTCGGCAGAAAACATTCCTGGACATCTGATTCGCAAGAAGCCGAAGTCCGCGAAGAAGGCGATGTCGGATTTGTCCAATTACAAGTAAGCAGCTTTCTCATTCTTTCGCTTCTTCTGGATTTTTTTGCCATGAAAGCTTTTCAAAGTAGTTATACACACGACTCGGAGTCTTTCTATTCCTAATGAGTGAATAGTTTCCCCCACTGTAGTGGTTGACAAGGTTGTTTTGTAAAAACCTTGTAGGTTAATGTGTACGGGTTGACCAGTGGTCCCTCTTTTGGTCGTAGTGACTTGGCCTAAGTTTTTATTGTGACTAAATTAACTTTTATTAGTAAGTATTTTAACTTTTCTTTCGCAACTTTTCACAAGTTAATGTTGATGTTTTGAAATGTTTTTCTCTAGTAGAAGCTGTTGACCTCGAACCCGAGGCGATTATAGTTGACATGTGGTTCATGGACTCGTAGTATTTTTCTCAGGAGATTGTAGAAACTCCATTGAAGTGTTTCTTGTTCTGTCTCAACAAGCGTTGATTTGAATTTTTGTCTCAATCCCCTAGTATCTTTGACCGAGTATAGGCTTTATCACATGACAAAATAGAAGAAACCTTGACAGTTGTTGTGTAGTGTCTTTACCAGTACGTGTCATTTCATTTCCACCGCGTACACTGCCAACCCATCATGCCTGCAGCACAGAATACCGCCCGTCTGGTCTACCGCGCTGCAACATATCTGTCCAGACCGGCTGGACGTCGGACGCTGTTCTCCAGCGTTTCCTCTGGATTTTACTCTCTATTCTGGAATGTGCAGATGAAAACAGAAGCAAAACATGAATACTGGCAAAGCCTGACAACAGCGGCTACACCCAGCTGGTCTGCCGCATCGCGCTGATGGTGCGGCGCGATCAGATGGGCGGCATTCTGTGATGCGAGGGTGATTAATCGACACTGTATGTTTATTAATGGCAAATAGGAGACGGGAGAGTCGTTTCTTTTAAGGGTTTTTATGGTTTCAAATTTTTCAACCCACACATTCGTTGAATATACTTTCAGATGAGATCATTCTATGCCAAAGTGGGCTTCGACGAGATCGCACGACATCTTCTTCGTAATTACATGTGTAACGTAATTGGATTACTCCTAAAGAATTTTTCTCAAGTGATGTTTCCCTCCCAAAGAGGCTGGGCTTCTCATTATTCATTTTCAAACGTGGACGCTTGTGACATTAGTATGGCTCTAATTTGTGTTGGATGTTCCTTACTTTGAACTCGTATCAACTCGAACATTTCCTTAGCAGCTACTAGTTACTCTGATTTACTAGCTACTACTAGTTACTTGCTCAGGGAGTTTTTGTTCTCGCCTGTATCCACTCTCCGCTTTCGGTGTATTTTGTGACTTTGTGAAATTTCAGTAATCATGCAAACCTTTCCTCATTAGGTTATCATTTTCGTGCTTGATGTCACTCGTTTCCGGATTTGTTTGCCTGTTTTCGTAATCACTAAAGCCATGTCGTTCTCTGTATCGTTTCGCCACTAGCCAACTTATCTGTTGGTCGTGAATTCTGTACCAAGTAAGCAGTTTAGTAATTTGGTAATAAAGTGATGTTGTGAAATACTAGAGTTTGTTCACGAGATGTCGTTATTATCGGGATTTATCTTGAATGACCTTAAAACGCGAATGCTTAAGCAGATGTGGGATCTGTAGTGAATCCAGGAAATTTTCGGTGAGGTTTTTGACATCAGAACGCGGCGAAATATGAGTATATCGACGGTGAAGCTAGGGGGGCAGGCGTAGGCGCTGCAGACCAGACCGTCACTGCGCACCAGAGTTAGGTCTGCATGGATCATTGAAAATACCTAGGGTAAAGTGCTGGAGCCGGGGTAAACTTGTGCGGTGTCAACATGTTTACCGCGAGGAATCTCAGTGATCCATGCAGCCAGTGGGTTTCACGAACATCCGTAGACGCATAAAAAGGCACTTGCGTTGAACTCTAACGTAGCCAGCCTCCCAGCGGTCGACCGCTCCGCGTGCGCGGGTCCCGCCACGGGTATTGATCAATATTCAGGCAATGCCGCATCGCTGAAATTTTTTTGAAATTGGGGCTGGCATGCGCCAGTGTTCATGTTGCTTCACTCTAATGTTCGTAATATGTTTCTGCCTTTGACCATTTCGACCTCATTTCTTTCTTTTCAGAGATTATTTCTCTGCGTCCGAATTTGAATATGCCTTCGAAGGTTCACTACGCTGTCCCACCCGCAGGTGGCAAAGCAATCAGTGGTCAGGTTGGTGATGTGAAAACAACTTCTTTTTCGGAGAATGCTTCACCAGCTGACGTTAATCCTGCTCATCATCTGTTTAGCACCCGTATAAGGGTAGTGCACGAAACGGACCTGAGCATGTATAATGAAATGAAAAACTTCAGTTCTGAAATTACTGTAGTAATACCGAAACTTTTTTATATCCACAGTCCACCCAACTCCCTTATTTATTCGCACTAGATCTTTTCGGGACTTAGACCTGTGGACCCTTCCTTGGATAGGATAGGGGAGTGCAGTTTTTGTGACGTTTTGAAAGCTCTATTCAACGACCTATTCAATATTACTCTGAGAGTCCTATACCACTACTCAAAACTATTAATCGCTGAGAATCTTAGGCATAGGTGAGACATTCCTATAATTCGTAGATTTTAATCAGCTGAGATTAAAAATAGGAAATTTGTCTTCTGTAGTGGTTGTGCGTCGTGTTGTTGCTGGGAGAACCTGGTCCAGATTTTGTTCCAGTATTTTCATTTCCTAACATTTCATACACATTTTTAGGATTCTAAATCCTCACGCTCGCGTGCGCTTCACCCTTCGGCTACATCAGTTGGTGGTGCAGCAACTGCAAGTTGTGGGTGGTCCTTTGACGACATTTTGCAGAAAACTGTCAACACTTCTCAACATTCTTTCTTTTCAGTGCAGCCGTCTTCTGGCCCAGCTCTGTGTGCTACATCGGAAATGTCTAACGTACATCCCCGTAAGTGACATTTCTTGTTCACTCTGTGGTCCCAGAGATTGTGCCCCTGTGCCTTTAACTTCGTGATTTAGCACCTGCCTCAGTGAATGAACCTGTCTCGGATAAAGTTCGGCTTCCTTCCGTATGTATTATTTATGACGAAGAGAAATCCGATTGGCTCGTACCTAGACCAGAGCGTCTGCCACCGGATGTAACCGATTCCAACAATGAGACAGAGGGTTCACTTGCAGTTGTTGTACCAGATGAGGGTGAATGCAGACAACCTTCCGAAGGCTTCTACGATAAGCCAATACTGTGTCATGAAGTGACAGTGCACTCCCTTCAATCTGACATTACAACAATTAAAAGAATTACCCAGCTGTATTGTGAGCTGGGAAAACGCCCGAAAGTAATTTCTCAGACCAATCCAGGGTTCGAACATAGGATGCCCACTGAGGACTTGCGAGTGGGCACTCGACGTTACAATGGATTCATCCCTGTTGAAGAAATATCTAAATCATTAATCGCCGAGGTGGATGAATTTGAATGTGCCGACCAGAGTGCCCTTCTGCAAAACCCGAATCGTGTAGTCAACGAAAAGCCACAGGTCGAAGACGAAGAGCCAGCACGTAACCCTGCCAATGACCATGTCTGGATGAAGAATTTCATTACGCAGGTGGCAAGACGTGGAAAATCTTCACTGCCATGGAAGGAAATTCAATCAAAAGTCATCGAATACATAAAGGTGATCAATCTTCTCCTGGTCTTGAGGCTAATGCAGACTTCCTTAATTCAGGAGGAGCTCGGCGAGCTGATAAATCGCTATCAGGCATTGAGCAAGAACAAGAAGTCAAGGAACAAGAAGGCCGAATGTTCGCGCATCGCTAAATTTGTCTATGCTAAAATGGAGAAATTCGACGATTTTCCAGTTACATTTCAGAAGTGAGTTCAATTTTAGTGCGAGCCTTCATTTAGAATGAGCGGAGTATACATTGTCCGAGAGATGAGAAGTTCAGCAAGCCGGCTACCGGCTCTTAAAGGCAGCACTCACGGAAAGTTTCACTTCTGAAATGAGTCCCTCACCATGTAGCCGGCCGCTGGACAATCGCAACAGTAAGTTGAACACCTTGAATGGCCACCTACCTGCGAAGATACTGCCGTGGACACATCTGCCGTTCTGGACATTAGGGTTCCGTCGCCCCAACTAACGCCGTTGACAGGGTGTGCGCATGTGGTTCAACGGGAGCGTGTTTATGAAATTCGTACCATTTGCAGGGTTCCGTAGCGGGACCCATCACGGAACACTCGTCCGCGCTGTGGACACACATGAAATACCGCCATCATTTTCTGTGTCTTTCGCGTGTTTCACGCTACTTCATCGTTGTCAATGAGTTCATCGTCCCTAAAAACCCCGATATACCGCGAAATCTTAAACCCAAAAATTTCCGTGAGTGCTGCCTTTAACCGCTCAATTATCCCTCCCCCCACCACCTCTTTTTTGGCATAAGTTGCACATTTTTAATACAAAACGTGGGACATGCTGCTTTTTAGCCAAGAGAATTTCTTTGAGAAGCTAAGGATGTCTCCCTTTTTAGAGGAAAATTTCTGAAGCTTTCTCCTGACTTTCGAATCGAATTCGAACTTTAATGCCATAAAATCGGGTTGAATTCCAGTGGAGTATCAACTGCGGGGTTTTGGGCTAAAAAGAAAGCTAATACAAACGGTCATGTCAGAATTTACGGTACCTTTAGTAAGAGTGTGGGGCAGCTGGCTGGTGTCGCTGCCATGCAGTTGCTGGATATTTAATCCAAGAGGTATCCTGGTCCTTTACGGACTCGCCCGCCTCGCCCTACCATCGCCGTCGGAACCCCGCTACATACATTGTCTCCTCTGGTCTGACCGGCGTCTGGAAGACAAATTGCCCAATGGCGGCGGACAAGGAGGGGTTGGGGGGGGGGGGGGACGTACCACTTATAGTTATAGTTATAAATGAAATTATAGTTCCCGGTTGCTGAGCGTGGGCTGGTAAGTAATCGGATTGTACAGCGGACGTCAATAACGGTGGCCCATTCCGACCTCGAGAAGGACGCCGCGCAGCCGCGCCGCGCGGGCCATGGACGATGTCTTCTGCGTCTGTTATGCTATTCCTAGCAACTTTTCTACCCGTTTCAGGGATTTTCGACCGAATCGGGTAGAAATGCGCCTAGGAGTAGCATTCCGGCTGCAGACGATTCCTATCCCGGTGCGCGGGGCCAGTTGCGTTTTTCCCGAGGCCGCGGATGGGCCACCGTCATTGACGTCGACTGTATTAGGTTGATTCGTAAGTTCTGTGTCTATTGGTCAAATCCGACTTGAGCGGGCGCCACAACATAGTTTATTTCGAAGCAAATCATATTCGAAAGAGGACTTATTGGTCAATGACGTCATAGTTTTGAGGACGAGAATTTCCTTGACCGTTTTACTGCACACATAGTCTTGAAAAGATAGACGGATTCCATGGCTGCAGAATCGCGACGGAACCTGGACGAGGGATGCAGTGAGAGCATGTTCCAAGTGAGAGAATCGAGTAGGTCCTGCCGCTACTCTGCGGTTGCAACGCTATGGAACTGCGCATGGAATCCGTCTTTTCGCGGAATATATGGGTTGACGAGCTTCTGTTGCTTCAGCGCTGTCAACAAACTAGAATAAGTAGTTTTCACGGCATCATATTGTATCACAGAAAACCTTCCATCTGGTCTGCCGCCTGGCGCCCCCTACGCTACGCGTCGAACCAGCTGCGCGCTGTGATAGTCGGGCTCTTCTAGAAACATCCCTTATGAATGTGCGCTAGGAACTCAGCCCGATGAGCGTATTACATCGGGTATAAACCCTAACAGCTTCTCCTCTCAATTGCTGCCGTCATACCCCCAACTGCTGCTCAAAATTTCGTTCCTTTGGCAGCAGTTGAGAGGAGAATGGCAGCAAGTGGGAGAAAATGCTGCTAGTGTTTCTACACGGCGCAACGTTGTTCGAGCTGCGTTTCTCGTGCACATTTATCAGAGATGAGCAGTACATCAATACTGGCAATGCCCGCCAGCCACAGCGCCGAACTGGTCTACCGTGCTGCTCAGTTGGTGCGACGCGGCAGAGCGGGTGGGCGGTTTTCTGTGGTGCAAAAATGATCGACCGGTAATGTAATTACACGTTACAATGTGATAACCATATAGGGACAAAAATTATGAGTCAATCTAATATCAGGGGTATGGTGTTACGTGCTGCTCAGCCACTACCATGGGAGAGCATTCAAGGATGTTGTAGCCAGGTCGTTTCAAGCTGATCCTTGCTTCTCTATGCAACTTTTTCATTCATTACAAAGCGGATATATGTTGCAGCATGTGCTCGGATCAATTGCAGTTTCATTGATTCAGCGCACCGCTGAATCAAATGATTAGTTTAGGGAGCGTCAGTCGTTCTTGCACACCCGAAAGTAAGGCCGCGTCGCATGATGTACGCAACGCGCTGGACCGTTTGAGTGTTGTGGTTCTCAGACATGAATGGGAATGTTTCTAGTTGAATACCAAATCAACGAGGAACCAGACAGGGGAGAAACAACAGCATTGCCAGTCATGCCCCAGAGCTCCAACGCTCAGATGGTCTGCCGCGACGCGTGCGTGGTGCAGCGTGCCCTTATTTCCAGGTGTACATTAACGATTGATGTCACTTGTATTATATTTTTTGTTTCTATGGTGGTTCATCCATGGATAATTGCAGACTTTGTGAGATTCTTTGCCATCCGCCTAGCTGCTACTCCAAGATTTCGACTTTCATGAAAGCTATGAAGAAGGTTGTAGATGTGGATGAGACCTCGTCCATCTATTCGCCGCCGAAATCTAACCCGATAGCAGTGAAGAAAAAGAGAGATTCCTCCCATGAGGTGAGTTCTTTCTGAAATACTGTTTCTTTATTTCCTTTCCACAAAAAGAAGGCTGGCTTTCTGTGGTTTCATGGCTAGGAACTATTAACGCATTTCTTTTTCTTTTTTCCCCCGGAGATGATGTTCGCAAAAATAGGGCACCAATCAAGTGGAGTTATCATTTCTGATTGTTCTGTTGCGAAAATGTCAAGAATCCTAAAAACTTCTTAGGAATCAAAGATTGGAAGCCTGCCAGTGAGCGAAGCGAAGCATGGAACCGACAGCGCCACCGATCCCGATTACAATAGCGAGGATTCTACTCACAAACGGGGAAGTAAGAAACGTCGAAATGATAAGCGCAAACGTCAGTGCCAAGGTGACATTTCGCCAGAATGCGTTCCCGAACATCTCATGCACAAGAAGTCGAAGCCAGGAAAGAAAGCGATGTCGGATTTGTCCAATTACGAGTAAGCGGCTTTCTGAATTTTTCGCTTTTTCTGGATTTTCTTGTCTATGAGTATTTCAAGGTCTGAACATGTCTCAGAGTCTTTCGATACTTCCTAATTAATTCCCCTACCCCCACCCCCCCCCCCCCCTCCTCACGATGGTGGTTGACAAGGTTGTTATGTAAAAACCGTGCTAAGGAATGTGCACAGTTTGTCCAGTCGTACCGCTTTTGACCGTGTCGAACTGATCTGAGGTTTTATTGTGGATAAAGAGTCTTCTAAGTAGGTATTTGCACTTTTTTGCAACTTTTTACAGCCTTGACCTCTTGACTCCTAGTCTAACGGGATAATAATTGACCCGTTGTTCACGGATCCAAGCTACTTCTTCAGGAAAATTATATTAACCTGATTGAAGGGGCTCGTGTTTTGTTTTAAAAAATTGGACTCAGCTTTCTCCCCAATCCCCTAGTATCCTTGACCGAGTTTGGACATTACCACACAGCAAAACAAAAGCTTGACTGCTGTCGTATATGTTATACAGTTCTGGTCCCACTCTTGCACCGCAGAACATCGCCAGTCTGGTCTACCGCGCTGCACCATTTGTTATGTTATGTTATATTTATTACGCTCCTAGGAAAACGTACAGAAATAAGGCAAATAGAAACCGTAACATTAAATTAATAATGCATCCGAATGGGCCAAGGGACCGAGAGATGACTACATCTCTAGTTAATTCCGAGTATGCCGCTACGGCTCACTGCGCATATAGTTAGCAAAACTCCTATACCGGCAATGCCTGATAACACCTAGCTGGTCTGCCGCATCGCTTTAGTGGTGCGGCACGCTGGACGGGCGGCATTCTGTGATGCGAGGGTGATTAATCGACACTGTATGTTTATTAATGGCATATAGAAGATGGGAGAGTCGTTTCTTCTAAGGGTTTTTACGGTTTTAAATTTTTCAACCCACACAATCGTTGAATTTATTTTCAGGTAAGATCATTCTATGCCATAGTGGGCTACGACGAGATCGCACGACATCTTCTCCGTAATTACATGTGTAACGTAATTAGACCACTCCTAAAGAATTTTTCTCAAGTGATGTTTCCTTCCCAAAGGGGCTTCTCAGTATTCATTTTCAATCGTGGACCCGTGTGCACTTGGTATGGCTCTAAGCTCTAATTTGTGTTGGATGTTCCCAACTTTGAACTCGTATCAACTCGTACATTTCCTTAGCAGCTACTAGTTACTCTGATTTACTAGCTGCTACTAGTTGCTAGCTCAGGGAGTTTTTGTTCTCGCCTGTATCCACTCCCCGCTTTCGGTGTATTTTGTGACTTTGTGAAATTCCAAACTGTGCCGTAAAGCTTCGTACGACGTCTCCTCCATGACTACAACCACATTATAACTTTCGAAGTTTTTCTTTCTCCCATTTCCTGAGCAATCACAACTGTATTGTAACTTCTGAAGTTTTTTTTTTCGCGTGGCGTTTCCCTCCCCAAAAAGGTTCTTACTATACATTTTCAATTGTGAACTCTTATGTCTTTAGTATGGCTCTAATTTCGTTGGCTGCTCCTTACTTGAACTCGTATCAGGTTGAGCATTTTGCATTTTTTTTTGGCAGTTAGCTTCGGTTTATTAGTAGCTGCCTCCAGAATCTCCGTCTTGGCTCTATATTCACTCTCTGCTTTCTGTTTATTCCATGTATTTTGTGAGTTTGTAAACTTCAGTAAATACGCAATTTTTTCCTCATTAGATAATCATTTCCATGCCTAAGCCCACTCGTTTCCGGATTAGTTTGCTTATCGTCATTTCCATGCCTAAGCTCACTCGTTTCCGGATTTATTTGGTTGTTTTTCGTAATCATTGAACCCACATTGTTCTCTAATGGTTTCGCTACTAGCCAAGTAATCTGTTGGTTGTGGTATCTCAACTATGTAAGCTGTTCAGCAGTTTGGTAATAAATTGATGTTGTATAATATTAGAGTTGGTTCAGAAGTGGTCTTTAGGGTAGGCTTATATCTCGAATGACTATATAACGTGAAGGCTTCAGCAGATATGGAGATCAGTAGTGAATCCCGAAAGTCTTCCGTGGGACTTCTGACAGCAGAAAACGGTGAGATCTGAGCGCGTCGACTGTGGAAGTTAAGAGGGTGAAGAGTGTGGAAGAAGAGGGGGTTGTAGATCGGATGCTCCAGTGTGGACCAGTTAGCAGTTCACTTGAAGTCTCGAACGCAGGAATTTCTTGTCGTCGTAAGTTTATATGAAGCAGTATTTTCATTGGTGATGGTTTTTTAGCACAAGTACTGCCCTGCAAGCCAATCCCGGCCCAACCAGCTGCTCCATAGAACCATTTTGGATGAATATGTCGACTTATTGATTCTATCGATTTTCCGCTGTTTGAGCACAGGAGTCAGCGAGGATATGTGCTCTAAGGCTCTCAAATATGCTGAACACGAAAACGGCGACCATTTCGTCTAAAATTATTGGCTTCATCGACTTCTTTGATTACGTACGTGTCGAAGGAAGATCACCAAAGTTAATATGCATGGCGATTACCGAAATGATGAGCACGTCGAATGCATTTATTAACGTAACCAGTTATTCGCATCAGTGTGATAGATAAGTTGGTAGCAAGACTCCCGAGCGAAGCCGGATATGCCGTATGATCATACCGTATAGATGAAAGGTCGCTAGTTTTCTGTGTTTTTATTTTTCTTCAATTTGTACTCTTCACACTGTGTTACTGCTAGTTCTGGTACTCGTTAACTATTAAAGTTATTGCACACCTACGGGCCTACTGAAGATGAAGATGAAAGGAGCGGTCTGGTAAGAGTGGCTGAACTCCTGACAGGTAACTACGGCAGATCTCTGTCCACAGTAGTTGAGCCATGTAGACAGACCACTCCACCATCATTGTGTCGGAACAACGACTTCAAGCAACTCTCTACCATTGGACCCAGCCTTACGCGTGGAAAGATATCCAACAAAAAGTAGAGGAAAGAATATGAGGATTCCTATCCTACGTGCCACGTAGCCTAGACCTCCCTCTATACGACTACTGCCTTGTCCTAGTTACACTGGCGCTATAGTCCACATGGAGTATAGCACCCTGCGTCGCCTTTGCTGGCGACTGTGACACCAGTACCGATCGATTGTGGGCGGAGCTTCGCGGCGACCGCCAATTTTGGCGATCGATCGTTGCTGATGTTGGTGACTGTGACATCTGTGCATATTGATTGCATCAGTCGCCAATGTTGGCGATACCCCGTCGCTAATACTGGCGATCGGCGGCCGCCGCCGGCGACGGCAACGCAGGGTGCTACACTCCACGTGGACTATAGCACCAACCCTTAGGAAGCTTTCATTGTGGAGAAGAAGCGCAAAAACAGTGAAGGAGTCGTGTGGACATAATGATGTTCGTCATCCGAGATCATTTCGAGACTAGCTTGAAAGCTAGTGCACACGTAAAGTGTGCGTCGATGGTAGTGCGTTTTTTTTTTGCGGACTCGAGAAGCACGCAGCGCAACCGCGTCGCTTATCCTGGAATCTACATCGCAGTGCAAGTTAGAGTTGTTTGATAGTTTTTCATCTTGTTTTAGGTTAACTGTCAAATATCACCATACCGCTATCAAGGATATTCTATGTTTCACTATCAAGCCGACGAGTGCGAGCGGCGCGGTCGCGACGCGTGACTTCTCAAGTTCGCTAGAAGTGCAGTTTCATTGACGCTCACCTATGTTTTCGAACGAATAAACAAAAGCGGTTCAAATTCTTCACCAACAAGCAATGCTATGAAATGAAGCTTGGCTAGGGTGACGAACATGACGAAACTATTTGTGTAGGCACCTATTTCGACTCATAGCACAGTATGCGCCTCTAGGACGACTCTTGTTTCCTGCATAGAGGATGAGTAAGAGTAACTGTGAGTAACGGTTGATACAATATGGACAATCTAACATGCTGTATCATGCTATATCACGCACAATTAATAGGCATAGTCTGTTTGTTCCTCACGGGCCTATATTCCAAAGCTTACACCTTGCTATTTCAGTCAAACAGCAGTGACACTCGGCTTCGAACTTCTTGTGAATCCGTTTCGCAAATAAAATCCTGCTTATGAACCAACTCTTCAGTTAACAACAACACTTTGTTAGCAAACTTCAGAACAAATTACACTGCAAAAAGCACAACCGGAGTAATTGGTGATCATGACACATACAGTCGAAATCATAGAGTTCGTGATGAGGGACAATACGACAGGGCTTTCCGTGATGAGAGACAAAAAGCGACAATGAATGATTTACTGAGAGCCAATTTTGATCAGCTCTCAAGGTTGTGAACTAACAAAGTGTACTGGAAGTGGACTGAACACACAAAAACCAGTGAGTGGAAGCTGGCAGCAGAATAAATGTACCTGTGAACACAAAAAATGATTTGAGAGGAACTCATCTCACCGAGTAAGAGCTATTATAATCTATGATACATAACAGAAACTTGGCCGGAACTCTAGAAAAAGCTAAATGCCAAGCTTATCCAAAACAAACTATGCATCCGAAAAAAAAACGAAAGGAACAATGAGATTCGGAGTAATTTGTACTTGTTAAAATGATGGCACACAACCGCTGCAGCAACCGTCACGTGGTTCTACCTGAAAAGAAATTTGGACTAGAGCGGCACGAAAACTGCAAGTCACGAATTCGTGCACATTCACGTACAGTGGACGTCAACGGCGGTGGCCCATCCGCGGCCTCGAGAAGGACGCAACGCGACCGCGCTGCGCGCGCCGGGATCAGTATCGTTTGCTGCCGGGATGCTATTTCTAGTCGCTTTCCTCCCGATTTGGTCAAAAATTCTAAAAGTCAGGTAGAAAAGCGGCTAGATATAACATAACAGCGGCAGAAAACATCGTTCGATACGTACGCGGCGCGGTTGCGCGGCGTACTTCTCGGGGCCGCAGATGGGCCACCGCCATTGACGTCCACTGTACACTCAGCAGCTATTATTTTGCTATGACTATACGGTCAAGGAGATGGTCTCAACAAGGCAACCAAAGACTTAAGAACAATAAGATATATATATTATCAGGCCGCACACATCACTCAGATTACCCCAAGACTAACGTGTTAACACACCCTAGATCCGCCCGTCATTAACACGGGTGTCAATACGTTTGGCCTAAGTACTCTCATGCATCCAGGCCATGGATAGACAATAGCCATCGTTGAAGCACTTCTCACAGCAGTATACAACATTGAGAAGCGTTCAGCGTGGAACATATCCAGAAAGAAAAACTTACTCAGAAAGCTGCCCACACGACACTGATCCCATTCCAGCGTCCGGCATCGCTTTCTCATCCGCCTTCACCTCCTCCTGCGGCATATGGGGATCGTGCGCCTGAGCACTGTAACAATACTCATTTTGTCTTTAGATGAGATCAGATCCTAGGCTTTTCAGGTCTTAGCGCTGATTGGTAGGTACTGATAATGAGTTTTAGTGGAGCCTGACGATAACTCCAAAAAAAAATATCAAAAAATGGAGAAGCGTTGAGTGGGGGCTAAATCGGAGAAATAGACTTCAGCAGAAAGCTGCTTACTTGGAATTGGTCCTGCCCGGAATTCCCGCCTCCGACACCGGTGCCTCACCAGGCTTCAGTACCTCATAATGGTGGGTTTCAGTAGTGTACGAAGGTTCACTGTAACAATAGGCGTGTTGCCTATAGATAAAATCGAGTTTATGTCGTTTTAGCGTTGGGCGAAAGAAAAAGAACAAAAAAAAGAAACTGCTCAGAAAGCTGCTCACTTGGGGTCACGATCCCCCATTTTGACATCCGTCATCACTGCTCCTGACGACTTCGGGTACTCGATGTGCTTATTTTCAGCACCGTCCTCCGCCTTTTCTTGTTTCTCAATATTAGGATTTACTCCCTCGTAAGCAGCGCTCGGAGATTCCTCATATTTTTTGCGATATTTGCTCGGTTCATCGATGGTATCGACCAAAAGCTTGGTTTTGGGAGCTCGCCTTTTGATCTTGGAGTCCTAGAAAGTTTTCAGGATGACTGACACGTCTTCATGAGGAAACAAATGAAGATAATATCCAATTCATCTATAACGCCTACAGTTTCATTTATAGAAAAGCGGCCCTAGTTTTTCTCCCAGAAAGCCAGGATACAATATGGATCGCAAATGTCACTTACATCGAAATAATAGAAAACGTCGGTTTCTTTATCACCGTCGCCTTCCCCTTTCATTGTCTCCTTCTTCATCGGGGGCGTGAACGAAATAATCGGTTCAACGTCCACAACGCCCACGAGGGCGTCGATGAGGGCGGACACCTTGGAATAGGCACGACGCGGCTTCGCAAGAATCGCACAGAGTCTAAAATTATTTATGGATAATTGAGAAAATCTGTTCGGAGCACTACCAGCATGAATCCAGTAGTTGTCGGACCGCTCCAACCCCCCCCCCCCTCCCTTCCAACCCGCACGTGTCAGCTAGTGGGGACTCGGTCTTAAACTGACATGCCATTAGAACTCAATCCCATGTCATGACTCTAAAGCCAACGTTCTAACGCATTGTCAAAATAGAACACTAAACTGCCTTTCATAGAGCAGAATATCCTTGGAAACTCTCGCTCTACCCCACTCATTCTGGATTTTTCTATGAATTTCCTACGCTGAAGCGCATATGTTCGACTTAATCCAATACCTTAATACCACTGCAGGGCTTCATTCTTCGTTTTTCTACCCATTATTAGAAGGAAAGCATGCTGCTCCGCGAAGTACAGCGTGTGAGAGGGGCCTATATGGTGGGTGGGTTTTTCGGTGGCGCAATCAGTGATGCGAGAGCCAGTAGCGGGGCATCGGTGCAGTCACGCCCCCAGACTACGGTAGATTTTCTCTAAAAAAAGGTCAGCATAGGATCTGACGTACCTACGGAACGTTCGTGGGTAGTCGGGAAAATCCTCAAGTTTTTTGTACACTTTCTCGTATCGCTCTTGTAAGTTTATTGCCTCGACCTTCTTCTTCTTCGACTTCGCCGACTCTGCGATCTTCTTATGGACAACTATCTGAATTAAAACCATTTGCATCGGCCTTATAACCCGGAAAGTAGTCATTACCTCGAAATAATTGAGCAGCACCGGCTGGATCTCTGCCCACGGGATAGCCGACTTCCCGGAGATGAGTACGTCGGTCATAAAACTGAGCAGCCATCCTGGTTCGGTCTGTTCCCGTAGATGATGGGCAGGATCTAGTTCTGGTGGTGGAGCGTCAATCCGAGGACAAGAACTCATACTCGAAAGAATGCTTAACCGAAATGATATCTGAAAACAAAGAAATGAGGTTGAAATAGTCACAGGCGAAAAAAAATAGGGCACATTAGAAAAAAGTGGCAAGAACGCCACCGCATGCGAGGCCCGATTTCAAAAAAAATCTGCGATAGATTCGATAGATTCGACAGCTCTGACGAACAGCTGCAAGCTCCGCCCACTGGTCTAATATTTGCCGCGGACGAGTTCCTGCAACCAAATACAGGCAAACAGCGATGCGCCACAAAATATACGGGTGACAAGGAGATACCATCCTGAGTTGAGCAGCCGAGGAATCGCTTCACACTCCAGAATATCAGAAGCAATGGGGGAGCTTCAGGAAATCGGTCAACTTTTGCCCAGATCTGAGCGCGTGGCGGGACCAGCACGCGCGGGCCGGTCGACCACTGGGAGGTATGGTACGCTTCCTTCGAAGCTACCGCGGGCCTTTAATCACCCTAGATTGTTTTTGTTACTATTTCTATTTTCTAAGTAATCTTATAAAGGGTTAGGTTTATTCTGAAGTAACTACAGTGGAGTTACTAACTACTTAACTCTACTGGGTGCAAGCAATGTTTTTAGGAGCGCAGTTTTTCTGGAGACTTAAAAAGATCTAGTGATCATTCAATATTAATGTGATAGTCCCATGTTAGTGCCGAAATGCTCCTAATCGCTAGGAATCTCAGGCATAGGTGACACATTCATGGATTTCATTTTCGTGGATTTTATCCATCTGGAATTACATAGAAGTAGGAAAGTGGTCGGATGCAGCCGTTGTGCGCTGAGTTGTTGTAGGAATATCTCGATATTCGTAACATTCTTACACATTTTCAGGATTCTGAATCCTTGTGCTTGCGTACGGTTCAGCTTCCAAACACACCAGCTGGTTTTGCAGCGACAGCAAGTCGTGAGTACTCTTTTGACGACAACTTTTAGAAACTCTCAGCGCTTTTCTCCACTTCTCTGAACAGCCCTTTCTTTTCAGGGTGGTTCTCTTCACACGCTGTAGTCTGGGTTACCTCGGAAATGTCTGACGTAGCTCCCTGTAGGTGGCATTTTTTTTCAAACTGCCGTCACAGAGGTTGTGTCTCAGTGTTCGTAACTTCGCAATTTAGCTCCTGCCACCCTGGACGACCTCATTCTGGATAAGGACTGGCCTCAGTCCGTTCCTATCATTCATGAGGAAGAGC
Source organism: Ancylostoma caninum (assembly GCA_037903475.1). Classification (NCBI taxonomy): domain Eukaryota; kingdom Metazoa; phylum Nematoda; class Chromadorea; order Rhabditida; family Ancylostomatidae; genus Ancylostoma; species Ancylostoma caninum. Next base: position 284,053 of record JBAJFG010000034.1, on the reverse strand, counting down.
TGTGTGCTCTGGTCGATCCCGTGCCAGAATTCGACTATACTGTCGCGCTGCCACCCGACTACGTCACTGATATCGATCGTGAAATTGAACGTTCACGTGGAAATCCTGAACCATATGGGAATGACGGTGAAGAAAATGTCGATGGTCACCCTGTTCAACCAAGACTGTACTATGAGTTTACAGGGCGCTCAGTTGATTCAGGCACAGCAATTTTCTCAAAAATTGCCATTTGTTACTGCGAGCCAAACAAACGCCCCATAGTGATCAACCAGACACATGACGGCTTTGAGTTTAAAATTGAAAATGCTCTACTCAGAGAAAGAGCTGAAAGAATGAATGGATCAGAGCACATCCTAGAGCTGCTTACATCTTTCATTGAAGAGCGAAAAACAAAGCTAGAGTCTGAATATGACTGTTCGATTGAGATCAAGCCAAAAGTAACAAAAGAAGGTAAAAGTGCATGTGCATCAAAAGTGAATTGTGTAGTTAAAGAAGAACCACCGGAAGAACTCCAAGAGCCCGTGCCTGACACTTCGGATGACAGCGATTGTGAACCTGTACAAGTATTGAATCGTTTAATCAAAGAAGAGTCACCGGTAGAGTTCCAAGAGCCCGTGCGCAACCATCCGAGTAAGCGCAAACGTGCACGTTCACCAAAGCCGAATCGTGTAATCAAGGAAGAGCCGCCGGAAGAGATCCATGAGCCTGTTCATAACCACTCGAATGACCGCGAAGGTGCACGTGCACAAGAGCCGATTCGTGTAATCAAGGAAGAGCCACCGGAAGAGATCTATGAGCCTGTTCATAACCACTCGAATGACCGCAAACGTGCACGTTCACCAAAGCCGAATCGTGTAATCAAAGAAGAGCCACCAGAAGAGATCTATGAGCCCGTTCGTAACCACTCGAATGATCGCAAACGTGCACGTTCACCAAAGCCGAATCGTGTAATCAAAGAAGAACCACCAGAAGAGATCTATGAGCCCGTTCGTAACCACTCGAATGACCGCAAGCGTACACGTTCACCAAAGCCGAATCGTGCTATCAAAGAAGAGCCACCGGAGGAGATCCAAGAACTCGTGCCTAACCCTTCGAATGACCATGCCTGGGTCGTCGATTACATGGCAGAGGTGGCCCGAAGTGGCAAGTCTTCAATGTCTTGGAAGGAAATTCGCCCTGCATTCATAAAATACTTCAAGGTATTCACTGTTCTCTTGGTCTTGAACGTAATACAGACTTTCTTAATTCAGAAGGATCTCCTCGAAAAGGCTCGTCGTTACACGATCGTCTGCAATAATCCTATGAGCCAGGCCGAAGTTGATGAGCTCTCGAGCACCGCTAGATTTCTGTACAGTAAAGTGAAGAAGTTCCACGATTTCCCGGTCACTTTCCGTAGGTGGGTCCACTATAGATAGCGCGTACAGTGGACGTCAATGGTGATGGCCCATCTGCGGCCTCGAGAAGTACGCCGCGCAACCGCGCCGCATGCGTCGCGAACGATGTTTTCTGCCGCTGTTATGTTATATCTAGCCGCTTTTCTACCCGACTTTTAGGATTTTTGACCAAACCGGGAGGAGAGCGACTAGAAATAGCATCTCGGCAGCAAACGATACTAATCCCGGCGCACGCAGCGCGGTCGCGTTGCGTCCTTCTCGAGGCCGCGGATGGGCCACCGCTGGTGACGTCCACTGTACATGAACCAGTGCCTGTATTCATGAACTTTCCCGCTAAGGTTGTAAGCTTCCCGCTCACTTGGAGTAGTCGAATTTTTTCGAACAGGGGTGGGAAATCTTTTTATCTTTACCATCTCCTATCATAGCTAAATGGGACGAGTTGCTTACATAGTATACCCTTTTTTAACTTAGGAACCCGTTCATTTTATAAGACGTTGGGAGGAGGGTCAGGGCCTTCTCGTATGCGTTCGTGAATACGGGCAGAGGCGATGATGATGTAGCGGAAGCCGGCTGTTGGGTTTTGGCAATTCGCCCCATCCCAGCACCGACATCTGAACCAAGCTGTCCAGTCGCATCTCTTCTCACAGCGCACTCAAGGGTCTGTGTCATCGCGAAAAATCGGAAAACGAGAGGTGGTATAGTCCTTGTCGAAAAGATAGACGGAATGCGCATGCGGTTTTATGGCGTTGCACCTGCAGAATCGCGGCGGGACCTGATGGACCCCCTGACTTGAAGCGGTCCCATCGCGTTTGTGCACTCACAGAATCCGTCTATCTTTTCGATAAGGACTGTACAGTTCTGCGATTGGTTCATTCAAATCCTCCTCCCGCCCCAAACGCTTGACTCGCTCTCTTTGCATGCGATTCCACCATACATGACCATGCAAAATTTGAATGCGATAGAGGATGAGTTGATCGTGAAGGGCAGGAAGGCTCGGCCTCGTTTCCCTTCACGATGATACACACCCCGCGCTCGATGACAAATCACCCAATGGCGGCGGGCAAAGGGGGCGGGCGCTCTAGTTACAGTTTCCGTTTGCCGAGTGTGCGCTTGCATGTGGCTCACATTGTGTTGGTTCGTATGTTTGTTCCGTATTAGCAGCTTTTGTTTCAGATTTAAATAACTTTGAAGTAAGGTGACGTGAGGCAGTAAGACAGTAGCAATAACTGGTGATAGCAATCAGACACGGGAAAATGCCGTTTGGACAACTTTGCCTGGCTGTCCTATTATTGGTTTACATGCTTCGTCGAGAATCAAACAAGCTGCAAATGATAAAGATTAGCATGGGTATATGAACAAAGGAGAGGGGTAGGTGTCATTCAAACGCAAGGAGGAGGAACCGAACACGGCGGGAACTAGGTGTCAACAAACTTACTCGCTCAGTATTTATGGACGGAACGTATGGATCAATCTAACACCACATAGATGGTTTAATTTACGTGGAGCCGTTACTTACGAGATAACATTTAAGTGTGTTACACTCAAGTTATTTGAAGCTAATCTTTGTTGCTCGAACACGAGACGATTTTTAATTGATACGCTTTCGTCAGTAACACTACGGATATACAGGGAACGTCAATCACGGTTGCACCTCCAGCGGACTGGCTCGTCGCACTACCTACGCAGCGCGGCTTGGATGTTGCCTTGTCCGCGCCGCGTAGATGGTGCGATGCTCCAGGCCGCAGAAAGGTGTAGTCTTGACTGACGCTTCCTGTATGTCGCGACGTGCACTATGATTAGCCCCACAGCTGGTTTATTGGTGCAGTACACAGCTAAACTCCATTATTAGTTCAGCCAGCTATGTACAGCTAGCTTCATTCGTTATTGCACACCTGAAAGTGAGGCCGCGCTGCACCACTTACGTGGCGCGGCAAACCAATTTGACTTTGAGGCTCTCAGGAATGATTGGGGATGTTGCTGGAGGAACACCCAGTCATAGAGAGATAAGAGGTGGAAGAAACAAGCAAAGCAGCATTTTCAGTCGTGTCCAAGAGCCCCAACGCCCATATGGTCTAACGCACGGCGTTGGTGATGCGGCGCGATCCGATTTCCAAGTGTGCAATAACGATTCACATCCGCTGTATTAAACTTTTGGTTCCTGTGATGTTCATCCATAGATTTTTATAGAATTTGTGAAATTCTTACTAATCCGCCTCGCTGCTACTCCAAGATTTGGACTCTCATGAATGCTTTGAAGAAGGTTGTGGATGTGGATGTGACCGCCTCGCTATATTCTCAGCAGGAATCCCAGCTAAGAAGAGTGAAGAAAGCGGATACTTTCTACTTTGATGTACGTTTCTTCTATATAAAACATTGTTCTTTCTTCTTCCCATGTGAGAAGGAGGGTTGCTTCCTATGATCTTATAGTCAGAAACACCTGTATGGTTGAACTACTGGCATTCCCTTTATTTCTAATGATTTTTTTTGTGAAAATGTCACTTATGCTATAAACGTTCTAGGATTCGAAATTTGGAAGCGTGCTAGTGAGTGAACCGAAACGGGAAGTCGCCAGTGACAGCGATTCCGACTATGATGGTGAAAACACTACTCGTAAACGGAGGAGCAAGGACCATCAGGCTGAGAAGAACAAACGCAACCGCCGCAAAGATGACTCTTCGCCAGAATACATTCCTGAGCATCTGATCCGCAAGAAGTCGAAGTCCGCGAAGACGACGATGTCGGATTTGTCCAATTACAAGTAAGCAGCTTTTTGACTCTTTCACCTTTTCTGGATTTTTCCTCGCAAAGCTTCTCAAGATAGTCACGCACATGACTCAGGGTCTTCCTATACTTAATAAGTAATTAGTTTCCCTCACAGTAGTGGCTGACAATGCTATTTTGTAAAAACCGTGTAGGTAAATGTGTATGGGTTGACCACTGGTCCCTCTTTCGATCGTAGTGACCTGGCCTAGGTTTCTATTGTGGATAAAGTAACTTTTTATTAAGTATCTTCACTTTTTGCAAATTTTAACAAGTTGATGTCGATGTTTTGGAATGTTTTTGTTTAGTAGAAGCAGTTGATCTCTAGTCCGGGGCGATTATGGTTGATCTGTGGTTCATGGATTCCTAGTATTCCCTCTGGAAAATTATAGAAATCCTGTTCATGTGTTGTTTGTTTCATTTTGATTAAAAGCAGATTTGATATTTCGTCTCAATCCCCTAGTACTCTTGACCGAGTATGTTCTTTACCAGATGGCAAAACAAAAGAAACCTTGACAGCTGTTTTATACGTTATACAGGACCGCTGAATCGCTTTTAAGTCCTTGCAGTGTATTCACATTGCGCGAATCCTCTTATATAAATCATGGTAGTGCAACAAATTGATTCATATATGCTGGTTGATTTTGATTCCAAACATATCGGAAACGTCCGTACTTTACAATTGTACGTAGTATTTTCACCAGTACGTGTCATTTCTGCCACGTACAGTGCCGACAGATCACTCTTGCATTTTAGAATACCGCCAGTCTGGTCTACCGCACTGCGGTACCCTCGCGGTGCGGCAGAGCAGCTGGACGCTGTTGTGCTTCGACTATTTTCCACCGTTTTCTTTGTGTTTTGTCATTATTCCAAAATATACGAGTGAAAACCGACAAAAAAAACGGTACCTGACAGCCACAGCACCAGCTGGTCTGCCGCATCGCGTAGCTGGTTCGGCGCGGCTGATCTGACTGACGGTATTCTGTGGTGCAAGAGTAACTAACTTTTTTTTCAATAGCTTATATGAGGAGGAAAAAGATCTGAAGAGTTGACTCTTTTCTTGGTTTTCATATTTTCAATGATTTAAAATATGTATTCATTGAAGGTTATTTCCAGGTGAGATCATTCCCCGTCATAGAGGGCTGCAACGACACCGCACGACTTCTCCACAATTACAAATACGTTGCAACTTCCAAAGTTTTTTTTTCTCAAGTGTCGTTTCCTTCCTTTCCTTCCCCAAGGGGCTTCTCAGTATTCATTTTCAATCGTGAACTCTTGTGCATTTAATATGACTCTAATTTCGTTGGCTGCTCCTGCTCGTATCAACTCAACCATTTTCATAGCAGTTAGCTTCTATTTACTAGTTACTGCTTGGGGAGTTTTTGTTCTCGCCTGTATCCACTCTTCGCTTTCGATGTATTTTGCGAGTTTGTAAAATTTCACTAATTGTGCAAACCTTTCCTCATCAAATCATCATTTTCATGCTTGATGTCACTCGTTTCCGGATTTGTTTGCCTGTTTTCGTAATCACTAAAGCCATGTCGTTCTCTGCATTGTTTCGCCACTAGCCAACTAATTTGTTGGTTGTGAATTCTGTACTATGTAAGCTGTTCAGTAGTTTGGTAGTAAAGTAATGTTGTGGAATGTTAGAGTTGGCTCACAAGTGGTCGTTAGGATCGGCTCATATCTTGAATGACCTTGAAATGCCTTAGCAGATACGTAGTGGAACATTTTCCATAAGGTTTCTGTCATCAGAACGCGGTGAAAATGAGCTTTTTGAGTTGAAACTCCGGGAAGGACGGCAGGCGTAAGGCGGGGGGGGGGGGGGGATGCGGACCAAATTATCACTGTGATTCAGGGCTGAGTCGGCATGCATCACATGCGGCCATTGGGTTTCATGAACGTTAACTTCATCAAAAGGCGCTTGCTGTAGACGCAAAAGATGCGGGACATACATGCCTCCCAGTGGCCGACCGCTCCGCGTATGCGGGTCCCGCCACGGGCATTGATCAATATTCAGGCAATGGAGCATCGCTGTGATTTTGTTCGATAAATTGCGGCTGCTGTACGAAAGTGTTCATATTGCTTCCGTGTCCATATAGACCTTTGCCTTTTTCAACCTCAACTTCTCGTTTTCAGAGATTGATTCTCGATTAGAAAATTCAAACGATTATGAGTTTAACAAGTAATGGCCATGCCAAAGTGGTTGGCGAACATGAAGGGAGTGCTGAGATGCGCGTAGAGAATCCGGGCGTTCCCCCAACCGGATTGGATTCTGCTCTTGCTTTCGCTTCAACGAGGAGCTGGTTGGTTAACTATATCACAAATTTGCTAGAGTGTGGGCACTCTTCCGCCTCTTGGGAAGAGGTGCAGGCGGTTCTTCTCAAATATCTTGAGGTAATAACTACTTTTCAGGTGGTTAGGCCAATGAGAATGGTTTTAATTTAGGCAAAGACGCATAGAAATGTTTCCCTCACGGCGAAGGATAGTGTGAATTCCAAGGATAAAATTGAAGCTTCGATAGCTGGTACTGCATCAACAGCAAAGTGTGGGTGCTCCTTTGAAGACACGTTGTGCACAACTCAACACCTCTCAACAGTCATTTCTTTTCAGGGTGGTATCCATCCTGTACTTCCACGTGGTGTATCACAAGAAAATCTGCGTTGGCGAATGGTAGGTATTAATTCTTTTTTTTTCAATCTGTGGTCATAGAGATTGTGCATCAGTGCCTTTAACTTCGCAATTTAGCTCTTAACATTTTGGAAGAGCTGTGTCCGGATAAAGTATGGCTCCATGAAGTCTGCGTACTACGTGAAGAAGAGAAATGCATCGTACCATCCGACTACTTATCGAATCTCCATCGTGATGTAGAAAGTTCATGCTCGCTTCCAATACAGGATGACGATGACAGTAATGCAGATGCAGGCGTGCGTAATGCTTCAAAACTTGTCTATGAAATCGTCGTGAGATTTCTCGAATCGGATACGGCACTTCTGTCAAAAATTGTCCAAGTTTACTGGGACAGAAGTAAACGTCCAATAGTTGTAGGCCAGAGGACTGAAGGCTTTGAGCGTCTGATGCCCAGTTCTGTGCTGAAGGAAAGAATAAAGATATTTAATGGATTCCTGCGTATGGCAGAGGTGCACAGATCTTCTATCGTTGAGCTGGAAACCAAAGATGCACCTGAGACCAGTTCCGCGACTACTGATCGGAGAAGAAAGAAACGCGCTCCACCGAAGCATAATCCCGAACATTTGAGTCGCAAGAAGGCAAAATCCGCGAAGAAAGTGACGTCGGGTGTATCCAAGCACAAGTAAGCAGCTTTCTGAATTTTTCGCTTTTTCTGGATTTTCTCGGTCTCTGAGTTTTCCAAGCTCTGAACATGACTCAGCCCCCCACGTTGGTGGTTGACAAGGTTGTTATATAAAAACCGTACTAATAACTGTGCACGGTTTGACCAGTCGTACCGCTTCTGATCCTAGTGACCTGCTCTAGGGATTTATTTCGGATAACAAAACATCTTAGTAAGTATTTCCACTTTTTTGCAACCTTTTACAGCCTTGACCTTTTGACTTCTAGTCTAAGGAGATAATAGTTGACCCGTTGTTCACGGATCCAAGGTACTTCTTCAGGAGAATTATAATAACCTGACTGAAGGGGCTCTCGTTTTGTTTTAAATAAAATTGGATTCAGTTTTCTCCTCAATCCCCTAGTATCCTTGGCCAAGTTGGGACATTACCACACAGCGAAACAAAAGAAATCTTGACATTTGTCGTATATGTTGTACAGTTCGAGGGGCGGCGGTCAGGATGTACGTCGCGACGCGACCGCGCCGCACGCGTACGCTTTTCAAGTTCAGGTTCTTTCTTCGAATTTGACGCACTAAATTACAGCGGTGGCCACCTTCTCACAGTTTATGAGTTCCGATAACACTCAACTGTCTCTCTCAAGCTCAGAAAAGTTGTCCATATCCACGCAGAACTGCTCGTACCCTAGAAGGCTGCAGCCGCGATGCGCACATGAGTCGACCAATCACAGACCAGCACCGTACCTCTTGTCACGCAGCCCAGTTCTAGTCTCACTCTTGCATCACAGAACATCGCCAGTCTGGACTACCGCGCTGCACCATGTGTTATGCTATTTTATGTTTATTCCGCTCTCTTAGGAAAACGTTTAGAAACAAGACATAAAAACCATGAGATAAAATTAATAATGCGTCTGAATCGGTCAAGGGACTGAGAGATGACTACATCTTTGATTGATTACAAGTATGCCGCTACGGCTCTGACTTCGAAAAAAAAAGGAGGCTTCTCCATGCTGATGTCTGGCGAATGGAGATAATACTACACGTTGTCTGAATTCTTACTGAATGGCGTGTTCCCAGCAATGCAGTTGTGCACGAATCCGTGGCTGACACATTTCATGCCGCTCTGTAGGCGTTTAATAAATTAATCGTGAAATTTCACGCCTTTCGTCTGCCTGCATGAGAACGAACAAATTCTGGAAGCTTGTTTCATGTACTTCATGTTTTCGATTACTTGATCCGTACATTCATTGAATTTCCTTTTCAGGTGAATTCGCTCTCCACTACCCGTTATGCTAGCCGCAATTCTCCGCATCGTGTCTACCGGAATAGCGCCCGATCTCTTCTCAGCAACTCTTTCTCAAGTTTCTCTCAGTATTTTTTAACTAATAATCCAATATTGTTTTTTTGGTATGGTTAACTTTGTTCTGACTGCTCCTAGCTCTAAACTCGTGTTAACTGAAACGTCTTCGCAGCTATCGGAATTGATACACCACTTCCATACTTGTTTTCATTGTGGCCCACTCTTTTCCTTAACTTTCGTTTTGTTAGTTCTCGAAGTTTCAGCATTTATCCTAGCCGGTCTCCATCTCCATACAACTTTTCCTTCTTACTCCTTATTTCACATGCGTTCATTTCATTCCTTTACAGCTCATCCTGGAATTTCCATATGTTTATGCTTACTCACCAGTCATTTTTTTTCGTGTAATTCTTTTTGTACCATACTACCCGTTATGCTAGCTCCAATACTACCCGTTATACTAGCTAGGTTCGTACTTCAATAATAAAGTTATGTAGTTGCGGATTAGAATTGATCCTATAGTGGACGTTAGGATCGAATTGTATCTCAAACTGCTGGGTGGGCTCCAAATTGTCAGCTAATTAACACTTATGGCTGCAAACTGAGAACTCCTGGACTTATTAACATCCCTGTGATGAAGGAATCCTCGAGGCGACACCTGTCTGCCAGATATTGCTGCCGGAGATATGAACCATGCTGTACTGTGTGAGCGGGGAACTCAACGACGCGCCAGTAGACAGAGCACAGACTATGAATGTGTGGATAATTGCGCCAGATCGTTCATGATCCACTGTGGTTTAGAATCTAGCTTCAGTACTAAGGACTATTGCTACCAGGTTCATACTTTACTTCTAGACAGTATTAATTGTTTGAGGACCCATAACTAGTACAATTTTGTTCGAAAGAAGAATAAACTACGGTTCCCTTGGATTTCAGGAACCTAATGAATTTTCATGGGCCTAACATCGATGCTTTTGCGTAGCATAGTACAGAAAATTCCTCTTTGTAAATTACTTATTGGCCTACGGTCATGCCAACGTCTTTCAAGGCCTCCCCCCCCCCCCCCCCGCAATGATGATTGAAGTAATTAGGCGGTGGCAATAGTAAAGCAAGTTACTACCAAATTTGCTCACAATATTGTAAGATTTTCGATTTCCAGCATCTCTTCTACGTTTACCTCTACAACATGAAGTTATTCAGGCTCCTCGAAGTTCTCCGATCAATACCTACTCACAATCAGCGACGACGTGATTGCTTTGCTCTGGGTGGTCTTGACACGAATGCTGTTCAGGTTTTTGTCTAGGAGATGCAAACAACAATATCCCATTTTGTGTAAGTTTTGTTATAGTTTCCCCTATGTGAAAGAAAACCCTCGGTGCACCCAGGGAAGGGGTCTATTATACCTCTAGCATCCGTGAACAACAAGAATTTTCTCGAACATTCAACGCCACTAAAACATTGACGGTGGTCAAGGGGTGCCAATCCCGTCTCATTTGCATCGGCTTTACTGAACATAGATGTAGCTCATCGTATTTTTGTTACTGAATAAAATCACATTCAAATTCTTTCAAAAACCAAGTTGAATTCGCTTTGAAGATTCTGGCTCCTGCAACGTTTTCGCCGCAACGCAACGCGACCGCTGCGCAAACTGTGCACGAATACATGTGGGCCTTCGTGCGGATTCTGTCTTCATATCGATCCATCATTTCAAAAACATTGTTGTTAACGAACTTTCGATTAAATTTTTGATACCATCTGTGATTTTGTTTAGGACATGTCCTCAGAATACTCAAAACATATGTGCCTTTGAGGGTTCTTCAAGGAAACGACAGCCTGCTTCAATGGAGGTATGGATTTCGTGCATTTCATACTGCTTTTTTGAGGCGTACTCATCCGTCTCGTTTAGGAAGGACAGCCTTCTGTCGTATCAAGCCCTAGCTGACCACTGTGGTGTTCTAGACCATGACGACAAGCACAAGGTTTCGGTACTCGAGCTGAGGCAGCTGAGATTGTGGTTCACTTATTGGCACGAGTGGTCTCATGCTGACATTCTCATGTGGGTGAGGTTGCTCTAATGTTGTTTTTTTTTTGTGTTGTTATCATTCTGATATTGTTGATTGTTACTCATAGAGACTCCTAGTGTGATGTAGCTATTTTTTATTCCACCTTCTCGTTCCGTCTATGCTTGAATATTGGTATGGTAGCACCGTTCCTTAGCAATTTTGTCAGTTAGCTGCAGTTCTTCATTACTGTTTCCTAGTTTGTTTTAGTTTTCTATGCTGACATAGGATTTCTATGACTCCTGTTCTTATTCTGGATCGTCTCAAGAACGTGTTACACATGTATTTTACTGTTTTGTTATTTTCTACAGTGTATTTGTTATCATTCCTTTCGTCACTACCCTAACATGCTTTCCCAACAATATTGTAATAGCTAAAGTGCCTTATATGTATATGTTATGCGTTTGCTAAAACATTCCATTCGTGGATACTTGTATCGTATATCCCTCGTTCGGATCGAGGTGTACTTCTTTGCTTTGTGGCAGGTTACCTCTTGAAACACAAGCTGAGGGTGGGCAACCATTGAAATTGTGAAGTAAGATTTGTGACCGTTAAAATCCTCAGCTGTCTCTTCAGTACTTCCAACATGCAGGGTACTTATACTAATGTCCTGGCGTTTTTTGGAACTTCTAGCGGACTATCCCTGCTTTTTTGCTCTTGTTCACGACCACACAACTTCTGAATACAGCGACAGCTGCTGTGGGTGGTCCTGGACACCTTGAGAAAAATCCTTAGCAGTCCTTTCTTTTCAGACTGGTGCTGTTCACATACTGGTCGCTGTTATCTCAACAATGTATAGACTTAGTTTTCCCAGTGAGTAACACTTTTTGTCACTGATGAGTGGTCATTGCTGGTTGACCGGTATGTCTCAGTTTCTTCAAATTTGCTTTTTAACAGATGTCGTCATGGATGGTATGATTAGGAATGAAACTCCGGAGAAATCCCTCTGCGTCCAAAACGAATCGGAGCAGTCTACTGATGTCAAGCCCGCAGTAGGAGCGGAACCTTCATTTGGAGTTCCTGCAACGAGTGAGATTGACGTTGAAGATGTTGAGGAAGGTGAAAGGGATGAAGAAGAACTTCCTGAAATCATATTGGAGAAAGAAGACGACACTCCGCCTGAGATTCTTAATGGTGCCAAGTCTAAACAGGCTGCATCCGAGAAGGAATCTCCAACACATTGCCGTCCGAAGGTAGGAGAGCCTATGGAACATACACCAATGCCCAATTGTGAGGTGAAGGAGGAATCACCGGAAGAGGAGGAAAACCCCAACCGCAACCCTTCGAAATTACCTGCCGAGGTGGACACTTCTTCTGAAGATTGGATCTATGTGACTGACTATGTGGCACACGTTGCTGAGTTTGGCGTCTCCTTCTTGACCTGGATCGAAATCCGACCCGCATTCCTGAAATACATCAAAGTAGGTGATGCCTGTTTCCTGGTCCTGAGACTAATGCAATTGGTCTTAATTTAGTGGCTAATTCGCAAAAGAGTTCGTAAGTACCTGATCGACAATGGGAACTCCAGGACGGCCGAGGATGCCAAAGTTTTACGTATGTGTCAACTTGTATGCAACAAAATGAAGAGGTTTAACGACTTTCCATCCACGTTCCGTAGGTGAGTTAAGCCTCAATGAGGGTCTGCTAAATGGTCTATATAAGCTCAGAGTTCCACGTCGAACGAGGGTAGAATACGATGGATATCCTGGGATTGTGGTTTGCTGTGGACTGCCTTGCGCAACTCGTGACGCTGGTCTCAAATCTGTTTTCATCCTTCCCAAGTCTTCTCTCTGTGAGGAGATAAGCCCGTTTTTAGCAGGGGCATGTGATAGGGCTGTACGAATGCTGGAGCGCTAGTCACCATAGCAATCGAAGCGTGAACATGCTCGCAGGATCAAATCCTGCAGTGTTCGTCAGTTTTGCATTCTCCTTCTGAGCTTCTACTGACCATTTAGCAAATTTCAAGTATACAGTTGAAGATCACTTCGGACAAGCTCTCTAACCATAGAGGTGTCATACTGAATCAGCAGCTTAATTTCGTGCACTTACCTTGTTAGAGCGTGCGCCTACCGTTCAGGCGCTGTTGCGCTTTTGCTGCCGCGACGTTATAGAAGCACGCTAGGAATCCGCCAATCTTTTTGGAAAGGGCAGCATATCGACTCACTGCATTTTCCATTTAGTAATTCAAAGAGAATTCTAAACTTAGGAGGGTTGGCAAGGCTGCTCTGCTATGCGAAAGAGAAGTTGGCGTTTCCTTGTGACCTTCCCATAAAAACCAATCTCTTCCTTCCTTAGATGGGAGTCATTCTCATTTGGGATCCAACCTAGATCCTATTATATTAACTGAACAAAGGCTGTAGGTGTCAGGTACAAGGTGTAATCTAGGCGCATCTTGCACTATTGTGGGGGCAGCCTGCTGGACCGGCTGCAATCCAGGTAATTACCGGATCCTTTATCTCGGAAGTATTGCGGATCTGCAGGCCCCACCCCAGCAGAGACCCAGGAACTACAGTCCCTGTCGAAAAGTATTGCGCGTGCGGTTTCATATCGTCACAGCCGCAGAATCGTGGTGGGGCCTACTTGACCCTCTTACCTCTAATATGCTCTCTCCGTCTTGTTCAGGTCCCACAGCGTTACTGCAGTCACGGAATCCGTCTATCGTTTTGACTAGAACTGTAAACCATACAGTCGCCTCTATTCTACCGTCACCCTCGAAGCCAAATTCTCCAATGGCGGCGGGCGAAGTGGGCGGGCATTCCAGTTACAGTACCAGGGGGCGGAGTCAGCTGGGAGGAATTGATTTTGTACAAGCAGGCGCACTGTTTGGTTAGCGATCATCTCTTCTATACCACCGCTATGGTACGGCCTTTAGCAATGAAACATATTTAACGAGAATGTACTCAGGTTGTTGGAAGCTAATTCTTGCTTGTAGAACCAAAGGTGGAGTGTATTGAATGGTGAGGATAATTTAAATGTAGTGTTTACTCCAATTTATGCATTTCTTATCCAGATAACCTTATTATTTCCTGTACAAATGTAGACTTATTGACATAGAGGTAAAGTGAGCGAGCAAGCTATCATTGCAGTCCAAGATTTGGGGCGATTTCGAATTCGCGGCATACGCTCGAGTTAGTCGCTGAACTCACAAGGGAGGTGCAAGAGGCCCGGCTCGCAGATCGGAATGAGACCTATCTGGCTTGAATCTTTGTTTGAGTAGGTGCTGCATTATGTGTTTCATTATTGCCTTCGGCTTCAAAAAAAAAAAATAGAGATCTCACCATATCACCACATGCGTTCCTACCATCACCAATGATGTGGTGGCCGAGTGGGGAAGATGCTGCACTGGTAGGCAGAGAGTCGAGGGTTTGAACCCCGTTCTGAGTGTCCGTTTTGCATTCTTGTTTTTTTTTTGGATGGGATTTCTATAGTTTCGGAACCGAGGGCAGTGATGAAATACATAGTGTAGTACCTACTCAAACAAAGATCCAAGCCAGTTAGATTTCATTCCAATCTGCGAGCCTGGCCTCTTGCACCCCCCCCCTTGTCAGTACAGCTTTACCGATGCAATGCAGTTCATCCACGAATATTTGCAGACTTTGCCAATTCCTCACCGATCCGCCTCCTACCTACGACAAGCTTTCTACGTTCATGAACGCCGTGAAGATATTGACTGACGTAGACACTACCGCCTCGATCTATATTCCAAAGTATTGCAAGCTGGAAAAAGTGAAGAAAGAAGGCACCACTGATGAAGCCTCCTCGTCTGTAAGTGCTGGATGAAACTTTGCTTCTTCTTTTGTTTTCAAGAAAAAATGGTGTCTTTATTTATGACGTCCACCCTCCTTCTAAAACTTCCCAATTGTTTCTGGAGCTGAAATTTCAATGGTCTAGTAGTGGAGGCAGTACGTGGTCTATGAATAAGGTGACCCGACTAATGCGGATTTATTTCTCTTGGATCAATTCGGAGCTACGTAACTATCTGTATATATAAAAGTGAAAGTTTGTTTGTGTGTTTGTGTGTGTGTGTGTGTTTGTGTGTGTGTGTGTTTGTGTGTTCCGAATAGAAATCGCGGAGGATGAACCGATCGGGACCAAATTTTGCACGTAGGTTCTTTGGGTGCCGGCGGAGGTTATAGGCTACTTTGCACCTGAGATTATTGATTGATTTATCGATTATATCGATTTTATTGATTTTTCGCTCTTCTTGACCAGGGACTAGCGAGAACATGCCTACCTCAATGCGCTGAACACGAATATGACAACCATTTTGCGCCAATTTATCGATTTATTGAGTTTATTGATTTTTCGCTCTTCTTGACCAGGTACTAGCGAGAACATGCCTACTGGGGTACCTCAATGCGCTGAGCACGAATATGACAACCATTTTGCGCCAATTTATCGATTTATTGATTTTATTGATTTTTCGCTCTTCTTGACCAGGGACTAGCGAGAACATGCATACTGGGGTACCTCGATGCGCTGAACACGAATACGACAACCATTTTGCACGAAATATTGATTTATTGATTTTATCGATTTTTCCCATTTTCGCTCGGGGACGGACAAAGACATGTCTTCTTGGGTTTCTCAATGCGCTGAATAGGAACATGATAAACATTTTGCATGAAATATCGGTTTTTCGATTTTATTGATTTTTGGCTCTTCCGCCCAATGGAGTGGTGAAGACATCTCTCCTGGGGTTCCTCGATATGCTGAGTACGAATATGACAACCATTTTGTACGAATACGTCGATTCAATGTCACCGAAATAGCTCTGCTACCTTCACGCCCACAAATCGATGGGAAACATCACCTGGGCTTCGCTAACATGCTGGTCACCAAAATTATGAAGGTTTTAATGAATTTGTCGATGATAGTAACTGGCCTCAGCAGTATGATGTAGCCAAGGTAATAAAACACCCGAGCGAAGCCGGGTACGGCAGCTAGTAATACTATACTCTTGTCCTTAACTACTTAATGAGCTTTTGAAACGTGTCGTTTTTGTTTGAAAAGTCCTGGCGCCATTTAACCAAAGATTTTTAATTCTCCATGTTCCGGAAGTCAGCTGTTTTTCAGACTTCCACACCCACAGCAACAACAATACACAAGAATACTTAGGTTTTTCTCCTTATGTTTTTGTAAAGTACAGATAAAGCACCAGTCAGCTGGAACTATCATCCACGATGGCTTTAGGGTTGGAAAGGCAATTTATCCTGTAAACTTCCTAGGAATCGAAACTCGCAAAGGTGGGCGACATGGTGTTTGAATTCGACAGTGACGAGGGTACCGATAATGACGAGAACACCGCTCACGGAAGCAAGCGTGGTCTATTTCACCAAAAAGACGATGTAGTCCAGGAATGCTTTCCTGAGGACCTCCCGAGTCGTAAGAAGTCGAAGGCTCACAAGAAAGCGATGTCAGATTCAACAAACAACAAGTGAGTAGTTTTCTGATCCTTTCAATTTTTCTAGGTTTTTTTTTTTCGCTCAGGGCTTTTCCGTGGTGATATATGCCGAACGGAGATCCGACTTCATGTCATCTGAGTACTTACTGAATTGTTTGTTCTTAACAGTGCAGTTGTGCACGATCTGTGGCTGATGCACTTCTTGCCACTCTTATGTGTTTCCAAATTAGTCGTGAAAATCCGAAAGCTTGTCTGTTTCATGGGTTCCATGTTTTTGAATTATTTAAACCGTGCATTCATTGAATTTTCTTTTCAGATGAATTCGTCCTTCACAGTACTTCGCACCATCACCATCGCGATAACGTCCGACCTCTTCTCAGCAACCACAGCTCTTTTTTCTTTTTTTTTGTGTATTGATGTATTTGTTCTCATCTTAACTCACTCTTTCCCCTCACTTCCATTTTATGAGCTCTCAAAGTTTCAGGATTTATCCTAGCCGATCTCCATGCACATAAAATTTTTCCTCAATCCCGGTCTAACTCGAATGCATTCACTTCATTTCCTTCACAGCTTCTTCTGGAATTTTCTATGGGTTTCCATATGTTTTTCTCATTCAGCAGCTGTTCTGTTTGTGTTATTTTTGTTGTGTGCTAAAATAACCCGTTATACTAGCTTGTTACGTACCTTAGTAATAAAGTTGTGTAGTTGTGGATAATTAGAATTGATCTTGTAGTGGTCGTTAGGATCGATTTTGTATCTCGAACGACTGGGTGGGCTCCAAACGTTCAGTTAATCACCAATTATGGCTACAAACGGGAAACTACCCAGGCTGTTAAGATCCCAAGAATACAGGAAAACTCAGGGTGACACCTATCTGCTAGCTGTTGCAGCAGAAAATGTGAACCAGGGTGCATGCAGCGGCCTTTGAAATCAACGACGCGCCAGCTGACAGAGCAGGGAGTACGTGAGTACGCGCAATGTAGGGCATGCGGCAGGTCTTCTACGATCTACATGGTTCATGATCCGGCGTCGGTATCAGGGCCGATTACCACCAAGATGATACTTAACCTCCCGACAAAACTTAGTGACTGAAGACCCGGAAGTAGTGCAGTATTTTTAGAGGGGAAAATCCACTGTTTCCTGAAATTTCTGGAACCGAATGGCTTCCTATGCATCTAATATTGTGGATTTTAGCCTTTTATTGGGTAGAGAACTATTTGCTTCAGATTACTGGCTAGCCTCAGGTCCTGTCACACGTCGTGACGACTTTTCACGGCCTCTTCGTGCCTTTTAGGTAGGTGAAATCCTTGATATTGGATTCCTACCTGCCTCCCATATTCCGGGTTTTCCACTATCGGTTTGAGAGACATGAATGCTTTTAGCGATTGAAATCATGGACGACGACGACTTTGTATTGGACGAATGGCCAACTTTCATGGATGTTGAACACGAGGAAGAGGTGTTTACCTCTGAGTCCGAGCCAGAACCTGGTGATGCCGACTGTGAATCCGAGAAAGAAGCGGCGCGTGCACCTGAGCAGGCATCCGGAGATAAATCCGCAAATCAGTTGATGTCCGAATCGGAACACGAACCTACTCCTAAACCTGAGGATGGCGGCTCTCGTCCTGGGTCTCGACCAGATTCTGAGCATGAGTCCGAGCCCGAAGACGACGATCGAGATGATGATGCACCACCACTTTTAGCAGTGCAGACAACTGATGTACCTATGGTAGAAGAAAATTGTGAACATGAGGGAATGCCTCGACTATTGCCAGTTTTGGAATATCCGATGTCGCCTGATCCAGAGCAAACTCCTGTGGCTCCTGATTCACAGGAGTCAAAGGTTGCGTGGGATCCTCAGGAATCACCAATGTCACCGGATCCGAGTCCAGAAGTTTCTGACTCGTACTCACCAACAGAATGGGTCTTCGAGGTCAGTCCGTTCTATGACTATCTCTACGATGTGGCAACAACTGGTAAATCGTCGATGCCCTGGGAAGAGGTGCAGCCAGCTTTCATCGAGTATTTTGAGGTGATTTCAAGGTTATTCTTCTGTCTGGTCTTCTAGTTAATTAATTTTGCTGTTAAGGTGGCTATTCACAAACTCGAGAAGTGCTTCAGACACTTCAGCCATGAGACCTGCGATATTAGCGAAGGATCCGAGGTAATGCGTATTCATCGCTTCGTATGCCAGAAAATAGAAGGGTTCAACGATTTTCCATTCACGTTCCGCAGGTAAATTTACGACAAACCTTTTATTTTTGAAATTTCCTTGACGTCAAGGCTTTCTAAGCAGTCGGTTTTAGCATTTGTGTGGTCTGTCAGGATGGAACAAGACCAAGACAACCGTCTGCGCATCCCGTCCATCGGGTGTGGGCTATGATGAGACGAAATTGGGGGGACCATATTTCTGTAATTGGTCCCCCCCCCCTTTGAATGACCCAATCACAGCGATATGACCCGCCTCATTTCTCTTCGTCATGGCTCACACTCTGGTCCAGTGAGCCCTTTCTTGGCCGCCGCTCCTCGTTTTCCCTTTATGAAATTCAAGCAGTTGTCCACGTGGATAGACCCTTATTCTAGTAACCCTCTAGGCTAGGTAAAGTCGAAGAAAATCACTCTCATTCACACGAAGCGCAGCTTCGCCGCGTTTCGCGGATGACAATGACTTTCTGCGAACCTACTCATTTAATTTCTTTTGTGGAAGGGTTGGGGGTAGGAATCCTTTTTGCTAATTTTGCTAATAGCATAACGGCAGCGGAAGACATCGGTTCCGGCGCGCGCGGCGCGGTTGCGCGGCGTCTTTCTAGGGCCGCGGATGGGCCACCGCCATCAACATCCGCTATACTTTCCTTGTCTGAGTATCTGTCATAAAAAGCTATGCCCTAGTCGGTGAACTCCGCAAAAATTAGGGGAGATCATGTATTGATCAGTGACCATTGTATTGTGCATGAAGGAGATTGTGTTGTACGAGTAGGAGACTTCAGTGGTCTGGCCCTGCTCGCACGCGCCGCGCTAGCTGCGCGTCGGCACTCTGCTTGTCTGCGCTTCCACACATTTCGTTGATGTGATCATTCTCATTCTCTTTCGTTCATGCTGAGTTACATGTGCCCACTCCATCGAATTCTCCTAAACAGAATTCTAGCGCCGAAATCCTGATAAGTACTTTCGATGATCGCCTTCAGTCCGTTCGTTATATCTTACCTTGGAAAGTTGACCGTTTAACTGCCATTACCTTCTTGTAATGACCTTAAGATTACGACACACGGTATTTTGCGGTTTAAGAATAATCTTGCAGACTATGTGAGCTACTCGTTGATCCAACTCGTTGTTACACCAAGCTCCCGAAATTCATGCGTGCATTGGAAAGAGTTATCAATGTGGTGTCAACCTGCCCACTATATCCACAACGTAAACCGCCGCCAAAGCCGGAACAAGAAGAACCGAAACTTGAATCACTTTTCTTCAGGGTAAGCGTTTAACCTCTCTTTCTTTAAGATAATTTCACTCGTATGTTGTGTTACACATTATGTTTTGATTGCAAAAAATGGCACCATTTTTGCATAACAGAGCGCATCTGGTCTGCCGCGTCGCACCTCCTATGCGGTGAGGCAGATCAGTTTGCGCTATGGTTGTCTGGTCTTGCCAGTATTGATGTTTTGCTTAGGTTATTCTGGAATGGAAACGAAGACACAATCAAGAATGGTGGAAAACATATTCAAAACGTCAGAAGTGGCAACGCCTGACAATCATTCCATCTTGCCGGTCAACTGCGCCGTGTTGATAAGGCAGCGCGGCAGACCAGATGGGCGCTGTGTTTGTCGCGCACTGCCAGTATTGAAGTTTTGCTTATGTTCCTCACCAGTCTTCATTGTGTCGTCGCTATCTTGCACTACCATTACCAGGTCCAGGATCCGTCGAATGCATCATTGTTATTACTAATGCATCATTGTTATTACTAAACGTTTTCATGCACCCAAATTTAGCTTCCATCTGTCGCCCATCAGCATGTTTGTCCATACGTGACGTCTATACTCAGTTACTACTACTCGTCTTTCCAATAACGCATCTGGGCGTAGAGGTGTCCAGTGCAGCCTGTTTCAGCTTTTTTATTTCTCGGGCGGGAATTTTCGTGCTCGTTTGCAACGCTATACACTAGTGCAGTCTTTAAAGTTCTCGAGAACATTGAAGTGTTGTTAAGTTGTACAATGTGAGATATAAGAAATGTCAACAGTCCGTATTCACGCGCACGCGTGTCACCTCCTGCGGCGCGGCCATCTTCGGGCAGTGAGCGAGAGGACCGTTAAAACCTTAAACGTTGCTAATGTGCAGTGGCGTAGCCTATGAGGCGCGTGCGATGCGATGACCAGAAAAATACGTGTTATTTAGTCCTACTCCTGGATTCATAGGCGGATTGGATAGATTGCTTGACTGAGTCATAACACTCCACATTTTGTCCAGAGAAGACATTTTCTGCAGAATATTTACTACCCGTCACCTAGATCACTTTTCAGAATCCGAAAGATGAGTTCGACCAGCTGCATGTGAGCGATTATGGTCCAGAAGAGAATGAGGAAAGTGCGGATAGCTCCAAAAGTATGTGGGATTCGGATGAGTCCCCAATGTGCTGTACTGATTCGACATGCTCGACTTGCGACAGTCGTTCCACCTGCGACGACAGCGACGCGATGCCACGTTCTCGAGAATCTCAGGATGACCTTGGTGGCGGTGGCGACTCCAAGACACGTATAGAGCGTCAGAAAGCTGGTGCGGACGTAGCGATCCCTGTTCTTTCTGACGACAGTGGCCCAGAGTATGACGCTGACACCGACGAAAATGCCGACGAGCAGGTCCCACAGCGAGTCCAGAAGCGCATAAAACGTCGCAACAAAAATTGCCGCAAGCGTCGCCGCAACGATGAGGCTTTCATGAAGGAGTTTGCTGAGTGCACCATTTCCAAGAAACCGATGGCTGACGACCAACCGCTTGACGGCTCTGGTGTGGATACAGGCGACAGCCGCCTTTCTGGTCAGGTGTGTGGTAGATGCAGACGGTCCATTTCCTCTGTTTTCCTTATTTTTACGTCTGACGTACTCATTTTTAAGGATGACAGCGATGTGCACATGGCTGAAGCTCCGCCTCTTCCCAACAACGGCACCAACCGTGAGTTCGAGCAGGTAGGCAGTAACTGCTATGGAACTCTTTGATCTGAGCAGTTTTGTTACAGCTTCTGGATGAGGCCAGAGTAAAAGGTGGACCTGGTAACTATGAGGCCTACGAAGTCGTTACTGAGGATGAAATCAGACGCGAAATCGCAGGAGGGGTATCGGTTTAACAATATAGTACTTTCAGTTCAAGCAAGTGAATCTTTATGATACCTGATCGTAAAAAAGTCTTATTTTTTGATTTTATTCAACTTGGAATTTGGTACCGTAAGTAATGGCCGATCCGGCCACAAAATGCTTTCGGATAGCTTCCGAACGGGACATGGCGAGTTTTTCTTCACCCTGTGTGTCAAATTTTGCGCCGAAGTTTCATCTACGAAACCTGATTGTGAGAGGTGTCGGTCGGCGATCAATATGCATGCTTTGAAGAAGGCAGAATGCCCTACATGAGAACCATCAAGGAGATTAGTAGGCTGACACGCTGCTGCTTCTCTACTGGGCCGTAAGTGTCCCAATGTGTGAAGTCTTCTGTATGAGGCAGTTCTGAGAAATCCGAGATAACCAGATGACTACATAAGTGATAATTACTAACTAACTTACAGCTAGCTCCAAATGTCCGCAGTCAAGAGGGGCGTGGCCACGGCGCGGCTTTAGGCAGAGACACAGGCGCTCTGTACGCTGCCACTGGTTGTCTGCAGAGTCAGAGAAGCCAGAAGCAGCATAGAGAGCGCCTGTGTCTGATCAAGGAGCCGCGCCGTGATGACGCCTCTCTAGACTTTCCCACTAAATTGCTAGCTTACTTATTTGTTTGCCCACTTACTAATCAGCTAGTTCTCCAACTCAATCCTCGGAAAATCCTAAAAGAGACGAGCGCCCACTCATTGAGTTCCGAAACCTTGCTTTTTTTTTCTCGAAAATTGCAATCTATCCTTCTTCATACTTCTTGAAATTCCTGTTCGAAACGCGCAGTTTCAGAGAGTCTACGAGATTTTCGAGGTGGTGGAGAGGTATGATCAGCAACTTGGACGAGAAGTACGTATTGTATTATATGGAGATACATTTCTTATACTTTTCTTTACCTTCGAAATTGAAAAAACAAAAACTGTTCATACCTTGGAAAGCTCTAGCAAAATACCAGTTATGGAATCCTTACTTCTTTTTCCTCAGCGTTTTTTTCCCACTTCGTAGTGGGGTCCTTCGACGTCACATTGCCCTGTCGTACGGTTGGGCAGTTGTCAGATAGTGTTAGACCACCAGAGCCACTTACCATGCGCTTGCCCCGCGACGCGGGTAGATCTAGGGGATGGACTCCTTAGTTCGACAGTGCTGGATTTGACTCATATGGCCGACATATGAGTGTGAACACGCACTCGCGCGTGCGGGTTTGTGCTAGTGCTTCATATGGGCTGTATCCTGCAGTTCGGATTTGACCAAAAGCTCGCATTTTAATGACTGGGAAGCGCATGAGAGGCGATCTGGGGCCACCTCTAACGAATAAGTCCCTCGTCCACAGGGAAGGGAATCCTTCCCCTTAACAGTCGAACGCCGGCGATAGGCCGTGGTGATAGGCCGACCAAGGAATACCCACGGCATGTCTCATGGTTATGACGTCAATTGTGCCTGAGAAGAAAACTACGGCGTACACGGGAGTCGACGCGCACTTTCGGGGCCCGGTTAATATGAAAAGTATGTGGGGGTCCCCGATGCTTCGCAAACGGCGGCATCGGGGGGACATGCAGAAGATTCGTTAAGGAGGACAACGTAGCCAAGACGCGGATTGCGACTTTGAACGTCGGCACGAGAGGCCGCTTGTGCGAGCTAGCAGCCGCACTGGAGCGGTTCAGTAGACAAGATGATCAGGCAGTAAGTCATAGGTTGTGGTTCCAAACTCGCCTACCATGGCAGTGCAGGTACCAGAAGTGGCGTCGGAGTCATGGTTTCGAACGCTACCGAGACGCAGTAGCAGAAGTCCAGCGTTTCGATGGTTGGCTTATGAAAATTGTTATCGCCACTGTTGAAGTGCAGCTCCACTTCTTCTCGGCATACGCTCCACAAGCTGGCTGTTCTGAGCGGATCGAGGACGACTTCTGGGCGTTGCTCGATGAGAAGACACCGGAGGTACCGAAGGAGGATACGACTGTCGTTGCGGGAGACCCTGATGGTCACGTGGGAGCAACGAAAAGCGACTACAATGGTCATGATGGGTCCGGCTACGGGACATGCAACGAAGATGGTGAACGAATTCTCGAATACGCCGAGTCTCACAACCTCGTCATAACGAACACATGGTTTCAAAAACGCACATTCCATCTTTTTTTCCTTCTACAGCGGCAACACGAAGACGCAGACGGACTATGTACTTTTGCGTCGTCAAGATCGAAAGCTAGTGACGGTCGTGAAGGTTGTACCATAAGAGACGGCAGCGACACAACATCGACCGCTGATCTGTGCATTAAAAATCACTCTACCAAAGAGGAAGTACGAGGAGATATGCGGACAAGCTAGAGTCAAGTGGTGAAGACTAAAGCAGGAGGAGGCTGCGGTCATATCTCGCGATCAGCTACCGCCAATGACGAGTGTTGAGGAAACTTGGCGGAATGCAGCATATGTGGTCGTAGAGGCAGCGCGGCCTGAATTTATACGACTAAATTGGGTCAAAGGAAGACCGACAAGCAGCTTTGACTATGGACGGACGAAGTGAAGTCGACGGTTCGGGAGAAAAAGCGTATGTGCCATGCCTTCCCCGACAGCAAGATGGCTGACCGATGGCGCAAATACTGCGAAGTGAAGAGAGCAGCGAAAAGGGTTGTGGCAGTGGCGAAAGCCACACATTATGCTGTTGTCGGAAAGAAGCTGGACACGAAGAAGGGCGAACGGCTGATATACCGGCTCGCGAAATCCCGTAAACGTCAGATGAAAGATATCGAAAAGTTTCACGGCGTCAACGACGAGCATGGCCACCTTCTAATAGACGGCAGGGAGGCGATGAAGTGATTGCGCGATTAATTCGAGAAAGTCTCGACGGAGGAATCCGCCCACCCACCAATTCCATATGTCTTGCCAATCTGTGGGCCTCTGCAGGTAATTACTGCCGAGAAGACGGAGGCAGCACTGAGACAAATGATGTCACATAAAGTGACTAGTCCCGTTGAAGTGGCAGTGGATCTGTGGAAGTCACAATGCTTGAGATCTGCTGACTGGCTGGTGAGGTCCTTCAACCAGATAGTGGCGGAAAAAAGAGTGCCTACGGTTGGACAACGAAGCACCACAATTCGGATATGAAAGCGCAAAGGCAGTACCGCTGACTATGCTAACTATCGACCTATTCGCCTCCTGTACCACACCATTAAGGTTTCTGAGCATGTCATCGACCGCAGGATTCGCGATATTGTGCGGCTCTCCACTAACCAATGCGGATTTGTAGCCGGATGCGGCACCACTGATGCCATATATGCTGCACGTCTCTTGGTCGAGAAGCACCGTGAGAAACAAATGCCGCTGCATCTCGCCTTCCTTGATCTGGAAAAGCCATTTGACCTCTGCCCCATGAAATCATCTGGTACGCTCTTCGGCAGCATGGCTTTCCTAAAGAACTTATCGAATGGGATCGGATTCTTTACTCCAGTTCAAGAAGTCACGTGCAGGTGGCTGCCGGCACGTCGAGGACTTCCCCATTTTCGTTGGTGCGCACCAAGGCTCTGCTCTGTCTCCGCTCCTCTTCCTTGTGGTGATGGATGTTGTAACACGGGATCTGTAGAAACCCACGCCGTGGACACCGCTGTACGTAAACGTCATGCTCACGTCCAAAGACAGGCAAGAACTCGGGCGGTTGACACAAGCTTAGACCGACTTGCACTATTCGACCTACGTCTTAATGTCAGGAACACGAAGTATTTAACAACCAGCGTGGATCAGCCCGGTACCATAAGCGAAGCATAGACGGCGTAGAATTACCGAGAACGGAAATGTTCAAGTACCTTGGGTCAGAAATTTCATCTGACGGATCTTCAGAGAATCAGTTGATCCAGTACCTGGAAGAGTCCTGATGCGACAGCAGTTTTTGTTGACCACGATATCCTCAGTAATGCTCTCGCCGTGCAGCGCTGCAGGTTTAAACTTCTATGTTCGAAAGAGTACAAAATTTGAAACCAGCTGAAGAGGAGAGTTGTTTCTAGTGACCATAGTGTGAGACTTATAGTTTTATATTTAGAACTATAGAACTAGAAGCTGTACAGGGAACTTCAAATAACTGTTTGCTGCTTCCTCACGGAATACAATATTTCTACTTTCTCGACTGCACGCTATTACACGAAAACGCGACCCCCCTCTGTATGAAAGAAAAGCAAGCAACAACTTGCTCGCAAGTTCGACTGTAAAGAATCACCAAAGTCATTTTTCTAGGCGTACGAAATTCTCGAGCAGCACGATGAACTTCCGGAACTGCCGTTGGACTGTGAACATGCTCATGCTTTCCTAGATGACGACGATGAAGACATGGAAGAGAGTGAAATAGATATCGAGCAATGAGTAACGACTCGCTCTACCCAGCTCAAGACCAAGGTTTGCTATGAATCCATAGCTTTTTCCTGGATATTTATTCCAGCTCATGTACCATTTGCTTTTCCCTTTTTCCATTATTACCTTGCAGTTCTTCTGCCCATCATTTCCTCTTCGAAAGTTTTCTCTTCACTTTTCCTCAAAGCTTTCCGTATCCTTTGTCTTTGTTTCTCCTCGCCCCTTGCTTTGTGAATATCATTAAATTAAAAATGTTGTGTCACCTTATGTAAGCTACTGCCTAAGCTACTTACTAGCCATTTGTTCAGGTCATCATTTAATTTATCAAATTTCATGTATAATCATTTTGTAATTGTTGCGATTGTCGCTCGTAGCTGGCTTTTCTGGCCAGTTTTGTTTGTTTTGCAGCAGCTTCTGCTTTATATAGCTGTTGGTTTTCATATGGTTATTTGTCTATTACTGCTTACTTTATGTGAGCAACTGCCTGTGAATATGTGCTGGTATTTCTCCTGTGAATGTGATTTTAAATTATTTAAGCTCTATTGCTGTCCGATTCCTTTCTTCATCCGGTTGTTCATGCTACTGCTGTGTATGGTATTCCTCTGGTTGTTTCTCATCCCTTAGCATATGTGGAGGTGGAATTCGGATAAATCCTTGAATTGTAATCCCCAATTACCCGAAGTAGTTGCTACGTCCTCAACTTCACTACGGCGTGTAGTATTTGTACCACTACGTATCATTTCTGTCACATACAGTGCTGATCAATCACTATTGCATCACAGAATACCGCCCGTCCGGTCTTCCGCGCCGCACCAGCCACGCGATAGGGTAGGCCAACTGGGAGCTGTGGCTAATGGGCGCTGTTCTGCTTATGTTTTCACCCAAGCATTTCGGAATGAAGACAAAGATGCATAGAAAATGGTGGAGAACACTGCTCAGCAACAGCAGTGTCCGGCTGGTCTGTCGCGTCGCATAGGTGCTGCGACGCAGCAAACTAGACCGACTTTGATGCAAGCAATTTCGATAATTTCGAGCCGCACAATCTCGACTTTCTAGTTTATGGGATCAAAAAACAGCAGATCCTTGCCTCCAACAAATGCTAGAATCTTCAAGAATGCTTCTTTTTCCCTCAGGGGCGCTCCTGTCTTTTTCCCTCTCTTGTCATGCTTCTTTACTTTTTTCGTACCTTGTCAATTTAGCAGGTGACAATTGACAGTCGTGACAACTGTTAGACTTACAAGCTTACATTATGTATTTGATCTGATAATAATGAGGACCTGAAAGACCTGAAAGATGTGTTCTCTTCGTTTTCAATCTCTCCTGATTTCTCTTCGCTTTTCCATCTTCTTTCTTTTCTCCCTTCTTCTATAATAGCAATATTCGATGTAGTACTCCTTTCTATCGTCCCAAAATGACCCAATTGAGAGCAAAAATCTATATAACAGGCAACTAGCTGCCTTATATAAACAAGTATGCATTCATAGGTGCGAAAAGCTTTTATTGAGGTAACTTTTTGCTGCTGGTTTGGTTTAGAAATGGCCTGATTTTCATAAATAGCTGGGCGAGCCATGTGAATAATAATTGAGCTGACTCCCACAAAAGATTCTGAAACCACAATGCACATAGAAAAATCTTTGAAGAAGCACAAAAAAAGCCTAGTTCTGAGCCGTTCCGACGTCGCAGGCAATCATCTGTCAACATTTCTGACTGAAAACTTTTTAAGTTGTCCATTAGGCTTCCGCAAAAAAAAACCGGATGGAATGCAAGGATCCGTGGAGGACGGCTGAGATCCAGAGCAGAATGCCTCAAGGAACAGGACTGAACAGTAGAAGCACTGAAGCAGAAGTAGAGGGGAACAGGATGTTGTCACCAGCCACCTAGGGATTGTGCAGACTTCCATGGTTGAAAAAAAAATTGGGATTCAATCTTCTTTAGCTTTTAAAAAAGTTTTCCAAAACTTATAATGATTCTAGCTATGTGCTTCACATGCACTACGGCATCGCAAAAGTCTGGATAGCGAACAATACAACACAAACAAATCTTACCAATCTTTATTCCTATGGCAGTAATTTCACCAGAACTCGGGCTCATGGATAGAACTAGTAAGCTATTTAAGACAAAATTCACCAGTAATAGCAACCCGACAAAACCATGGAAGGAAAATAAGAAGAACATCGAGCTTTACTGTTGTACATTCTCAAGATTTACAAGTACAACGTTCACAATTTCAGATTTAACGCTAGAGCACGTTGGACCAACAGCTGCTTCTGTTCCGGCTTCTCGATTATACAGTAAGTACCTGTGAAAAATACAGGCAATAAAAAACTTTGCAGAACTCATTAACTTTAATTTTTCAAGGGAGGACTTCTTGAAAGCAAAAAGAGGGCTAGCAAACAGACGAGCTGGCTCACCTAGGAACGCAGCTGGAAATGCTGGTAGAAGCATCTCTTCCAGTCGTTTTAATACATCGTCGAATGACCTCACCCCGACTGAGAATTGTTTCATCAACGCAGCCACTTCCTTACATTTTCTGATCTTTGTAAGCTGAAATAAAAAGAGCTAAAACTGAGAAAGCTAGATTCTTCAGCTGTTGGTATGCTTACAAGTTCAAAGTACTGCTTAGGATTGAGCAGTGTCGCTTGTTCGTATTCGAGCGGTAGTGTAGAAGGTGGCAAGGAGATTTGGCTGGCATTTGAAGATCGGACTAGGTTGCTGGGCGCACGCTGAAACAATTGAAATAAGCCTTAGAAAGTTGTAAAATGTCATTCATGATCAAATAAACTGTGGATCTATTCATACACCTTCGATGGAACGTAGACAAATTCAAATGAGGCGCTTATATACGAACTAATGACTAGCTAGGACTATGTAACAAAGAAAATGAAAGCTGAAGGTAGGGCATCGAAAGTGTCACGGAAGGGCCGAAGGAAAGCCCCACATTGCTTACAATCTCCAGGATCATTCCGAATGAGAGGCTCACTGGGGGCTAGTTCTCGATGAGAGACAAAAGATGGGTGAATAAGGCACCCATTTGCACTCAAGTTGAAATATCCAGTCAAAAAAAAAAAGAGTTTGATAGAGACTGTACATACAAGATAATATCGATGGTCTATGGATAACAGAAGAAAAAACGGAATTTCTGGGAATAGTAGACTACAACGATAGAGAGTAAAGAGTAAAAAGGGAAGCGTTGATACCGGGAATAGGCGGAGCGGCCGAGCTCTGCAATAGGCAATTCGGATGGATTAGCCAATCGCTGAGCAGGGTCGCACCAGTTTCCTGGTACAGCGCTCCACACCTCAGAAATCACTTGAATTCTAAGCAGTTTCCAGTAACACTGTTATGGACCAAGCGATGATGTGAATCACGACAATGACGCTAGTTTTTTTTTTCAAGGATGAAACTGCACTAAGAATACGTTTCCGCTCCTAGCTTTGCCGCTTTAGTGTTATTTTTCGGACATCCTTAAGAAACCACCCTTCCTATTCTTAAACATACAATATGCGTTCGCTAGAACGCTATGCTGTGCCGACAAGTTAAGTCCAATAGGTGATTCAATAACTTCGAAAGTATCCTTTGGTGACCTAGTGTCATTGCTTGAGAACATTTCCCACACGACAGGTAGCCAACATTCACCGCCAAACAAGTATTTTAGGAACTTTGTCTTCCCAGAGGATATGATGCATGCGTTTGCAATTATTTTGTTTTACCCCTTCATTCTTATTATTACTTACATAATTCATTCTGATTATCTAGTTTTATACCAAGCCAAAATCCAGTTGGCCAAATTTCTATTCAAGGCAGCTGAGCATGTGCGAAAACTTTTTTGTAACACTGTGGTAAACATGAACACAATGAGTGGATTATTAGTCTCAATTATGGGTCTCCCAAACCAGTAATAGACTTTCCGAAAAACTTGTTTGAAACCCCATGAAAAGAGGCTCTGTAAATCAATTTGGTGGTTGCGAAATCTAATGGGCCGAAAAATCAAGATCAAAAACCAATTCCCAAAGAGGAAACAGCTCCCAAATGAGAAAAAATTCCCCAAATTTACCCTTAAAGAAGGCATTCCATATACTTTGTACCCAGAGGCTCTATTTTTGTAAATATAACTGTATAAATTAACAAATTGACACCATTAAAGGGCTTTACACAGGACACCACGTTTTCTTAAAATTATCCCCTAGTGATCCTGAAAAACCTTCAAATCCGGGGTTGACGGCGACTCTTCGAGCACCAAAACACTCAAACCACTTTCCATTGAGAAAGAGTGTTTATTCTAGTGTCTTTTTTCTATGAACTCCTTGACTGACGAGCTCTTGGCGCGACAATGAGGCAGGAAATGGATAACAAACGCCCCTTTTTGTCCACTATGCAAACACTTGTGAAACAAGACGCCGATGCCTCTTAGCGAGGTGTTAAATTGCGTCTGAAAGTATTGTCTGACATCCTGTCTGATGACACTTTAAACTTCTGGTGCAATTTCAGCCAGCTGCCACCTTTCTGAAAACGTAATTAGCAGCAGTAACAGTGGGGAAAAAAGTCTGACCCAATGTCAACCGGTGGAATATAATTGCGAAGACAGCTTTTTGTTTATAGCCCGCTTGATATAGGATAGGTTCCGTCTGCAAGATCATATTGGAAGATTTTGGCCCAATTCCTGTAGGCTGCAAGTGAAGTGAGACCATGGGTAAAAACTATAGCTAGGATTATTCCCATAATCAAACCCCAAACAATCAATCCTTCTCGTCTACTATCGGGTTTTTCATAGAATTCGGAGAATAGCGTCAAATAACCACCAGAAGCTTGATTTTTAGCCCTTTGAACTGATACATATTTTCAAAAACCTTACGATGTGTTCTTTTCCGCACATGACCCTTTTGAGCAATAGTTCGGAACTCGAAAGTTCAGAAATCAATTTTTTAAACTTCTATGAACGCAAAAAACCTTCGTACATGGGCAATAATTTCAGGCACATGGCTCTAAACAACCAACGTCAGATGCTCGTGAGACATGCTCATCAAAAATTCCTGTTCCTCCTTTCTCTCCCCCCCCCCCCGCTAACAAACATCTCATTGCGTGTTTATAACCTTACATCTAGTTTGAGTCATTCCATAAATCATTCCAGAATCCTAAATTGCGAGCAGATCTATAGTCTATCCTGAAGCCATGATCCATCTGAGGTTTATGCTACATCTCAAACAAAAATCCATGATATGAAAATGTGAATTCTTTGTTATCCTACAAATACAAAAAAGAACGTCGAGATTCCGAAAATTCCAGCCATCGCCTTGTTCCAAACTAGTGGTGAAAAAATTGCTCTAGTGCCAAAATCTGTCAAAATATTAACTGGGAACTGTATAGTGCAGTAATTTCAGCGTTTACGGACATTCACTACCCCAGGGCGTTGCGTCAGGCCGTTTTGCCTTTTTGAACTTGAGAAGAAACAGCCAAAAATTGTTGAAAAGATGTTAGTCACCTCAGGTCAAAGATGACCTGTTCTTCCCCGGTAAGATCCTGGAACAGCGGTTTTCTATACACTGTTTCACCAGGGTCTGACACGAGTGGTAAGTGTCCGATAATCTAATTTCAGTAACTGAATAATTTGCAAAATCCTAGCATTCCTATAATCCAGTGGTTTTGGAACAAGCAAATCGCGATTGTTCGAATATTTGGAAGAAAAATCCAAGCACCACTGTATGTTAACGAAGCAGAAGAGAGATCTAATTCACATCTACAGTAAATGGTTATGTGCACCATGGAGAACATCTAGGCAGAAGCTGGAAAAAAAACGGAACAGTCACCCTCTTCTCCTACTCGCTGACGCAAGCTAGAGCATGGGAAATGAAGTGCGCACATAAAGAATGAAGTAGGATTTGAAATCCAAGACTACACGAGAGTGCATCACACTGCAGACACCATTTGCTACGGACATCATTTCGCTCTCGGGGGTGAAACTAGTCAGAACGCTAGGGCGCAACGTCCACTTATGTATAATCTGGCGTAGAGTGGTGGTGGTTAACTCAAAAAACGCACGCTAACCTCATTGGAAACAATTTTAAGAGCGGCCGCTTCATGACGCTCAGGAGGCTAGCGCGAGGCTGGTGATCGATAGGCCGGAGGAGGACTGCGAATTCAACGAAAACGCAGAGAGCAGTGTCGCCACGCTGGCGCTACGCCCTCATCTCGCTCAGACACTTCGTCGCAACCTTCTCCGCTCCGCCGCCGCCGCCACCGCCACCGCCGTCGCCGCCTGCATCGCCCGGCGGACACTCGTCGCAGAGCCGCCTCCCGGATTCATCCATGTGGACGTCGGCGTTCAACTTCCTGCTCGCGCTGCTCATATTCGCCTTCAATCTGCTGGTGCTGATCGCCATCTCATCCGACAAACACCTGCACTCCACCACTCACCTACTCAGCTGCAACCTCTGGCTCTGCAACTGCATCTCAGCTATAGTCACTATTTTCTTTAGTCTTACACCTTCTTACCAGGATGTGGTCCACTGCTCATTCGACGGCATCTACAACTTTGTGAGTGCCACCTACAATGTATCCTAGTCCTCTCTCCTAACAACACCGCTTCCTCAGATGTCCATGAATGGCGATGCCGTGCAACGAGTTCGCTCATGGGGTG
Organism: Ancylostoma caninum; assembly: GCA_037903475.1. Taxonomy (NCBI): domain Eukaryota; kingdom Metazoa; phylum Nematoda; class Chromadorea; order Rhabditida; family Ancylostomatidae; genus Ancylostoma; species Ancylostoma caninum. The sequence continues at coordinate 251,517 of JBAJFG010000034.1, read as the reverse complement.
ACGGCTGGAGCAGTGTGGAACAATCCGGAGCGCATGCTGCTGCTGTTCTCCTCAATTCCACAGTGAGCCTGCTCAGTCTGCTCACCATAGGAGTCGTACATGCTCTTTCCCGACACAACTATCATCTATCCAAGTGAGTTACTGCACTCTTCTAACTAGTTCTGACAACTGTTTGTACAAGTTTCACTCTGCAGCTGCTGTGCTTTTGTACACACACACGCACATATTCAAACTGTATTTTCCCGCGCAAAGCTCAGTTTTCAATCAGCTGCGTCGCGGCGAGTCAACACATGTGCGATGTTCAGGAAACATGCCAACAATTATAAGCGTGTCGTATAGCGGTCGTAAAGGCGACGTGCGCTTTTCTTGTTTACAACATTATCCTCATGTCCGAGAAAACAAGTTAACCGCATGTGTTTATCTGTGTATTTGTGTATGTGTGCGCGTGTGTGAAAGATTCACACCATCCTGGATTGCACATGCAATTCCTCAAAATGCTAATATAATGCCCTGCCCATCCCATCAGCAGCTATAACCCGACCCGACATAAATCTTCTCAACGCCGATGTATGCTGCTTCCTTTCCATCCTCGCCCCTTGAGAATATGCACGACAGCGACTTATTCAGAAATCACACACACACATACTCGCTCACTTCGCGCATTATGGCATAACTCTGTGCGAATGGAAAACCGCCTCCCCCTCGTCACTCACTCAGCGCCAGCACGGATCCTCGCGTATTTTCCTCGCTCGAATGCACACACATATAAAAAATTGCCTCTGTGCCAGATGAGTGGACTCAAACGAACAGCGTTGGCTTCAGTGTTTTTCTTTTGCAGCGAGTCAGCTAGCAGTCATAACATTAACAACATACTACTGCAGTAATTGAGGCAGTACCAATGTTAACTGCCAATAACAGCTCAGTCTAGAGAGAGAGGGAAGGAGCTGGATGGAGAAGGGGTGGGGGTGGGGGGTGCTAAAATCCTGTGTTGACTTCAGAACAACACATTCAAAACGATAATTTCCCTCGACACATCAGGCAAAAGCTGTCCAAGGACAATTGCTAGTCAATTCAACCCTCTAACTGGTTGTTTGAAAGAATTTTCAGGATAGATTCCTGGGATCCTTGAAAGAATAGAGACTAAAGCTCATCCTTTCAAACAGCATAACTACCATCTAATTCTTGATCACGCCCTGAAACCACCTAATTCACCTGGATTCCGCCTAAAACCTATGCCATCTGGGCGAAAATGTCAGAGGTCTCGACATCTTTTCCCCAAAAGGCCAAAAAGAACTGTCAAAAACGATGAGATTAACTCTGTGCCCGCATCTGCACCATACTGTAAAGGCGGGGCTAATGCATAACGAGGCGCAGTTATTTATTCCGCAAAGAAGTTGGGTTTAGCTAAGCATATGTAGAACCATCCTGAAAAGAAAAGAAATTCCATATTTCTAAGGACTTCGGCGCCGAAAGCGTAAATACGCCGGTTTAAGCCAGTTGGACTTAGCCCTCTTGAACTTGACAAAGTGCAAGAGCAACGAATCCTAGGAATGTTCGGCGTTCTCTGCTTCCTGAACTTTGAAGCCCGAGGGGGAAGAGACATTCGGGGATCTGACAGCTTCTCTACGTCACAAAGTGTAGTTTTAGGGCATGTAAAAGGGTTCAGAACTACTTTCAGTCTGAACTGGGTTGTCAGCGTCCAAAAATGGATACGTTTTTACCTAAATTCAGGAAGTATTCAATAACAAGGAAGGGGTTCAAATATCCACGCAATCCTAGGATGTTTTGACAATATGAGCTGCTTGGGGAGAGACTGGACCCTATGTTTTGCTGTGTTTCCGTCTCATTCTAACAGCTCTCCTAATTTTAGCACATCCTGTGCGTGTTTCCATCACATAACCATGTTTATGGGGCCACTCTTGTCTGAAAGTGTCATTTCTTCACAAAAGGCTAATGGGATGAGCTGAAAAGAATCCACGAAAACCAATCCACGAACAAATTGCAGATGCCAGTCGTCGCGACTTCTCGCCAGCAGTTGGATTCTGGTCGCTATTCTTCTCCTCGCTGACTTCCTGCTCGTTCGAACGTCACGATCGCTCATCCTAGCAGTGCCGTTCCATCTCGCTCTCCTGTCCGTCTTCCTGTTGCTCAACCTCATTGTTCATCCTCTGAACCTCATCCTGTTGAGCAGAAGTCGCTCACAATCTCAAGTGAGTGCCGCATACACGTCTGCTTCCTCGTTCGGCGTTGTATGTCAAATGCAAATCCGACATTTCTTTGGCATGGCCACTAATTGTTGCGCCAAGTGGCCGACAAGCCTTTATGGATTTGTCCACGAAAACATCCGACAAGGCTTGTGGATTTATAGAGGGCAAAGTCACACCCAAACAAAATCTGCAGTTGTATGAGCAGCTTCCTGATTTCGTCTGAACAAAAATCAAATTAAGGAACCTGAGCGCGTCCGGATGCTGGAAGAATCAGCGACAGCTGCACTTTGGCTACTACTCAACAGTCTTTCGTTCATTATCATAGTAATGATGGTTCTATGGGAGTCGAAGAAGAGCAGCAAGGTCAGCTTTGGACATCTAGCGTCGTAGAGTTGTTGAATTGACACTCGAGTTTCTTTTCAGGAAGTCGACTCGATCATGGGAATCGAAATGGCCGCTTACTCCGTACATTGCATCGCAAATCCACTTATAGCAGTCATCCGCGACAGAAGATTAGAGAGCACATTGGCACATATTCTTATGCGAAATAAGCGGTAAGTGGAACGTTACGACGTTTCTAAAAGTTCGCCTGGGAAAATAACTAAGCTCATCAGCCATGCCACATCTTTGAAGCCGACTTTCGCTCATTAATTAGCCCATAGGTGGCGGAAATTCTAGAAGTACAAGTTCGGCTGTCAGCGAAGACGAGCGTCCGTACTCATTTTGTCAAAATTCGATCGCGGTTTTACAATATATAACAACGGCAACGCGGTGCACTTTGCTCAAACGACCGGCCAGCTCGTTTACTTAATCGCTTTCGGGTTCGTTGTCCGAGTTGCGAATTTGCTGCAGCCGGAGAAACGGGCGGAGAAGTCGCACGAGTCACAATATGAGGGCAGCGAAAACAGAATCGCATCGACTTTCACTGGGGGTAATTCTTAGGAGAACTAGTAATCCACCAAACTTTCCAAAATTACCGGTGACCGAGTCGAAAAAAGCCCAACCTAAATCCAAGATACCAAATCCAGCTCCTTGCAAAGATCCAGCCCTCGTTGTGAAAAGTTCATTTTCGGCTGAATCAAGGTCAACAATAGTATCCTACTCCATTATCCTTTGCAAGCCTACTTTTAGGCCAAATTAAAAACTCAGTTTAGTTCAGCCCGCGTTCAAAATTCGCACCTCAGTGCGCTGTGTATCGACAGTGCACCGAGAGCCGACGCGCTACATGACTCCAATTTCGGGACGAGAGGAGTTAATCTTCTATAGATAGTAAGCACATCGTTAGAAGCACATCGTTAGAACTACACTTGAGTAACCCAATAAGCCATTAATATGACTCATCCCACCCCCTCTTCCTCACTATGTCACTCATAATTGCCTCAATTTCCCTATGATGACTGGATTCTGAAAAGGATTCCTAATCGTATCACATCACCACACTAGCCGAAGAGGAAGTGTGATTTCATTCGCAGTATGCTTGCTTTTCCAGGCAAACCCCGGATGAGGAACTGATAGTGGCGTTAATGAGGGATCCACCACCGCCCTATTCCACATAGAACATCCTGGCGTCGATGCATGGATACGACGCCGTCACATTGTAACATATTGTAAAAATGGATCAGACTTCTATTAGCAACGAGTGAAGACGAGTAATTTTGAGGTGTTTCTGTGAAGCCAACACCTTCAAATGCAATCTAATGAAGAATTCAATCTCTTCTCGTAATTTGCACACAAGTTCAAAGAAATTAGTGCGCTTCTTTCAGGAAATAACGGGAACGAGGTGAAAAACCTGGTAGTACACCACCTACAGTAGTTGTTTGGTTGAAAAAAAAAAAACATTTGCCGCGTAAAATGTAGCAGTGGTAGCTCAGACATCCTGGAAAAAAATTGTACAGCAAGGCTCTCATTACACCTGAAATTGGAACCGTGGCAAGTCCCTTCCAACTATGCATTTCCAGCTTGTGTATTACTAACACTTCTTATTTGCCTAGGTGTTTTCACTAACTCCGATGCATTACCAGTTTTTTTACCCCTAATATTAATGTTTTTGCACATCTCAATGATGTACTGCGTAAATAAGTAAACAAAAACGTACCCACGGGGGATAAAACAAAGCTAATCATGACTGCTTCATAAAACCTACCGTCAGCTTCAATTTCTTCCGAATCGGTTGAGAACTAGGCTGACTGGCGGTGCAGGGCTGATCTGGTTCAGTGCTGACGTCGAAATTGTCCACCATCGGAAGTGACTTGCTCCTTCGAGGGCCTACATCATCCTGAAAACGTAATACTTCCGATGCAGGCTTACATCCGAAACCCTAACTAACTTCTTGGATTAAAAAAAAACAAAACATTTTGTACAACAAAAACCATGAAATTTATCAGCTATATGAATTTAACTCATTTGAACATAATTCTATTCATTTAATTTTTAATTTGAACTACGGCTGACGCAAATTTCCAGTCACCAGAAGAAATCTGGATTTAAAACTCCACAAACAATGGTGTAGCCGACAGTCACAAGTTTAAAGGTACGTGATGAGAAGGAGAGAAACGTAAGAGAAAGAGAGAAACGTAGAGAAAAAGACCCCCTCCCCCCCCCCCCCCCGAGAATGGGTCGGCAAATTTTTCAAATTACTTTACAATACGTATAAAAATCTGCATCAGTTTACTTTTGCTCGTTCATTTTTACTATCATTTTTAATATAATTTTTATTAATTATTTATCATTATGATTAATATTTTTATTAATTTTATTTTCCGTCTGGGTCCCCAAAACGGCGGAGACCCCACTTTTCTTTCCCACATCCCCCCTCCCGCCCACTTTCTGCGTCCACCACTGGCGTGTACGTATATAGTCGTTTCCACTAGGGATAGTTGGAGATACGCCAGAGAGAGAGAGAGAGAGAGAGAGAGAGAGAGAGAGAGAGAAAACGCGGGAGAGTGTACAGCAAATCGAGAGGGTGGCGAGGAAAAGAGGCGGTATGCACGAATACACAGCTATCGCAACGTTTGGAACGGACTATAGATGGACGGACAAAGATGAAGAATTGACAAATTTGTTGAAAGTAGGGCCTGAATATGTAAGTGCAATATATTGTTATCGATTGAGACACTCTGCGACTCTGCCATAAACAGACGGCAATATTAGCTGACATCGCGATAACACTACTCTCCAAATATGAAATACTATCCAAGAAATTTTCGACAGAGTAAAAAAACCTGTCCAATCCTGACACGTACTTTATGTGTATAAAAAATTATCAAGTCTAGAATTATCGCTAAATCCAACCAAGCAAAGATCCACTTACACATAATGACAGCAGACTGCCAGAATCTACAACTTCCGTCTTGACAAGTGGCTCATTCTTGCACATAGGCAAACCAGAGTAATCCGCATAGTCCAAAACGATCCTTAATTAAAAATAAAACTTATCTTAAAGGATACGGTCTCCGAGAAAATAATAGAACAAAAGGAAAACACATTCTCACTTTTTCTTCATCAATTCATTCACCACTGCGCCATTAGTTCGTTTTCTTATAACATTTGAGCCTTTGCTTTCGTTTTTAACCGCATGCATCAGTGCGACAATAGATCTCTGAAGGCCCGTATTCATACCAGCTCTTAGATTTGGACATATTACATGATTTAAAAAGGTGCTGCACAACCTACCTTCACCTCTACCTTTCTCTCACTGAAGAATTTGCTGGCTGTCGTTATCAGTTCGGATCCGTCATTGAAGACCTTCAAAGATCCTCTTAGCCAAGATGGGAAATATTCGCGTCGTGCCGTAGCAAACCTCAAACAGAACGATTTTCTAAATCATAAGAAGGGCTGGATCCTACGAGTTGATTTCTATGAATTTATGACACCTAAAAACTAAAGATAGTAGAAATTTGATGCAGAAATTGGACAACTGACTCTAATAATGAGTTCAGAGTAGCCGATAATGAGGTCAGAGTAGCTCAATCCGTCGCAAAATTTTGTCAAACATCTACAATAACTTAAGTCCTCACCTCTCATCCAGTAATGCCACAACTCCAAAGTCATTCACATGTCGGATAACGCGTCCGATGGCCTGATTAACGGCGCGATAACCTTCCGTCACGTACCATTCATCCGATGTCTGCGCCTAGAAAGACAACTGGTGGCATTGCCTAATTCATGAAATCAGGCTGGTATACTCACTCTCTTATCAACTGCTGCCAGCTCATTTATGTACAATCGCTTCAGGCAAATTCTCACATCCATAAGTGGCGGGAAAGGTATACCAACTATGCATACAGCTCGCGAATCGGCATCAGAAAAGTCGATCCCTTCGCTGACCTAAAACTATCCTTTTCTGTGAGAAAGCGAGCGTGAGAGCATGTCCCAATGACTGGTCGAGATCGTAGCATGTGGTCTCTAGGCCGACCAAATTGAGATATTGTCAAGACAATGAAGTGAAACCCAAAACTGTAGCGAAAGCTTGCTCGACTCGGTGATGTCGAAACAAAAGAGAACTTTCGACGCTGGGAAAAACCTCCACTACACAAGTGGGAGCATGACGAAGAATCTATGTGAAGAGAGTGAGCTGTTCCGTGTAAGAAAAAAAAAACGGAAAACATGTGCATTTTGTTTGGACACTGTCAGAGATAATAGTGCGGACAAGGGACGTGCATACTTGGACGCTGCGCGGTAAGACTGTCATCGATTGGTGTCGCCGCCCCACTCAAATGAACGCGACGCGGCAGAACGGGCCATTATCTCTGCCGACATCTCTATACAGCAATTCATTTCATCCTACTACGTAATTACAGCATATAGTATATAGTGTTCTCACCTTTCCTCTACAAACAGCGAAAAACATGGCGCCTTGACCATTTCGTACACCCTGCGTAAACTCGAACCTTACTTGAGATAACTGGTTCTGAAAAGGATGGTTTAGGAAATGCGATATGGAATAGAGCTAATAAATGAACAAACTTTCTGTTTGGGCTCAACGACGACCGTTTTCGCTTCCAGCATGCACTCCCAATAGCTCTTAGTGGAGCCTTCTCTCCACTTCATCTCTTTGAATTTCGATATCAAGTGATACATCAAGTTGTATGACGCGAAGAACACCAGTACTCCTGCAAGTGTTGACTTTTTAGGTACTTCTGATGCTGAGAAAAAAAGCTTGTTACCTTGCGGGACAGTGTTTGCTAATGATAAAATCGACTCCGCAATGCCTTGAGCGTAGTTGTCTTGACGTCTGTACCACGTATTTAATTAGCAAATAAAAAATTGTTAAAAAATATGGAACTGCATGATTTTGCAATTCCTCTGCAATAGAAAACACAATAAAATCGCGAAAAACCTCGCACCTCTGAGCAAAAGATCCATTCAGAGCATATTTATTGATTGGAGATTTGCCAACGATCGCAGCGATTACCTGGTCACCTTTTGCCGCATGCCCATTTTCCAAAGTGCTACCGAATTCGCTATAAGGACGAAATTTCCATATATTTTCTAGAGAACTACAGCAAAGGAAAAGTGAAACCACTCACAGTCCAATATTCTTGGTGAAATTTTCTAATGGAGACAATGTACCACTTGTCACGATGATAGTTCTTACACCATTCATTTTCAAAGATCGCATGGCGATGGCCGAAGTGAAGCACCAGAATTTTATAACTGTCTAAAGTGTTCATAATATATCTTTACTTAACATCAGGGAGTCGCAGAACTGCTGTGTTAAAAGTTATTCTCAGGATCATAGCATACAACATGGAAATTTTATGTTTGTAAATGGTGCTGTCTCTTAGCTTCATAGTAGATAGATGATTGATGAAGTGGAAAGAAGCTTGTGGATGGTAGTTTCTCTTCTTTATTCACGCGACGTTTCGGGATTTTAATCCCGAAAATTCAGTGCCTGATGATGGGATTAAAATCCCGAAACGTCGCGTGAATAAAGAAGAGAAACTACCATCCACAAGCTTCTTTCCACTTCATCAATCATGTATGGAAAGTTTTAGTTCAAAGAAAATTTGGAATTTTCCCACCTATTGCTTGGATACACCTCTAGGGGAAAAATGGAAAACATCCCAAAGGGGGACTTTGGAAATTTCACTCCCAATCCAACAAATCGCTTTGCCAGAAAAAAAAAACATTCTAACACGTCAGTAAATTATGAAACGTTCCCAAGTGGCCCATAGATGACAAACTCCCTCCAATTTTCCTTTGCCTTAGTGGACATCAGCTCCGTAAAACAGTGCCGCAGAACAGGCACTTTCGCCACCCTCACAAGTGCGGCATGGTAACAGAAAACAACCACCGTATGGAAGAGAAATTTTGAGACCTGATCAGAGACCCCTTCGAATGCTTTAATTATGGTTCTTAAAAACGTCAAAAGTTCAAGGATGATCACACTCACACATGCAGGTTTAGTGGATGTTCCTTCCTCCTTAACCATGTAAAGCTTGAAGTGCCGTCCAACCCGTTTTGTATCCATGCTAATCTTTTCGGACTTGATGTTATTGCCTGCTACGGACTGAAGAAAAATGCTGATAGCGCTTAACTTTGGTGAACACTAGTGGAAGCAATCACCTTTTTGTTGGTGATGGCCAAGGCAGCTTCCTTGGAAAGGCTCACATACACTACAGATATGAAATTCCTCAACAGCTCAAGATTCTTTCCACGTTCAGCAGACAGAGGCTTCAAATCAGCTAAAAGCGCAAAGGTGAGCGGCTGAACAGCAAGCTGTAGCTGTCCAATGAACTCACTTTCTCTTTGTAAATAATCAATGACATCATGAAGCAACTTCGTGAAGACGTCCGCCTTATCGAAAGAGATACCGGCGTCCTCAAATGTCTTCAGGAGGCGGTCACCAGGAAATACCTACACTAAATAACAATATTTAATGGGGAGCAAAACATATCTAGGTTTAATGTGCCAAAATATAGGAATCCGTGATGCTCACCTTTCCGGGAACACCCTCCACGTTCAAACCCGACCTGTCGTTGAACGTTTCCTCGATCTTTACCTCTAGTTCGAACAGCATGTCTAAAGAGAACAAGACCTGCGCAGAAACTTTTCCAAATAACCTTACCACTTACTTAACAATACTGCTGCTTCGCTGATTTCAAAAGGAGGCCCTTTTGGCTTGCCAGTATCTAGCAAACCAGTGCTAAATGCTTGGGTCGAGTTATCCTTAACATAATCCGATGAATCTTCAACGCAACACGAAAACGCTTATAAAATTATTCGCATAGCTTACCAGTTCTGATCTCAACTCCTCCGTTTCACTCCTTAGAGTTTCTATAGCATCCTTCAACTCCTCAATAGCCATAGCTATATTGATCGATGAAAATTCGACAGAAACAACACTTTCGCATATACTTTCCTGAAGGATTCTCATAACTTCTGAGTTGAAGTTGCTGTTAATAAGACGCGTACTAAATTGTGGGCCTCGTCGAATATCACAATGCTTCCAGACAGATCAACTTTGTGGATTTTTCTTAGATGAGGATCAATAATGTAGTTGTACGGTAGCAAGACCAACTCTGCGGTGTCCTGCATTTGCCGACAGCGATAAAATGGGCACATACTGAAGGAAGCTGGGATTATTTAGGATATTTTGTAGATCTGAAATGACGCAGGCACAATGAAAATGTATAAAACTTCATAACATTGAGGGGAGATTGAAGAAATGATTGTTGCAGGCCTTGGTATTCTACGTTAACACAAAAAAAAGAAACAGAAAAGAAGAAGGATAAGACAAACATATTTTGGAAAACATAGGGAGACTACAAGTAATAAGGGATTTACCTGTGCTTCCGACCGATAGTGACCATGTCCTCAATGTCAGGAACACCTCCATCGACAGTGAAGATCTCGTTGAGATCGTTCATAGAAGTTTCTGAAAATCCTCTACCGAATACCAGTCGACCAATAAGCGATAACAAGTATGAAATGAATACACGACAAGATCAATACCTATGCAAAGCATGCCAAAGGTTGAAAACAAAAGATTTAAAGCTTGGAGATAGTCATGCATGTAAAATGAAGCAGCGAAACATTCAAAACACCAAGAGTCCACCGAGAAACTACAGCATATGGATGAATAACTTACTATCCCAATTGTTGTAGTAGTAACAAGTGTGCTTCGAAACCATACCGCGACACATGGCCGTCTGGAAAGATCAGTCCACTATCGACACTATCAGTGTGAAAAGAAATTACTTACGGGTATGAGCTCACCTTTACACGAGTATCCATCTCTCTACTGACTTTGTCGTGGATACACAGCTGATCACGTGATCCAAGAACTGTTGTTCGGATACTAGAAAGGACTAAATAAGCTAGTATATAACTTGTTGAGGAAAATGTAATCAAAAGTAACATACTCTTTGTACATAGTGCGATTCAACTCTCGCACAACTTGAGCTAACTGACTATGGGTTCGGGAACAATAATAAACTCGAGGTAAAAATGTAGAAAGAGAAGGCGCAGAACCTGCAAAAGTAAAAGAATAGTTGCTCTAAAAATTTTCAGCATGAAAAAGGTGGGGTAAATAACAACAAAGACGACTGAATAAACAGCCAGAAAACTAAAACTGCGCGGACATGAGGTAGGCGGCCCGAAAACACGGCGTGGCACGGTTGTTCAGCTAATAAGCTATGCTATAGTAAAAAAAGGGACCCGTGCAGCAGTACTCTAGAGAGCTAATCAAGAATAAGCGGATAATGACGGAGAAACACTTAATAATTTGCATGAATTCACAAAAATAGAAGTGCACAGACCAAGCGTGAGCGGAACACCCGAAGTCCGGAAGTCAGGAATTGGAGAAGTTCGAAATATGGGAAATTTGGAGAAAAAAAACAGTATGTCTGACTTGACATAACCCAGCTATTGCCAGTCCTCCAGGATTCTAGAAGTTAGAAGTTCGCATAATGCCAGAAATAGCAACTTCCGAACTCCCAAAACTGGAACTCCGCCCATTCCTGGCACAGACATAAAGAAAGGGGCATGCTTTTTGGCTATAAAACGAATAAATGCTGATGTACCTGTGGCCATTTGTGCCGCAACATCTTGGAACGATGCTTGAAACATCAACTTCTGCTTTTGTAACCATCCCAGTGTGGAACATAGGAGCGAAAGAGTTTTGCCTGTGCCAGTCGGCGATTCCAGAGCCGTATCAAACTTCTAAATTAAGCCAGCTTAGAAAAATATAATGAAGATCAACTCTGAAGCTTTCTAATAATCAACAAAGACTTGCCATGTCGATCGCTTCGATAACCTTGTCCATATAGGCGAGCTGGCATTCGTATGGAGAAAACGGGAACATCACGTCCACACCACGAATATTTACGGTTACCATAATGTTAGATATAAAGTAAGTTGATCGAAAATACTCCTGCAAAAAAAAAGCAATGAAATACGAGTAACCTTTAATATTAAAGCAAGAATTCAGCAGTATAGACGAGCACACACAACACATAAGCGAAGGGTAAAATAAAGATGATTATTTGATAGGAATAATGGGCGTTTATTCATACAACGAATTAGTGAAAACTTTGAAAAATATACAAACTACAAATTTCAAACCCTACGAATTCCCGCGACACAAAACGTGGCGCGAGATAGCAAATTTCGATTTGCTGAGTCATCCGACCAGCGCGTGGTGTACTCTTCCCACTCTGGCTCTAACACTTTGCAAATCCTTATTATCGCAACGATTATTACTATTACTATACTACTATAGCTGAAATTACTGCTTCGTTGAGGTAGGAGCTACTTTCGATGTCATTTAAAACGTGTACAGTGAGCGTCGAAGGAGCTGACCAAGTTGCGGACTTCAGCGTGTTCAGCAATGCGACCGCATCGCATGGAATCGCTACATTGCGCTGCCATAATGGTTAGTCTTGCCATATATGCGGCAAAAAAAAACACTAAACATAGCTATGGCTGGCGATGACTGCACCGCAAAATAGCGATTCCAGCAAGTGGCGCGGTCACGCTGCTGAGCACGCTCAAGTCCGCAAATTCGTCGACTCAATCGACGCTCACTATGCCTCGGCTGTAGAATAGTTACGGTATTGCAGAGTTTTTTCTCTTCATTGTCTGGATTCTGTACTTCTAAATGCTAGAAAAATGAACTTATTGCTTTTCTTGGGTCAACTATATAGCTTGCCTTGTGATACAATAAGGATAGTCCCACTGAAAAATATTCAGTTGTTGGCGGAATTATTGCCACAATTTATTCACATTCATTGTTCTTTAGCATCTTGTTGTGAAGTAAGTACCGTCAAACGACCCTAATAAATTATTAACAATATAAAATGTGATATACTTCAGGAAAACAAATCGTACAAATCACAACATGGAATCACTTTAAATGTGCAGTAAAATATTCAGAACTAAAGCAAAGAAGAGATTGGAGCATGACCTCTGTGCATATTTTGCAATTCAAAAAAATAAAACTGAAATACACAAGAAAAGGACAAAAAACCTAAATGAAAACAATGAAACGTTAGACCAGTACCTGCAACTAAAACAGACAACAAATTCAAGGATTCAAAAGCTGCTGTTTGTACGAATAGTCGTAACAAGGAGCTTAAATGATTGAAATGTGATAAAACTAATCTAAATATGTAAAATCTAAAAAATCGTAATGGTAAACTAATGTAAATGTGTAAATAGTGACTGTAGACGTTGATGAAATCTCGGAAGCTAGCCGGGAACTAATTCTCGCGCATTTAACCCCTTGGAAAGGTCCATAGTAGGGAATTGACTTGGTATCATATCGAAGAAATTAATCTTATCACCCATTCTTTAATAAGTACATATAGAGGCTCAGAACTACAGAAAAAACTGGCAATTTAGCACTGCATCCCGCGACCACTACCGCGAATCTCAAGAACGCTATTCACTTTTGCTTGGTTCAGGAGCTAAATCTATACTCTGAAATGAAATCAAACCCGTATCATATTTTTACAACTCAAAAGTCGAGAATCTGTCTTGGTTAACGATCCTTCATGGCGATGATAGCGAAATTCCTTGGTGAGATCCTCGGATCAAATAGCGGCACCACAACTACTGAGTGTCCACATTCTTCCAGGTACTGCACCCTGTCCTTGATGATGATCTGCTCAACAATGGGGGCGAAGAGTAGCCGAAGGCAGTGCACCACCAAAAAACGTCGCCATTCTATATCCACGGACTTGATTATACATCTAGATTCCTCGTCGTGTATTATCTGGAACGAAAAAAAGACTATTTTATAATAAAATTGACCGAATCATCAGACTCATTCCATAAGTGAAATTGGAACATGAGTCGGAACTGGGAGAAGCTACAGCGATTGCAGTGAAATATATTAGATCTCAACAAAATAATCTGAATATGGGGTGTTTCATTGGGAAAGAGGCAGTATGGGTGTGGCCAAGCCCTACAACTGGTCGTACTACTGGCCAATCGCAGGGTTCAACCGCTCCTCCCCTCATCTCCCACTGTTGGGGGGGGGGGTTGTATGGGGAAGGACGGTGTGCCGTGTGTTCTCCATGCAGCATCTTTCACTCAATTAAGCGGCAAAGTGTGGTACGAACTCTGGATTGAAGTGGGTGGGGCTTCGAGTGGCGTATTCGTCCAGTAACCAATAGCAGATGTGCAAGACCGCCCACTTTCATGGTATAACCCTCCGAACCCTTGCGAATACCACCCTCCACACACTAAATATTTTTTGGTATTAGAGGAGATTACAGTCATATGGGAGGGGTACTATAAGGCCCGAATTTTTCGTGAACAAATGTAAGTCATTTTCACACTAGAAAGGATCTCATAATACAACATAATTACACAAAATTTAATGGGAGGCGGGAGCATCCAGCATGAGGGTCTATAAATGAAAGCTATTAACATGACAAGCATCCACACGAAGAACCCTTCTTATGGATAACGGTGATAACAGAATCTCGAGAAAGGTAAGAAGAATCAACAGAAGGGTTGAAAAAAAAACCTGCTTCTCCAGCGCTTCCACGATTTCTGGATATTTTACGAGTGCAGATCGCATGTATTCTTCGAATGTCATCCCATCTTTGCCGGCAACCGAATGCACCACAATTGATGATCTCTCTTTACACACTTTTTCATCATGGCTCTTTGTTATCAGCGATTCCAACACAGCACGGTAGCACTGCATTCGGTATGCACTATGTGGCTGAAAGGATCACTTCTATAAGTACTGTCAGGAAATCCACTACTTAATCCGTAAGAGATCATACCTTTGTTAACAACTGCTCAGCGAAGGTTTCAACTCCATGACAAGCTAAATCCCTAGCCGCATAAGAAAGACCTTTCCAGCGGTACTTTGCACTCAATGGGAAGCCGAGCTCTTCGGAATCTGCCTAAAACGATAGACAAAGTCATTTCCCGATACAATTACTACAAAGTTGATAATTTGCATGATCAGCTAACCCCTGAGCAACTTGCTTCCTCTGCAGTACTCAGCTTATGATAGCAACATCCGAAAAGAATCATCGTGGTAACCTTCGGCGATCTTGTGAATATCCTGAGTATTGAGGCGGAGAGATCTCCACAAGGATGAAGCCCGATCAGCAAGGCTTTTTGGCCTGAATAAATGGGCTGGATAATATTCCAAAAACTTCTACAATTTGCTATTAATCTCATATCATCTGTCTGATATGACAGCAGGGTTAATAGATAATCAGTGTTATTATTACAGATGGGTGGTAGCCAGATAACTGGTTATAGCAGACTTTTTTTTGAGTTCGGGTTTGGGACATGGGGCCAGAAGAAAACTTTTGAATAGATATCACTGATAGAATTTCATATGTAAAGTGTACCTCACCTTCGTTCAAACTCCGCAAAACAGATCCAGAAAAACCACTTTGTACTGATTCACAGTAATGTTCTGGCAAACGGAAACCATTTTTAATTTGTTGCAAACGATCATTCAGAAGAATGGATCTCTCGATCAGCTGAAAATAAAAAATAATAATAACGCGGGGTAGGAATTTATGATTGAGCTAGCTGACCTCCTCATTTTGTTCCACAGCTATTACATTGCATTCCGGTATAGATGCGGATAATATCCGAGCAAGATGACCCATGCCAGCACCGATATCAATAATCGTATCGAATGCGGATGCTGGAATTAATAAATTGCTCCCTCTCATTTCTGGAAGTCAGGTGACAATCAGAGTGATGTATCTTAAGAGGTAACAGGGGGTAAAAATGATCCCACATAAAGAAATTAACCATGTAAACCACAGACATTACCTAAATCTTGGCAACACCCCCCAACCACAGCGCATATCTGGTCTGCCGCGCCACGTGGGTAGTGCGGCGCGGTCTCGTCTTCCTATTTTCAATGACGACAGACGCCCCTGTGTGCAAAATTTTGGGCTTGAACAAAGTACGACTCAGTAGGGAAGCTGTAGGTGCCTAAAAGCACCAATTGTACAGTAGCGGCACCACTCAATTTTCGCTCATAACGCATCCAAACCAATTTATTAAGCGTAGGTCAGTGAAAGTATTTTACCGTAAAAGACCTGCATAGCAGAAGTAGAAGACCTCATGCTCGATGGTAGAATGTGCATTCGATGTAGTTTCAAGCAAAAGGAACCGAAGAACTAACTACCAGGATCACGCCTCCTCAGCAGTTCCACTGTTGTCACGATACGATCGATCTCGTATTGCTTCTTCGGCTTCAGCTTTGTTCGCAAGTTGTTGGCAGATGTGATATTGTGGAAATTCTGTGGCTGAAAAGGAAATGTCGTTTAAACTGTATTGAGAAACGATCGTTCGGACATTCACCTCACCGTCTCGCCCTGAATTCCACATAACTTAGCTACTGCAGCAGGGGACATCACAGCTTCGCGGGATGGTAGACTCGTCACAAGTGTTTTGAGACACAGGAGTGCAAGAGGAAGAACTATCCTCTTGGATGGTACCGACGCATCCACAAGAGATACGCACTCCTCCGGCTATAAAACAGCTTTTTCCGCATTGAATCTCAGCTTTATCCGAGCTATGGCAACGGTCATATCATCGACAGATCGATGATCCTTGTAGTATTTATGCTTACCGCCGATACTGTACCTCCTGTGGAGGGGGCGGAGCTGACCCGTCTCGGGCTAGAGATACTTGTTCCTAGGCAGAATGATGTTGTAAGCCCTACGAGGCGCACCTTACTCACTATTCTCCTCGCACTCACTCTCTCTCTGTACATTAAGATAAATATATTCCACTGAACCACCATTTTTGTTGTACACACGGACTACACAAAGTCCAAGAGTCTCAGCGCCCACAACATTTGGTGCATCGGCTAAAATAAAGCCATTCCTCCCGCGTCAGAGCGTAACAACTCTGGAGCCTGGAGAAGAGACTAGCTCACACCAGAGCAATTTCACGGCCCACCCTAAGCCGTAAGAGGTTAGCAAAGTCTATCCTAGGAGCCAAAGTGCCCTAAAATCACGGATCCAATTAAAGATCCAGGATCGATATCGATTCAACCCAGCCTAACTGGCACTACAGTTAGCGCTTGCGTGAGCTAATTGCAGCACACATAGTCGTCTCTGAACGACAAATCTCACGGGAACTTTTTGAAGTAAGCCAAAGAAGCCATGGCACTTCACTTTCACAGAATTCCCGTTGTCCTCAGCGCCAGATCGCTAAGGAAAGTTGTAAATTTCTACAAGGAGAGTGCAAAAAATGTAGAATATAGAGCAGACAACGAAGATATTGAGAGCTGTAACTCTACAACAGCGCTACTAAAATGTAGCATCCTGCGAATCAATGAGGCAAAAGAGGACCTTCAAAAATTGTACAGAGAGATACTAGATGACTACAGAAACTGCGAGAGCAACTCAGAGAAAAGGGAAATTCTAGCGGAGATTCACCAAATAACGGAAGAATCTGAGCTGCACATATCGATAGCGGAGGCAAACGACCTCATCGCTATTTTAGCCGCAAAGCTCAACGAATTTAATAAGATTCAAGAAAATATGGAGAATCGCCTAGAATGTCCAAAAACTAGAGCTCAGAAAGTATGTGCTCCAGCAAAAGACGATTCAAAAATCGTCCAAAATGTTGCCGAAAACACTGAGCAAAGTAGAAGTTATGTGTCAATGTCGTCATTTTCACAAGCACCATACTCGATTCAACACAGAGATGGCCCAATGGCGGTTCTCGAAAAAGAGATTGCCATAGAAAGATACAGTGAGAGCAGATTATGCCAGAAAAACAATGGCAGGGTCAAGCAATCAAAAGCGAAGCGTCCCAACTATCGAC
This sequence comes from Ancylostoma caninum, assembly GCA_037903475.1. NCBI lineage: Eukaryota > Metazoa > Nematoda > Chromadorea > Rhabditida > Ancylostomatidae > Ancylostoma > Ancylostoma caninum. Next base: position 234,037 of record JBAJFG010000034.1, on the reverse strand, counting down.
CCAATTACGGTAAGGGATGCATATTTTGCCACAAGGGCAATCACTCATCCGAACGATGCCGCATCGTTTGCGATCAAAGCATGCGCAGAAAAGCACTCAAGGAACAAAATCGCTGTTGGAAATGTTTCTCATGGGCTCATAACAGTTTTGACTGCCAAAAACAAGACTGTCCGCACTGTGGCCAGAAACACCATGTCAGCCTGTGTTTCAAGAAATACAGGCCGCATAGTAATTATGCTAACAAGCTACAGCCAAAACACATGCCCCTCAATCAATCAGATCGAGGGAACTACCAAAATTGCGGTCAGAGATCAAATAGGAGACAATCTGATCGCAGAGAACATGCATCAATTAGTGCACAAATATGCGTGGATACTTCCATAAACTCTAACCGTCGCGTCAAGAGTTCAATAAACGAACAGCTCGTGGTAATGACAGCCGAGGGCAGCGTATGGAATGCAGGAAAGCAACAGTACGAGAAAGTTCTTTTCGCTTTTAAGTCAGGTGCACAAAAAACAGTTATTGACGAAAAGCTCGTAGAACAGTTTGGTCTACCAAAGCATATGACCGAAAAATGTTCAATCTCGGGAATTGGCGGACGTGTTGAAACGTTCGAAAGCCAAATTGTTCCTCTTAAAATCGGTACTGTATTTGGAGAAGAGATTGAAATGACCGTACGAACCAGACCGATAATCACTAATGGATTTCCAGCGGTGAAACTCGAGCAAGATGATGTCACCTTTCTAAAAGCCAATGATATTTTCTTGGCAAGTACGAAATTACGTGGAGAACATCAAATTCCACGCGTTTTGGTGGGTCTTGACTATTATCATGACCTAGTTATCGGTAATGGCGCTAGAACCCCATCCGGATTACGCATTGCCAAAACAGTTTTTGGCCACACAATTTACGGTCGTGGTCTGAGCAGCGTGAGTCAGACTAAATCTGTCAGTTGCAACCTGACAGCCATCCGTGAGGAAACAGAATACCGGACGCAACAGGAAAACTCTGACCTCGATGGGCCAACAGGGAGCCAAAGAGGCAAAAATCCTAAATATTCTGGTGAAATCGTCCACGCCTATGGTTTCACAGGTGTTCCATTTGCATTAAAGGAAAATGTGACTGATTTCGAGCACAACTGCTCAGTAGCAGCAAGAAAGCTACGATCTCCACATCTCCACCCATCTGCCCTCAACTCCAGCCGCCGCCCTCCTGTACTCCATGTCAAGCCGTCTTCCACGCCGTCCAGCCGCCGTTCGCCTTCAACTCCTGCCACCCGTCGTCGCCCTTCACGTCCTCGAGCTGTCTTTCGCCGCCGCCCACCTCAAGAAGTCGATCATCGCCGCACCACAACGACAAGGAAGAAAGCTAAGACCAGCGATATTAATAGTGATAATTCTTGTCGCCCGCCGGAGTATCATCGACAGATCGATGATCCTTGTAGTATTTATGCTTACCGCCGATACTGTACCTCCTGTGGAGGGGGCGGAGCTGACCCGTCTCGGGCTAGAGATACTTGTTCCTAGTCAGAATGATGCTGTAAGCCCTACGAGGCGCTTACTCACTTCTCTCCTTGCTCGCTCTCACTTGTACATTAATAAATATATTCCACTGAACCACCATTTTTGTTGTACACACGGACTACACAAAGTCCAAGAGTCTCAGCGCCCACAACAGGTCATTCATTTCGCAAGCGTTTCACAGTGTCTTTGAGAGTGCGTTCTTCATGGACTAGCGAAGCATTCGCGCTTAATTCGCTATCGTAGTAACAAATCAGATTTTTCTCGATAGATTTCCATCCTATTCAATGTGAAGTATCAAGAAAACTAACAAACTATTGAAAAAAAACCCTATGGAATGCTATAACAGCAGTGATTCCAGCACGAATGGCGCGGTTGCGCCGCGTGCTTCCCGAGTCTGGGAAAAACGCACTTCCGTCGACGCTGTATACAGGAATAGCACTACCTCTTCTTCTTGAAAAAAAAAAGATCTTCACAGCCTAATCATATTTTGCTCAAACACCATCCAATATTTTGCCAAAGAAGACCATAGGCGGTAAATAATACTAAGGCGAAGGCTAGCTATACGTTATCAGGCAACCAAGACAACAACACAAGCTCTTGGTAAAACTCAACAATGAACTTATCACAAATTTTCATGGTGCATTCCTCTGTTTCTTGTTTCGTACAATTACAACCAAACCCGGCAAGTAAAGTCTAGCTACCTCAATATTCTGTAAAGCCAAACGCCATGATTCCGGAAGCATGCTCCACAAATCATCAATGAAATACCTAGTCATATACGAGTCGATAAGCCACGAGTATTTTTCTATGACAAAATCAAAGAACCCATCCATCTGAAACAATCTGATTCAGAGGAATTTCCACTGAGTCTGACCACATTTTAGATAACCTTTCATGGAAACAACATTTCACAACCTCAACTAAATCAATAACAACTTTATCAACCACTCATAACAAAACAAATAACATTTATATGATTCCAATCTTGTTGGCGCAATCCAACGCATCATAGTCTGTCGTCAAACGGATGTACGCCTTCTTCTCCATAAGAGGGGTGATGAGTGTGTTAATCTGGAAATGCATAAGTATGCAGCCCTTTTGCACTCAGAATACCCACCCACCGCCTCTAGCAGAAAAAAAAAACAAAATTACTAAGCGTATTAATCCCCCTCTCGGGAATTACCGCAATAGAAAATCAAAACAGCTTCGTAACATCACCAACCTTTTGCACCTCAATATTGTACAACTTCTTCACTGCTGCACGAATCTGGTGCTTGTTTGCTCGTACATCAACGATGAAGACAAGGGTGTTGTGATCCTCAATCTTCTTCATAGCAGACTCAGTAGTGAGCGGGTGCTTGATGATAGCAAAGGAGTCAAGCTTGCATCGAGCCGGAGCCGACTTACGAGGATACCTAAAACAGTGGGGAAAAGCTGACTACGAAGTGCATTCAAATAAGTAGCGAATAGAAAACACTGGCTTTTCCCTTACCTAGGAATTCTCGGGGTCTTCAAAGTCTTTGGTCGTCGGAAGTGTACTGAAGTGCGGATCTTCTTCTTGTGGACAGTGTGCTGTCCCTTCGCCACCTTCTTCTTGGCATCAAGTGCCTTGGAGACCTTACCCTTCTTGACGGTCTTTGGCGGTGCCATTATCCCTGCAACCGAGTTAGCAAACGTCCACGAAATTCTTCGCTATCCAGAAAGTAATATCAGCATCAGCAATGTATAAAGATCTAACGATAATCAATCGCATAGCAATGGAAATCAAACAGAGAAAACACGTATTTGTCGTAAAGGCATAATTTACTTGAGACCAGCTCAAAATAACAAGTGAAGAACAAAGTGAATTAGTAGCTGAAAGAAGAGTAAGGACTTAGAAAGCTCGATGTATACAGATATAATACAATACCTACACTATGTACAATAAAAGCTTCATAATATTCATCACAAAATGATGATGAAAACTCGTAGAAATTAGATTGCTCTGCCCACAGGCCTAAATGCTCACCAAACCCATAACATCAGAGATTGCTCACACGAGGAAAATGAGGCTCATGGATTGAGTTATTCGAATTGAAATTGTCAATATGCTCAACTAAACGATGAGATTCTTTTACATCATGGCGGTCTTGAGATCTTTCACAGACCTGATAAGCGAAGCCACCCGTCAATACAATAAATAGTAATAAAAATGCGACTACAATAGCCACAACCCACTGAAAGACCATCAGCTGACGTCTGACAGACACTTCAGAAGGCGGGAATGTGGTGGTCATGTAGTTGACTAGAGCCGGAATGTACTCGTTCCAAAATGCCACTTCTGTGTACAAATAGTCCCTTTCAAGTTTTCCAGGAATTGACATCTCAGACCAGTGTGAGTAGTTAAAGTTCATGTACCAGTGACGGCGCGGTTCCAATGCAGACCACGAGCCGTCATAGAGGAAATTCGGATTTCTGGAAATGACTAAAAGTTTTTCAAGCAGCCTAACCAGTGCCTATCAAGTCTATAGCGATGTCTTTTCTTAAAAAAAAAAGATCGACGAGCAGAATTAATTCACTCACTGATGATAAACGAAGCGTCGGAAAATGTTCGAGAACAGCTGACTAGCATTCCTATCCATGTCAGTAAAATTGACACCTCTCAAATGATACGGTCGCAGATCATCCGGCAAATGCGAATAACCAAACAACAAGTACAAATCGCACTCCCGACAAGATCCTAGAATATTCCTTATCATGGCATAGACAATACAACCAAGAACCACCCAGTCACTCACCCATCCATCCCGGTATGAAGCCAGTTCTAGACGAATTGTAGTTGTTCACGTACATGAACGTGCGAGATCCAGCTGCCGAATGCAAATGCGCAGACAGACTTATCGGCGCCGTATAGTACGCGTCCGTGGCGAACTGGATGAAGCTGTTACGAACAGCCCACTCATCTGCTGGATCTGGCCAAAAGGTATAGCGATCGATGATCGCCTCCACAATCGCCTCACGATTCATACTGTAGTTATGCCGAAATGCATATTCCAGCGCATAACTTCGGAAGTATTCTTGGTCGACGTTGTTGAAATCGTTGAACTCGCCCAATAGCCGGTCTTCTAGGATCACCTAAAGCGGAGAAATCGATCGGTGCTCAGGTTTGTAAAAACAGTAATATTATTATTTGAAAAGAAAGTGTATGAACGAACGTCTTAATTGAATAGGAAACCTATCTGTATATATAAAAGTGAAAGTTTGTTTGTGTGTATGTTTGTGTGTGTGTTTGTGTGTTCCGAATAGAAATCGCGGAGGATGAACCGATCGGGACCAAATTTTGCAGGTAGACTCTCCACTGGCCGGCGGAGGTTATAGGCTACCTTGCACCTGGGATTATCGATTGGTTTATCGATTATATCGATTTTATTGATTTTTCGCTATTCTTGACCAGGGACTTGCGAGAACATGCCTACTGGGGCACCTCAATGCGCTGCACACGAATATGACAGCCATTTTGCACCAATTTATCGATTTATTGATTTTATTGATTTTTCGCTCTTCTTGACCAGGGACTTGCGAGAACGTGCCTACTGGGGCATCTCAATGCGCTGAACACGAATATGACAGCCATTTTGCACCAATTTATCGATTTATTGATTTTATTGATTTTTCGCCATTCTTGATCATGGGTGGTAAAGACATGTCTACTGGGGTACCTCAATGCGCTGAACACGAATATGACAAACATTTTGCATGAAATATCCATTTTCGATTTTATTGATTTTTTGGCTCTTCAGCCCAAAGGAGCGGTGAAGACATCTCTCCTGGGGTTCCTCGATATGCTGAGTATGAATGTGACAACCACTTTGTACCGAAATAGCTTTGCTAACTTTTCCCGCACAAGTCGATGGGAAAGGGTAAACTGGGCTTCGCTAACATGCTGATCACCAGAATTATGGAGATTTTAATGAATTTGTAGATGATAGTAATTGGCCTCAGCAGTATGATGTAGCCAAGGTAATAAAACACCCGAGCGAAGCCGGATACGGCAGCTAGTTATACATATTTGACAAAGTTTAAGTATCAAAAGGGGTCAAAGCGGAGAAGGCAAATGGTGTTCATAAGAATCGCAGTTAACCTGCAACATTCTATATCAAGACGCAAACATTCTCAAAAACTGCACTTTCAAGAGTGTGGAGCGTCACATCTGGAGTGGGTGGCGCATTAGCCCTGCAACTGGCCGATTGGGTGAACCGACCAGCCGTAGAGCTTGACCTCGCCCCCTTTCCAGGTATAGCGCGCCACACCCCAGTTTTAAGCCTTCCAACCCGGAAAACTCATATTGCGAACAAAATGACAACAAGATATATAACCACTGCTTAACTTAAAACAACAACAATGAAAGTTGACCTTCGAAGATAACTAAGCAGAATCGCACAGCGATATCGCAGCAGTAGGAAAGATCAACCACGGAAAGTTGCTCAAAGCTTTCTTTTTGTTCAGAGACATGATAAAGCAGTAGCCTTATTAACTCAAGAGCCTTCATCAGAATTTTTGGTGGAATCTTACAACAAAAAAAAAACATTGTGTTAGGCGGCAGTCTTCAGAAGCAAAATTTTCACTCGAAATAAGTCTAACGACATCCGATGAGCTCGCATTATGAATAGGATCCCGGCAAATCTCTGATAAAATTGGAAAAGCATAGGAAAACTCGTGTTTTTTTTTTGGCTAGAGAATCGAAAGAATGAGCTCTTGGAGAAACTTCCAATGGAATAAAAAAAAGGACACCGAACATTCATTGAACAAGCCTCCATCCTTCCAAGCATTTCCCAAAAATAATATTCAAAACCAAAGCTCATGCTAACCAACCTCTGTGCCATCCTGCGCATTCATGCCGATCAACAGAGGTACCGCACTTGGAATAGCTGCCAATCCAGTCGGTGCATTATTCAAAATCCACAACGGGTTTCCAGGAATATTCACCCTATCGACAGTAGGGAGAAACAAATAGCGATTATATCTAGAAAAGAACTCATGTATTTGATATGAAAATAAAACAGTATTCTCTTTCTGCTTTTTGAACATAACAATGTATGTTTCACTTTATGTCCGAAAATACTTACAAACAATCACAAGTAGAACTATGACTGGGCAGTAATAGATGCCAACCAATACTCACTCAATAGGAATGTCAGTCGTGGCCCGTACAATGTCATTCGTCGAACGCGACAGAATGCAGTTCCACACGTCGTAAGCGACAGACTGCGTGCATCCCAGATATCTCCCCAACTTGATCGTATTATTGAAAGCAAGGGCTGGCTTGCCAATATATGAATGGTATGAAACTTCGGCACCAGACATCACGGCTGCAGATCGAAACAGGCCTGAAAGCATATGATCGAAAATATCGAACACTTACAAAAACTCTGGAGAAAGAAGTAAGACGGACTTTTTGAGAGGGGAGACAGCATGTGCATTCCAACAGAGACAGCTCCGGCATCATGCCCTGCCACGGTAACCGCTTGAGGATCACCACCAAACGACGCAATGTGGTCGCGCACCCACTGCAGTGCAAGCCGTTGGTCCATCAAGCCGTAATTCCCAGTAGTCGAATCACCAAGACTCATAAATCCTTAAAGTATCACGCTAAGAATGAAATCATGAGTACACTTCTAAGAACATTTATCTGCACATTAAATGACCACACGTATTAGAAAATACTGTGGGGGTAAGACGTGCCATATGCTATAGTCCCCATCTTGAAAACCCAATCCAGGACGGAAAGGATTCATAAACCTGAGGACCACATAAGAACTACTACAAAATAAGCTCACCTAATGCACCAAGGCGATAATTTACTGTTACAACGACTATTCCACGAGATGCTAAACCATGAGCAGGCCAATCGTTTGCCGATCCTGTTTGAAAATTGCCGCCATGGAAAAATACAAGTACAGGATAAGCCATGCCGGATACCTTCGACACCTAAAATTAAGCTGTTTGAATCTACTATGGGCAGTAAAGACAAAAATTCGGCTTTGTCAAACAAATTAGCAATTATGACAAGAAATTCTAAACCATGCATTTTCATCCTGGCTACATACTTCCATAGACTTCCTGCCACACAATTCCTCTTAACTAAAGACTGTTAAAAGCTCCAAGAATATCAAAGCTCAGCAAGTTACTTCCTTCATTAGCTGGAGGTAGCGTCTCAGAACTATTCAGTGGTCCATTCCAAACAGCCCTGTACTTGTAATTCCGTGGTTGTGTTCAAATTACAAGTTTTAGCTATCTCAAGGAGATAATACCATGGGTAATTTAGTTGGAACAGCCACATCTAGCATTTTGTATCGGAAAAACAACGAGAATCTACCATACCCAAATCTTATGGATTCGAGCAAAAAGAAGAAAAAAAAACAAAAATAACCAATAATAAACTCACATCTGGTGAAAAGATGTTCAAATACAAGCAGTCCTCATTAACAATAAACGGATAAGGATCATTGACAAAGATTTGCGGACGATACTCTACATCCTGAGCGCAGGTTGCTCCGTACTGGAAAGCCAAATAAGGTTTGGATGGCAATTCCCGAATCAGTTGTGGAGGCTAAAAGAAGCAATTTTCAGAATTCACAGAAGAAAAACTAAAAACAACAAGAACTGTCGATCAGACCAATACGAAGAGCACTCAAAGAAGTGCATATGTCGCATGGTTGACACAATAATTTCGTCCTTTTGACACTGACTCCGGATGAAGTTCCGGAATCACAGTATAAGGACAAAGCAAGAGTGTATTGGCACAACTCACCTTCAGACGTCGTTGAGAGACTGGAGGTTCAGCATACGGAACTCCAAGAAACGTATAGATAGTAACATTATTCCTCGGTGGCAGAGGGCTGGGATCGAAATGCGATCGCTGTGGAGGCAACTGCTCCGATGGATCTTGGGTAGGTGTCCAGGGTAAATTTTGTAGTAGTATTTTCTTTCCAATTATATCACCGACTGATAGTCGTACAGCTGCCTCGTTCGACGACAGGCCCTGAAAGTGATTCTGTTACCTAAATGAAAGAAAGAAAATTGCAAACGCTTACATCTAGTAGATTGTTAGATGCTAGCAACATCAGCAAATCTTATAGGAAAAGATGTCGAGTGAAACTGTTCACGTCTTTCAGATCGACTAACATACGAAAACGCTACAACTGGATGGATTTCCTTCGGAACCTTCTTCACAAATACATCTTTTTGCTGCTCATACAGGTGCAAATACGTAAAATCTCATTGAAGAACATTCCTTACAGATGCAGCTTTCGGAATGGAGACATGGCTGCAAAATGTCCCGAAATTCAATTTGTGTTGACCTTGATATAATCATCCGTTCTCGAGGACAATACCATCTCAAACGTTAATTCAAAAGATAATGCAGCAAAGCATAACTCAGTTAATATAAAACAGTGAACCTCAAAGCCAATCCATCAAATAAGTCTGCGACACTATTCATGAACTTTCTCAAAGATGTTCTAGAGATTTTATAGGAGGACCATGGTAACTAAGGATAGAATAGTACGATTACTTTCCTCCATTGACTGAGACATGTCACTCAGACAAAGTAAGAACCTTTCCTGGATGGAGGATTCATCCATTTGAACAAACAGCGAGAAGAGACCCTTTCGAAAAAAATTTATTCATTTCCGTTAGTGATTTGCTTACCTTCAGCAAAATAACGGTCAAAAATTCGTTTCAAAAACTGTGAGGAACCACCTCCTTACAAGCAAAACTCTTAGATCCTTACGATTCCCAATATTTTGCCCGAATCTTTAACAAAACAACTCCTTAAGATGTTACTCGGTCACTAAACAAAAATTTAACACCCTTTTGAGTCGTAACACCACGATTATGAAGTGTTATGACGTCTGGAAGATTAAAACGACTTTGTTATATAGCTATGATAGTTCTCAGGATTTATTCATATATAACCTACAAAAACTAGCAGATTTTGATGAGCCAATGCTAATACCCCAGCCTGTGATATTATTCCACAAGATCACTACGATACATTCCATAACTGTACAAAAACTAGGTAAATTGGCTGTAGACCTTACCAAAATATGGTCAAAATCCTCTAAGCAAGTTTTTATTTGATTCTGAAAAAGGCGCAGAAGGGATTTCCCAAGGAAAATGGAAGTCAGATTCGTGTTCGTTTCAACTACAGAGATTTCGGCAAAGAAAAAGCACAAAATTCTAGGACCTTAAGAAAACTGACAGCTAAAATCGTAGAAAAATAAAGACCTATGTGTTATACAGTCCGTAGAAAACGTAGTTCATTATTTCTCCAATAGTACAAACGAATAAAAACTGGTAAACTTCATGAAGATAGTTACCTGATTCTTCGGTCGAGGTGTGGAAGTGGGACCAAATGGATTCCATAGATCGATTGGCCTTGTAGGCTCCGGAATAAGCTGGCTATATGTTGGAACATAAGTACTCAGCAACAAAGTGATGATTTCCATACTTGTATTTACAAAATAAACATCTGAAAGTGCTTAAATAAGACGACAGTGAGGCCCATAAAAGTAAAAAACGCAAGAAAATCATTAGAAGCCCCAAAAATTCCTTGTTGGTTCAAAATAATCGAATAAACAAGTATAACTTCTAAATAAGCCATGTAGGCCAAAAAAGCCGATTCAAGTAAGAATCTAAATTGGCAAAAATATTAGGAAGGTTACGGTCGCCTTACTACGGTAACAGCAATTTTGCGCTGTGCAATGCAGCAAATCGTTGCGAGACTCTTCGACGGGGGTTAGCGCTGCGGTGAAATTTTCAATTCAAGGAAATACAAAAATGACAGCGAGGATGTCTTCAACATTTCTGGAAGCGGAGGTCTAATTTTTGGAAGCAAGATCTCTTGTCTTGTTGAATCCCTCATCGGCGCGTCACGGAAGCAAGGTTATTGCAAGCGACTTTTGGTGGGTGTATTCTAACATTTTCAAATAATTTAAGCGAGGAAACAGAGGTTTGGAAAGAATTTCTACATTTTTGAGAGCTGAACTATAGCTTCTACCTGAATATTTTGTTGAAATTGGATTTTGTTCGTTCCCTAACGTTTCGGCTACTATTTCAGTAGACGGATTGACATTCCCGTGCCATCCGTTGTGCCCCAAAATCTGGATGCTAAATTCTTTCTTTCTGCTCGAACTTTACCAATAGATGCAGTATCTCATCTGTCACCGAATTCTCCAAATCTATAGTCTGTTTCAAACGCGGTTGCGTGGTTGCTGATTTTCCCTGCCTTTCTAGCCGCAGTCTCTCATTGTTGCACACTCTCTCGTGTTCTTTCTCTCTCCAGCGTCTCTTCGACTACCTTACCCAGTGAAACGGACCATATCAACATTGGAGGAGAAGTATTTCGTGCACTGATTGTGAATTCTACAGCCGCTTCACACAGGAACAACAGCCTTTTTCGATTTGGGTGGGGACCTTCGAGGAACAGGGAGAATTTTAGGCTCAGGAGGAAAAGACATGCAAGGAGATAAGTTCCACTGTGCAAAGTTCCAGGACATATTGTGGGATACCGTATTTACCATATGTTTGGGCAATTGTGCAGCGCGAACGCAGCCAGAACAGCATAATACGTCTAGTTCAAAGCCTATGGGTATCTTTTTCTATCAGCTGTCATCCTCGCCCCACTCGCCGCCACCCTTCCCTCAGTTGCTGTCAGTAGGGAAAAGAGATGGCCGTAGGCTTCGAGCTTATTACGTAATAATGGCTAACTATGAAAAGAAGATAGTTTCCATGACTCGCTTATCATGTTGCTTTGCAGGCGAAATTTGGCCGTTTTCTGGATGATGACATACAAAAAGTGAAGTAGTGCAAAGAAATCCTTGCTGAGTCCTAAGCTGTCCATGCTTACTCGTTATCGTCCTAGGTATTTGCTGCTACTGCTACTGCTTTGATGTTCCCACATGTTTAGCATTCTGCTGAACAGGTTTCCCACACCTTGCCTCTGAGTTTAACCCACTTGGGAACTACTATCCCACTATCCTCTTAAAACTCAAAGCTTATTGTTTGTAGACTCGGTTCTGGTACCTTCCAGAAGCAAGGGTCTATCATTGGTACAGATGGGCGATAGGTTTCATTTTTTTGAGCAATGCCCGCCTGATGCATCTTTGAGACTACCCAGGGTAAACGTGTCGACGCCCAAATTAACGATGTGTAAATCTGGCCTTTTCTGACACGTTTACCCCAGGTAATCTTAATGAAGCATCCGAGCCCTGGTTATTATGGAAACGACTAGTATAAAAAGCTCGCGCAGACAACGTGGGCAACTTATGGGAGTAAAGGTATAGGGTTTATAAACGGGTAACGTACACTAACACTTGAAGCACGTGCTCTTCAGTGGTGGAGAATGTCCTGAAGTGTCCTTAAACCTTCTGCTATTACTTGGACCTGGGTTCTACGAACCCCCGGGATAGGGCATCGGAAACCAGGAACTATGCAGAGACGAAAATTCAAGGATGTAGTCAACTCCGAGCTGCATCCATCTATGAAGCATTTCCTATGGCACCTGCTAGATGTGACATAACTGCACAGATGAGAGACCACGCAGGAAGAGCATGGGTAAACCCTGCTCATTTGATTTTCTTTCTATGACGGAGTTCGTGGATTTTCGTCCGTGTGGTCTCGTGGGTGGTAATGTAAACGTCTGCATTCTAGAAAGCTTGTTGGATATTTCTCCTTTGAATTCGCAGTGGAGTTTTCTCCACAGTTCATTATTAATTTACAAATATCTTTCCATGTGTGCATTATTAATATTGGCTCAGTTGCAGTCGGCTAGATTGTCTCGTTCGAGAGGTGTCTGTTCCCAATGTCATCAAAATTCTGCAGCTAAAATATATGCGGTATCCACCCCTGACCTTGGAACAGGACTGGGAAAGCCAGCCTAGGTGGCGGAGACTCCAACGGACGACTATAAGGATTTCAATCAGACCACATACAACTCAATCTTTACTCCAAAAGCACATTTCCTACTAGATATGGGATCCACACAGTGTAAAAAAAGAGTCTTGAGCAGATTCTAACTAACTCTCTGACTCAGTGACTCTATAACTGACTGCAAATAGTACCAATTTATAGAATTTAACGTTTTTCAATAGAAAAGATCAAAAGTAGAAAAGTAAAAGTCAAAAAAGCCTTCAGAAAAATCTGCAGCCTCAGAGGGTGTATCTTTCCATATATTAGGTGTTAACATAAGTCCTTGCGATTTTTCTAGTTACGATTTTTTTCCGCCCATTGCCATTTTTCTCAGACATGCATTATACCTTCTAAAAGCGCTTTCCTTCCTCTATAATCCTATCATTATGCGTCTTCACAGAACTATTGAATTATTTAATTTTTAGGCCTAAGAAGAAAAATGTCATTTCGAGGAAAAATCCAATTTTCCCCTTGTATTCAGTAGGGACCAGAAAGCATCCCATACTGTTTGAGCGTGTAAGCTCTGTAGAATATAAACGCGGAAGAACATCATCAGTGGAACTGTTGGAGCGCCAGTCTGGCGATTTTCGGAAGGTGGGGTCTGATGTCACTGTGGGGTAGGATGACTAGACCCTCGCGATTGGATTCTTTCATCAGAATACCTCAGTTGTTTGGTGGCTTTGAGGGGTGTGATTTCCATCTAAACCATACGATTTCTTTGGAGCAATTCCCCGGATCTTTGTATAAGAAATCTGTTCGGTCGAAGTGGTTGCTGTCAACAAGACCAAATATGTCTTCTTTGAGCTTAGAAAATCCCTTATGACCAGTCATGCAAGCAAAACGTCTCTTTCATACTTAGCACAGGTCACTTGGCCAGTTTTGATAGTCTTTAGAGCTTCAACTATTTGACAGGATAGCTGGCTGTCGGTTGGGCTGTTTTCTATTGGCTCGTTGCTCCACTTTGCAGGCTAAAACTCAGGTAAACTATCGCTTTAAGGAAAACTGTTTACAACTCTCTTGTAGAGGAAGAATAGCGCTTTCGAGTCGTATATGACTTCTACCTGAAAGGTGGCAAATAGATGGAGAAAAGTGCATCTGAAAAAAACCGCAAGGACTTATGTTAACACCTAATATCTGCTTCTAGTATGCAGTAACGATGTTGGCCAGAATTACAACTTCAAGCTTTATCCTGAGATAGGTAATAGACAATATTCCATGGGATGATTTCTTTTCGATCAGTAATCAAATAGCTAATTTGTTTACAGTGCTAATTAGGAATAGCGGTGTTGGGAACAGCTTAACAGTAAATTTAGTGGTAGCGGTGGTCCGTCTCATGTTTTCCATAAATCTACAACATCGAAATTTTCTGTACAAGCAGATTACTCGCATCAGAGCCCTTCAGTTCAAGTAGAAGATTACTGGAGCTATGTAACTCAGCTCTCGTATTGGAAAAAATAGCTTGTTAAGAAACCATAAACTATCAATTTTAGAGACTGTTTCTTTCACATATGAAAGCTAAATCCACAAATCAAAACGGCCACTCAACTGGAACTCCAGAACTATTGAAGCAGGAAGAACATCGCGAGCCTCGATCTTTGCTTATAGTCTTTGTTAGTCCTAGGTTTAATTACCCAAGTCTGATTGGCATTCCATACGGTAACTCGGTATTTTTATCTAATTCGAGTACTCAGATTGTGCTGCTATCCGGCTCTGCCACTCGTTATAGTGGTTTCGGAGTGGATTTTTCTATTTACTGGATTGCTTCTACCCATTCCTGAGCAACATGTGTCTGTTCTTTTTCATTTTATACACTCTAATGTGCCTCTCCTTTCTTGGTTATCTTTCATGTAAATCTAGCTGCGAAACGGAAACCAAATCATCAATGCTTCACTGGATTTTCTTATCATATACCTTTATACAGTCTGTTAATATACACTCAACAAACCGATATGTAAATCTTCGAGCTTATGCTGAGTAATGTGTGATAGGCACATCCTAAAATATTTTCTTCTTTCGTCACTTCTGTATGGTCTGTTAGTAGCTCAGAGATGGTACTAGGGTCGATTTTGTCTGCAATTACGACTTTGTCCACGGGATGCGTCTGGAAAGACATTTTACGGCACTATTCGGCTAACTCTGCCCCAAAATTCATTTTGTACCGTAACCCCATTTTTGTAGGGAATAACCCCCCTGGGCGAAGTTGGGCGAAATTTTTTTTTTGAAATTTTGGGGCAGAACTAGCCGAATAGTGCCCATTTTATTAAATGGCAGTAAGGAAACATCAAAATGGAAGCAATCACACCATATACATATAAAAGAAAAAATTTGGGCGATTTCGGGATGAGGTCGTAATTGCGGACAAAGTCGACCCAGGTGCTATCTCTGAGCTAACAGACTGTACCTCTTCCGGATCCTATCCACTGAGTGAATATTGTGAGATGGACATTAAACTTTATTACGCTTTACATAAATACAGAAAATAAACTCAGTGCGTCCATTATACGCGAGGATGGGGCAGTGAGTCCCATTACCTCACACGACTATTTCTATTATAGCTAAAATCTTGATGACAACATAAAGACAAGATGACAGCACGCAATACAATTGAAATGGCTGTTGATCAACGAGTTCGGCTACTTGTTGCCAGATGATCCGAAACAGTAGCGAACAGCTGACAACCGCAACGCAAATCTACACAAAAATTATGAGGAATAGCAAAATAAGTAGAGATCGAATCGAGTACAACGTTCGGCGATCGTTTACTCGACGACATTGCAGCAGTAAAAAGCTGAGCATCACAAAACTCATATTACACTTGTACTTTTTACATCATCACGCAGTGTTCCAGAAACGAACGCGTGAAAATGGGACAGAAACGAAGACGTTAGCATATGGCTTAATCCTAGCTAAGTAATGAAAGATGCATGCGTCTTACTTCTAGCTGAACAATAGTTAAATATATTGCCGAACCCTTATTACATACATACTGTGACAGTATATCGAGTATAATTTGAGGCGACAAGAGCAACATTATTAGCATTATGATGTAGCATGCAGTACGCAAACGATACAGTCGAAAGCGTATTGAAAATCACTCGGGACCCGCAAAAAACTGGTATGTTGATCTGTGGAAAAACAGAAGACAGCGAACACATACTCGCCGCTATTTTTGGAACGTTTTCGGAGAATTCTCGCCATTTTCCAGACCATCCGCCAGATCCAGGTAGAGGGGATCCTTGAGGAAACGACGGTACGAATCCTTCGCCATCAACTGTTCGATGCGACTTTGTGCCAGACTGAACGTATCCGTCTTACAGCCACTTTCCATTGCTGCCTTTGTCGCAGCCCGAGTGTCCGAGTCAAGATTCACCTGAAATTTTCTTTAATTCTTCCTGTTACTATTTTTAAACGATGTAGACGATTTTTGAGAAAATTTCAAACTTTTCTTTAGGTGATATGAGTGCAGAGATATAGGTTCCAGCTAATAAAAGGCTCAAGACCCGGATAATTCTATCGAGAAAAAAAGAAGCTGGCGGAAGCTGAGTGCTTGAAAAGTGAGGAAAAATTTTTTTCTAAAGCAATACTATAATAAGAGATTTTCACGAAGACCTACAACGTGAAATACAAAGGCTAGATGAAATACAACTTCGAAGTAATCATTGTTGTACACCAGTTCCTGGACCAAAAGTGCCTTGTCCTACAAGAAGACACTGTGCTGCCCGTGAAGCCCACTCTCTTCATGCCAACCATACGCTGGATGGAATATCTCTTAATAACTTCGGGAAGAGCACACTTATTATTAGTTTTTGTTACTCTTCCAGAAAACTTCAATAATAGGAGCCACAGAAAATCAAAAATCCGCAAAGAGGAAATTCCCGTTTTTCTTCTTATGTGCATTTACCACAAAGTCTCAAGAGTTTTCCACCCCTATAAATGCTGAATATCTAGTGCAACAGTTATTGCTATATGGTATTTCGAAGTAAAATATTCTATAATCAGAAGGAAGGTACAATCCCAAGAATATCACTGATGAAGATCGAAAGCACTTTAGAAACAATTTAAAATTTATAGAAATCTCCATGGAAAACGTTATTACCACGTTAATAGCAATCCTATTTCTTTGTATAAATTTAACTGCACTCATCGCTTAGAAAAATATCGAGAGTATTCGAGCTTTTTTCATGTTTCACTACCTCGACGGTAATTTTTGCCCAAATGGTTGCGTTAACCACCAATTTCTCGGCAAAAATATGAGTAAGCGTCAAGCTCCATTATAATCATTGCCGCTCAACAATTGCTGTCGAATATGTACTTTTTCAATAATTTAATTATACACACTAGTCTGATGCAGCTACTGATGCTTAGAAAAGAATTAATGCGCAAGCCAGCCGTCTTCAACTGAGCAACAAAAAGGCTTCGAATTCCGAGGAAAACTTCCGCTAGATTTCCTAAATTCTGGATTGAAATCCAGGGTTCCATAAGAGTACAACTCATACTGGTGACAGCAGAGATACACTATTTTTCACAAACTTTTTATTTACTGTTGCATGAGAAATCGAAAAAGAAGTAAAAACAATCAAATTCTCCCCCCCCCCCCCCCGCCGCCCCCAACCCCGGCTTCCTAGCTACAGCTCTATCCATATTTACTTCCTCTTACATAATATTAAACATCCTAAATTCACTATTGTCGCAGGATATGTACACGAAATTTACACCCGCTCTTCAAAAAACCAAATCTCATACATCAAAGACCAAACATCCGCGTTCCTGCATTCCTTTCTACGTTCTTCCGATACCCCACGGCTTTTATGACTCCTCCCCCACTTCGGAAGTTATAATCTCAAATTCCACTCGCTCTCATTAACGAGAAGCTCATGAAACGTCCATGGAATGGTTTTCTGGAGTGCTCATCCTCAAATTCACATGAATTTCACAGGCTCCTATCAGACAAAAAACGTGCGATAACACGTGAGCAGCAGCGTTTGGGAGCAAATAAGATAGCAGATGTCCTGGAGCTACACCACACAGTACATCTCTCCAAAGGAAAAAGAGCATTTTTCGACAAACTCTCTTGCAGAAGTTTCGAAAATAAAGAAGAAGCCTTAAAAAACGAACCTCCTTGGGAGCAGATGCAGCCACATACTCTTTGAAGATCTCATGCGCTTTCTGGATAGTCGCCTTCTTTCCATCTTTCATCTTTTTGAACTCTTCACATTCCAACCAAAAGTCCACATTCTCATCGGAGAACTCTTTCTTGAGGAATTCACGAAAAAGTGAGCAGCCGTCTGCAAATTAACACTTAAAAATAGGTCCACTGGATCAGTAGGAATCGATTCCATTCCCATATCTTATCTCATACATTCCACAAGACTTAGGGGCCTAAAAACTTTGTTATGTCTAAAATGAAAAGAATTCAGTGAATTATACTATGGTCACTCAATAGCAAGGAACAAAAACAACCAAAGTAAGAAAGTACTTAAAATGAGCACGTGGAAGTGGCTATTTATAAAGTTACCATTATTTACATTAAATGCCATGGATAACTACCAGATAGTAGCTAAAATGCATAAATTGCGTCGCAGAAAGAAAGTAATAAGTGAATTCCAGAAGAGCATCGTTGAGCAACGATATAACTCTATAGTGAAAGAATTGTCTGCGTGATAGTATCCACGCACAAAAACAACTGCTGCTTTTACCAGTAAATATGCGAGATTCAAAAAATTCCATCCAAGTCAGCTAGAAAGAAAAACGCCCCAAGAAATCTCGGGACGAAATATTACAGTACGAATACTTTGTAAAGTATTGGTTGCAAAAAAAAAGTTTAAGAAACGAGCCGCATTGCCGCTATTAGCGCTGCACAATACCCTTTCTAGTGCCAGCAGGTCGACATCGACACTACGTAGTTCTAACTAAACTCAGGAAAACCGGATTCTTTTTTCCAACAATTAACTATAATGAACCACCTGGACCATAAAAAATCATTATTTTTTGGGCGTTTCTCTTCTTTTTTCTTTGTTTTCATCACTAAAAATCGTGATAATAATACCTTTGTGGGCGCGTGTGGCGCAGTGGTAAGAGGCTCGCTGCGCACGCACACGATCGATGGTTCGATCCCGCCCGAGGCCAACCAAGCCTTCCATCCCTCCGGGGTCGGTAAATTGGTACCAGAGGAGTCTGGGAGGATGAAGCACTGATTTGGTACATCGGGTGCCCCCCGCAAGTCATTGTACAGGGCACATACGCATTCAACGCCTCTACGATGCTCAGATGAAGTCGAATGCGTGGCGCATCCCTCGTGACGGGATTGATTAACGCCGACCACTTTAATACCTTTGTTGTGTTCTATGCATAACCTCGTCGAAAAATGCTGACTTGAAACAAAACAGAAAAAATTCGTGCTATGTTATATAGAATAAAAGAATTTCGTGAGCATCAAGAAGTGAGACGACAGAAAAAGCTACACTATTTTCCTTGGTATCCAGAACATCTTAGTTTGGATGCATTATTGACATTACCTAGGGTAAAAGTGTCGACGCTGGCATTAACGACGTGTAAAAGCAGCTGTGTTAACGCGTCTACCCTGGGTAATCTCAATGATGAATGACTAAACAATGCATAGAGCTAAAAGTACAGACAGAATCCAAAACTCGACTTACATTTATGATTGAGCAGCGATTCAAAACTGTGTCTCCATTGTCGAACTTCGTCACGACTCGGATACAGGGATGAGGTGGACAGCGCAACATCCAGCTTATTCCGGATAAGACTGATCGTTTTCGAGATCGGACCACTAAAACACATTTCTCAATGAGTTACCACAATAATATCTCACAAAAATCCCTACCAAACCTGTGATGAGGTTCAATTGAGTCATCATGGAGCATATGAAAAGAGGTGGCAATGTCCATCATGATATGATAAGCACTGACAAACATTTTTCGAGGGTGAGACGTGGCCAATCTCCTCCTATCAGCCGATTCAACTGCTCGACTCGGAAATTATCACTCGGGCAACGAACATGCTCACATCACTTTTAGGAGCACTACTCCGCCTTTCACGAGACCTCTCACTTTAGCAGTGACCTGCGACAGTAGTAGTAAATCTGACCAAGTTCTGGAGACAGTTACCCTACACACGCCGATATCCACAAATAGGCCCTGATCAAATGGAAAAACAGCTAGCACTGGTAGTACCATACCTTCTAAGGTGGAAAGAATGCGGTGAAGTAGTGGATGCAATCGTGATGAGCATAGCTCGTACAATGACACTTCGCTAAGGTCATTTATGGGAAAAACGCTCGAGGGTTAACGTAACAGCTTAAGATGATGTGTGAAGACCACGTGAGAAAATAAATGTCTAAATATACGACTAGCGTTAGCATTTGAAAATTTTTGAAAATTGACAGTTCCATACAAAACAACTACTAAGCTAATCCTAGAATGGCATACAAAACGCTCAAATTTTTTTTTCGATGGCCTTTTTTCAGGACTGAAAATGCATCCTAGCTAGAAAATCAAAACAAAAAAAAACAAATAACAAAAATCAAGCAACATCTGTTTTTCTTTACAATCACAGGAGAAGTACTGGTAAACGTCAACTCTACAGTTTTTCGACTGATAAGGAAGCTGTTGTCCAGAAAGTTCCAAATGTACCACTAGAAACCTAGGTCTGAAATTTTTAGCTGTCCCTTTTCCCGGCCTTTGCTTTCATGAACAAAAAGTACAGATGAGAATTTCAGAAAAACAACGAAATACACAGAAAATGGGGCAGCTACTCCTATGCAGTGTTTTTGTGGCAATGGACTGATTCCCACCAACCATCTGCAGCAGAGGTGGCTTTTTTTTTGTATAGCTCTTTACACTTTATAAGACATCCTGCATAAAGTGTGCATCTCCATTTACAGGGGAAATACGTACTAAGTACCTGCTGTACACTCTCATTAATATTATATGGCTTGGCTTAATAATGGCGGACGCAGGAAGTGGGAGGGGGGAGAGTTGGAAAAAAAGGGGGTCTCCGCCGTTTTGAGGACCCGGATGGAAATAAAATAAATAAAAATATCAATTGTAAGTAATGAATAATTGATAAAAATTGTCTTAAAAATAATGATAAAGATAAACAATTATAGAAAGGAACTAACACAAGATTTTTATGTCTTGTGGAGTAATTTAAAAAATTTGGAGAGCCATCCTCAGGGAGTGGGGGGGGGGGACCGCCACTGATGACTGATTGTTCAGAAATTCCATGCACGACTGTCATCTAATCTCGGCATATTACAAATTCGTGTAAAATCTTCTGTTTAACGATACCCGAGATTGTTAAACTTCTTTATTCCTTCTCAGTCAACGGCGAAATAAGCCGAAACGTTGGCTGAGAAGGAATAAAGAAGTTTAACAATCTCGGGTACCGTTAAACAGAAGATTTTATACGAATTTGTTCAGATTTTTTTTGAACCGAAAATGCGAATAAGCTGAGAAGGAGCTACTGAGAGACTTTGCAGTGCTTCAAGAACAGCTCCCATTACACGTTCTTCTATGTCGATATAACCAGTTTGCCAACAAATTTCAGCATCAGAAATCGAACAGAAAAAAGGCGTGGCAGGCTATTAGAAAAAACTCAGTTTAGATCCATAAATGAGAAGAACGGACTTACTTAGATATGATAAGTTAAGATACTGTCAAATAGTTAAGGTTTAGTTACATTTACGGAGCTACATGTGCATTAGTTA
The DNA here is from genome assembly GCA_037903475.1 of Ancylostoma caninum. NCBI lineage: Eukaryota > Metazoa > Nematoda > Chromadorea > Rhabditida > Ancylostomatidae > Ancylostoma > Ancylostoma caninum. The sequence continues at coordinate 212,836 of JBAJFG010000034.1, read as the reverse complement.
ACTAATGAATTCTCATGAAATAAGCTGTGGCAGAGGCGGAAGAGGTGATTTCTCGAGAATATATTCATCTGTGCACTTATAGATGCACAGAGAAAAAAAAACAGACTGTATGTTTACAATAGAAATCGGAGAAATCGGAAAATAAGGGCGAAATTTTCTTCCATCTGCAACATATCCGCTATTTATGCATGGAAACGTTTTACAAATTTTATGGAAAACCTGCCTTAAGTAGCTCATCTTCAACCCCTTATTCCTCTAATACATTTGAAATTATTATTTTTTCCAAGTCGGAGGTATAATTAATTTTTTAGAAGGTCTATCCTTGAAATTCCAACCACACGCGTCACCTTTTTGGAATAAACTCCAGTGTTTCTTCCTATGTCTCTCTTTCAGTTCCCGTCTGCGTTCGACCACTGAGGATAAAACTAAACTCTAACCCTCTTTATTTTCTCTTCCTCCTATATAGAAAAAGAAATCAAGAAAGTTCGTTAGAAATTTCACTCGCAAAAATTCAATTGAGGAAGGTGAGAGTGATTTTTCTTCAAGAAAATGAGGTAATCATGTTTCTCAATATATCGGAATTCTGCTCGAAGCGCAAGGGCACTGTCAAATCCGAGAATGAAATTATCTATATTTTCTAAGCATAGTTACGCATTCGAGAGTGCCAAAACTGCCCTCCGGCTCATCCGGAATAGCCTAAATTGACCTCAGGAACATGTTTTGCCAACTTCTTCTGAATGAGATCAGCTTAAATTGATAGACAATCTTAGATCAACTGTAATTATCAGGAATAATACAGATTTGAATTGATTCCAATAGGTTTGAAAGGCGTTTTGACTAGACCATTTAGTAAAATAAAGCACTGAGCTAAAATTAGCCGTATGGAAAATGATGAATCAAGTCTCCTGAACACTCAGGGAAAAACGCGAACTTCAAAATGATGTGGAATTTTCATGTGCTCTTAAATAAATAAATGAATTGTCAAAATAAGATAGCTCGACCTTTAAATAAGTGCGCGCATTTACGAGTATGTACTACCATTGTCAGGGGAATAAACTTCGACTACTATTGATAGTGGTAGTCAGAATTCTCAATTACAGTTAGTTAGCCGTGGTGTTGATTTAATTAAGGCATCACATTTCGCATCGTCTTTCATTCATATTTGAGCAGTTTAGTTTCAAATTACAACGTGCAGTTATACCCAGACATGTAAGACAACCAGGTTGGTTGCTGGTTTCCTAATTGGTTTCGACACATGAGTTGTCAGCGATTCTATAGTTGTCTCAAATAGGAACAGAGCAGGACCTAGTCCTGAATAATTCGAGAAATTTGAGCCCTCAGGGATTATGTGAATCATCATAGAATATTAAGAAGCAGGACCATTTCATGAACAAGGCTGTTTATTCGTGTGGTATGAAAAAAAGTCATGCAGTGAGACCACGGATATTTGATTACCCACCCCCGTGTCCCTCATCAAAGAAAGTTGTGGAATGTGTAATAATCAGAAAAAGACGAGCTTTCCAAGGAAACACATTCCTGCAATCCTGCCTGGATCGAGTCACTGCGGAAATTCGCACCAACTTTTATCTGGACAACTCGACCACCTTCCACAATTGGGAACGCCACAATGTCCCCAGGAAGATTCAAAAGTTCTCATCCAGAGAAGAGAAAAAAGACCATATGATGCAAAAGCAGATAATAGTGCTTCCACCAAGAACGTAGGGCTGTCCCATACAAAAAGAAAAGTTCAGTCCGGCTAGCAGATGGCCTTACCGTAATTTCTGAGCGTGAAATAAAATGTGGTTCGCCCGTACCTATACCTAAGATAACCAGATAGGTGAAAAGGGTTTATCGAACATCGTGCCACCTATAGTCTGTTCCAATGGCGACAACAGTTGAGTAACCGCGCGGATAACCTGCTTTGCGCTCGTTCCTCTCTAATTGGTGCACTCTTTCTCGCGTTCTTTTCCTCTCTGTTGTCTTCCCAACTATTGTACATGGTGAAACGCACTATACCAGTGCCCATATGGAGTTCAGAGAGGGTGGTTTGGACCTAATACGCCGTGAATTACGGTAAAACCATACGCAAACCTGACTGAACTTGTCAGCTACAATGTTGATTAAAACCGCATGATCAAATCATGCCTTTTACTAGGAATTTTCCTAATTTATCAATCTTTCCGCCAATATCGCTTCCCCATTCTCTCCACTAACTTGATTAGCTCAAACTAAGCCTTTACCATCTTATTAAAAAAAGTTTCAACCTTTTAATTTGCAATTAAAAATACTAAATATACTAAAAGTTTATAATTTTAGAACTGAACACCTAAAATAAATTTCTGACTGATATCTATGACCAAACACATAACTTCTTAATCTATATTGTGGACTTCTATTAATGACTCCTACAGTCTCGGCATGACGACTACGCAACGCTCGCTCGCGTCGGCACAGTACCCGCTTATGGTAGCTGCTGTCGCTTGGCGATTGGCGCGACCTGTCAACGTAAATCACTCGATCCTCGTCATGACATTAGAAGAGGCGGAAACGCTTCGCGATTCGCCGGCCCACGTAAACAGCCCATGAGAGGCGATAATTGGGAACACGAACACGACCAATTAGCAGACTGAAACGCAACAGGCAAAACATCGAATTGCAAACGACTGATGCATCAGTATCCGAGGTGACATCCTGACTGACATCCTAACTTAGCCGCCGATTCCAGTGACAACTCTCGATAGCTGGCTAAGTACCAAGAATCACGCACGACTACTCCTGTCTTATCAAACACTACTGCGCGCTGCACTTCCTCATTTACTTTGCGGCTGAACCAATCTGCGACGGAAACATTCTCATTTCCAGCGTCTGGATGCGTCGTGATCGAGGTCACCATCCATTAAATGAGAATACACCACAAGCTACACCCAATTGTACATAGATAACGCCAAAAAAAAGGTGCTCCAGAATTCAAGGAGGAGTCAATTTGCGATCTATTTTACAGTGAATGCAGCCAATTTATATGTCAATGAGACCCACTCCCAATCCTATATAAGTTGCAGCTAAGTCAAAACCATCCCACAGAAAAAGCAAGGCAAGTCGGATTAGAAGGATGCTATAAAAAAGTGCCCCCAGGGGATATCGCTTGCACTTGCAGAGGGCAACATCGAGCACAAGTTCTTTGTTCGAAGGAGAAAAACATGAAAATAACAGCGATTTACAGGTCAATTATTAAAAGGGCAAAAAGACGGACGATCTGTCGGTCACCACAAACATCCACAAATAAAGCTACTTACGGACTACTGGCAGCTGACGACGACGAACAGTCGCTCTCACGTACAGAAGCCCATTTTTGGACTCGCCGATGAGGGCTGGCTGCCAGAGGGACGCTGATCTTGCGACGAACGTCCATGCTCACATCATGGTCGCTTGGACGACGAGGAATCAACAAGGTAAGCGGTCCATAGTGAGTTTCTAAGCGCGATTTCTAATGCGAGAACGTGGTCCCGCCCCTGGCTACATACAACTGCACCCCGGAGCGGCACGCGCTGAGAAACATGAGGAACGAAAAAACCGGTTAGCTTAATGATTCAGCACGTGAGTAGACTATGGGTGATGTCCGATCGCTCAGGTAATTATAGTGAAACCGTTGAGTTTTCCCATTTTCTCCAGGAAGAAGGAACTCTGTAGACCAATTCCAAGCATTATACCAAGTTAATATCCAATTATCTTTGTACACTTGTTCACTTTCATGCTTACCTACTTACTTCTTCAATTTATCTCATTAATACTTCGAGGTAATAAACCTACAAGAGCTTCTTCTTGTCCTCCCGCTCCTCTCGTTCTTGTGGAACATGAACGCGTCGGTTGGTCTTATCCGCAGCTCCCTTGGGGGAAAAGGTGAAGGACGCCGCCCGACGAACTCCCTGATCCTTCTTAGGTTCCTGGAAAGACATTCTCCGATAAATCTGGAAACTCACAAACATGAAAAAAAGCTAAGAAATGGGAAAAATTCTGCAAAACACCAACCGAGGGACTGGTAGGTGTGGGACACTTCTTGCGGAAGTTGTAATTGGCGTCAGGTGTGAGGCGATCCTGGGTAACAGTGCGGCGACGTACATGAAGTGACGAAGCACCTCCATCCGAAGTGTTCTCAGCTGAAACGTACAAAATTTTTGAAAAAAAAAACAGGGCGATCTATCGATGAATATATGACATACAGGGGTCATCTGAGTCCAACTCATCAACCTCGCATAAGCAACCGAGGGAACTGTTGGGGGATCGAGGAGAAACCGGTAAATCGCTGTTGACAGATGAATTATCCAGACTGACAGACGACACACGACGTCTCCATGGTTCCGCGACCGCCGCTGCTACTTCCATGAGCAACGGAGACAATCCTGGTCGATTCAATCAAAACACGCCAGAAGAAGATGGGCGGTACGGTAGTGGTTTCAAAACACGAGGTTCACGATAAAGTCGCGTTCAATGAGCGCCACGATGTCGGCGAGCAAAGCGCGCGACACGGCGAGTACAGGCGACAAAGCGGCGAACGTTAGCGACCAAACAAGAGTACAACGCTTCAGTGCGGGTGTGGTTGGGTCGCCTTTCCAAAATCGGACGTGTTATCTATTCTGAGGTGACGCTACTCGCAGTTACAAACACCACAGCAAGTCGAGGGCGCTTATCAGGAGGATTACATCATGCAAAAACGAAGTGTCTAGTGGGGAACGCATGGAGTAATCCTGGTTTGAGAGCAAAGAAATCGACGCCGCGATTTGATTGTCGCTTCAGTTTTCTGTGTGGCCGCACACGAAGGACGAGCTACGAATTCCCACTGGACCAGACGTCCCAAAACCGTGAAGATCGACAACTAATTCTGAATAATCCAAGCAATCAACGACGCGACGCGGCGCCCACAACTGGTAGAACGAAGATGAAGTGCAGCGAATCAGCTGACGAGAAGACTACAAACCATTGGGGAGGAAAAAGTAGATAGGTCTAAGTAGCTTGATAAATTAAAAAAAGAAAGAAATTATCTCACTTGTGGTGGAGAGGTCTGGCAGAGTGGCTCGATGAGAGCGCCTTATGCTACCTCCTAGCGAGCTGAATATTCCTCCGAGTTTATCTTCATTTCGATCCAGACGGATGCGCACGCTGCTTTTTCCAGTGTAGTCGCCAGCAGTTCGGTCCACCCTGATCGGAACACTGCTTCCTCCCGCATATTGCTCGATTCCGTCGCTTCTCTCAAATCGAATAGGCACGCTGCTCCCGTCCTCATAGCTATCTGCTGGATTTCTCTCGAAACGGATAGCGACCGTGCTGCCACCGACGTAATGATCGACATCGCTTCCTTCAAATCGAATTGGAACATTATCTGAAAGTAACGAGTACTCCACAGCATCACATGATAGCTAGGATGTACATAGAGTACAACTTAGGTACATGCTACCCAAAACACAAAGAGCATTTCTCACCGGAATCGGTCTTCTTCCTTCCCGGCACACTTGACCTCTGCGTTCGTGGCGGCATCTGAAGTGACTGCATACAATACGCGAAATCACACACGCGACGCCCTCAAAGCGTGTGAAAAACCGCTCAAATTCTCACCGTACAGCAAATCAGGCGCACAACGGAACACTTAGTTAACACGCGGTTGACAAATGCTGATGTACAACGAAATTCACCACTTAACTAGACGAACACAACCGAACAACACGTTACATTGAGGTTGTAAGACAGCTATATGACGACCAAAAAACATCGTCAGCGACAAGCGGCTTGTCTGCTCCTCGCCTCATCCGCCTGCTCGATAATGAAACTCAATCTGCTACTAAGTGAAGTGAAAAATACGCCGACGCAATGACAATTTTTCCACTAGAAACCAACTAATGCAGAGTAATTAAGCTAACGCCACACGAAGTTTTCCACCACTAATTAAGTGTAATGAGCAACGCCTACCATAGACGAGGACATTGAGAAGAGCACGAATCGAATGCGACACGACGCACGCACGTGTGGCAGGCGACCTCGGCTGCGTTTTGTTGCGTAACTTCCGACGCGCTTGTTCGCTGACAAAGCTGGACAGGCGGCGCAAACTGGCCAGTAAATAAAACAGCGCATATGTCGGGCCTAATTAAGAAAACGCCATAATGAAATAATTTATTGTGATGACGTCACTTGAATTGGCAGCGAATTACTGCGAAAAACACACGCAAATCGCCGAACTAAGCACGCTTCTGGCCCACAAAACATGCGAAAAAAATCCTGCTGGCACGAAACCGCCAGAGGAAAATACGCGAAAGCGGATCATTTAGGATTATTATTGGAAAGCTGCCGCACTATAATAGAGTTAAAACGTTGGCGTGGAGAAGAAAATGGAGATTCGACGAGGATGCAACAAAACACGCATGTTCCGAGGAGCAGACAACAGTTGGAGGGTTGGTTCGAGTGATAGGTCATTAGTACTCAAGAACTTTCGAGACTAGTGTAACCTTTGAACGCTGTTGCCCACAAAATGATCCAGATGGTGTCATTTTATAATTTCCTCTTCCTAGAGCCCGAAAAAAGTTGCATGGACGAAATTCCAGAAGAAAACGAGGCAAGGCATCGCACAATACTAGAGAATTATCCTTCCAAGAAGTAATTAAACGATATTGACTTCTCTAAAAGAAACGAAAGGCAAAAACTGGAGCTCCTTCTTCATCCCCCCTTGACTGTTACCAAAAACCTACTTAAAGGCGAGATTTTGAACCAAAGCTGCAAGTTGAGCGAGACTAAGATGGAATTTTCTAGCGATTCCTAAAAATACACCGAAAACAACTTCGGAAGGGTTACGAAGCGATGTTCGATTGCAAAAGCACACGCAAACAAAGATAAGCCCACGAAAAAAAAAACGCAAGCACGGAACGAAATCAGCGCACGATCCAGGAATGGTCAGGAGCAGCAAGTGACGACTGCAAGTGAGCAAACTCTTTAAAAAGTGTTCTATAAAAAGCCGATCAAACACTATTATCACATGTGTGCTCGCTTACTCATTACAGAACAACCTAGGTCAACACGGAATCATCGATAACTGCATTTCAAGGATAATAATGGTTATACCTCAGACGGATTTGATATGCAGGAACTTGACGTGGTGGTTAAAATACCGTCTCCACTGAATGTTTTGTCATTGTAGTACGTCTTGATGCTGATCTGAAAACAAGGAAAATGTACTCCATTTGAAGGGAAGGTATGGTTGAGATTCACATATCCAGAATGGATAGATGTTTTCGCAGAAAACGAACCTTGTTCTGAGGGAAGCTCTTCTTTTCTCCACGTTTCGGGCTTAACAAGAAGAAACCACCTTCGTTCACCTAAAAGAAGTTTGCTTAGAAGACTTTCAAACGTAACAGGTGGTACAATGGCACCTACAATCCAACAAAGAGCCATAGGAATGAAAATAAAGACCAAAAAAGCTATTCATAGCTTAGAAAAAAACTCACCACAACTTCGTCCATCGTCATATTCTCGTCTATATAATACCCGTCGTTCTGAAATTCCTCACGTCTGGCCATTATTACGATAACAGTAAGATAATCAGGAGCAGTTGTAGTTAACACTCCGAAAACAGCCGTCGGCAGTGTGCCTCCGACGCAGTCGACATAATGCGCGCGAGAATAATGAAATTCAAAATGACCGTGCGTGTAACTCACCGCTTCTCTTGCCTTTTTCATGAGCCGTTTAACGGGAAACGTCATGCAGCCCAACATTCTCATCCGCCTATAAATTCTATTTATTTAACCACTCATCCTACAGTTCTAGTACCTACTTGTTTGATAGCCCATTTCAGCGTAGCTCATCTAATATTAGAGCGGTAGACTGATATGGGTTCTATGCTATCAACGATAAGAACACACAACCTGTTTAGTCACAACTAATTATAGGTCAACTCACTGTTGGTGATTATCCGCTTTCAGTTTATACACACTTATGGTGAGCAGATCTCGGAAGTAGTTGTCCTCATCGATGTAACTGAAAAAGTACACCTAACTAGGCCACTAAAGATAGCGCAAAATTGCCTTGGGATCATTCCTCCTAGCTTCATGAAAAAAATCTCTCGTGTTGGTAATTACATTCGTTTCATCTGAGCACTTCACAAACGTCATCTCACTGCCCCACTCCCAGGAAAACACTGCGACCTTTGGATTACTAGCAAGAACTCGGCGATGGCGCCCGACGATAAGATTCGAAAACGCTGGCGGTCTGGGATACGGGAATCAAAGAACAAAATGCGGAACGAGTTTTCAACCTCGTTGAGGACGATTATGGTTGCGAAAAGTTACGAGCAACTAAGCCTTTCCTCGCAAGAACAGAGTGAGACTTCTGGCCAGCGACGGTGTAAAAATAGTTATCTCCCTTCGCAACGGTCATTAAAACTGACGGTGGAATTATACTGCAGTTTGAAACGACTTTTCTTGCGAGTAGGTTCTTCACAAATAGCGAACGGGTTCAAGCGTTGCTTATCATGTGTGGAATCGCACGATTTCAAATTAAATTTAAAAAATCCTTACAATGTGAACTTCTCATTGAAGGCTGGCCGATTCGTTGCAGGCCAGTTACGGGTTTTATATGACTGGATCTTCTCTCTATAGTATCTTTTCCGGCTATTTCCACATCGACGACGCATTTCTACCTGGAATATTATGCAGGTTCCACTAACTACACTTCAAGTACTACTAGAGGCACTTTAGAAGGAATGTCTAAAATTATCCTAAACTCACTCTAACATAGGAAGAAATCTGCGGCTGGTACGGATCTTGAAAATAAACAGCCTCATTAATAGTGACGTTCAGTTGATTGCCGCATAATGTCATGCTAAGGAAAATTATTCCTGAAAAAAGTCTTCCATAACCTCATAACGCTACATGTTGCAAGCTATAGAGCTCCCATGTGACAGGATACCAATTACTTATACTAGTTGTACAGCATACCTTCACTACCAACATTCTTCGCTACTCCAGTCGGCAGACCAAAATTCTCGGGACGGTAAAAAGTCGGCTTCACGTTCTCAACATGAGATCGAGCCGACGACGGGAACTCGCACGAGTCCTGGAATTGAGGGATATTGTGGAACAGTAAACAGATCGACACTATCCAGAAGCACATACTTCGCCATAATAGCTGCTTGGTCGCGATACTCCTTCAATAATTTGATTATAACTGTACATGGGAATACGGCTGGCAGTTGATGCTCGTGGCGTGGAACTGACGAATTTCGGACCATGATGAGGATTGGTCTTGGGAAGAGTTGATACAAACGGCTGGAAATAAGACAAAATATTTCACATAGATCCTGGAAATGTGGCAGGTCAAAATAGCCATCCTGGAAATGTGATAGATCAAATTACCCCGACTGCCTATAACCAAAGTCAAAGTAGGTCATGTTAGACAAGCTAGCCCTAGGCCACAGTGTATTGATTAGCTACGTAGATCAGATTTCGTTCAAACTTCAGAATATCCCATTTTTCACCTGAAAAGACGTTGATGTCGACGTCTGCTGAGGTCTCCAGTCTCGCTGTAGCCGTAGCGAAGGAACACTTGGTGGTTCATCGATGGAACTGCCCATAACTGGTGACAGATCCTGAAATTGATAATTTTAACCTACATCGTCTTTTTTTTGGAAATTTCAAAGCGTGAAGCTATAACCCACGTGTGGCACAGCAAATACAGGTGATACACGATGTCTTTCTCCTTTCTGTACGGGAGTATACAAATCTGAGAGGTCATCTTCTTCATTTGTTGACTCCAGAAGTGAGGATATGTTAGACTGGATAGTCGACAACGAGCTACTGTCTGTGGGCTTGATATGTCCTCGTGATGAAATACCATACTGTGTTTTTCGTAGAATTCTGAAAAAAAAAAGATTTTATGGGAAATGGAGCAGCACATTTTCAGCAGCTACTGCAAGGAAACTTCACAATTCTTTTGAGCTAAGTTTCCAGTCAGAATATGGAACCCACATTCTGTACTAGTATCAAAATTATCCAGTGACCCTCAACTTAGCTCTAATGACCTATTTGATAAGAACTTGCTGAGGCGATGTCACGCATAGCCTTTCAACCTCACACCCATTCATCATTCAGTGCGCAAGTGTTTGAAGGGGATATGACAGCTTCCCAGAGATAGCGGCACGGTGTTATGACAGTGAGGTGCTAAATCCAGGACCATGGGTTTACCTTTTGTCCCTCAGCCATTTCTCGTCCATTCTTGCCTTAGGAAGTTGGAAGGGTGGAAGAGAAGGCGAGCCTTCCGAGCTGCTGTCAGAGTCAGACTCTGGAAAACCAATGCAGAAATTACCTGGTCAGTGGAATTCATGCCAAGACGATTTATAAGGTTCAGGGATGACAAAGAGCTCTGAACTCTTACCTGAATAGGAATAGCCCTCATATTCGTAGTCTATTTTATAGCGCTGGAAGCCCTCTGGGCGGGCCATTCCAAAAAACTGTGAACTGGAAAAGGAAACACCTTGACTGCGTATAATGAAGTACACAAAAATGAGGTAAACGAAGCGTAGCAGAGAGGAGTTAGAGCGTAATGAGCACGTCCAATCAATCAGCACACATCAAGTGGGTCAGGGTGTGGTGGTGGGTACGTCATTCTGAGTCACTACAGGTGGTCCCACACTACAATACCATAACCTTCTAAGAGAGCTGATCACAATGGAATGTGCTGGAGTAAGATTGACGGAATAAATCATGCATTAAAATATGCAGCACCTAATAATACAGCTGTCACTCGCAGTTAACTCAAAACTGCACGAGATAACGCTGCCTTTTTCGACAAAAAGACCAAGACAACGTAACAGAGGCGCTGGTGACACGGTAGCGTGAAGGAATGAATATATGTATGTAACATAAGAAGTGCATTAATGATGATGTTGCGTAACGACTTCGATTATCCGAGACGATAATCCTTTGGCCAGTTGCCAAAGGCGTTGATCGACGAGATTATATGCGCTCATAAAAAAGCTTACATTAATGCTACTCAGCCGTAAATTATGTCGGAGAACTATATTTAGTGTAGATTTATGGATGATACGCCTAATAAGCTGCTTTAGCTTGAGTTATTGCGTTAGAGAGGATAACAAAAATGCGCATCAGTGAATGAAGGATCACTTTGGGAATCTGTGAACAGAAAATAACCAGAAAAACAGGCTCCAAATGTAAAAATTAGAAGAACCACAAGAAACTGGAGGGAGGTTTTGGCAGTATTTGAAACAATCGGGTTGCACCAAACCGGTGGCGAGCCTTGGAAGAGACCAAAAAACAAGCCACACCTGTGAAGATCATTTCGAAGATAATCAAGTTGCAGGAGGAGTGAACAAACAGAAAGAGAAATCCGAGAAAGTTGTTTCAATTAGATGTTTTGACGAATTTTAGTGGTAATATTAGGGCTCTTCACATTTACAAGCGAGGATTCCAAAACCTTCCGGAGTTAGATGAACAGATGAATTGCATCATCAATGTCCTCACGCCACCAAGCAGCTTCTGAATCAGAAAATGAATATCTAATCAACCTATTACGAAGGAGGATAGTAATCCAGGTTGACAATGAGGAAAAATTCCTTTAACCCATGGAAAGTTCCACGAGAAGGTAGAAAGCATCTGATACGGATTTCTTCGCGGTTTCTCGCATACTAATTGGTAAGTAAAAACGTTACTTCAAACGTAATAAAAAATGGAGTTAGAGTAAAGGAAAGAGATCAAATAGATCAACACGATAAGAAGTGTAGGTCCATGTGCTTGTGACCAACACAGTCAAGATCAAATCTGATCTACTGAGACACAAATCAATATGCAGATTCACTTCGTTAGACCAAAAACCTCTCAAAGAAAAACAATTTGAGTTACTGTAAACAAAAAAAAAAGACTTTTGGAGAGACCAACAAGGAAGAGCAATAACAGTAGATGTTTGTCTATAAAGCATTACTGGATTGGTAAACAGTAACAATGCAATAATGGCTGTATACATTAGAATATATGCTGGGGTATAATTCTGGTCATTAAGGACCCACTTATACCTTGGTGTCACACCCAAAGGATACTGTGACGACAACGTCACAACGATTTATGGACTACTTTGAGAAAGTAGGGGAGAGTTAGATGGAGAAGGCGGACAATAGCTTGTGGATTTATCCTTGATCCTCGTTGTTTGATGGGGAAGAAATTACGCAAAGTAGGTAGGACCTTCAAAAACCTACTGGAATACTGACGAAGCATAGGACTCCAGCTGATTACAACAAGCCAGCTGTATCCATGTGCAATGTGTGTTTTTGACACATGTCTGGAACAATATTTAAGCAAACCAGCAGCTGATCAAATACTGCAATCTGACCGCTGAAGGCCATGCAACATTACCAAAAATTCTAGGAAGACAACTGAACAAAAAGGAAAGGTAAAGAATCAGAGAAATGCCGGTCTGTAAGACACATCAATCCACGGTACGTCCATAAATGTCGACCTTATTGCGAATGAGGCAAAGTGATCAAAGGAACGGCGCCATCGAAGACAAGCAATGCAACGCAACGTACGCAAGTTACGTAACGCTTTGCTTGACGTATCGTTATGATCCGAGCCGCGAAATGTTTGTTTCTCATTCTATGACAGGAAGTTATTTACATGCATCAGTCGGATAAAGGATTTCTCCAGAAGAATCACCCGAATCTTACCAGCATCGAGATTCGCTCGGATTAAGACTCGGCACATTTATGAATTCGGCTTCATTTTCTAAATTTGCCATCTTAGACATTGAACTCATGGTGAACAACAGAAGTTACATCACAGTGTGAATTCATAATATGAAGAGCTACAGAAAACTAGGATGCTGCTCCCTAATTCAAATCCCTCTAATTTTGAGGGAATTCACCCAATCTTAGCAAAATAGGTTTTGTTCTAAAATAGAACTTTCGGGAAAACAGCTCAATGAGTAGATGGAGAACCAGTGTGTTTGTTCAGCATAAAATCCTTTTTTTTCTCTAAAAACTATAGACTAGGGAACCCAGAACATCTTCCGATCCACTAGGTTGATAAAAATGAAATGCGCGCTTTTGCATGAAACATTTTTTTTTGGGAGCGACATTAGAACTCCTTATTCCAAACTTCATCCAGGATTAGAACCAGCGAATCTTCGACTTCTTCCAGGCAGAGAGCGACTGCCCCTTCGAAAGATGTCGCTGCAATGTGACTTCAATACCGGCTCACCCGAACTTTGCCTCAACCGCATGTTTTCGACTTTTTCTCCGTGAAAAAAGGCATGACAGCGCTGATTTTTAGATGTAAGGCGACCACACGCATGACTTCTGGTTCTAAATGCAAAAAAGACGTTAATCGATGGATCGATTAGCATCCACGATTTCGGTTCAGTTACCCATGCCCATGACCATTCTCGAGAATTCGATTGTTGAATGAATTTGGCGAGGTGATAAAGCAAATATTCTCTGGATTCTTTGTATGACCTGCGATAGTATTTTGCCGCGGGTTCACTTTCTTTAGTGGCCTAAAACAAAAGAATAGAAATTCCAAAATTCTGCTATCTTCTTGGAAATTTCTCTAAAAGTCAAGAATAAATGACTATTCAATATTTCGCGTACTTAATACAAACTGACCGTGATTCGCTCTTTCAGAATGCATCAAATTCTTAACAACAGATGTTTAGAAACACGTCCATTAGAATGGAGAAATTCAACGCGTATCCCCAATTTACCATGAACTTCTTTAGTACTGTTTACCAAATGGTTTGAAGAATTGAAGTCGATTTAACATAATCCCTAATAAGTTACTGCGTTGTGCTATCTACTGAGAGAAAATCTTGAGCAAGAGATAGGAAAGAGAGAAAATTCACGTTTCTAATATTTTTCTGAAGTTTCCCGGTGAACAGCGTTGAGGCGGTGACTATACACGTTAAATTATGGTGCCTTTTCTCGAGAAATATAAATCTCAGTAGAATTTCTGGAAAGTTCTCGGCTAATGTGAAAAGAAAGATGTGAACGACAAAAAATCAAAAATTTTGCCAGAAGACGCAATTAAGTACCTCTCAAAAAATTGAACAAAGAGCGCGGAGAACAATGCAATTTATTCACCAAAAAACCATAGAGTGCTTTTCAATCTGTAATATTTTTGCCATCGAAATACTTCACCTAGAAAAATGAATTCATTAAAAACGTTCACATTTATGCTACAGACATGTCAACATTAATTAGTGAAGTGTCAATCCTAGCTGGAAAAGCTATAGGAGTTTATGTGATTCATTCCTGGATGTGCATCACCCTGGAGCTGTCAGGAAACCGTATATACACAAGAGAGGTCAATAAAAACTATGGTAGTCGACAGGCTACATTATGAATTTTTATGGACTTCCATCTCTGTGGATTAATGTATGTGCTACAATTTCTCTGGAGGATCTGAAAACAGTTTTAAAAAATCCTCGGAAACTGGTGATGAATCACTGACATTTCATTAATGACAAGTATGTTTCTCATTCTGATGGCATCATGTGAGGAGAAAAAAAATTGTGTTTCATTTCACGGAAAGAATTCTCGCGGTCTTGGAATCCACACTACATATCAATTTTGAAAACGTCTACTGCTCTTTTCCACACTGTTAGTACAGTTTGTTGAGGGTAACAGTGGAAAAGGTTTATCGACGATATCTTTCATATAAAAGTAGTGACAGCTAACAATGTCAGTCATTAAAATTGGAAAATGTGTACATTAAGATGGCAGAGATTCATTTCTGTTCGAAAAGAATGCTGTTAAAGAGTAAATGCAGTTACTGGGAGAGCTATAACATCTACATTTCGGAATTGCAATGCGGTTAAAATAGTTTATGGAGAGTACACAGCATCAGAGACGAGAGGTTCCACCTGATCTGTGGATAATGGTGGAGAGTTTTCGACGTAAAAAAAATCAAATCCAAGAACACTAGCCCGGTCCAAAAGTATCTGATTCCAATCGGAAGAATTCGTACTCGTATTCTATAACAAAGTAAGCCTATCGGAGGACAGGGTCAGAAATAAACTGTGGCAACCACCTATGATTTGTTGTGAAGCTAAAGGTAACCGAACACCACTGCATGAAGTGTTTCGAGTCAACAACTGAAGTGCTACTATGGCGTAAGCTGACCTTTCAGAACAATGTTCCCAATAAAGCCCACAGTACTGAGTAGTTATCGAAGGAAAAGGTGGTAAATATTACAACATAGCACTGCCACTTATGGTAGAAATGGCGAACGCCATTTGCACAGCATGACATCGGTACATCGCCGTACATAGGGCACGGCTGATGGCCAGGGAATAAGCCGGCTTTATAGGTAAGATAACAAAAACACGTCAATTCGATAAGATGGCACAAAGTAGTCGGAAATAAGTAGCATTTGAGTGTGGAGAATTCAAATCTGGAACGGTCGCTGCGAAAGAACTGACGCGCACAATGAACGCAGCCGATTGCGAGGCGTCTGCGTGATTGACAGATGGTCTGAAGGCATATTCGTCTAGTTATTACATGCGTACCACATTATTAGTAGTACTCGAGGATAGAGGAAGCGATGAATGGCGATAATTTGGCCAAGTGTGAGAGAATGTGACCTGCCTTGAGAAAAGAACGCACGCGTTGGACCGCAGCAGAACTCATGGCCACCACCATGCGACGTCTCATTAGAGGACCCGAAAAACGGGTTATACGTTTGAATTTAATAGCCCGAGGATAATCCTACGAGTCGACGTGAGGCGTTGAGAACAGCTTCCCGCCAACGGACCGATTCAAAAACAGATATACCCATTTGGCGTAGTGGTCGTTGTTAGAGGTCAGCAAGGCAGTGTGTACCCGACGGAGGCAGCAGAGAACGTGGACCCGACTAGGGAGCGTGGCATCCAGGGAGGTCGACGAGAGGAGGGTGACGCTCTCGTAAGCGAATACCCAAGCTGAACAGCGCCTGCACGGTATAATCTAGTGTGGTCGGCTTCATTTGAATATGTGTGGAACGGGTCAGAACGGCTACAGAAGAGGGCTGATTCTGGAAGATTCCTGGAATCCTGGTGAAAAACTGCACAAAAGTCGTACTCGCGAGTCTCATTATTCACTCGGGGGTTGTAATTAAATCGACAGCTGACACGGTGTTGTCCGAATTAGTGATGCAACAGAGTCACTTCGATTTCCTGTAGCAACTGCCCGTCAGCTTTTCTCACGGATAATGATTCCTGAACACTCCCATCTCGCATAAGATGTTTTTATTTGATATAAAATTATTTCATGAACTCTACAAATTCTCTAAAGTGTCCACTAGGTGACCACTTTCGGACATGGTTGATTGCAAGCACTCAATCTGACTGAATCCATTCTCTTGCAATATCTGGCCCTTAATGACCCAGTAAACTGCTCAATCCAGGACAAAAAACCACCCACACCTTTGGAGCACGTGCCCATAACTTTGCCCTCCTGACGGTCCATAGGTTAAGAAAAGCATTTTCAAAATTCTTTTACGACATCGATCTGCTCATCTCATTGACATATTTTGCTATAGGCGTCGTTAACTCCATCAAACCGAGCGAATAACTGTTAATTACGAAAGAGCACATGTTCAATCACCGCCTGCCATCTGTGAGACCTTCGAATCTGTGGCTTTTCTTATGTTCGTTTTGTAGTTCATTCACAAGTAGTCCGAATTTTTATAGCACATGTTTCTGGAGGATTACGCTTTACGATTTCATTATTTCCAGTATTTAGACTGGAAAAGGTGGCCCTATATTTGCAGAAGGCTTAGCGGGATATGTAGGCAAACAACAAAGGTGAGGATAATGGCAGGCGGCACAGCAGTAGGTAACGTATGGTGACTGCCTGCGACATCTTCATGCTCGGTCACCTGTTTTTGTGGATGTAATGCTTCCATAACGAGCTCAAGGACTTGCCAACTTCTCATAGCGGTTAAATTACTTCTCATTGTCCATTCGGTTAAGTTAGCTTGTCCATTCGAATAAATCGAATGTTCCCATTCGAATGAAATCTATAGATCAAATCCTCACCGTCGAATGCACATGCGATCTACACCACAACAACACAGTACATGTAGCATAAAATAAACTTTAACCAGTATTATAACAACTTAAAATTTGAATTAGCGTAACCACTCGTTTGTAGCACATAATGAGTCAAAAGACTAGACGAACTATATTGTGTGAAAGATTTGTTGAGCAATCGCGAATTCGGCATGAACTCACGAATTCGCCGAGAATAAAATGAAAACAATCTCCTACAGGCACCAGGTAAAACGAAAGATTACCACAAATACGGGTGAGTTTCAAGTTAATCAATAAAAAAGTAGACATCTCCCACAAACGTATGCGCGGGAAGATCTGATATTACTATAAATGCTGGGGGACAATGCATGCATGAATATAAAACGAGTAATTACAGTAAAACAGTTACGCAGTAGGTAAATAAGATTTCCAGAAAGGCCACAGGTGAATTCATTGTGAGCAATCTACTCCTGAAGAGCACGATCGAGCGCTGCTTGGATGTTCGCGAACGCGTCACGGCCCATAAAGTCTGGATGACCGGACTCCCAGGCGCGCAGCCTATCCTCCTCACTGGGTGAGGGCGTCTGCAAAACAGTTTCGCTACGATTTCCTGTATTACAAGGAGACGAAATCAGTCATAACTTGGAAAAAGTACAGATTGGCAAAGTCTGGATTGGTAAAAGGAATGAAAAATGAAATAATGAATGATGAGAACTTATCCAATATTCACAACACGAATTCAGCATCAAAACACAGCAAGCCAGGGGAAAAATTGGTCCCAGCACTCTCAACCCGATTTATTTGTTTTACTGTTATTGTACCCACCTTTTCTCGAACTGTTCCAGCTGAGAAACATGCTTCAGCCTGTAATCGTTCTTAGTTAGTACAAAAACACTCCAAACGATTATAGTCAATCAATTGTCATGGTAGGATAGCATAACATGCATCTTTGTACTGCAGCCCTCCAGCAGAACCCAGAAGTACCCTTGATAGGATGAAACCACAAGCGAATAGCACATTCGACATCAACGATTCACTCTCGACTACACTCTCGAAGAATTTTGGACCAAACGACAGCTAATTCCATGAAAACTATTAGAGAAGGCTAAAAGATTCGAAAGTTACTGCGAAATCGGTCAAAAGCAATAAATTTCGTTGGTGCAACCAATTCAAGCAAAGTTAAAAACAACCATGAAAAATTACAGAAACTTTAGCGATCATGCCTAACTAGAAGAAGACATTTTGTTTAGTGACAGCGGTCTGATTAAGGCCACCCAGTCGACCAATCACAACCCTCTCCGCATCACATTCCTATTGGCTGAATAAACTTCAAAATTAAACGTTGAGGTTTGAGGTACTCGCTCGCTGAAACATCTCACTACTACCTTATACTATTTCTGCACTGCAGTTGTCTTTAAAAAAAAGGAAAGACAAATGACGCCTGGCTAACAAAAACCAGCAAATGGCTGGTCATTATTCACCCTCAACACCTCAGTGCCCGCTCAGATTACAAGATGCAAATCACTTTTTACAAAAAAAAAAACGCGAGTGCACTCTTGGACTTGCAAGACAGTGTAATCGCCGTGAATCGTTGAAATGCCAGAAACTAGAATTCTAGGAGCAGCGAGGGAAACGAGACGCAGCTGTGCTCCTCCACTTAGCCAAGGCCCACAGCAGCGTCGCCGTAAAAGCCCTGCGCTCAACCCAAGCGAACAGAAATGTTAAGCTTTCTAATAGAAACTAGCCATTAGAGGATTCTGCCAGAAGATCATCACTAACCAGTAACTAGTCAAACTTACGGTTATCGCGGCCACCTCGTCATCGGCCGGGTGGCGCCGCTCGTTTTCTCGTCTCGGGTAATCTACGGAGGCATGCGACTCTACAGCTACACACATTGCAGGCTCACAAACCAAATTGCCGCCTAAATTCTGCGTAACGTGTTCACAGCTGGGCTGTTCATGTCCGTTTGACGGCTGCTGTTGATGCTGGTGATGATGATCATGATGATGTGACGTATTTACGTGAATAAAACTAAGCGAAGATGTGTCGCTATGTGGTGATGACCAGTGATGATGGCTTGGAGCAGCTGCTGCTGCCGTCGACGGTCGTGGAGGTGGCGGTGGAGGAGGTCGAGGAGGAGGAGCTATCTTTAAAATACGCTTCGCAACTAAATGTTATACAAACCACTGCAAACCACAATCCACTACTCTCACACTGCAGATCATGCGTACAATAGGGCAGATTGAGGCGAATGATTGGTCCGTTTTCGAAATCGGGCGAATGGCAGACAAGTGGGCGGAGCATATGTCAGAAAAACGTCCAACCTTTTCTTCTCACCCAAAAAAACGGCAAAAATGTCTAGGACCGCCTGAAAATTTCTACCCGATTTCAACCACAGACTATATCAAGTGCTGGTATTACGCAGAAAGGGAAAGTTACATGGCAAAAGAGAGCAACTGTGCTTAGGATTTCCAGTCAATACGAGTAGAGCTCACATGAGCAGCAACGTTCGTCTGATGGATTTGCTTCCACTTCTCCAAGTGTTCACTCTGATGAGTGGCCGCCGAGCCGTGCCACGGCTTCTCGGCTCCGATGAAGTGAACTATTTTCGTCGATGCGCCAAACCTACAAATAATAATACTAGGCTTATTGATTGATAAGTTCAAGCCACAATAGAGAGCTACATGGAATAGTGCAAATATCCAGAGTAATCGATTGTTTTTTCACACCCCGTGGTGCAAAGTCCAGCGACGCAGCAACATAATACAACAGTTGCGACGCCGAACAAAAGTGCCTCGGCACGTAAAACTATCTGTATTTGCATCCCTATTTCCTATATGTTCCAGATAAATTTACCTCCTGTAAGCAGCTGCATACGAGTAGAATACACCAGCGGTCATATTGTAGATAAATGGCAGTCGGTGAATCGCCGGTAAATCGCGCCAGCCGGAGAAGAACTCGTTCAGGAGGCCCTGGTCACCTCCATCGAAGGAGCCATGCGATATCGCGAACGCCAGCAAGCGGCCTAAACCATTCCACCATAACCCACCCAGTTTTTGGTAGTAGATTCAGCTAATTCTAGTACTTTTTTTTACCATTGGAACGTAGAACTTCTCTGAAGCATAGCATGGGGGCAAGGAAATGCAAAAACAAGAGCGATTTTTGCGGCAGATCTACTCTGAGATGCATATTTGCTTGCTTTACGGTCACGTGCCTACGGAATCTAAGAGAACAGTACATAGTAAAGCACTCAAGCACTTACGGTACGTCTCAATGCTGGGTACATAGACGAAAACTCCACTGTTGAAGCAGTCTGGCCAGCCGATGTCAGCGGCTGCGGAGAATTCGGGTCGTTCGAACAACTCGTCCGCATTTTGGAGCACCTGAATATTCCGGCAATGTTTGACTAATTTTCAGAGCTACTTTATTATATTTTGACTATTTTTCAGGGCTACCCGCTTATATTTTACTTAGACATGAGCTCAATCAGTATAGAAAAAAAAAACGCTAGCGTTAAGTGATATCATAGGAAAGAATGTAGCCGTGAAGATGTCAAATAAATTAAATCCAAAGTGATCCAGAAGGACCGTAAACGCATGGTTTTTGAGCGCTATCTTCAGAGACTATGAGTGTCATGTTAAGCTCTCACTCGCGACCCTCAAAAATATCACATTTTGACGGTCGAAGGACGAAATACAATAAATCGGTAAGCCACAGAAGTCCATAAAAGGCACTTCAACAGGATATCAACCCACATATTGTTAAAGAAATATTACGTAAAAATATCTTTTTCCCGTCATTCCACTGTCAAAATAAAATGTGCTCCACCTAAGAAGCACTCGTTAACCACATGATCGACAACATCCGGCACTTTAAACTCAGCACTTGAGCACTCATCTGACTCATGGGTGTTATGCAATCCAATAACATTCCAGTAACAGTTTCCAAAAGTCTTAAGACGCTATGAATAGAGCAAAACGGCAACTTCTTAATAATATTTGCATTACTCATTACACGACTACGGCGGTATCAACACATCTCTCCTCAACTTGATCTTTGATTCTCTCAATATGATTGATAATGGACGCGATCGTTTCACAACAAATCCACAAGCTTTCTCTCCAGAATTTATCGCAAACCGGCATTCGGCTAGCACTCGGTCAGCTAAACACCATATACATATCAGTGATATTTTAGCCATGATAAATACCTAAAAACTGTAAAAAGCTGTCGAAATGTCATTCCTGTACTTGGGAAACCGCTCATTAAAGGAGGCAGAATTTAGAGATTCCTGGTCTAAGGAATAATGGAAGAATGTTTTCCCACAGAGATAAAATTTCCACTCAAAAAAAAGGAAAGAAAAACAAAAAAAGATGCTATTATATGCTGCCTTTCAATTGTGGAGAAAGGCTTAGCTCTAGAAAAGAATGGGAAATGCCCAAAATCTCCTCAACATATCTTTGGACAGATTCTTATTTTTGAGTCATTACATTGCCAACCCAAAAGTTTTTTTTTAAAAATTTGTAGAACTTCCTTCAATAAATAACAATGTTTCCTTTGAAATCAAGATTTCTAAAATAGCCCCTTTTCTATGTCTTCCAAACGATGGGATAGCTCCGGAACGTCTAGAAATAACATAAATCTGTCACTACGCAGGTGAACTTCAAGAGAGCAGTACGCCTTCTCCCTCCAGAAACAAAACATGCCCTACAATTGAACTTCTCCAACCGCTCGATTTACGATACCTATGTAAGCACGATAAATTTCTATGCACTACAGCTTCCAGCTGCCACAGACATCTCAGACAGCCGCTAACTAACGGCCTGAACTCGAGGTCACTCCGTATTTCGCTCTTACACTAACAGTCGTTTCCTCCACCATTCCTGTTCTGCCCAAATGGGCAGCCAAAGCAGGGCGTAGCACAGAAAAACACTCTGCCACGGTAAACGGCAAAAATGTTAAGAAAGAGAAAAAAACAACTCTCGGTTGCTGAGCACGTTATCTGCACCGATATCTGCCAGTGCCATCTTCTCGGTCGTAAATCATAGCAATTAATGAGATCAGTCGCTGACATACCATGGTATCGGCATCCAGGAAAACACATTTCGTGTACTGTGTAAGCCTCCAACAGTGAAGTTTCGTGAAGGTGACACCAAGATCGGGTCGGTTGATCAGGGCGAGATTTTCCTGAAGAAAAGAAACAGTAGAAAGTTAAGCGATCTTGAGGAAGAAACAGATGCCAAGTGTGCTATAGTGTTCTACGTGAAAATATGTGCATTCTCAGTTATCACACTTCTCTACTACTGAAAGTCGGAGAAAAAAAAAACGCCATGAAGGCCTGTGCAGGAGAAAAAGTCGTTTATAACGCTGTGTTGACGTGGAAAAGCTGTATTTACCTGATCATTACTGTCCAGTACATCCACAAACGTCACCTCATCGAATTGTGCTTCTAGCTCAGCGCGAAGTCGCGGAGAAACCTAAACAATTCAAAAATCATCCCGAAAGCGCCAGCCAGGGGAAGGTCTTTTACACAGCCAGAACAGCAAAGCAATTCTTTTTCTCGCTCATGCAGAGGCGTCTCCAAACCCAGTGAACAAGCACACGGAAGTGCAAATGGTAAAGGGCAAATGCAAGATAATGCTTTTTTTTTTGGTTGCGAAGAAACTATGCAGAAATCAAGAAAAACTATGTGAAAAAAGTGAAAACATCTAAAGCACTACTCACATAGCTGGTCACCATGCAATGGAGCTTCTTGGAGGTTCCAGAAGCTTTTAATGAATGTGCCAAAACCAATGCTCCTTGAGCATAACCATCAGTGGTGGCGAGTGTGACCCAGGCCTCGGACATTGCGACTGAAAATCAACAGGAATTAGAAGTAATCAGTGGTTTTCAGAAGTTGTACGACAGAAATAAAGACCAAACACAGTGAGATCGTCTGGAGAGATGAGCTGAAATTATAGGACACAATGTGGGCGGACTGACACTACGCAGGACACACCAACAACAGCAGCAGCAGCAACAGCACAAGACAACAGGCGCGCTCTGCTCGTCAATGGACCTTTTTGCTGGATTTCCACTCGGATGTGTGCAAAGAAAAATCGCCCACGACAAATAACCGTGATGTCAAAGATATATAATGCAATGAGGGAGCACAATGGCAGTAGCTGCGTCCGAATGCCCTCAAAGAGATCGTATGCGGACAAGGTCGCGCTCAGTTATGATTGCGGAGTAAAGATTACGATTATGAGAAGTGCGATAAGCAATTCATGTCCTGCAAACCAGACGTGGGAGAGTTGGGAGCTCGCCCAGGAAGAGGGCGCTGCGAGCATGAGCAGAGGAGGAGCGCTGCTGCCGGGATGAGTCATAGCCTACGGGCCTGCAAGAAGTCTGTCTCATGCTCGCACGGCATTGCGGGCGGTACTTGCGAGCGCAACGATGCGTTCGTCCGACGACGTACGAACGGAACGTTTTTCGAATGTGCCGAGTGGGCCGCTAGGAAAAGCGCGCCACCCGCGCTGATGTCGGATCGATACTCCCGCCACCCAGGCTTTGGAACGGATAGATCACGACCACCCTGGGGCCGGATCGCTGATTGATCCGATAGATCACCGAGAAACGGTGGCGAACTCGGCAGCGACCCGGGAGGCCCGCCTTCGCTCAAAGAAGGACCGAGTTTAAATCTCGGACGGTTGCTGCTACTTGCGAGTAAACGGGTGATAACGGTGTTTATTTTTTCCGACTTGCCCCGATTCATAAATGGACGCCGCGATCAGCTCGAAAACGTCAATACGTGCAGGCTGCCGGCATCGCCAACTTTATGGATCGTTACCCAACAAATGTCGCTTACTAATGTGTAGTTCTGGAGAGATAGTAGTAACGTCTGTTACGTATGATTCAGATCGCTCAGTGTTTGCGTTCATCTGCAACGAAACATGGAATGGCAACGTGACAGCCGATCGCCCTTCACGTCCACGTTGACACTCAATCCATCAAAAATAAATTATGCCATCCACAATAAAGACAAAACAAGGGACTGGCATCAGGCAATAACCAAATATGGAATGTTTGATAAATAACAATGTTGAAAACAAAAACAACGAGAACTCTGGTCATTGACAGGTAGATCAAAGTACGATCAATGAAATCACCCCCTATATCGCTGAGTGTCGCTTGCGGTCGCTTATGGTCGCCGGGTGCTTAGAGCTAACTAGTCCAGCGAAAGTACTTGGCAAACAGCATATGGATTACAGCGAATCTTCTGCTAGCATTCCTCTCGCTCACATGTGTTCTGGCTTATGGGCTTTGTGTTGTTTTCGGGAGCATTTCGGTGTGGATGACAGCAGAAAACGTGATGCTGTATTACTTATGAATAGATACGTTAAAACTATACGAAGAAAAATAAATGTATGGAGTTTGGAGGCAGGCATGTGGTCGAAAACATGAAGGGAAGTGACGGCCGTTTTCCGCGTGGTTTCTTCTGCACGCAGGCATTCGCACGTGTTTCTTCTGACTGTTTACACTGAACATTACAGGTTGACTGTAGACCTTCCGCGAATTTCTAGTTCTGTAAGGAATGTCCCGAAAAAAAAATGTGAACGTCAAGGAAGATCGCACAGAACGGCATTCCCAGATTTTGCACTGCAGTAACGTAGCCTGGAGAATTAGTGTTCGCACGCGAGTAGCGCCAACAGAGGCAATCAGTGCGAAAAGAGGGATAAGCGGAGGCAAAAACGTTGATATGAACGGGGGCCGAGTCTATAGGACAGCGTAGACATCGAGTGTAACCTGATTGAGGGCGGGAGATCGCTGCCGCCCGTCTCGGAGAGTACGCACAAGAGAAACTGGAGGCAAAGCAACAGTAAACAACCGCGTTCTACGGCTCCCGGATGAATCCCTACGGGTTGTTTTGGCGAAGTTCGACGGCTGCCAGAAGCACTCTTCGAACATCGCCGAGAATCGAATTGTCCTAGGTGCACAGCACGCCAGCATACTTCCACAAATCCATCCTGGCAAGTGGACGAGCGATGTAACAGATGGCATAGCGCTCTTGCGAAATATTCACACGTACCTAGTTTTTGTCCAAACGATGCAACCCTAATCACCAAATCTGTGACTCATCCCAGATGAGGAGTACATGCGGTAGGTAAATCCTTTGATTTGTGGATGTCTCCATAGTTCGCTAACGGTTAACTGAGGTAGAAGAGCAGTGAAGCAGATTAACGGGCAGGGGGGGGGTGGCCGTGCAAGTTGTTCCCCATTTGTGCTAGCGTGTGAAACGATTTATTACCCTGCCAAAACGATGAAACCGGTATTTTTCTTTGAACTTAACCACGTGGTAATAATTGATGCATGAGGAATGTTCTCGTTGTACCAAATGACGTCCATTAATATTAGGTAACTACCTGTAGAAATCACTGTGTAATAAATGATTTGTTTGGTTCCTGAGATCATCATGTAATCCTGACAAACAGCCGAATCCATCCTGCAACTAACTGGCTGTTGGACAAACAATGCTAACAAGCGTTGAAAATCAATGCATTTACTGTTTTCACAGCAACCAATCCTGCTTCGCAAGTATTTCACATTTGTTGACACAACCGCGTAAAAAGTAAGTTGACTCCACTAATCCGTCCGCTTCATAATGTCTTGCACTAAATCGAAACAAGCTGCCAGATGTTGTCAAGTGCTCTTTTCTCGATTTCGTTTGAGCTGGTAAAAATGTTTCCAGAAACTTGCTCTCAGATTTGGATTACCTAGCAGCAGGACTGGTTCTAGTATTTTCTCGAGCCATTCTTATGTATTACGAGATAATCTTCTCATTATCAGAGATCTTAGCAAGGAGTTTTCTTTCATAAAGTTGCATATCAGATATTGTACGCACAGTTAAATACGCTAATTTAGTGAAATACTCTGAAGGAAGTGCACAAGGATATAGTACTCAGAGGAAAGTACTATTCAGCAAGCAAGAAGTCCCTAGCAAATATAGAGTGTCGTGCGCAAGTCTGCGCAGATGATTTGGGGGCCACACGTATGTATCCTGTCCCTTAGGATCTGCACCGCTATGGGACACTTAGAATCGAAGTTCTAGGTCTTTTTGAGTTCCAATAAGTTGAAGAATCAGGTTTTGAAAAAGAGTGAGCGATGGAGTCCTGGAAGAGAGATGAGCTGGGCAGAAGGACTTTTAAGGTTGCCTCTCCTGGGAATGTTCGGATGAGTTTTTAAATTTGAAAAATAAATAGACCAAATCAGTTTTTTTTTTCGACCGTAACTAATTATAACTAGTGCGCTTAGGCCAGGATAACGTTGTAATTCCGATACGAGCTTGCTGGAATTCTGCGATGTTCATTCACACTCTCTTTCCCTTGTTATGGCATCTCATATCCTGAAATTCTCGTGGGGTTCTGGCTTATAGGCGAGAGCATTTTATTTATTTATTTATTTTATTTATTTTCAAGTGCCAAGGGCACATTGCAGCCTTTCAAAGCGAAGGTAGAAAAGAACTGTAACAATTGTTCCGGAGGTTTTTGGAAGCATCTTTCGAAAGTATAAATTCATATAATGTTTGAAACGCAGGCAATTAAGGCTCTCTTACGAATCAGACCTTAGTTGCTCCCACAGCAGAGCGGCTGGATACATAATTTCAGATATGAAATATCTCATTTTTTGAACCTTTACAACATCATGAGCATAATGTTTTTTTTTTACTTTCATCTTCCAGTCTTTCTTTTTCCGAATTATTGCCAAATTCCGGAGCTTATGGTACTCTTCAAGATTCTGCAGGCTAAATGCCAACTTGCTCCACTTAATATGTATGTTTACACACTTTGAAGCGCTAGCCCTTCTTCACGAAGATGCCTAGCCGTTGAGCATTCCAAAACTACCAAGGATCATATTCCTGCCGTTCCCGTAGTACCCTGGGATTGTTTTCCTACGGCAACAGAGAAAATGTTATGGTTAGTGAGTATATATGGGACCAAATAAAAACCGAATAATTTTGTTACTTTAATCAACGATTTGGGAAAACGTTTTAACATCCACACATTCGAGAATATTAGAGCCCCAAAGCTCTTCTCTCTCATACAGCACTTCATTGGTCTCTAATGTTTAAACATTGGAAATTTTCATTTATTCAAAATATTCGGTATTCGATAGCAAAAATATTCGATTTCGAGTGAATGGAAATTTCGAATGTTCCAAAATCGGAGTCCAATACAATGCTGTGCGAAGGAGAAGAAGAGCTTTATGGCTTTCTCATTCTCCAACATCTCGACCTGTGAATTGTTTCTAAATTGTAAATCAAAGTAACAAAATTATTCGGTTTTCATTCGGTTCCATGTATATTAGTGAGCAGTCAGTGGTTGTGGGATAGAGCCCTTAGTAATTGGGATAGATGCCAGAAAAATAGAATCAATTGGCCATTGTGTGCTGCAATGGTAACAAGAAGCATCTGCAACAACGATTTGATGGATTTGAAAATGAAAAACGAGAACTGGGAAGTGCTCAGCATGTAGAACAGCCTGCTGCTGCAGATGAGTTTTTCCACGTGCGTCTCACAGGGCAAACAAGCACATGAACTAGAACGTGCCGAAATCGAATCAGTAGCAGCAGTCGTTCCATTTCAGGATGGGGGTACGTATGTATATTTATTTGAGGAAATTTCTCCAAACATGCTGGATAACGAAGATGAAATTTCAAATGTTGGATAGACCGGAACTTTTCGAAGCTAGCAACGGACGTAGTTGACAGTGCAGACTATTTGCTCTGATACCAAAAAGTGCTCCAACGCGAGGCTACGGAAGTGGTTTTGCACAGAAGTACACATGTGCAAATCATGCAATTGGAATGTGAAATGACAAAGACCCAAACCGTGCATTGAAAGGAGAATTATGACTTGCAAAGGGCAGAAGCGCCGCTAGAAGCACGTACCGCCGTAGATTATTATATACAGTAGCTAGCAAAAAGATTACAACTTTTTTTTTTCGTCAAAGTAGAGAATGGAGGCTCAGATTTTTAAGAGAGTTGTAGATACTCATGTAAAACACTAGGAATTCAAAATATCCTCACCCTGCTGACTTTGTTTTTTTTTTAAAGAATTTCTTCCTGTAGAGGGGGCGCCATACGGGAAAGGAAGCCATTCGTCCCAGGGGAAAGGAAAAAAAGCTGCAAAGCTTTCCTTCATAATGTTCGGTTACTTAATTGGCTCTCAAATTATTCATTGAATTAGTCAAATTCACTTCCTTTTTGTCCAGTCAATCCTCTGGAATCCTACTTAGGGTTCCAAATAATAAACTATGTTGTTTCAAAGAAGTAATGTCGGAAGAAAACGATGCGAACGTGACATTCACGTGATCCATAAAAAGCTTGTACTCAAATGATCGGGAAGCATAGCAGAGCTTGCTGAAACCGTCAGAAATCCTTACACTTGATAGCAGAAGTCTTTAGAATGCTACAGGTTATCCAATTATTTTTACAGGAGAATCTAATATTAACACCTTGAGGTTTTACTATATTTACTTTGCTTACTAGAAAAGACACTGAAACTAGTAATTATGCTTTGGCATACAAATGAAATGCTTTTATAGAATCACAAAACGGAATTTTCTATCATTCTACTGCTCGAATGATTCGAGAAGAAGAGAAATTTGAGGGTTTCAATATTCGAGAAGAGTTGAATACTATGGTGCACTTGTTTGAAAATCAAACTAATCCTCGCATCCAGATCAATGTGTTAATGACGCTAACAAAATTCGGCTTCCGTTAGTCGTAAAGTTGCAAAATCGTAAAAATTGGAGAAATTGCTAGAAACCACACGCATTCTCTACATTCCTGATCAAGATTTGCTATTTTCTTCAACAGGGATGGGGTTCGATCCAGCGCCTGAAGGCAGATATACATATTTTTGTCGCAGTTATTCAATTTTATTCAATTTTGAGAACCATTTCATCTAGAGCTCGGCTCTTCCATCACTTAGACGGCTGACCATTCAAAAAGCTCTAGGATGGAGGAAAAATTAAGTCTCATCTCTATGTAGAGGGTGACTAGTCCCTGCGAGACGAAAACTCGAGAGTTTTTGAATGAACCCCCTTATCAGCACTTGGTTTTTGGTCCTGATTGTTGAAAGATCAGTACTACAAGTTGGAGCTTGCAAGAATTCTAGAGATTCACTCGATGCTACATAGTATGAGCGTAGTACGCTGTTGTTTTTGCGATTTTGCTTTGGCTATCATATGACAAAGATTAAGCGAAGTGTAATGCAAGGAATGACGCATGATGAAGTGCGTGTCACCTCTGGAATTTCTGATTTCTCGTGACATGGTCAAATGATGGATCATCAACACACCTACCACGTGTTTTACTATTTGAAATAGACGAATGTGTCACTTT
Organism: Ancylostoma caninum; assembly: GCA_037903475.1. NCBI lineage: Eukaryota > Metazoa > Nematoda > Chromadorea > Rhabditida > Ancylostomatidae > Ancylostoma > Ancylostoma caninum. The sequence continues at coordinate 183,403 of JBAJFG010000034.1, read as the reverse complement.
GATAGAGATAACCGGTGCGGAAAAGAACGCCGGAAATTACGCAGCAAAAATCATTTCGAAGTTACGTACTCACGTGCTTGGGCCGAACATGTGCAGATATTTTTAACAAGGCCCTACAATACTATAATCATGTCATAGTGAAGTGGTCAGTGCTGGACACTGAGCCAATCTCAGGTTAGCATGAGGAGAAGTGGGATGGATTATCTAATTTTTGTATACCAATGGTATGGACTACACATCTGTTGGTGGTCGGAGTAGGTGCTCAAACTAGCGAATAATCTTTTTTTTTTCTGAATTTTTTTGAGCTAGCTCTAGAATATTTTTGTATCCGAAAACCTCATTTTATCAAAATATTCGAATAGTACTACGGAATTGTTAGTCCAAACGTCAACTTCTTCCCGGAGGGGGGGGGGGTGGGGAGCGGGGAGAAAATGTTGTTGTATGAAGTTCGCTGGTTTATTTCTCTGCAGTAGTGAGATGTTTTTCTAAGCTAAGTCTCATTCGATATTGCTGGATCTTTAAATAATCACAAACTACCACGATTTACCACGATTGGTTTGGAAGCTTGTGAGATAGCAAAAAAAAAAAGCCAGTACGAACTCTCTGAGCAGATTTTTGACGCCCTCAGATATACTGATTAAGTAAGCCCGTACATGGAAAAAATTGATGTACATTCCCATAGTTGCAGTTGGCCCATATGCATGTCTAGTTGCACATTTTCGCAGACATCTTGTAGCATTTTTATCGGGTAGTTTTCAGATCACATGCACAGAAAACTTCAAACGGCCGTGTGCAAGGGGCGCGGCCGCGGCGCGGCATGGGCGTCGAGTTCCTCGGAGGTCTCACCCCTTGCACACGGCCATTTTGGACTATGTGTTATCGCTCCGCTCTCATCGTTTCTAGGGTTAAAAATTCTAGGAAACGAAATGGGTAAAAATCGGGTGCTATGAGAACATGGAATAGCTGGAGCAATTTTAATTTACTATATTTCTTACAACCAGTATTCGTGGGAGATCGCAGAAACCATTGGAGAAAACATCCTTTGCGGTTCAAAATTTCTGTGGAGAGTAGAGCTTTTCTAGAAGATTTTGTGGATTTCGCAGGCAAAATTGTCACAATTTCACAAGTTGTTTATTCTTTTTTTTTGAAGTGTAGTCCAAAGCCAACTGCTCCAGAGCAAACGTTTCCTTCAAAGCCCGGTCTCCTCTCCAAAATTATTCCGACCTCTCTTTATTTTCCAGAGCAAAAAGCACGACAAACAGTGGGTTTCTGATCGGGAAGTAGCTGGGCAAACGGTATACAATAACCTGTGACGCTCTTGTAAGTACATGTGCACAGCATCAGGTACAATAGTATTGTGGGATGTGGGAGGTAGCGCAATGATGGGTAAGAGCCTCAGTCTCAGGATGAGGGAGATGTCTTCGTTCTTAGTCGAAATCTGGCCACGATTTTAAAAAAAATTCTGCAGGATGGTGCAAGAACCTCGTTCAAACGCATTCAGGAATCCATGCAATATTGAATTCGTTGATGATTAGTGAAATTAAATTGAAAAATATTTAGAATAAACGAACGAAGTGAAAAATAGCAACTAAAATATTCTACAGCATGCAAAATTAAAATCATTGTGCGAAATTTGCTGTGTGAACACGTTTGATGCGTTTCTTTGGGCTAGTTCAGTAGATTTGTGCATGCACTTATCCAACAAATTGAACGATTATGTACAGGTAACGTTTTGTGCCGATCAGTAGCAGGGTGTACAAATCTGCCCGGGAAGGTCGTCACTATCCCATCCTCAATGACCAAACTTCCCTTATAAGAAATGATGTTATACAAGAAATATTGAATCAATCAGTATTGTTTCAAAATAGGAATAGCCAAGCAATAGCTACTGACATAACCTGCTGATAACATTTTAATTTTGAGAGTTTTCTCCAAGTTGCCCTTATCTCAGTACTCTTTATTTAATTGTTTGTTTATTTATCTATTTATTTATTTATTTATTTACTTGATATACCGCAATGGTGTGCACATCAAAGAACAAAAATAAAACGCTTAAAAAGAAAGTAACGGAGGATCTTTCCTGGGGCTTCTGTCACAGTAAAGTTATAGTTCATCCTAGGGACAGAAAGTGAGGCACTGAGAAAAAATAATTGTTTCTGTTGCGCAACGGCTTTTCCAGAAAGTTATCCACAGTTAAACTATGGCATGAAAAGGTGAAAATCCTCCGCTGATGAGACAACGGTGGATTTTTTCCGTTGAAAATAGAGATTGCTGTGGATTACTGAAAGGGCAGTTTTGTCCTAAATTTCTGGAAAGAAGTCTTATGAAAAATTAACCGTTCAGAGGTTAAGAATATGTACATTTATTCCAAGAGATCGTAGGCCTTTGTGTTACTCGGGATTTTTTTAAATTGGTGAGGAAAACAGAGGGATTTTCTGTGGACATCGAAACTGCAGTAAGTGAAGGGTGTTGGAAAACACCCAAAAATGTATGAATAGAAATGGATGTAAAGCTGATCCATCTTTGATGAGTCTGCTCGAATATCTGGGACATCCGTACCACTCTTGGAAGTGCTCATACCAATAATCATACTTCAGATAATACCACGTGATTTTGGTTTTTGTTGTGGATCTATACTTGTACTGGTTAGTTTTCGTTCCATGCTGTAACCCTATACGGCAACCGACTGCAATAACTTTTTTTGCTGCATACATCTATGAGGGCACGTTAAGTCTATTCTATAATAAAATAATAATTTAAGCCGACTTTGAAGCCGGGAACAAGTAGCTTAGACCAACGAGGTCATTTCACTGTTGATGTAACAACATTTTATTAGATGCTACATACATATAATGTGATGCTTTTCTGAAAACCACGAGGAATGGGGTTAAAAAGGACTCTGATGGAACGCAGTTGCTGCAGAAGTGCATGATATCGAATAACATGGAGCCACAAAGGTCGCTGTGCTTTTTGTTCCGAGAACCAGAAACCAGTAAAGAAGTTGTCCCCATACATATCATTCGGGTTTAACGATCCTTTGAGCAACGCCTGTGCCGAAAATGTCGACGAAGAACATGAATTCCCGCAAGTCGTTCACTGTAACCATGAAAACGAACACAAGGTGCTCGTTGCCTTTTCGGGAGTTCCGCTAGCGATGACGTCATCGAGTACAACACACGGTGGGCGGTTGCGTGGCTGGTACGGCCACGTGAAAAAATGCCGTACGTGATGGGAGATTTATCGGATATGTGTAAAACGAGCATGAAAAACTTGCTGCTACCTTCTTGCACGGGAAAAGTGGAAAAAGTTGCACCATAAGAAAACCAGCAGTTGTTATTTCATTACATTTGGTTGGCCATTCAAAAAGTAAATGGATACTGGCAAGAAGTAAAGTTTTGACACGGCTCACTACACAATAAAGGCCACATTGAGTACTTCTGCTGACCGCGTGAAGCGTCACATGGTCCTGTTCGCCTGTGGACAATGTGTGGATAATCTTAAATCTATATATGTTCCACCCCATAGAGTTGAGTGTCTGGATGAGTTTTCAAGCTCATCCTGTTTGCGGCTGCCTTTATAGTGGGATCCAGCCCATGTTAAACTTCTGATATTCCCCAATGGGACAAAAATACTTTGCTGATAAATTACCACCCACCCTGTGAAGGCCACCCGGAAAAGATGTTCTGCTACAGCACGGAAAAAATGTGGCACAGCTGCCACATTTTTTCGACACTCTTTCTTGTAATAAATTCGATCAGCATACAACAGACGTGTTCTGCAGCTTTTTTTCTGTGAAAAAAGGCACCCGGATCCTTATGTCTGCACCAAGAAACAGAGCTTATTCAGCTCATGAGGATATGAGCGAACGAGGGGAAACGCCTAATAAAAGATTGAGAAGCATTGCTTGTAAAACGCTGAAGGTCAATGAATAGCATATGAAATATATAATGGGCAGTGTCTCTACCCCTCCCCCCAGTTCCCAGAAACAGGTCGCCGTTTCTCTACACTATTGTACAAAATAATCAACAACTTCGCTTCAGCCTAGTTCTTTGTTTTTACCATAATTTTCAAAACATTTGTTACTAGTCATCCAATATTGAAATTGATATTTTTAGTACTTTTGTTGTCCCATCCGAGTAATTAAAAAAAACGGAGAACCCACCTTTTTTCGCTCACCCTCCCCCCCCCCTGGCCGAGTTTTCTGCGTCCGCCGTGACATGGATAATAAATAAGGAAAGTTCTGCAAAACCAGATACTTGTTGTTTTTCACAGTCTTGCTATCCTGCTGTAAGTAACTTGCTTCGCTAGTATTATGTCGGAGTAATGATAAGATGATGGTGCTCAGGATGAATTATTACTGAAATAAACCTGTTCATGTATCCCCTCTATCTTAAATATAAAATTGCGCAAGAAAAAAGGTAGATAAAGAGGGAGAAACTACAGAGCTGCTGAAAGCTAATGTAGAAAACACAGAATTTAAGAAGAAGTACTTGGAAGGATATAACATAGTTATGGAAAGCTCATGAGCACACTGGACATACATCGCTTCGAAAACCATGGATACCTGGAGTGACAGATAGACACTCCGAATTGAGAGTGTAAACTGATTTATGGCGGTCTCAACCAGTGCAGTCTCTCTTTCTCTCTTTCTCTCTTTCTCTCTCTCTCTCTCTCGCTCTTTCTCTCTGTCTGTCTGTCTATCACTTGTCGTCTTGTGTCAAAAGTATGCTCCACAAACATTTTACAGCATCGTTAGGAATTACTGATGGAAGAGTCCTATGCCCAGAGCAATCACTACGCAGCATTTCAGGTCTGGTTAAAGCCTCGAATGGGTGAAAACTAAGCCGCATTCAGCTCTCTTGATTATTTCCTTGAATTCTGCCTTCTTTCCATCTGGTAGTCGCGAACAGTTCTATGCATTTCATTTATCAATACGTTCTGTCTCTTTCAACAAGAGGTCAGAGTTGTGCTCTCTTCTGTAGAAAAGCATGAAAGACAGTGAAAACACGTGTTTTGAATCACGCTGAATATGGAAATGTGAAGCTGCAACAGAGGAGGAGGGGCACTGCCGACAGGAACATTACCGGCAACATTCTGTAGCATGAACGGGAAACTCTGTAGTGAGTGTAAATGTTAGGAGAATGAGGGAAGGCTCTAAATGGGCTCGAAAGTATGGTCAAGCCTAGGCTGAAGGCTTCAAAACTAAAGGGGTAAAGAATTCACAGAATACTCCTGCAGAAAAACCTTGAAGTACATAGGTCCCTAGCAAAGCCAGTAATGACTGTGCATTTAACTTAGCAATATTATAATCTTTCAAAAATGTGTGGTTCTCTGGAAACTAATGGCATTCAAGACGACACGATCACCTGCCTTCTTTCCCACGCCCCATGAAGTGAAGGAATATCTCATTCACATCGAAAAAAGGTAGTTTAGAACTATTCAATGAATTTTTGCCTCAGTCTTGACCGTCAGTTTTCTCCCGATAATGCTGAGGTCCGGTGGGGATGGATATTGACACTCATTTCAAGCTGAAATGTCCCGTCCAGGTCTTGGCAGAATTTCCAGGAAAACTTATTCTATCCAGGAAAACTGCATCCACGATACAACTTCTCATGACGAATAGAAGTGAAACGTTGTTTAGAAGCGATTGAAATCTTGCAGAAACTCACGAAAATTTCAGAACTGCCTTGAAGATTTCTGGATGACTCAGTTTCACAAGATTAACTATCACTGATAACCTTCCAATGATTTTACGCTTATCAAAAACTTCCAGTCGATTACTTCAATACGGGTGGTCCCCTCCTCACTATATCGACCCGTACTCGTTGATCTCCTCATTGCTTTACGATCGAATGTCAATTCTTTGATACATGACTGTGCATCGGTACTCCAATGTATGCGAAACGAATTTTTTTTTCACGAGAACCAATCCTACAGCTGTACTGATCATGTTTTTTTTCTTTTTTGTCTTTCTGAAGCGCAAAAATGCTCATGACTGGCACGTACAACGAATATGCAGTGCCGGGATCCTATGTCTCTCTTTTCAAAATAAACACATCGCTTGCTTTTATTCGAGCAGCCTTGTATTCCACTATAATGCGAATGCTTGCAGGCAGGCAACTGGCCGGCAAAACACGAAGTGAACATCGATAAAGATAAAAATTCTTCATTGACTACGTCCCACTGCGTTCCTTCCGGCGTATTTTCATTGTTAGCAAAATATTAAAAAAAACGAATCAGATGGAGGTGCGAGCATACCGAAGGACTTCAACATCAGGAGTTGGTTTCTGTGACTTCAGCTCATCAAGCATATTTGTATCAATTGCATAAACAACAGCTGCATGAAACTTTCCTGAACAGCGACCACATCACTAGAAAAACATTTTCAACACAACGTCGCGGCCTTTTTACAATCTGACCGCCCGCAGTGTGGCGTGGCTTTGTGTTTTGGCGTGTCGTTGGAGTTTATTCGCTGTAGACCGTGCATCTCAAATTCAAGCATTTCTAGGGAGTCTGAGCTATTCTCCCCACATCTTCATCACTCTTCTTTAAAACTAGAGAGTTTCAGTAACTTCTGTACTATTTAGAACAATGAATGGCGTCTTGGGAGGCCTGAGAGCATCACATTTGTTTGAGCCATCACACCTCTTCAAACTATGCTCTGTTGCTTCGTCTTCAGTCTCTTTACAAGGTTGGTATCACATTTTTGTTGAGAAGACACCTAGGTCAAACCGTAAACTAATGTTCTCCTCTCCAGCAGTCTCGTCTTTCCGTCCACCTATAACGTCTCGTAGGAGTTACTGCTCCGCCCAGGGAAAGCCTTCAAATATCCCTTCAAAAGAGACTCTTTTCCGGGTAGATTGGCTACTCGAACATGTTGTGAGTCAAGTTATCATTACCTGTACAACGTTATGTTGTCCCAGTTTTCTTTCGCCTTTTTATTTCCACGTTTAGACGCCAGGCATCCTGAAATCGAGGTTAAAGCCATTTTTTGATATCTGCTTGGATGATGTATCTTTCGAGGATAGGTTGTATAACTACAAGCTGTCTCGAAAATCACAACTGCTTACTCACATCGCCAAAATAAGGTTATATTATCGGTATTTGTCGCCGTTTAATAAAGTTGAGGTCAGTTTTTTTTCTCTTGGTGGTAACTTTTCCCAGTGGAACATTTGGTTTTTGTCACTTAAATCTAACAGACCATTATTCATTGTTTAGAGGATTGGCTCTTGTATTTATGAAAACGAGGATGTTATTGTTCTATTGTGGCGGTTGAGTACATTGCAGTCAAACTTTTGGACCTATTTTCCTTCGTTTATCACTAAGAAGGAGGTTAGTCTCACTTCTCCACTATTTTTCCAACATTTTTCGTTGTTCAAGTCCTTTTCACCTCGTGGTAAGAAACCACTGGTTTTATCTCTCCATCTGGGAACTTTATTGACTGTTTGTTTCAGCCTAAAGTGATCACAGTTGAAGGAGCTCTGGATATCCATGTTAATGCTGAAGGTTACATTTACAAAATTGTCAACAGAAGGGTAAATTTTGCGATTTATTGCTTCTGTTTATACCAAATTCGAGGATAGGAAAGCGAAAACCTTGTCAATTATCCGTCTTAATTCAGAAAACAAGATTTTTGAATATGCGAACTTTGGAACGAATTCGATTATTTCAATGGTTCATTCGAATGATCGAACTCATTCGAATAAATGTGCTAGTATACTATCTACGCTGCTACTTTCTTCTTTTCCATTTGTCGATCTATTTAGATAACTGCTTCGGATCGTGAAGGCGCCAAAGTTATGGAAACGATAAAGGCAGAGCAGGAAGAAGCTAGGCGCAAGGCTGAAGAGAAGGAGCTGCGTCGTCAGGCAGAGGAATTAGTCGAGGAGGAGAAGCGGCGAGGGACGCTTTAAGTTCTACTTTTTCCTGGTTCAATTTGCGAAGATTATAGCTAGGTCTCTAGAAGATTTCTATGTTATAGTTTGTTTGTTAATAATTTCTCTATTTGTTTCATCCAACAGTTCTTTGTGAAGGTCTGTTTCTTCTAAAGAAGTCGAATGAATGTTTATTTCCATGCGCTCTGAGAAAATAGTATTTTTCTGGGTCTCCTTCCCTTATGCTACCTGTCACTCCTCTTCTTCATTATATTTAGTGACTGTGTCCATTTTCCTCAATCCACGTTACAGTTGACCTGGTTAGGAGAGGCGAATGCTGCGGCGTTTCGCGCCATGTACCCTGCGAGCCGCAGCAGAATGTTCGTATTCTCGTCGTGCGTTCTCGGTAGACATCGATCATTCTCATGAAAAACCGGCACCGTTCCAACTGGAGCATATACAGGCCCGACTAGTTGAAACTGTAAGTTTCTCTTACTTTTTAGGACTTCTGATCAAAGCATTGAGTGATGCCCCTCAAATTCTAAGCCCATTTTCAGGTACCGCTCATGTTCAAGCAGCGGCTGGACTATACTTTCTATCGGAGGGATGTCTTTTGCGACGATCAGATATTTGGTCTCAAGAAATAGTACGTTTAGACTTCTTTTCTTTTGTAAAATTCTTGTAAAGGAAAATTGCAAAACTTCGCATCACCTCATTACATCAGTATGTTTTACTAGCTACTCCACAGTTACACAATGAATTTTTGGGAGTTTTGTTTTTCCTATCTGTTATTTCTAGTTATAAATCGGAAACCTGCTTCATATATAGTGCAGTATTTTGACCTCCTTACTTCCCCTAAATACTTATGAGAAGTGAAAGTATGTAACAGTGTTTGGATTGCTTAGAATTCGTTGTAGATGTGTTCTGGCGACGCACGTTCACTCAAACCTGTTTCTGTGATGGTTCATAGCAAAAAAAAAAGCACTTCACTCTACATTTGTCGCTAATTTAGGACAAACACGCTGCGACGAATGTGAATAGTGACTTCATTTAAATAAGAGAATATGTATGCATGCAGTATTTTTGTGTCACTTTGTAGTTGAACACAATTATGTTGGCTCCGGTCGTTTGATATTTCGAGGATTAATCGGAGAAGCTGTTTTTCGCTGTAGTAGGCAATAGGTAATGTACTGTCAATTTCAACATCTTTTGCATATTGAACTCATTCCAAATTCCAAGTTAGAAGGGGGGGGGGGTGCTGCGTGACAAGAGGTACGCTGCTGGTCTGTTATTGGTCGATTCATGTGCGCGTTGCGGCTGCAGCCCTCTAGGGTACGAGCAGTTCTGCGTGGATATGAACAACTTTTCTGAGCTTGAGAGGGACAGATGAGTGTTATCGGAATCCACAAACTGTGAGAAGGTGGCTACCACTGTCATTTAGTGCGTCAACTTTGAAGAAAGAACCTGAACTTGAATAGCATACTCCCGCGGCGCGGTCGCGTCGCGGCGTACGTTTTGACCGCCACCCTTAGGGGGGGGGGGTAGGTACCATGACCAACGTAAGGAAAGTACGATTCCGCATCAAGCAGGCCGTTGATTGCGCACCTCTATTAACAAGTGAAATAAATAAGATTTTTGAAGCAGGCGATGAAGGTTAGGAGTAAGCTATATCTGAGCTTATTTTCCAACATTTACGATAGATAGAACGGTCACCGAGTGTTGCCTTTTTCCCAGAATTTGATTGAAAGGTGAAATGAGAGAACGCAGAAGAAGGAAAACATGTTGTTTTCAGTGGAATAGATCAACTTATGCAACACTTCGGGACGATAAGTGTTTTAGCGCAAGCCACGCTGCCGCATGTACATATGGAGGTGATTTTTGTGATACTTGCTAATATGTGCATTATTTATTTCCACGTATAGCACTTCTGTATCCTAGACAGTGAGCGTAATACCGGTGATTGAAGATGGAACGGTGCGATGTCGTTGGCGCGTGAAATATGTGTCATTTCCACGGCTAATTATGAATCCACGTCTATTTAAATATGAATATCGGATGAAGAATGTGAGTTCAACAGTTTTGTATTTGGTTTTCTTATACTTGTACCTCAGCACAGTTTTTGTAGCTTAGTTGGTTTGACGGATATTCTGTTCTTACTGTTGATGGTAATGGTCATGTTTTCAAGATAACATTACAGAAGGTAAGTTTGGAATATTTCACATTTATTATATTGTTCATATGTCTGCTCCTGGTGTCATAAAATCACCTAAAAAAAGATGATTTATCTTGTTTTCTTTTTAATAACCTTATTTTCTTTGCCTTTCATGGATAAAACACAAAGTAATCCAGAATTTTTCGGATTATCCGGGCCAAAAGCGACGATAGTTGAATATTTGGGCCTAGCCGCTGTCATTCTGTCTTGCTTTTTCGTAGTGCAGCATACTTTCTTGAGTTCTCCTTCTTTTCTGGCTCACTCCAGCTCCCTTCCCAGGTGGGAAAGGCCATTGAAACACTTTTGGAAAGATTGCAGTTCATCAGATTTTTTAGTGAAATGCCTGTGAATCTTCCTTCTCAATTCACTTTACGACTAGTCAATATTATTTGCTCACTTCTCATATCTACATTATTATCTGCTTCTCTTATCCATTTTGTACTTATATTACTTCTCTTATTGTTAAAGCTTGGCTCTCAATAATTTTATGTCTATATTATTCCCTGAACTTTAGACCCAGCGGGATGAAGGAATGCTACTCGATGAAAAAAGCGCAAAGGATAAGCTAGCTGAGAAAATCGCAGTCTTCCGACCAGGACCGGCAGCTACGAACTTTGTTCCCCGACGGCGAAGTGCAAGCAATTCTGACGATAAGGAATAAGGATGAGAATTACTAGCTAAATTTTCCATTGTCACAATAGTCTGCTCCTCCGAGTGTAGGATACTTGGCGGGTTCCTTCCGCCCATTGATTGGTTGCGAGTAAGTAAGGTATGCCTTCGAATCTCTGAAGTCCTTCACTCGTTCATGTCCAGCAGAGAGTTAACGAGCTTTTCTGTTAAAGTTAGAGCAGGTATTGTTAGGTTAGGATGCTTAAGGCATAAGTGTGACTGCCCACAGTTATAATAATTAGCTTGATTCTGTTATTATTATATTTATTGATAGCTAGTATTGTGTCGATTAGCTGCCGGGTGATTCTTTACTCGTTCGTTGATGCAGTTTGGGTATTAACAACACTACGCCAAGAGTATGCATTGTATAGAATAGAATAGCTACCCGTTGAATTTGTATAGATTGTTATTGTTTGTTTTTCTCTATGTGTACTTTGAAAATACACATTTAGAACGACTCTATTGTCTTTGTTTTTGTTTTCTTTTTACTGGTTTCTCCAGCATCCCCTACCTTCGAATCCGTTTTTCTTCATGTTGAGGTGTTACTGCATGCCTAATTACACTTAAGGGTTCAAGACAAGAACGATGCTGTCCCGTCACTCTGTTCGATGCGCTCATGCCGCTGCCGCTGCGCGTGCTTCAGCTAGCAAGGTACAGAACTGCAATTGTCTCTATCCTTGTTTTCACTATTTCTACCCGGTACTTCGTCATGGATCCCAGCTACATTCAAATTCTTTATTATTAGTGATTTTTTTTTCATTTCTAGGCGGAGCAAGTAATAAGGTTACCGAGCGGTTTGACAGTTGCATCCGTGGATCATCATGGTCCCGTTAGCCAGTTGGTATGTTCTTTCTTTTTGATTTCTGTCGTTACGTAGACATTGAGGCAATGTTTCCATTTAGATAAAGAGTTTTCGAATCAAAAAAAATAGTCTATTTTCCGTTCGGGATTGCTTAAAGGGTGTTGTTTATGAAATCTACTCGAACTTGTTGCTTTCATTGGTAATTTCGTCGAGGGAATTCTAAGCTGAGAAGTGCAGGACATTAGGATAAAAATATGGAAATAAGCTCAGAGTGAGCGTCGATGGAAGTGCTTTTTTCACGGACTCGGAAAGCACGCCGCCTCGCTCGCGCTGGAATTGTTTTCATGATAGTAATGCAGAGGGTTTCTATTAATTGTTAGCTGGTTTTCTTGATTCCTAACATCACATAGGACGAAAAATTTCAAAAAGAAACCCTGATTTGCTATTAGGGCTGTAATTCCAGCGCTAGCTTCCCCGAGTACGCGGACAACGCACTTCCATCGACACCGATTGCATTTGAATAGAAAGTGGGGATCGAAGGGAGTGAAAATATGACCGGCTTTATAGCCAGAAATTCATTTTCAAGTAATCAACATACCTTCTAGATAGAACTTCTCGTTGCTTGGGAGTTTTGTGTCCTCAATTCATTGCTATCACGATTTGGGGGACTGATGCTGAACATTTGACGTAGCTGCGAAGGAATATTTGCAAATATTTTCCTTCTTTCAAAAATAACTTTTGAAAAAGGATTCTGCTCCATTAGTTGTTTACCACGACGGCGTCAAATTATGAATAATAACGTAGCTAAGACGTTTCGCAGAATTGTTCGTTTCCATTAGAAATTTGCCTAGGTGCTCCTTTTCCGTGCTGGCTCACGTTACGAGGGTCCTGATCAGCACGGTCTTGTACACCATCTGCGCAACTCTGTTGGTACGGATTCAGCACAGTATCCTGGGCTCAGCCTTATCTGGAGCTCTGCTGTCAGCGGAGGACGTGTGGTGTGTTACTATTCTGGATCACTTCGTACGTGTTTTTCTTGCCGAAAATCAATCTGAGGTTATTCTTAGAATGCCTTCTCGACACGTGATGTGTTCGGCGTGTCGCTGGCTCTACCTCGTGACGAGACCTCTGTTGGAATCTCAATCCTTGGACATATTGCCCAGCCAGCCTTCAAGCCGTGGGAGCTTGAGGATATTATACCCACGCTGAAGGCTGACAACGCCTACAAGCAGCCATATGATGTTGCCTATGAAGATCTCCATCGTGCCGCATACCGCAATGGACCGTTGGCAAGATCTGTATACGCATCCAAGGACACCATCGGCAAGATCAACTACAAGACCCTGGTCGATTTTGCTGTAAGTTTACTTTGGGATTTCTTGATTCAAGCATTTTATTGCTGCTGATCGTGTCTTCCAGTCCAAGCACCTCACCACCGGACAAGCGATCCTTTATGGATTGAACATTGAGCATGAGCGCATGGTGCTGTATGGTGAAAGCCATGCACCTATTAACAATGGCCAAAAGCTCAGTGCTGCTGCTAGCCCATACAAGGTAAATGAGCTCACATCACGATTGATTTTTTTTGGGAAAATCTCATTCGACCTCTTCTGAATGTAGTATTTTTATTTCTATATCTTAAAGCGAAGATTATTGGTCTTTTTTTTCCATAAATTTCCATGTATCCAAGTTCAAAAGAGATTGAATATCGTGCTATTTCAATTTTATGTCAACATTTTTTCTGCATTTTAGGGTGGAGAATGGCGCCGTCCGGCTGCTGGACCACTGGCTCATGTTCTCCTTGCTGGTGAAGGAGCACCGTTGAGCAATGCGAAGGCAATGGCTACACAGGCGGTCTTGCTGTCGTCCCTTGGAAGATCAGCTGCTGTCCAGTAAGTCGCTAAGTTATTTTTGTAAAACACTAGTGTCAGCGGAGCGCATGGGTTTTGTTTCAGGTTCTCAGGTTCTGCCGGAAATGGTGCGGTTTCCAAAGCTGTCTCTGGAAACGGAGCTGTGTCGGCGTTCCAGGCTTCTTACCATGATGCCGGACTTGCTGGTGTTTACATCATTGGAGATAGCGCTCATATTGGCAAGGCAGTTAGCGCTGCTGCGTCTGCTATCAAAAACTACAAGTGCAGCGATCTCGAAGGTATCTTTGCTATGATTGAATGCATAGGCCCTGGCTGGCTTATCGAACTGGCGAGACGCGGCGCATCACCTACACGGCGCGGCAGTATGCGTCTGCTTGTGTGCATCTTGCGATGCGTTGCGTGTTGCTGGTCTGCCTCAATTTTATGGACTATGATTTAGTATAAGACATCGTTTTTCCCTTGCAGCCGCTAAACGAAGCGCAACCAACGAACTGTTGAGAGCCTCTGCACATACTTACCCTACTGCTATCGATCGCGCCACACAGATACTCGCTGGATTGAATGAGGAGGGAGCTATTGTCCAGGCTATTCAGCAGGTGATTCTTTCTTTCTCATACTTTTTTTTCATTTGGCTTGATTGTAACCGAATTGGGGAGAAGCAAACTCGTCCACTCTTTTGTTAACCCTGCACGTGGGCCCTCATGCATCATTGGAAGGATGGGTAATCCCATACTCACGAGTATGGTTACCCATGGGTAACAGTTTTGTGTAGGTAATGGCATGTGGATAAACTTGCCGATGGGTGGCTCGTAAAGGCTAAATTTGGGTACTTTGACAGGTGCTTATTACCATTACCATGGGTAATCTCTATGATGCATCCGGACTATGGTGAGAGTGAATAAGCACCATCCATTCTTGAACTTCCAGGTGACCGCCAGTGATGTCGAAGCCGCAGCGAAGAAAATCTCGAGCAAGTTCTCACTCTCCTGCTACGGAAATATTGATGAAGTTCCCTATGTGGACACGTTGTAAACCTTATATTCCAGAAAGTAGTGATTGAATGATCCTCACCTCTCGGGGAGTACGTTCGATTCTGTTTGCCCTGTAGGCTGCTAGATATAGATTTACTTTTTTTATATTTACGGTGTCATCATCATTGTCGAGATAAATATTGTTTCGAAACATTGTTTTTGTACCGTATGCTTTAGTCTTTCTGAGTAGATATCCATCCTTCTTGTGAGCACATGACATCATTTTTATATGTGTCTAGATGTCTTTACTATATATTAGCCGTGTAAGCCTGAAGGTGTGCCATGAGTCAACGTAACGAAGATGAACAACTGAAGCCTCTCGATCCGTCCACAGAAGGAAATCCTATTCAAACCGAAGAGAAACCCCAAGCTCAGGGATTTGAGGTTCGTTCTGAAATTGTAAACTTGGTATGTCTACTAGACACTTAATAGTTAAATACTTTCAGGGTTTTTCATACAATGAAGACGTCATGAAGTTCGAGTTGCCTCCCCTACCTGATCCTTTACCGAAATGTAAAGCAGCGTTGGAAAAGTTTGTTGTTCCAAAAGAGGTGCGTAGATGTTAATATTAGGTCAATTTTCGGACTAGGAAATAATCCTGGCAATCTTTAACTTGCGGTGCTTATGGCTACTATGTATGACAGCCAAAAGTCTTTCCGCTCCGCAGCAGTGGTGTTGACCTACTTTCCCCTTCATCTGAAGTGCGGTAGCGAATGCCCCTCACAGTACCGCTCCTAGTATTACTGGCTTTTCCGCATTCTTTTTTCCTCTAACATCTCGGCAATTCTATTCCCTAATATTGCGAGCCAGGAACATAGGCGTGGAACGGCACCAACATTTGCTGTAGAGGGTTTCCAGATCTATTTTCCCACTCCCACCTCTTTCTTCTTCCTCAAAATAGTTTACGTGGAATCAAGAATTAGTCTGGTACATTATTTTCGCAGTCGGATCTGGTAAGACGCTCGTTCATGCCGCTTCGAACACACCCGGATCCTTTGATTGAAGCATACTTCGAGAACGTTACCGAAACAGGCAAATCACGGTTACCTTGGGAGCTAGTGCGTCCAGCGTTTCTTTGGAAAGTTAAGGTAAGTACAACCAATGTTGGTAATAGGCTGACTATTATTATCAGTACGCTTTGTTTTAAGTCTTGCATGGATGAAATGGTACGATGGCATCGACAACGGGAAGGACCGGACTCTGTTGACCTCAGTGAAGGCTCGGAGAATAAGCGAATGTACGACTTCATATTGGAAAAAGCTGCCAAGTTTGAAGCTGCTCCATTCACATGGCAAAGGTTAGTTTAATTTATTGTTATATAGTGAGTGAAGAATTAGTGAAGTTCTATTTGAGGATATGTGAACTGCTGAATTCACCGTCACGACACTACCGGAAGGCCGATAAATATTTTCGAGCTCTGGATAAAACGATCAATGTTGTCACGACAGTGTCAGAAGATGGTCGGCGGATGACTGGAAATCCACCGTACTCATCTGAAACGCCGGATGTCTACAGCATTGAGCAGCTTTTCTTTGGGGTTGGTGCTATTTGCGTTTCGTGTGCTTTCAGAGGAGAGTGTTGCTGTGATTTCGTGATTTCGTCTCATTTGCTGTGAATTATCATAATTGAAAGAAGAGTTCTCGCTACGAATTCTGATTCAGCTGTTCAATTGATCTTAACTCAGTTGCGCGTTCTGCCTAGACCAAATATTCGTTGCTACTCATAGCGAGTTACGATAAGAAAGCGCTGAGTGAGATAGCAGGGATAATTTTTGTGACATAAAATTAAATTTTTGAATCTTTTCTAAGGATCGGAGCTGGCATCTCCTACATTTTTTGCTATGTTCCTTTCAGGAAGAACGTGCTGATTGCGATTTTTGGGACCCAGATTTCGCCTACAATGCGGTAGGTCTGCATTAGTGTTTTGTGCTGGAAACAAGACTCAAATGTAGTCCAAATTAACTAACATTCAAGTGAATCGGCGCTTTTAAGATAGGGACGCATACAATGCTTTTTTTGTGTCTCCCGCTAACCCTGTGGCTTTCCTGTCTGTTTTTTTTTTGTTGGTTATCTGCATTTTTAAGCAGAAGGTTACTGGAAGTCCGAACACGAAGGACCAGCTCGAACCACTGGATATGAGTCGGAAGAGGACTTATTGTTCTGATGAAGAAGCGCCTAAGAATGAAGAGTCGGATGAGGAAATGGAGTTCTGAGCCTTTGAAGCCTCTTCTTCTTTCTTCGAATGCCTTGCATTCTCTTATTGCACGAGTTTTTCCCTAGATGTTGGTGTTATTTCTTACTTTTTGACTTCATCATTAATGTTTATGCAATTTGCAGGTATTGCAGCTGGTTCTCACTACCTTCATTCTTATATCTATGTTTACTCACCTTGTTTTTTGTTTTGTTTTGTTTGCTCTAACTTATTTTCCCATATTTATAATTGTAACACTGCTTTTTAAATTCTTTCCGAATATTTCACACTTTTTTCTGCTATACTTGTACATTTATGCCCTAGTTAGTAGTGATGCTGACGCTATAATTCACACGAAGCGCAGCATTGTTTAGCTACATTTTACCGCAACCTTGTATTTCCACTTTGTTTTACTCTTATAATCAGTTATTTACTTCTAAGAGATCTCTTTCCATACTTGTTCACAATTATCGAGTTTGTATAATGGCAAACATGAGATGAATATACCAAAGTCTGAGTGAGTATTAGATCCGACTTTTTTCCTCTCTGTCAGCTTGAATAACATAGAGGAAATTCCGAATGTTGAGCCTCTGCAATTTCTCAAAAATTCTCATCCAAAAATGTGGTGAGAGAGGGGTATGGCCTGTGCGCTTTAGAGTACATATCCTACGCTATACCTCAAGGCGTATAGAGGATCAGCCAGAGAACTGCCGCTCCAGCTATGTCTCAAATTAGAGGAATTTTTTTAAACCTTGTATTTTGATCTGCTGTAGAGCACCTTGGCGAGCGCTGAGGCCAGGAACATCATGCACGTATTTTACAAGGAACTCCAAACGGCCGTGTGCAAGGGGCGGGGCCGCGGCGCGGCTCTCTTGGGCAGAGACACGGGGGCTGAGCGTGCTGGTACCAGCAGAGAAGTCGAGTGCTACTCCGAGCCGCGGTCCCTCCCCTTGCACACGACCGTTTGGAGTTCCCTCCAGGAAAGTGTCGCCAGATAATCCACAGGACCCCCTGATCCACCCGATTTGAGCCCGGAGATATGAACATTCAGGAGCAACCACCCCTTGAATGACCTCGTCACAAGGCTGGGAGGATGCTGTAATTCGAAACGCTTCCGCGAAGCAGAACAGTTACGGTTACCATGTGGAGAGGCAAGAATTGGAAACTGGCCGATACAGCCAAAGAAAAACGGAAAAGATTGAAAACCTTGCACTGCCGCAATCATTTTCCACACCAATTTCACCACTCTTTCCGATAAGGAGGCTGACTACAGTGCGTTTCATAATTATGAGGACACCCGAATTTTTGCTAGAGCGAGCTTTACCGAGAACCAATCGATCTGATCTTTTCCCCATTCGATTCAGGATGTGAAATATCCTCTGGAGGCTTATCCTTCATTAACATCATCATAACATACATAACGTAATAATTATGAAACGCACTGTATAAGTAAATGGAGCTGGATTGGGAGGCCCTTTTCAGTATTTCCTATTCTCCTGACCTTGCACTCTCTGCTTATAATGCGATCTGCCATGTCGGTGCTTCCTTGTCGAAGGAATTTTTTTTTCAAAATTAGTGATATAAAAGTGTATAAAAGTGGAGGCTTTTGACGTCGCTTCACAAAAAGCGAAGTTTTAGAGGAATGAAATCACCAAACAATGCATGGTTACTGCTGGTTATGTTTATTATATTATTGGCAGAGTTGGGACAAGTTATGATGAAAACATGAAGAGTTCAAAATCTTGGACAAAACTTTTCGGCCAACCTAATGTAGTGAACGTCGATGACGGTGTGTTTCCCACGGACACGGGTAAAACGCAGCGCGGCCGCACCGCTCGCACTGGAATTGGCGCTGTAGTGGCAAATCATGGTTTTCTTGATGGTTAACATCATATTTGATGTTAAATATCGAGATAACCCAATGGTTTCTTGCCGCGGACAGGATTCTAGGGCGAGTGGTGCGGTCGCGCCGCGTGCTTTTCCAGGTCACGGAAAACGCACCCTTATTGACACCTTCTGTATATTAATAATTCAGTACTGATGAACGAATGAGGATTTGCCAACTATGTGTGGCTCATTCATGTGCAACTGTAGTGGAAGTCTCACTGAATAGTTTGAAAGCGCAGTTGATAGAACTACATGAAGAGTGTGGATTTTACCAAGATCCCAGTTTCGTTGCTGGAACCATGGTGATAGTTCAGTGATATACTTCAACTGTGGCTGCTAAGGAATGATTCTATGGTTTATTTTAATACAATTATCAGCGTATCTGAGGCAAAGCGACCATAACAAATACTCGAGCATGAGTAATCGAACCTTTTTACTCATAAACATAAAAAGGCGAGACGCATGCTATTTCATTAAGAGACAAGAAAAAAAAACCAAATGTACATTTCTGCGGTATTACTACTCGTGTGTAAATAACATAGGTAACATTGCAAGTCTAATAAGCGGACTTTTTAAACACATCTCAGGCCTTCAACGGACGCACGCTAGTATCTGCTTCTCTTGAACCCGGCGCTGGTCGATGGTTTGTTCTCAGGATCTGTTTCGCCAATTGCACTGAACGATTATAGTGAGATATAGTGAGCGTCGACAGCGGTGGCCCGTCGGCGGCCTCGATAAGGACGCCGCGCAACCGCGCCGCGCGCACTGGAATCGAAGTCATGTGCCGCCAGAATGCTATTTCTAGGCGCTTTTTTTCCCGATTTGATGGTCTTATTCCGTATCGGGCAGAAAAACTGCTAGAAATAACATAACGGCAGCAGATGACATTGCGCGGTGCCTTTCTCGAGGCCGCAGGAGGGCCACCGCCATCGACGCTCGCCTTCGTCAGAAAAAAAAAGAAGAAAAAAAAAAAAGAAAAAAGTGTATAAAGTTATTGTTCAACCAGTAATGAGTTAGATCACCTTTCAAATGAGGAAGTGGAAGCTTTGCTGAAATATGCCCGGCCTGGGCTCGCTCTGCTGAGAACTACGCGTTCCACACTTGGTTCGCAGGCGACAGTGTACTGCAAAAGAGTGCCCATCGTATTTAGGACCAAGTAAAAATTGGATGCATCGTACTATAGATATCTTATGAATTACTATATAGGAATTCTAGTAGAGGAAGAAACTCATCGTTGCCAGAGCTATGGAAATAACAGTCGGCATGAGTGTACTGGTGATCATGTGAACACTACCGAGTAACGAAAATTTAGGAGCTTTTCTGTTGAGCCAGCAGAAAATCGTCTCAAAAATTATGTCCACATCTGCATCTGAATGAAATACGCCTTGTATAATGACGTTCTGAGGATTTCAAGAGACTTTTGCCTTACCAGACATCAGATCCTCAGAGATCGACCACGCTAAATTCATTTTACATCGTCCTGTAGGTTCGAAATGTCGCAAAGGTGTTGACGACCATATCTCTTCCAGAATTGAGGGAGCTTGGGAGATGATCTGAGTTCCATATATAGGAAAAACCCGAGTACGTACCAGTAAGAGAACTTACATGGCTAATAAATGGATTTGTTGTCTGCGTGCTCCGCGAACATGTACGTCTCTGATTCGTGGACATTTTCTCTGGAGTTAGTCATTGAAGGAATTTTTTTTTTGCGGAGGAATGAGAATTGATTCCGTGCCGGTTTTCGAGAAATTTGTGAGACTATGCGAATCAGATGGAAAACAAAGGTAGGAGCGAGATAGCGAACATCAGTGTACGAGAATTTTTCGGATTTGAGTGAATGTCCAGAACTGTCTTCGTACCATCTGGCGTTCTCTTCTTGGTAGCAGTGATGTCTTTGGGCAAGTACAAGCTATGAACAGATTGGTGACATTACAGAAATTCCGGTGGATCGGCTATAAAAGTATGTAAGCGGTAACAAGCATCCGGATCGGAAGTGTCATTGGGATCCTAGAACGAAGTAGTGCAAGTGACCATTTATGCCACGAAGACAGGTGCAAGCTGAAAAAATGGCGGGCCTAAGCGTAATAAGCGACCTCAAGCGATAAAGTAAAGTTGACAGGTTTCTCTGGAAAGAAGACTTCCATCAAGAAAAGAGTAGCGGATGAAAGTGACTCAGAATGTCATCAGATGACAGAAACGAGATAATAGAGGCGAGATGCCGACTCATGTCGGTGAAACGTACGGATGCAAATGCCATAGTGACTATGCAACGATGAAAAAAGGCCGGAGAGATCTCTCCGCAATCCCTTCTTGTTGACAACAGTGAAAGTAAGAAGCAGCTCCTCCAACAAGACGATCTCTACAGGGAACATAGAAAGTTTTAGGTCCCAGAGAATATAAATCCCTTAAATGATCTCAAAGGCCCCACTTCTCAAAAGGTGCATACATCAGAAGATCGCCAAGTTTTTGAAATTACAATACGAATGAAAGTCGTGTATTAGTTTGTTTTCAACTGTTTATTATTTTTTTTCGTAAAAATATTTCCTGTTTCATTTTCCATCAGAGTCCCCGCGGAGGTCCCACTTTTTTTCCCATGCTTCCCCCCCCTCCCTCCCCCCCTCCCTTCCACTTTCTGCGTTCGCCACTGGCCTGAAGGTATTTTCTTTCTATGCAAAATTAATTTAATTGCTAGGACAACTGTATTTTGAATTTCTTTGTAAGCAAGATGTAGAAGCTTGTAGCTTGCCAACTTCCCGACATGGGAGACTTTTATCAACTCAGAACTATTACAAATGATGGGTCTCATAGTTTTTTGGCACTATTCCACATTAGGCCCCCCCCCCAAAAAAAAATTTTCAGAATAACTTTTTTCTCGAAACTTTGCTTAGGTGGAGGGTAGGATAAAGGATAAAGTGGTCGGCGTTAATCAATCCCGTCACGAGGGATGCGCCACGCATTCGACTTCATCTGAGCATCGTAGAGGCGTTGAATGCGTATGTGCTCTGTACAATGACTTGCGGGGGGCACCCGATGTACCAAGTCAGTGCTTCATCCTCCCAGACTCCTCTGGTACCAATTTACCGACCCCGGAGGGATGGAAGGCTTGGTTGGCCTCGGGCGGGATCGAACCATCGATCGTGTGCATGCGCAGCGAGCCTCTTACCACTGCGCCACACGCGCCCAGGTGGAGGGGAGGGGAGTATTTGAGGTGCTGAAAACAAATATCGTATTCATTTTGTACCGTAACCCCATTTTCGTAGAGTTACGGTAGGTATGCGGTACCTACCGTATCTCACGAAATCCTCGCAAATTTTGCAGAGAAGAGTAATTTCAGGTGCTAATCACATTATCAACACCAATTTGCATGGAACTGTCATTTTCCTGCCGAAATCGTCAATTCTTGTCAAACTTCTGCAACAATCCTACCGTAGCCCCACAAAAATGGGGTTACGGTACAGAATGGGTACGGTGTTCGTGTTCAGCACCTCAAATAACGTCCATATGCAAAGCTTCGGCGAAATTTTTTTTGGAAAGTTTGGAGCCCCTAATGTGGAGTAGTGCCAGTTTTTTTTCTCTTCTTGTGTTTTCTCTGGATTTAGTACAGTTCTTCGTGAGGTGATGGCGTCGCGGCGACGACAGCAACATGGGCGACGGGAAGCGAAGTTAAACAGGTTGCAAGCTGGAACAACTGAAGGAAAGAAGATACAAGGGCAGATTCTGAGCCACAACGTTGTTGGAATCGTCGTATCGCACCTGTGAGCAGAAGCGTCGCGAACAACGCCATCGCATAATTTTTGAGAGAAAAAGTATAAGCAGCACGCGACGGGTGTACGCAAAGAAATCGCCAATTACCATAGTATAACCATGCTTTACACGGAACCAAGCGCTTTCAAGTATTTGCATAGGCGAAACGATCGTGCAGCGATGATGTGTAAATACAACTTCAGGGATGTGTCAAAATCTTTCCACTTTGCCGAACTAGTTATCTTCTTTAGGACAAGTTAGTTTTCTTAGTAGATGACACCAGATAGACTGAGAAACTATCAATAAAATCCTATGATTTGCCATCATGGCTGCAATTCCAGCGCGAGCGGAGCGGTCGCGCTGCGTGCTTCACGAGTCTGCAAAAAGCGCACATCCATCGACGCTCACTGTAGATGCCTACTTGTGAGCAAACCTAGTACAGCCCGGTCCGGCAGCCACTGCAAATGGGCGCCGGCGGTCGCCGCCCGCCGCCACCCTCCGGCACCCCGGTATTAATGAGCTATAAATCACTCGAGCTTGGGAGAAAGCGAAGAAAAATACAATTTTAGTCCATAGTAGACAGGGTAGATAAGCCTAACCCTATGCTTAAGAATGGGTTTAAGGCTTAGGCTTAGGCTTCACAGGAGTGGCCCCACCCAACTCCCTCTTCACCTAAATTTCTAAGATAAACTACGATAAGTGTAAGTGTAAGTAATAGTGGACACCATTTGTACGTTGCATCGCGTGTGCGCTTAGCTCGGTGGGTTGTGCGAATGATCGGCGTTGTGGTGGTCAGGGGATCGAATCCTGCCCTGGGCCCCCGTTTTGCAAATACATATAGTATGCTGCCTACGACTGCTGCAGTTATCTAACAAACTCCAACATAAAAAGTAGCCCGGATGGCTCAGTGGTTTGAGTGGCAGATTGCAATCTGTCCCTATCGCTGGTTCCACTCCGTTGGAGATCCAGAGTTAAGTATCGCAGTGTTTGGGGTTCACTGCTTGGAACTTCCCCCGTGATCTCCTTCGGGTAGTCCAGGAAGGCATCCGGCAACGTTTTGCATAAATTTCGAAGATAAACTACGATAAGTGTAAGTGTAAGTAATAGTAATAATGTTAAGTAATAGTGAAAAACCACTTTTTCAAATTTGGAAACCGGGAGAGAGTAACTCCGCCGTAAAGGACTGCTCCACGAAAGATAAATGACAGCGATAGAACTACTTCGCAATGGATATGGAACAATTTATACGGATTTCAATTATTTCAGAGGATCCCGAATTGGATGAGCTTTATTATTCAGATGGGATAACTGAAGTACTGTGTCCATCTATAGAAGAATAACGGCCATTTTTGTAATCGCGAAGCAGTGTACTATAGCAGAAAATGGAAGAGTTGGCTTCGCTTATTGTGTATTCAGAAATCTTTCCCCATGAAAATCACAAAAATGAAAAAAAACGTGAAAGTTGTGAAAATGGTCCCCTGCTTTATAGTCTTAACATATCCACTGCACTCTGTCTACTATGGACTAAAATTGTATTTTTCTCCGCTTTCTCCCAAGTTCGAGTGATTTATAGCTCATTAATACCGGGGCGCCGGAGGGTGGCGGCGGCCGGCGTCCGCCGGCGCCCATTTGCAGTGGCTGCCGGACCCGACTGTACAGCCTGAAGTGATTTGAAAAATTCGGAACAAACGTTCATTCAACAGGCGAAAACAAAATAATTTGGCGAACACCATATAACCTAGTAAGGAAAGGAGACAGGCAAACATCATAGAACAACAATATTGGATGTTAGCAACAAAAAAAAAACACAATAAATAACGGAAATAATAGTAATAATGTACTCAACGATACCGTAATAGGGTACAAAACTCAACAGGAAAGGAGTACAGTAGTTAAGAGTAACGATGCGGACATCGCTCAATCTTTAACAAAATGGTACAGGAATTTAGTTACCTCTAGAGGATATCATCCAAGTCCTAATTCGAGGCAGGTGGGTCTTCAGAAGCACTGGTTGTTGGGCAGCGGTTCGGGCCGATGTGGATCTTGTACGCAACAGTGGATCTGAAGTAGAATCAGTGAGCTGTGTTCATTTATCAGTACAGAAGTTTCCAATTCGTCCAACACAGTCAAATTTGGCTTTCGAGATCTTTTCCCAAGAGGTAATTACTCAAGTAGTTGAAGCTACCGAAGCATCTGTACATATAGGGTACTCCACTGTGTCGTGACCAGAGATGCAAGTAAAATTTTGATTTTAGTAGAACAAATGGCATTTGCAGATCCTTCAGCAAAGTAAATCACATCTCTGCTCCGGACCTGCCAGCCGCGACGCATCATCTGCGTCTTAGCACTCTGACTGTCTGCGCATCCACACATTTCATTGATATCACTGTTTGTGTTCGATCAATGCTATGACGCAGCAAGGAGTGCGCCGACCACTGGAGACTTTTGGAGCAAAAAGAATGACATTGAGCAAAGGGAATCACAATAGCCAAATTTAGCCCAGCTGGATAACACAGAATACCATGTTTTAGGAATCAAAAGAGTACTAACCTGATGTTAAGAAGCTTACAGGCCATCTGTAGATCGCGAAGCATAGCTCGGATAGTCGGGGGACTGTCATCCTGGATAACCGGGCAGACTTCATTGATAGCAAGTGGCGTATCCGGGGACGCTGCAGCGACGGCGGCTGCAGGAGTGGGTGCAGCGGTGGCTACAGGGGATCTCAACATGTGGCAATTTAAAAAGTGAACATATAATAAGGTCGTTAAGGACACTCACCTTTTCTTCTTTAACTTTTTGAATTTGCCCTTCTGCATCTTCTTCTGTTCAGCAGTCTTTCTGCGCTTTTCCTTCGCTACCCTAGATTTCTGGAAGGGAAACGATACTACCTACTAACTGGAGCCAAATAACCATTCTTTTCGGTTACAAATAGGCGGTACTGGGGTATTAGCAAGTAATTTGTGCGCTACGCTCTGTAATGAGCCACTTTTAATGCTGTATGTGCTGTCAGTAGGCGCACAGTGAGCACTGATGGAAGTGGGTTTTTGCGGACTCAGCACGCGACGCGACCGCGCCGCTTGCGCTGGAACTGTGGTTGTGACAACAAGCCGTGGGGTTTTCATGATAGTTTTTCATCGTATTTGATGTCAACTATCAAGAAGATGAACTAACTATCAAAAAAACTCTATGGCTTTGTAGACCAGCGCGAGCGGCACGGTCGCGTAGCATGCTTTTCGAGTTTGCGAAAAACGCACTTCCATCGACGCTCACTGTAAATACGTGCCGAATGACCGTAAATTTAACCCTATCGTAGGCTAGGCTAAAGAATACGTAAAAATTAACCTTCGCCTTCTTTTTGCTCCCCTCAATAGCATCCCCTTTATCACGAGATTCCTTCTTTTTCGCTACACTACGATCCACTTCTTCAAGGATCTGCCCCTCTTCGGCCGCGTCATCAGGAGGAGCGTCGAGTTCAGAAGAAAGATATACGCTGGAAGAGGTACAACAAGGAGTCTAAAAGTATGTCCTAATATATTCGACTTTCCATACCAGTCTCCCATCGTTCTATGTTGCGCAAGATCCACAACTCTATCAATTACCCTTTGGACGCGATCCTGGGCTGCTTCCGATATGAGCAAAAGAGCCTTTAATGGAGCTATGTATGATTTGGAAAAAAAAAACTGGAAATGTACGTGTGACGTCATGAATCCTACCTCATCTTCGATTTCAACGTCATCCCCCAAGATGGCTCTGAAGCGAGCCTTTACTACATCCGTGTTAATGAATGTATCATCCAGCATCGCACCAGTAAAGACACGACATGGCTAAAATACGTACAAATGTCATATTTGTACATTAAAGCACAAGCGATGAAAATAAATTTCATATTACAATAGTAACATTACGTCAGAATCTAAACAGTACCTCCTGCTCAACCAGACTATTCTCTTCCGAAGAGGCAGCCGATTTGGCAGCGATTGTGGACTCGGAGTCACTATCGAACAGATCATATTCTTGCAGACCAGGGGTGCCTTGCTCGGGAACAGGAGGCGCTTCTCCGTTCTGAAAAAAAAAATAAGCCGGATCTATCTGTATACCTGAAACTCTTCTCAGTGATGTGTAGATTCAGCTCTTTATTCGGGATACCGTAGCCTCCTACACAAGACTTAGCCAGTCTTTGTGAAAGCCTAGGGAGATTTCAGCTTTTCGCTCTAGTTCGAAAAAAATTCTCAGGTTCTAAGCACAGATTCTGAGCGTGTGGCGCTCATTTCAGAAAAAAAAGCAACGACGTATTGCTAAATCTGTAAGTTTCTGCCAAAAAAAAAATCCGGGGAAAGAAGAAAAGAAACTCAAATCACTCAATAATATCATTTGTGGACAGTTACGTCGTGTTCGCACTTCATCGCGATGCAATCGCGTCGGGACCACGACCATAACATGAGCGACGCTATGGGTAACGAAATAAGTTAGATTGCATGTTGTAAAAGCTGAAGAGGAAAGGAAACCAGCGCAAGACTTGACAAACGACGTCGACAAAATAATCGCATCGCGTCTGCTAGCAGATGCGACCCAAACCCGGTCTATCGCATAATTTTCGATGGAAAAAGGTATAAACAGGATGCGACGAGAACCCGCGATATTGCGTTGCGAGGACAACTGCCACCACAATGTGACCGCAGTGATCGCAAACTTGCACACGAAACTAGCCGCTTGGAACAGTTTTTATGTGCGCGACATTCGCGCAGCGATGAAGTGTAAACACACCTTTACCTGTATGCATGATTTAATACTCAGTCGGATGCCATCTTGCTGATTTCTGTTTCTGTTATATATAGCCGTTATATCTGTTTAATGAGTTACTTTGTTGTATTAATTAATAATGAATGCCCTACACATAGGCGTTTGATTTAATGTAAAAAGTACAATTCCGCCTATTGTATCTGAGCTGCAAATGAGTCAAATCCCATACCTGGACCAATTTCTCGTAGTACTCGCGATATACTCCCCATAGAAAGTGTCCATCGAAAGGAATGGTGAAGAAGTCTTTGGCGTATAAAGTTTGGAGTGGAACAAATGGTTCGATGGCTACTTCACCTGAGCAGACATACGTATTACTCATTTGAGGCCTATTCTACAAGTAATAAAGTGTTTACAGGCAGCACCCGTCGAAATTATCTACTCCGAGTCAAACAGCCAACAAACTGTCAGCGTATCACAAATGCTATACTAACACAAAAATCACGAAATACTCCTGAAGAAACTCGAGTTACAATCGCGGACATGGCTGCCTTGCCGCTCTCGCGCAGCAGCGACGACGCGCCAGCTAACACAGGCGCGGTCACATGCACAAGCCCGTGCGTGACCTACACGTGGCGGGACTCACGGGATATGACCTACGGAAAACAAAATCCGGTTTTCGCGAATCGCTCGCATGTTTCGCGCTACTTCTCTGTTAAATATGAGTTCTAGATCTCTCAACCCCCCCCCCTCAAATCCAAAGAAATCCCGAACATGAAATTTTGAGTAGGTGCTGCCATTAAATAGAACAAGAAATTGCCCTACCTTTAAGGAAGCGACGCGACAGACGTGGAATAGACGCCTTTAGAAAGTTTATGAAATGGCGGTCGTTATCCACTCGAACGTAGTTGCTGAGCACACGAATGAAGTTTTCAGCGCTCAAATGGCCCGTGACAGCTTGCTGAAACAAGGTTTAATATTCGAGTGTCTGAGAGGTTGTATAACATGAATTCACAGAACTTGAATAGCGTTCCGGCACCCTTTAAAGACGTTACAGTACATTTACCGTGTAGGTTTCCACGGTGAGCGCGCAGCTACGATGATCCCGCGGCCTCCTATTGGTCAGAGGAAACGGTAACCACCTGCAGGCCCGCGCCTCGACGGTGTGATGGATGGATTGTGGGCAATAAAGTGCGGATAAGAGCACAAGAAGTGAGCAAAGAAATTACTTCATGGTGAAACTGACGTAGAATTGCTCCCAATGTCAGGGCCAGCAAGTGAGTGGCTAGTAGCGCAGCAATATCTGACGCTCTGCCATGAATAAATCACGGGCTGCTAGAGCTGTCACAAGAGTGGCAGCAATAGAGCACTGGGGAAGGTCTTAATTCAATTTGAACGGCATATTTTGATAAGACTATGTTCACCAGCCGTGGAAATCCAAAACAAACAAATTTGTAAATGCTAAATGAAGAAAAACTCACCATAATCGCCATTTTCACCTGTTCGCTCATACTGAACCTGATATTGCGTCCCTCGCGTGTATCCTGTGCTTCTGTTCTTTTTATAATCGACATGAGATAATCCACCAAGGTGCGAACTTTCCGGCCAGGATTCACACGCATTATTTCACCGGTTTGCGGCTGCTTAGGAAAATTAACGCGAACGTCATAACGCTCCGTAGGACCGGGCCTCGGCAGTTGAAAAGGTTGAGGCTTCTTCGGAGCTAAGCTCTTCCTAACGGACGAATTTTGGGTGGACGTCGTGGATCCGGAGACAAACGAAGCCTGAGGAGATGGAGCACTACCACTTCCTGAATGCGACGCTGACGAACGAGTGTCCGACGTCACAGTGGTGTGATCGCTGAGCTCCATGATAGTTTCTTCGAGGCTTTTCGTGTTTTCTAAGAGAATATTTCTTTAAAGAGACAAAGAAATAAAATGAAGAATGCCTTACCTCCTTCCTCAGTGGAGCGATTTGAAACGACGTCACAAACGGGTACATACTTCTCGTCGAAGTAGTCGTATGGAAGATCATATTCAGCCATAGCGGGGAGAAATTAGTCGAGCTAGCTGAAAAATAAATATTATGCAGAAGATAAAGACATCCATAGAAAGAAATTGGGGAACAGTAAGGGACAGAAAAACCAGTAACAGTTTGAATCATGATAAACGAATACCCGTCACGAAAAGGATATCAGCCAGGCACTATTCCACTTGTTCTGCCCCAAAATCTTAAAATCAGCCACAATAATAAGAAATAATATAGAAGTGAGAGCATCCAAAGAAAAAAATGAAAAAAAGATGACATGAAGTGGAAAAAAAGCAAAACCTCCCACATTACCTAAGCAGAGCGCGCTCTATGGAACCCGCTACCACCCACGAGAGCTCGGAGAAATGCGAAGAAGGATGAAAAGCGTGAGAAAATAGAAAAGAAGAGAAAGAAAAAAAAAAAGAAACAAAAGGCCTAAACAGCTATGAGTGACAACCCCTATAGACAAAGAAAAGCGCCCAATTGACAAATCCAGTGAAAGATTCCCGAAAGCAGGACGTGCAACAACAAGCTTAAGTAATCCTGGCGCGAAATTTGAATCTTTGATAGAACAAATGCTTGGTAAGACTAGTGGAATCACACAGCTACCAACTGTTGTCTCTAAGTAATCACCTTGCTCCGGGAGATGCCGTAAGGTCCAGCCGACTGGTCGAAATTTACTTGAAAGCCATGTATGATCGCAGACGGCATTCTTGTCCATTTGGAGGAATTCCAGGGCATTTGGCATCGTAGTAAAGACGACGTACTAGGAGGACTGGTGCTTTTTGATGCCTGAAACAGAGCAGAACATGAAATAGTATGTACTGGAGTAGATTGAGACGGCGTTATGTATGAGCTAAACACGAAGGAACTGAGGAATAATTACTTACGGTATATTCTAAGGTAAAAAAAATGGAAGTAAGTGGTCACAGATAAGTACAGTGAAATGTGAATCAGTGTCGTGAAAACAAAAACTATGTATGAGTGTGAGAAGAAAGAAGTACGATCATGTATGAGAAGGTCTATAACACTTCATAATTACTGTCAACGAAGAAAAACGAGGAAATGAAAAGGTAATGGAGGAAACCCAACCTTAAACAGCTCAAATTATTAACAGTCTACAGTTGAAACAGATTCAGAAACCACCTATTCTTCTCATCACGTAAACTTGCTGATAAACGAAGAGGCGCCATTACCGCGCTCGGCTGTCTGTCGCAATCGTGCTGGGACCGATACGGCGCCATTTCGATTGCTTTTCAAAATAGTTTTACATCTTTGCAGGCGGGGTTTTGAGTGATTACTCGATAAGCGGAGCACATTTCACGCCTATCTTTTCCTCACAACTAAATATCTCTTATGCTAGTGTGTCTTGAGGAGGTCTTCTCATCGGGCGGTGTGGCAGCATGCATGACTTCTCGTTTCAAGTAGACGATTGTGGAACGCCTCATCGGGTTTTCACTACTTTATTTGAATGGATTTGACTCTCAAATTCGTTCTGAATTAAGTGGAACGAGTTTGTTGACGGTCACCTGGGCTACGAGCCCAACAATGTAAACCAGCTGCATATGATTTTTATATTGTGCGTCCTAGAATAGGCTCAATCCTGCCTTCTCCTTTATTCTGCCCAGCTTTGGTCCGTACATGTTTCCCAGATTTTTGACTGAGCTCTTAAACCATGGTCATCCATACGGAATTGCTGACACAGTGGGTGCCGACAATGTAGCTGACAACTAGTTATCTTCAGCCTACTTACTCGCATGATGTTAACCCGTACATGATTGGCACCCAACTTAAAAATAATCTGTTCAAACTCAAAAATATCCGTCATGTGCTGGAGAAACTGGAAAGACTCGGAGTAACATCAAGATTTATTCCTAACACTTAATAATAGAACCTTACGGCTACATTGAAATCAGACAATGAAATTTCTTACAACAACACACACAATCAGAACCGTGACACATAAAGGACCACAAAACCGTACCATAACCGTAACTATAGAAATCATACCAACAGACCACCCGAAACAATCATCCGATCACCGAAGTACTTACTGGCTGCTGCAACCGGCACGTGGCAGTATGCTTACTCAATGAAGAGGAGGAATTTAGGAAGTATTCACACAAAAAAAGGACAAAAATACAGCAAATAATAGACGGCGAAACACTTGCTGCAAAAAAAAAAAATAAACAGAAAGTTGGGATATGGGAAATTGTGGCATTGTGGCTCGTCATGAAATCCCTAGGGGGGCTCCAACTGATTCGCAAACGACTGACTGTACGTCTTCAAACGTCTCAGCTTATCGCGAACTTTCTTCAGAAGTGCCTGGAAGCGTTTCAAATTTTGTACAGAATCTACTAATTGACAAGTTACTAGGGGATAGATACCCTGAACAAAGTCTGGTCTCCGTAGACCTATGGAAATCAGACACTTTTCATTTTGGGTGGTCGAGTCCATGCCATGTACAACCCCCATGCAGCACATGAGTATTGGTTTTGCATGAGGAAGAACAGAGCTTTCATCTGTTTGTTTCCTTCTTCAACGACCCACACATCCAAAATGAAAAGTATCTAACTTGTACAACACTTCAAGAAGTAAAAAGTGATACTGGAGATGAAAACTGGAACGTGTTAGGTGTTTACAGCCTCATGGACAACAACGTAAACCCATTACAATACGGAGAACAGAGGTGAATCAATTGCCAATTGCCCCTCTACTGAATTTCAGTAAAAGTTAGTGAACATATGACTTACGATGTAATGAAAGCGCATGTATACGCGATAGAAAACATTGGCGGAAGCGAAAGGTACTAGCTCGAAGGTCTCCTGAGATATGATGTTGCACTGACTGGCTATCTCTTCATCATAACGGGCCTCTAAAATAGCGACCTGTAGTAAAACAAGACATACAGTACCTCTTTTTGTGGATCTATCACATTATCTTAGGCACACATGGTTGGGAGTCCGTCAAGCCGTTAGGACCACCCTTGCCCACCCTAACAAGATTAACCGCGCATGGAACCAAATGACTGTCAATTCTACAGAAATTCCAAGCAAATGAGCTGTTAATTCTGCTGTTCTGCTTAAATCCCAGCTATTGTAACTGAACTGGTTGAGAGGTTCAGTAAATTTCCATAAAGTAATAAATCAGTTAAAAAAAAACGGAAAAGGCGAAAAGGGAGTTGGGGGGGGGGGCCACCCTATAAAAGGTCATAGGCTTCACCTTATAAGCCTAAGTAAAAGCACTAGCCTACACCTAAGCTTAAGCTTAGCCTAAGCCTAAGCTAAGCCTACGCCTAATCATATGCTTAAGCATGCGTTTAATCCTTAGCCTGAGGCTTAGGCTTAGGCTTCAGAGGAGTGGCCCCCCCCCCCCCCCAACTCCCTTTTCACCACGGAAAATGTGGTGGGACAATCCTTTAGAAGATGGGATGGAGTTCCAGAAAGTTAGATGTCTCCTTGACAACTCACCCATAGCAGCAAGTTCACGAGCTTTCGCACGGAACCTTTCCTTTATATTAGCAATATGATCTTCTAGTGACATCGGTGGATTGCGCCTTGGTGGAACTGGTGGAGGACCAGTTCTCATCACTACAATATTCTAATTTGAAGGACAGCATCACATTAATATGAACTTTCTCGGTTTTGTTATGAATACAGGTATCTATAGATCCTTTTGAAAATGAGCATATCACACTGTAGCAAGAAATGCTGCGGCTTAAAGCTGCAATCAGAAAATTATGATAACCATAATTCTTGGCCAACCTGAATAAATTTCTTAGCGCATTACAGGAGATAACGTCGTCTTAGATACTAGCTACAGCAGTAACGAGAGCAAGCAGATGCACTTCCAACAGAGGGCTTCTCGCGACACCAAAATATTCCAAGTCAACCTAGCAGACACGGATGAAGGTATCCGTTCAAGAGATCTACTACAATCGTTACCGGCACTACGGAAAATGTAAGATCATGACAGGTTAACCCTATCAGGCGACGCGTATCTGCTGAAGCTTGCTCACACCAACTTAGGTACTGCAGAAAATCATATCCGGGAAAATCTCTCCTGGGAAACTCTCAAAGGTTTCAAGCGCTTGATCAGGAATGTTGGCTCTACAGCATTTTTGTGAATTGAATACGCATAAAGTTCCATAACACTTTTTGTTCTTGAATACATCAGATCTTGGCTAGGATTGGAAACTTGGAACTGCTCACCGTTCAGGAATCGCTCCTAGAAGGTCGAAACTATAAGGATGAATCGAATAAAGAAAAGCTCATGGAAGGAAGAAGTGAAGTCACAGTCACTCACCAAGGAATCTACTGCAGCTTACCCTTGAAGAAAGTACGGTGAAAGCGCTTCAAGTCTTATTAACCCCTGAAAAAAAAACCTTGATAAAACACTGCATTCGCTCTCGCAGACGTCGGCACACGTCTACAGCAACCCATCGTCGGTGGTCTCAAAATCACTAGGTGAGTTTTACAAGCTGGTATCCCCTGTTATCGCTGGGCCCGGATGCATCAGGAGGGATGGATGACCTCATGCCCACAGGTATGACAATCTTTGAATAGCAGCAGGGTACAGACAATGCCAAAAACGGGTTAATATTTTGATGGGTGCCAAATAAAGGGTAAGTACGGGTCGGCTACGTTAACACGTTTACCATAAGTGGCCTCAATGATGCATCCAGGGCCTGGTTTCCGAAGTCCAGAAATCGCTAGATCGGTGCTACACCCACATCCCGGTTGAAAAGGGTCGTAATTCTCAAGATACCGCTTCCCTCTCAACATTTAATCGAGTTAATTAATCGCAGAGTAGGGTAACTGGCGAAAAAGTACCACTTAACGAAGGGTTTCCGCTCCCATACAATAAAATGGACCCAGCCAGCTCAAAGCGAGCGGAAAGAATCCCAACGTCAACAATACGGAAGCAGACTACTGGGTAGAAAATAGTGGGAAGGGGAACGTGCAGGCCCCTAGAACAAGAAAAAGAGCAAGCAAAGCCAGCCAAAGCTGAGGTGTGATAATCTCATGCGGAAACATGCATTATGGTTAAAGGTGAATCGGCAACAAAGGTTCATTCTGCGGAAAAGCCAACACTTAAATAAAATAAATAAAGAACACAACAGCAACAGCGGGCACCTCGCGGAACTGATAAAGACAAGGTTTGGAAGGGGTGGAATCACCAACTAGAGAGCTAAGACACCATAGAGAGCACAACAGATATCATGCAGTTATAAATACATCTAAAAAGAGCAGATAAATACATCTAAAAACCGCAGCCTTAAGCATAGATAAAATGCTGATAGAACTCTAAAAGCCAACACTCTTTAGCATACATAGAATACATGAAGAACTAAGTACAGAAAAACAACAGAAACAGATAAATACATCTAAAAACCGAAGCCTTAAGCATAGATTAAATGCGAACAGAACTCTAAATTTAAAAGCCAACACTCTTTAGCATACATAGAATACATGAAGAACTAAGTACAGAAAAACAATTAACAGAAACATAACACAGAAAGAAGCGTAGGAATGGAAGCAACATCCCCATCTTTTCAACCCTGAAGCTCGTTTGCGACCTGAAGCTCATGTGCGATTGCCTGCGCAAGGGCTCCCATAAGCACCAACCACTCCCTCACGCGTTTCAGCAATCTCTGAAAATGTAAGCGTCAGAATAAATTCTGCGCAAATGCCAGTGCCATCTATAGTGGCGATCGTATATTTAGAACACCACATACTTTAGACCGATGATTCTTGGGAGCCTAAAATACAGGAATTTACAGCTGTCGAGACGATCGCGTCGCAGTACACTTCGAAGCAGCGCGGCTGGTCAGGACAGAGAGTGAGAGTGTGAGTATTAATAATGAGGGACGGCAGAGAGTCCGAGTGTCGAGGCGGGGGTACTGCGCTGTGCGAGCATCGGACAGCATCTCTGCAGGTATCTCAGGTTTGGATTGATCTGTGCACTGTTGCGAAATTTCAGGATGAGGTTCAATTCAATCCTGCCCACTTAGAGTAAGTTTTGCCGGAAACTATTTCTGGGCAAAATTACAGCGATTAAGACTCAAAATTCACGGGTCGGAAGCGTTATACCTGGTGAGGGCGTGATACATGCCTGTGGTTGGTCGAATCTCCTGCATTCTCCCGCCCTAAGCTTCACATGTTGTTCGTCAAACGGGCATACTTACACAACGAATCAGTGACGATTGAACACGGATGTTAGCTGGTCATCTTGACTCCCGTCGATCTTCTATACCGAGCGGGCACCAGCAATCCTTCCATTTGTTCCTTTCGCCCGCAAGAGTCGTCCAATGGATTCTGTCCGTTCGAGGGACACGGAAAGCATCGTATATATCCTTGGATTTCGTGAAGAAGTCTGCTCATCGGTCGGTGGTCTTCCTGTCGTGCGCTTAATGTCCCGTGGAGTCCAGTCGCTGAAGGCTCTTGTCCTTCGATTGTCACTAAAACACATCACGTGTCCGGCCCACCACATCTTACTTAACTTGGCGTAAGCGGCAGCGTCCCTCATCTTCGATTGTTGACGAAGGATGGAACTCCGTATTCCAGCCCTCACTTGCATGAGGTGGGTTATTTCTAGCATCAGCCTCGCGATGGAGCGTTCGACGACGCTGACCTCGTTCTCCTGCTTGCGTAACGCCCAGGTTTCTGAGCCGTACTTCAAACCAGGGAGAACCGTTGTGTTGAAGAGGTGGGCACGGAGCCTGGTGTTCCTCGATGCTCTTGTAAGCTCCCCAAGCCGCTCGCTTCCTCCTGCCCAGCTCTGGAGCGAGGTCGTTCATCATGTTGACTTCCCGACCTAGATATACGTAGCTGGAGCATTCGGAAATGGTCGTTCCGTTGAGAATGTCGCAAAAGACGTTCACTTGAAACGGATGGTTTCCGGGTGAGACATCCGGGACCCATCCGTTTCTCATGAACATCGTCTTCGTCAGATTCAGTTGGAGACCAACCTTTCCACACGCGTCCTCGAAGTCGGCCAGCATCCGTTCCGCTTCGCTGATTTTTAGCGTTATAAGAACGATGATGTCAGCGAAGCAAATATAGTCAAGTCGTCGGCCATCAACTTGTACTCCCATGCAATCGCATTCTAGTATTCGCATGATGTCCTCAAGAATGGCGCTGAATAGTTTTGGCGACACGGTGTCGGCTTGCCGAACCCCGCTCTCAACGTCGATGGTGATTTCGTCGTAGAATGGAGAAATCCTGGCCGTGAAGTTGCTGTAGAGCTCACGAAATACCTTGATGTATTGAGTAGGTATGCCCTGGTTCCTCAGAGCTTCCAAGACCGCTTCTGTCTTAACGGAGCCGAAGGCTTTCTTCAGATCGATGAACGTGAGACAGAGGGGCATTCTGTAGTCTCGCGATACTTGGATGAATCTAGTGACGGTGTGTATGTGGTCGATCGTACTGAATCCTTTTCGAAACCCTGCTTGCTCGCACGGCTGTCCCTCATCTAGTGTCCTTTCGATCCTGTTTAGGATCACTCGCATGAAAAGCTTATAGATGACATACAGTAGGCAGATGGGGCAATAATTGCCGATGTCTTGTGGGTCTCCCTTCTTGTACAGCAGCACGATGCTGGTCTTCCATTGGTTGGGTACCTCGCATTCCGACAGGTACCGCGTGAAAAGCCTAGCCAACGTGGTTCATGAGAACTGGCGGTAGGTTCTTCAGATGTTCTGGTCGAATCCTGTCGGTGCTGCACGATCCTTTACCCACTTGATGGCATGTCGAACTTCGGAAGGGAGAACCGATGGGACAACATACCCATCCTCGCTAAGATGACACTGAGGGAGGTGGACGTGGCTATCGAAGAGATCCGAGTAGAAGTCGTAGATTACCTCCTCCATTACCCGTCTCGAGGAGGAAATTGTTCCGTCTGGGCGCCTGAGGGCGGACATCTTGGCACTGCGGTCGGCGATGTCTCAGCGGGCGTTGCGAATGCTTTTCCCTGCCTCTGCGGCTTCGGCCAATACTGCTGCTCGTCTCTCCTTGTCTTCTTTTATCGCGGATTTCTCTCCTCTGCGCGAAAGGAATAGCTTAGCGCAAAGGAGGCGATGGTCTGATCCGGTGTAGAACTTCGGTAGAACACCGACGTCGGTCAGGCAGAGCCTTCGATTGACGATGATGTGGTCAATTTCATTATGGTACTGTACTCTCCACCGGGTGACTCCAACGTATATCGAAGGGAAGTTGGCTTCTGAAATTATAAGTTACCATGGATGGTCTTCGTCGTCATGATGAACTCAAACAGCCTCTCTCCTTGTTCGTTCCACTGTAGGCCGTGGGTACCGATGTGAAGTTCCTCAAGCATTCTCCTAGGACCAATCTTGGCGTTGAAGTCGCCAACGATGACCTTGTAGAAAATGTGGTCTTCTCTGTAGAACTTCTCTAAGTCCATATAGAAGGCCTCAATCTCCTCTTCGTCGTAGCTGGATGTTGGAGCGTAGGCGACGAAGATTGTCAAGGCCGGTATTGATCCACATCTTCTCAACCGCAAACGTCCGATTCAGGTCGTTAGCTGTTCGAATGAATCGATGTTCATGACCAAGTTCGTGTTGACGAGGACACCGACTCCACCAACTCCTCTACTGTCGCAGGTTCCAAGGAACATGGACAGCTTCTCTTCTCCATTGTCGAAGGTGGCGTTCAGCGGCCGGTGTTTCCTCGTCTCGGTCAGTCCGATGACGTCGTACCTGATCTTCCTGAACTGCATCATCAAATCCTCGATGGAAGCCTCCGATGCAAGCGTGCGTGTGTTGAAGGTACAGACAGTCATCATAGTCCTTCTGGTTTTAGGCAGCCTAGATAACCCCTCGGACCTCGTCCTCACTGGCGCTGCCGTACCAGTGACTTTTCCGAGATCAGGGGAACACTCCTTATTATTGCTGTGTCGAGATTTGAAAAATTTCAAGCCCATAGCAGACAGCTTGCTGGGCTCTATTCCCCCGTGGGAAGCTGGAGTGTGATTTCACCGGGTTTCATTTCATTTCAAGTTAGCCGGGCTTTCCGGGAGGGGACGATGGAGCTTCTTTGTTGGAGGCGACTCCGAACCGCCTCTCTTGTACTTCCCAGTCACTTGAATGGCTTTTGGTCGGATAGATGTGCAGGATACAATCTTCAGACACGGAAGCACACCCACGCACGCATGCATGAACATACCCACGCGGTGACAGAGGGTATAGATCGTTCCGACACTGCAGATACAGGCAGCCCATCCCCTGAATCCACCCGCATCTCAGGGCAGGCACAAGGTCGCGTTTGGCCCGCGCATAGCCCCCTATCCACCACCTGGGGATGCGCCACGTAGCCTCGCGACTAACTGGCTGAGATCCCTCGTACGAGAGAGATCCGTGGAGCTGGTGGATATTACCAACTGTAATAAAGACATCCAGTAAAGTGTAAAGGGATGACCAAAGTACCCCTGGAAAGTCCGGAGAACACCACATTGAACTGAGAGTTGGTCTTCACGTAAACATGCAAATCAGACACATTTCATTTTGGCTGGGCGAGTCACAACATGACAGTCGCTAATTAAAAACATTAGAGTGTTAAATTCAGTCTCCGAGGGCATTTACCACGTGCCCTACAGTTTGTGAGCGCTAACTTAAAAATTTTCATGAAAAAACATACTAAATACTTGTTCATTGCTTGTTTTCAATTCATTGAAAGTTGGAGAGAAAGTGGCTTACGATTGTTTTAAGCCTCGCTCGGAGAAGATCAAGGACTTCGGCAGGCGAGTCAACTGTAACACCCTCCATTTCGCGGGATAGATGATCACACTGTGCAGTTATTTCTTCGTTATATCTATGCTCTGAAAAAGTACTGTAGAATAGACGGTTCAAGTTCAAATAAGGCACTGTTGCCTTAGAGATTTATGACTTCAGGATGTCTAGCAAGAAAGGCTGATTATTTCTGTGACAATCTGGAAGATTCCTATTTCAAAAATATGGCAACGAGAGGATTCTTATCTGATGATTTCCAAAAGTATGACTGTAATTCATTTGTGCCACAACTTTTGGACAACCATAGAGAACGAGCCATAATGAGTAAAAGTACTTTATCTTATTAGTGTAATGATACTGCTTTAAATTATTACGCATACCAAAATAAGCGATCTATGGGACTGAGATGTACATGTTCGTCTCAAAGAGGACTGTATAGTGCCGGTCCATTACTTCTGCACCACAGAATACCGTCAGTCTGGTCTGTCGCGCGGCACCATCTACACCGCGCGACAGATGGGCTGGGCGCTGTGGTTGTCGGGCGTTGCCATCATTGATGTTTCGTATGTTTTTTTTTCTTCGAAGTGAAAACAAAGACGCGAAGAAAAACGGTGGAAAACTCCGAGAAGCGTCAATACTAGCGGCGTCCGACAACCACAGCGTCCAGCTGACCTGCCGCACTTCATCGCTGACGCGGCACGGCAGTCCAGATGGTTGGTATTCTGTGGCGCGAGAATGACTCACCGACAGTGTAGTTAAGTATTGCTGTTTTCGCACAAACGTTAAACGGTCCCCTTTGCTACCTTACGAAGTGTGGCAACCTTCATGGTTTCATTACTTTTCCTCCTCGACTATCATCCGAAGTGAAACCCACTATATCACAGAATGGTTTAACCATCTTGGAAATTCTGTTCGTGTAGAAACTAAGCACGGGTTGTCGACCTACTTTGAATAACCCACGTGGTTCTAAGGATTAGCTTCTTCGCATGAGAAGTAAACACTCACCAAGATTTCTAAACGCCTGTACTCTCTCCAAAAGGTTAGCACGAATGCTTGCAGCGCGGTCAGGAGCGGCGTCGGGATCGGCACGATCGGTTGGTCTCATACCTAAAAACTCCATACATATATGAGGTAAAGCAGTGCAACTCATACATATGTGTTCTGTGACTCGACATGAAATTAAGGGCATGTGTATCTTTTTGGAAGTCGGATTATTCCGTTGTAGCAAGCAATGCTGCGGATTTCCAATGGAACAAGAGAACTGTAACGATAATGAAAACTCACTTATAGAAATGAAATTCTTCACAAATTTGCTGGGGATGACTACCACTATTGAAGCCGTGGGCAATCTGGTGTAACACTCTTCAAGCCGATGTGTTGTGTTGTACTGCCTCACCTGACTCTAAAGACCTAAAAAATGCACTAAATGACAAGAAAAAAAAACCGTTTAGACGGCATCCTGGAGGAGTTCAGGAGGCCTTGACTATGAAATGCGTACTAGCTCTGATAACTGTGCAGCACAAACGCAGCCCAAACGGCGTAATGGTTGGAGTAGAAACCCTAGCAGCAACGGTTCCCAGTTGTTGCCATCCTCCCCTTGATTGCTGCCGTATTTCAGCACTTGCTGCTAAAGGGCCGACAGCTTGAGCAGCAATGGAGGGGAGAATGGCAGCAACTGGCAACCGTTGCTGCTAGGGTTTCTACTCGAACCATTACGCCGTTCGGGCTACGTTCGTCCTGCACAGTTATCGGAGAGCTGGAAAGATAAACGAACTGCGCGTGCGTCTTTCTAGCCTCGGGACCATAGAATCGCGGAGGGACCTACTCGAGCCTCTCACCTGGAGCACGCTCTCCGCATATAGTCTATTAGCTCACAGAGGGCGCACACCGGACTTTGTCCGCAACTACTACTTCACCATTTTTCGGCTAACCGATCTATTTTTTGCACTTTTTTGATATCCATACTTTGGTGTGGATCTATTTTTTGCACTTTTTTGATATCCATATGGTGTGGTTCCTTCCATTCTTATGTTTCCCCACTGCCATCCGCTAAAATGTCCTTCCAGACGCATTCTGCAGGCAAAGTCGTAATTGCAGACAATGTCAGATCAGGCGCCTTCTGTGAGCTAATAGACCATACATCGTTCAGGTCCCACCGCATTTCTGCAGTCACAGAATCCGTCTATCTCTTCGATAAGAATTGTTCAGCGTGCCGAAATTTCGTGGAGACAAGTACCCATGAGCTACTAAATCAAACTTGTCCAGCGTTTTCCAGCAGCTTCACGCCAGTGACTAAAGAACTCGTATGTACTAAAGTGGACAGAACAACAATTAACGTTGGAATTATCGCAAGACACCAGCGACAACAGAGATTGCAATGCTGAAAAAAAGGATGTTCAAGGTTTTCAGCACAGAATAAGGAAACAATATGGACAAGTGAAGGAAATAGTTTTGCGAACTTGCAAGGTTTATATCACCTAGTTGCTACAAAACCTTTCAGCCTCACCTCCAAGGAAGTACAGATAACGAGCCCGAGCAGCAGCAATGGAGGAAGCAAAAGCGAAAATGCGCGTGACCCGTAAAGAAATATTGCGAAACACGCTTGTCTGCAAGGATGCCGCTGGCATCTGCACCTTTACGTGGGCCAATTGCAATCTGCTGACAACTACGGTGCTAGGTAACTAACCCTGGAATCACTGGAAATTAACCAGAAGCAACAGAGGAAGCTACGGCGAAAGTTCGCGAAGTCCTAGAAATTTAGCGGAACACGTCCTTTTTCACAGACGCTGCTCGCGCCTGCACCATCTTGTGGGTAGTTACTCAGTAACACTATACTGGGCACCACCTCGGCTGCCATCTTTTAAGGATTACACTGATTACATTACCCGGCAACTAACCTTGGAACTACGGCAAACCTATCGGGCGCAATACAGGACGTAGCAGCGGTATTTCTTCAAACCCTGAAAGAAATATTGTGAAATACGTTCTTTTTCACAGATGTCGCTGGCTCCTGAACCACTCCACCGCTACGTGGGTGGTCTCAGAACACTGTGTTCCACTAGTTGGCATCTGCTAACGGGCAAAATGGAGTGGGGGGGGGGGAACCTAACAAAAGTCGATAATATGATCGTCCTACACGTTCTGACTTGCTAGCTGACACGTCCAGAACGCTCTGACTTGTTAGCTTTCCTGATGCATAGTAGTTCTAAAATGAAAACTAGTCAAAACGTGTAGGACAGGTCATATTATCGACCAATACCAACTCCATCCTACCCTCTGCTAATGTTAACAAGTACGTCGCTGGAAAGGAATGGAACGTCTATCTGGATGCTGCAAATCTGACACTGATTAAATGATGTAGCCATACCCTGATTAATCAAAGTGGTCCGAGCGCTGGATTTCGGGGCTCCAGCTCTATAAAAAGGGTTTTCGTTTCAAAATCTGCTGAAGCGAACCACAGTAAGGGTACCACGGCTAGGTGGAAGTACTGCCTTCAAAGGGAATAGATGCTCCCCTTCAGGTAATAATCGCCTAAGTCAATGTACCCCAATTCAGCTCTGACCAAGTACTTGAACTGAACATCTACACCATAAAGCAAAATGTCAGCAAGTGAAGGGAAGCTGTAGGTGCTTCAGTAGAGAAAGAAGAGCAAATAAACTTACCAGTGACAGCAAAGTGATGTATTTTAACGAGAAAACATTAACGATAGTAAAGGATTCTGCAACAAAAATTCATCTTGTGGAACAAATAACGATCGCAAAAAAATACAACATAACACTGAGACATGACGATACTACAAAACAACAAAATAACATTAACAAATGATAAATGCTGTCTGTGAAAGTCGAAGGACCCATAACTGGAGAGGTTAGGATCAGAGACCACATGAAAGGACGGCAGATATCATACTCGTATACATTCAAAAGACAACAACTCGAAAGGTACAATACGAAAGGAACAGAACAGTCTCGAACAAGCAACATTACGGTGCCACAAGTGAAAGGTGCGGCACAAGAACGGACCGCCTCAGCCAGCCAGCCGTGAGATCCTATTCATCTTCATCCTGTGCAGGGGATTGTCGAAATATTTTGAAAGATAAATTACGACCATGGATCTCACCTCGTCGTACGAAATGCTAGCCCTAGCTACCTCCACGGTAACGTCGCCAAGCGCGTCGCTCGCGTGAGCCGGAATGAGACCAGCGTGATCGTAGTCAGGATGTGGCTAAAGTAACGGACAAAATGAAATCCCTATCATTACATCATAGATCTTAAATCAAAACAATACATCAGGTTCTATCGGCACAACTTCTTCCATCTCGGATATACCCTCCACAGATGTGGACTCTGAATCGCTGTCAAAGTCCTCGTAGTCAGTTAGTGCACCAGCGATGTGAGGCGGAATGGGAGGAGCGCAGCCATTCTGGAAGTAGTGATTAGCTCATACGCTTGAATCCAGTTCAATTGTTGAGATTACATCGCAACATGGTTGCCAGTGAGGTCTGGTTTTGAAGAGTAATTGGGCTCTTAAGGCGAAGAGGGCCGTTTTAAGTTGCCAGTACAACAAAATGATAAGCTCAGTCCGGCTGGCAGATGGTCTTACTGTAATTTCCAGGCGTGGAATAAAATGTGATTCGCGCATAACTACACTGAAGGCAACCAACTAGTCCAATAGGGTCTATCAAAAGTTGAACCACCTACCATTCCTGATTCTGAGTACCGAGGGGGTAGCTAGGAGCCATAGATCACCTTGATCACCTTGACTCCCGTTGATCTGCGGGTATATCGAGCGAACGCCAGCAATCCTTCCATTTGTCCCTCTCGCGAGCCAGAGTTGTCAGTGGGTTTTGTCCGTTCGAGGGACACGGAGAGCATCGTATCTATCCTTGAAGGACTTCGTGAAGAAGTCTGACCATCGGGTCGGTGGTCTTCCTGTCGTGCGCTTAACGTCCCGTGGAGTCCACTCGCTGAAGCCTCTTGTCCAACGGGTGTCGTTAAAACGCATCACGTGTCCGGCCCACCAAACCTTACTCAACTTGGCGTAAGCGGCAGCGTCCCTGATCTTCGATTGTTGACGAAGAGTGGAACTCCGTATTCCTGCCCTCACTCGCGTGAGGCGGGTTTTTCCTAGCATCACTCTTTCGATAGAGCGTTCGACGACGCTGACTGCGTTCTCATTCTGCTTGCGCAACGCCCAGGTTTCCGAGGCGTAGGTCAAAGCAAGGAGAACCGTTGTGTTGAAGAAGTGGGCACGGAGTCTGGTGTTCTTCGTCTTTTTCACAATGTCCTCGATGCTCTTGTAAGCTCCCCAAGCCGCTCGTTTCCTCCTGCCCAGCTCTGGAGCGAGGTCGTTCATCATGTTGACTTCCCGACCTAGACATACCTACACATAGCTGGAATATTCGGATATGGTCGTTCCGTTGAGCGAGAATGGGGCATCCGGGACCCATCTGTTCTTCATGAACATCGTCTTCGTCAGATTCAGTTGGAGACCAATCTTTCCACACGCGTCCTCGACGTCGGCCAGCACCTGTTCCACTTCGCTGATGGTTGGTGTTATAAGAACGATGTCGTCAGCGAAGCGAAGATGGCTAAGTCTGCCGGCCATCAACTTGCACTCCCATGCTATCCCATTCCAGTTTCCACGTGATGTCTTCGAGAGTGGCGCTGAATAGTTTTGGCGAGGAGGTATCGCCTTGCCGAATCCCTCTCTTGACGTCGATGGTGATGTCGTCGTAGAATGGAGAAATCTTGGTCGTGAAGTTGCTGTAGAGCTCACGAAATACCTTGATGTATTGCGTAGGTATGCCCTGATTGCCCAGAGCTTCCAACACCGCTTCTGTCTCAACAAAGTCGAAGGCTTTCTCCAAATCGATGAACGTGAGACAGAGGGGCATCTTATACTCTCGCGATACTTGGATGAGTCTAGTGACGATGTGTATGTGGTCGATCGTACTGAATCCTTTTCGAAACCCTGCTTACTCGCACGGCTGTCCCTCATCTAGTGTCCTTTCGATCCTGGCGAGGATCACTTGCGTGAAAAGCTTGTAGACGACGGACAGTAGGCAGATGGGGCGATAATTGCCAACGTCCTGCGGGTCTCCCTTCTTGTACAGCGACACGGTCCTACTGGTCTTCCACTGGTTAAGTGCCTTGCATTCTGACAGGTACCGCGTGAAAAGCCTAGCCAAGGTGGTGATG
Source organism: Ancylostoma caninum (assembly GCA_037903475.1). Taxonomy (NCBI): domain Eukaryota; kingdom Metazoa; phylum Nematoda; class Chromadorea; order Rhabditida; family Ancylostomatidae; genus Ancylostoma; species Ancylostoma caninum. The sequence goes on along the minus strand of JBAJFG010000034.1, from coordinate 138,413 downwards.
AGAACTGGGTATCGAAGAGATCCGAGTAGAAGTCGTAGATGACCTTTTCCATTACCCGTCTTGATTGAAGAAATTGTTCCATCCGGACGCTGGAGGGCGGACATCTTGGTCTTGCGATTGGTGAAGCTTCGGCGGGCACTGCGAATGCTTTTCCTTGCCTCTGCGGCTTCGGCCAACACTGCTGCTCGTCTCTCCTTGAGGTTTTCTTTTATCGCTTCTCTGCACCGTTTTGCGAACTCGGACGTTATCTGGTAGTTGCTTGCGGCTCTCGCGGCTCCACGGTGGCGTATAAGCTCGAGGGTCTCGTACGACAGTCGTCTCTTGGTGGCTTCTGAACCCTCGGCGCTCTTTGCGCTGTCGCGGCGATGCTGAACAAGCAGATCGTACTCTTCGTCGATGTTGTCGACAACCGCATCTTCCCAAAAGCCGGCTAACGAAGTGAAGAGACCCCAATTGATGGCGGGCTTGGGACTCCGCTTCTTGAATTTCGCGACTTTCTCTCCTCTGCGCGAGAAGAAGAATTTAGCGCGAAGGAGGCGATGGTCTGATTCGGTGTAGAACTTCGGTACAACACCGACATCCGTCAGGCAGAACCTTCGATTGACGATGATGTGGTCAATTTCGTTATGTTACTCTCCACCGGGTGACTTCCACGTCCATCCAGCCTCTCTCCATGTTCGTTCCACTGTAGGCCGTGGGTACCGATGTGAAGTTTTTCGGGCGTTCTTCTAGAGCCGATCTTGGCGTTGAAGTCGCCAACAATGGCCTTATAGAAAATCTTCCCTGTAGAACTTCTCCAAGTCCATATAGAAGGCTTCAATCTCCTCCTTGTCGTAGCTGGATGTTGGAGCGTAGGCGACGAAGATTGTCAAGGCCGGTATTGATCCACATCCTCTACATCATCAAATCCAGAAGGTACAGACCGTTATCATAGTCCTGGTTTTAGGCAGCCTAGATAACCCGTCGGACCTCGTCGTCACTGGCGCTGCCGTACCAGTGACTCTTCTGTGATCAGGGGACACTCTCTATTATTGCTGTGTCAAGCTTGAAAAATTTTAAAACCACATGAGATAGCTTGCTGGGCTCTATTCCCCCGTGGGAAGCTGGAGTGTGATTTCACCGGGAAGTTAGCCGGGCTTCCCGGGAGGCGACGATGGAGCTTCTTTATTGGAGGCAACTCCGAACCGCCTCCCTTGTACCTCCCAGTTACTTGAATACAGGGCTTTTGGTCGAATAGATGTGCAGGATACAATCTGTAGACACGCAAGCACATCCATGAATGCATGCATGAACATACCCACGCGCTGACAGAAGGCATAGATCGTTCCGACACTGCAGAGACAGGGATTCCATCCCCTGAATCCACCCCCGTCTCAGGGCAGGCACAAGGTCGCGTTTGGTCCGCGATTAGCCCCCTATCCGCCATCTGGAGACGCGCCACGTAGCCTCGCTACTAACCGACTGGGATCCCTCGTATGAAGGAGATCCGTGGTAGGAGCCATTAGGCTAGGAGATTATGGTAATACTGCCTGTCCACCGGAGCAAAGTTTTCATCTTGTGCAGGTAGCACTACTGCACTAGACCAGGTCAGAGCTAGAAAGGGAGCGAGAGAGCAGTGGTACCAATGGGATGTGTAGATGCATCAGACGATCAGAAAACCGCGTCGCTTGGGGTGCACTGCGTGGTAACGGCCCTTCAGCATAGTTGTCGTGATTGCAGTAGTCGACAGCTGTTGTACTGCTACCGTAACCGCGGAAAACTCAACATACGGGGAACTCCAAACGGACATGGGGAAGGGGCGGGACCGCGGCGCGGCTCTCTTGGGCAGAGACACAGGCGCTCTGCATGCTGGCTCTGGTTGTCTGCTTCTTCCAGCAACAAAAAGGCTGAGTGCCACGCGGCGCCGCGGTAACCGCCCTTCGCACACGACCGTTTTGAGTTCCCTATAAATTCTTTCTTTTTCCACGAAGACCTCGCCCTTCTCATACTTAAAGGCACTCAACGCACATCGTCAACCCTCCCCCCTCTCAAAAAAGACCTCAAAATCAGTGAGGGGGATGAATCCTTCGCAGCTCCTTAAGTAGTCATGTGATCATGATTGTGATCAGAAGCGCCAAAATGGCCAGCATAATTGCCCGGATTTCGAGACGTAGGGAAATCTCAGCAACTATTACAAGCAGGGACACCACTAGCAGGCGACGATATCCCGACATTACCTTGGTGTTCATTCCTGAAAAGTTTACTGTCCCCCCCTCCCCCCAACATAGTGCCCCTACCTGAACGAGTCTTTCGTAGAGTTCTCGATGCACTCTGAAAAGGAAGTGAGCGTCAAAAACCACGTCCACATAATCATCTCCGCACATTCCTGGTGCAGGAATAAAAGGATCGATGGAGAGGTCACCTAAAATGACGTATTAATTTGAGGGATGAATCTTAGAAAGGACGAGGTTAAACTTACCATTGATCAGGGAACGGGTCAGGCGAGGGAAAGCCTTGTTGAGAAAGTTAACAAAGGAACGGTCATGCCGTCGCACTTTGAAAATCTCCTCCATAACATTGGAGAAATCTTCTGGTGTTATGTAGCCGGTGATGGCTTGCTGTAATTAGTAATAAACGAGTAATTATTTGTATATTTATTGTCTATATTCTTGACAACAGGGTGCAGCAGGCAGCGCTCTAGCGTCATCGTGGGCGGTCCTAGCTAAGACCACCCTATTGGATGGCGCAGCCGATGACTACGCGGGAGGACGCCCCTTAGCACTACGGTAGCTGGCGCGATGTCGGGATTATGTGCTCCAAATGTCTGGATCCATTGCAGGAATGCCCTTTGTTTGAATATGTTGTGTCAGGGGATCTCGGATCCGAATGAGAGAGCAAAAATTAGATGATGTACTTGGAACTGATGAGGAAGCAACTGTTATTTTGCCTATTGATCCTGTTGAGAGAACAGAGAAGCACAACAGAAGGCTTCCAGAAATGGCTTCAAATCCCAGCTACTATTCAAAGTACCTCTTCATCCGATAGGTCTGCGCACATCCATTGCCTACCAAAGGAAAGTGGTTCAACAATCCCATGAGCACTTCTTGAAACGAGACGGATTGCTCGCATGGTTTCAGAACCCTGTGACGGCAGAATCGCAGCGGGACCTACTCGATCCTCACTTGTACCACGCTCTTACAGCGTCCCTCGTTCAGGTGCGGCTGCGATGCTGCAGCCACGGAGTCCCTTTGTCCTCTCGAAAAGGGCTATATGCACATCATTTCACTGACATTACAGCAACCCTTGCCTCTCGCAGACCAGTAAAGCTCTAAAGTACCTCCGAAGTCTGAAAAAGAATCCTCACCATAATCTCAGCTTTCACTTGATCGCTTAGTCTTGTTCCATAATCGTGCTCCAAACAATCCATACTATCGGCCCTTCGAATTACGCCTCGGAGATATTCCACCAGCGCAAACACCTTCCTATCACAGTCTCCACGGACCAATTCGCCTTGTAACTGTCTGGCGAACTTGACCGTCACCAAGAAACGCTCTGATGGAATAGGGCCCGTCGGAGAGGCCATCTGCATTGGCATTACTTGAACTACTTTGGCAGCACCAGAGCGCGACGAGAACGACTGAGTTTCCGAAGTCTCCTCCTCGAACGGCTCACCAAGCTCCATAGAGCTGTAGGCAGAATTGTTAGTGGACGCTGGAACCAAGAACAGTACAGATAATCGAGTTGGAGAGCACAGAGAAACAAACAATTACCGTCGGCTTCGGTGCAAGGGGGCGTAGCTGCGTCCCATTCGCCGATACTGTAGCGGTTGTCATAAGGAAACTGGTTCTCAGACATAGCTGTATCACCTGCAAGAAGGAAAGGCATGAAATTAAGGTGACAAACGAAAAAGAGAGAAAGAAAAAGATACGGACGCAAAGATGGTCGTGCAATCTAAACTAACACTACCCGCAGCGGGATCCTACGACGAAGAGCCTCACCCACGCACAAGGAGAAGACGAGAGGAGGGAATGAGGACCACAGATGGAAGGAAAATGAAGAAAAGAAAAAAGAGACAGGCGAATGAAGAGCAGCCAACGTCGCCGACCATCCTGCGCGAAGGAAGAAGCTCAAATGAAGAGATCCACGAAGTTCGTGGAAGCCGCCCACGCACGCGCAACGCGTCGGTCAAAGTTCAGCGGAGCGAGATTCAAATTTGATTTGGGTGCGGTAATGAGCTTTTGCTTAATTATATAGTTTATATTTGTATTATATTAATGATCTCATGACGTTTTTGGCCTTGATAGTGCTTTATGGTGTTGTACAACAATGTAAAACTGGTAATAAATTTAACAGTAGATGGTTTCAGGTAGGCATCTGTCGAAAAAGCTACGTAATTGCTCAACGAATTTCGCGATCGTGTTGATCACCAAGGAAACAACCTCACCTGTATGCCTTCCTTCCATTCCATAGGGATAGTGTGATTTTGTGAGTCATTGGATACCAAGTCTTCTCTACTCGAACAGTGCTGAACCAGCACAAAGGGTTGATCCGTGAAAATTTCACTGAAACCTTAATAGAAATCACCCTAACTCCGTTAGAATTCGTTCTATTTTTTCACATCTTCCTCCGCGCCTCCATTGAAATTCCATTATCTCCTTGAATGGTGTTTCTAAACATCCTCAGCAGTTCAATTTCGCCGCAAACTTCCATCTACAGTACATCCGAAACGATGGGGCCGGCGAGGCGGAGGGAAATCTAAAGGCGGCGCGACCCACATGACAGAGTTAGCCAATTCGATTAGCTATTATTGTAGTATTTGATCGTTTTTTGAATTATTTATGTTCCTCTCTACCACCTTGTCATCTCTGCTTCCATAACTTTTCCATAGGATGAGTTTCTTCATTAATTTTATTCCAGACAGCTGCGTATACTGCCAAGTCGGCCGGGCCGGACCGCCTCTGGATCCTCCGACCGCATGGGCGGCTTTGTCTTTTCGGATAGACTGTACGTGACTTGCTTTTTCAATTTATTCTACCCCACTTGTTTTCTATGCCCTCTGTGAACATGTTGGTGGTTTTCCGGTGTGACAGCTATTTCTGTAGAAATGAACTCATAGGGTTTTCGGTCCATTCCATAATTTTTGAGTCCGTCCTGAAGACACCTCACGTCCGCTCATTTAACTACAGTGTGCGTCGATGGAGGTGCGTTTTTCGTGGACACGAGGAGCACGCGGCGCGGCCGCGCCGCTCGCACCGTTATCGTCACCGTATTGGCAAATCATAGTTTTCTTGATGGGTTTTCGTCATATCTGACGCTAACTGTAAAGAAAATCCTATAGTTGTCGCGGCGAGGATTCCAGTGCGAGCAGCGCGGCAGCCCGCATGCTCTCCGAATCTGCGACTCCGTCACCGCCGTTGATTTTCACTGCACCTTCAGGGTTACATTTACATGAAAATAGTTTCCACTTATTATCATGACCTACCTGCAAAGGTTACATGAACTTGCTTGTGTTAAAAATTATTACTTACCTACGAAGCAATCCAATTTCAAGTGGCGAACACACCAGCTTTGCGCGAAGACAGCCGCATTGCGCGCGCGAGCGCGCACAGGCCGCCGCCACTCGTACAAGCGCACGTGACCGCGTGGCAGGACCCACGAGTGTCAGTGGAGCGCGATAAGGAGCACGAAGAACAGCATCCAGATTTCACGGGTTTCTCGTGTATATATTTCCCACTATTTTACTAATGGATATGAGTTCTATGTCCTTCAAAACCTCAAAGTCAGCAAAATCTCAAACATGAAGATTTGGGTAGGTGCAGCCCTAGCTTTCTACTGGCCACATCTTTTCTTGCATCCAATTTCTAATCGAATTTCCAATTTCATCGGACTGATGGTGACGAGACAACACGGCCGACTAAATGCCATCTTGAACACTTGGCTGACTTCAACGCCAAGATTGGCTCCAGGAGCACTCCTAAAAAACTTCACTTCCGTACCCACCGCTTGCAGTTGTACGAACAGAGAGATGGGCTCTCAGAGTTGACCAAGACAGCGGTGACCATCCATTTTAACTCGAATCCGGAGAGATAGACTCCCTACGGTGGAGGCGAGGGTGATGCGCTGGAGAGTTCCATAAGGATACCGACCACGTCATCGTCGATCGAATGTTCGGTTGTTTTCGAAATTCAAAACGTGGAGACTTTGACCAGCTATCACTCGGAATCTCTCTGCTCCACTGTCCAGCTTTTTGACGATGCTGTTGGAGCAATGTCATCAGTACGTTTGACTTCTCGTTAGTGGAAAGAAAACCGACAGTTCCAGAACCATCAAGAGGCTATTGTCGCAAGAAACCCTCTAGCTAGTATGTCAGCATGATGTCACGAAAATCACAGAGCAACTGTAAGCTTATGATTACTGTCGCAAAATGCTGCAGACAAGCTAAGAAGATTAATTCGAAAGGAGACGAGAAACAGCGTTGATGAAAGATGCAGAGGCACAGAAAAACATCCCGCATCCCTTGCCAAGACCTTTGCAATCGTAGCAGCAAGGTGGCCATTCTCCAGTCCGGTCCGTCTTCATCCGAATGGAGAAGATTACCTATGACCTCTACCCGGACTCTTCGATAGCTACATCTACCTTCCTTCATGTCGTCTTCAGAGGCATAAATATGTCGTTCATGTCGCTGGACAATCGTTCGGCACCTGTTCTTGGTAGGATTCCATTCGAACATCTAACCAACCTACAGCATGTCCTTATCAATCCGCTCCATACCGAACACACTTGAGTGCTCAAGCTATGTACACGAAGATGTAGTTGTCAATATAATGAGCTACCTCGTTCCAGAACTCGGCAGTCAGAAAGAAGCAAGTGGGTTGTATGGCTTCTTTTGACATCGGGGATTTAGTGGAATAGACCAAGAACACCAGCTTTGAGCCCACCTTTTCAACTTCACGCTTATCTGTATCGTTATCTGCTTCAAGGACATGGATGTTACATACTCTTGCATCCCAGCAATTGAAGCTCCATTTCATCTCGGATCCCAGTGCTAACAATGGCGAGAAGGGGAGGTTGGGGTGCCATCTTTGTGCTGCTAATTTTTCATATCATAGAAATCAACGACCGAATAGCAACCAAGCAGCGCTTCAAAAGCATCCCAACTCCACCCCTAACTAGCAATTGGGGCCGATATCCCATGCTATTAGAACGGATAAAGTGCCTGAGTGAGCTAGATGAGAACGCGGTTGACATTATTGAACGCTTCATCGAAAAGGGTGATGAGGAGCAACTCACCTCATGTACGCAAGGCGGAGAATCGAGAGATCTGTCCCACCTCAATGGACGACAAGCGACGCTGATCCAGGCCAAGTTTAGTAAAATCCGTTGGAACGGGCACATGATGCGTCCTAGCAACGGTTTGACGGTTTACGTTAGCAATAGGATTCCGAAAGACGCATGCACATCATTGACATGCGCCTTCAACATTGGTGCCACAAGCACTGCTGGTCTCGTTACAATCCGTCAAATGGTGGAAAATGGTTGAGTTTGTTTCGGAGTTATAAGCTGTAGTCAAGACCGCAGTGAGCGCAGCGCACTGTTGCACTATATGGGGCCGAGTGCTAGGCGGCCACTTTAAAGCACGAATAAAGCCTTCATACAATGGAAATGAGGATGCTTTGTCGGATTTACGGTATTGCGTGAAGACATTTCTCGTCATTATGTGAAGCGAGAGGGTATACTCAACGTTTAACGCACCAGTTACCGCAGAAAAGCGGGGACTCGATGACGCTAGTACAGTCACTTGCTGAGGAGCGAAGACACTTCAGTTGAAGCTCTGGCTCTAAATATTAGTAATCCATGAGCAAGCAAAATTGTTTCTCCTGAGATCCTGCATGGTCACCGCTACACTGCGTAGGACTCACGCTCCAACGAACGCTTAAGAGCAGTGTGTCACCTCGTTTCGTGGGCTGAAGATACCAACAGACTCTAGACCTCCTCGTCACGCTAATTCCAAACATGTACGTCAAGGCTCATAAAAATGACGAAAACCTCGTTTTCGGAGTGTCGAAAGTGCAGTTCACGGACCACCTGGGCGGAGCGGTCCGTGAATGTGCTGGCTGCCCGCCACGTCTGCAGCGTTGGCCAACACGTCTAGACGTCTCGGATCGATGAGATCAACGCCTTCACGCATCCACTCGGCTCGACAAACTGTTACAAATCCCGTCCCGAAAAACGTTTAAAAATAGGGTTTAAAGACCTTTTTGTAATTTTTTAGGTATACCGTTGGATTCAGCGTGTCGAGTAGATTCGGAATCTGGTAAAAGCTCAGACACGAAAATGAGGTGACACACTGCCTTTAAGCATTTTCCTTGCTTTGGCACATAGCTTCTACTCCTCACTCAATTTGTTTTGCTAGTGTGGAACCAGTGCTCTTTGGTATTCAATTTCTGTCCGCTTCTTGGTCTCTACAAAAAAATTCCGCGCTAGCGGAAGTCGTGACATTGGGCATAGTTGGCTGCTGTGTGTATTCGGCTCAACGACGGACCTGCTCTGCGTGTTTGGCATGGTGCTGCACCTCTAGGATGAGAGCGAGGATAGGAAGGAGGATGTTATGAAAATGTGAGGGAAGGAGGTCTTCTTGGAGGTCAGGTCCCTCATGTGTGACGTTGTCTATATCCGGTTGCTACCTATAGGTAGTTGGGTGTGAGATTTCTCGTCCTTCCAATGCTGTATCCAGGCATAGTTGTCTTGTTCATGAAATCTTACCGAAATCCCTCATAATAGCGGTGTTTTTGATTTATTCGTTACACAATCACCTCTCTTCTCCAGACAGCCCTGGAACCGCATGCATCCTTGAGATTACCAAGGATAGACTCATTGACACCCTCAAACCTACCCGCCGTTTAAACGAGCCTCAACACGTTAACCCTGGGTAATCTCGCGATGCATCCAGGCCCTGTAGAAATCTCTAGTCAAACTAATTAGCTTACTTTATTCTCTTGCCCGTATAAATACCGTAACCATCCATGTGCATGCGAGAAGTTCAACTTTTATTAAATTTCTAGCAGTGATGTATGAATCTTCAGCGAGGATGCAATTATCACAATAATACAAACATATAGTAAAATCTCGTGAATACAGGAATGTGGCGAAGTGGTAAACAATCGCATAACATACAAAGTGCATACATGTACTCGAAAGAAACACGATCACGAGATATAATCGAAGCTCGTTGGACGAGTTTGTCGTTGCCATTGAGGGGCGTCACCTACTTCTTGGTGGGCGTGGCCCACCAATCATCTACCGCGGCAGCGTGGCAGTTGTGTCAGGAGAGTCGCCAAACGAATCCTCGGACATTGGCGCCTTTCGGCGCTCGTTGTACTGACGGAACATGGCGGCGATAATCTCACCGGCTAGCATGTCACCACCGTTGGTCTGAAAGGTGAGGAATTTCTCGTTGTAGATCCAGAAATTTGGTTGTGTGATTACCTGTATGAGCCGAAGGAGGAAAACTCCATCGGAAGTTAGGTAGTTACGAACAAATCCGCCTACTTTCTCCTCTTCCATTCGTGATGGCGGCTCACTGATCTCTCCCATGCATCGCAGGTATCTAGCACAGGTTTTATTCCATTATTCATTTGAGAAACAGCGAAGAAACCTCCGAATGTTATGGAACTCACTTTGTAACAAAACCGCGCTGGAAATTACTGCCAACCAAAGCGACAATCCAGTAAATGAGCGAGATGACAGATAGCACCCCAACTAGGATGAACCAGAACCTGGAATGCAACTCTGACATCCGAAAATTCCCTAGAAGATGCTGGTTTGCTTCTTACCAGAGGAAGACGTAGATCTTTTCGGTGAACATGTTAATCATCAGAACACACTGAACAGTCCAGCGATGGAGAGCACCAAGTACGCGAACCTATACACACTCATTTATCAACTTGTCATTCAAATTTAAAAAAGCACAAGAGCTCACCGTGAAATCGCACATTGTCACTCTAGGGAAGTGGCCGGTGACGTTCCACTCACGGCCGCTCCAGATATCCCTAAATATCTCCCAGCCCCAAAAGCTGTTGTTGGTGCCAAGGAACGCAGAAAAGATGCAGAACTGAAAGTTTTCAAATAAAAAACGCAGAATTCTAACCATATCCTCATAGCTGGCCATAAAATATTAAGGTTTCATCTGTAAATATATGCGTACCTGAGCAAAAATATTGAAAACGTAAAGGAACTTGGTAAAAACATAGACGGAGGATAAGTAGAATCCAGACTTCCGCATTTTTGAGAACATGCCGGCTTCTGGAAACAAGAATAGCTATTAGGCAGCTCTTCTCTATCTTCGCAGCCCAAGAATTTAATGACGAATGATGTACGCTAAGAACAAGCGAGTTTTACATATTGTTCTGATGGAGATGAACCGAACCTAAGTAACTAGCTTACTTACTGCTATGTATAGGCAGTTATTGAAGAAGAATCGAGAAGATTTTGAATTGTGTATAGTATGAAAAACAACGTCGTTCAAAGATGTCTGAGATGTCTCATTATGGAAAGTAAGGAATCTTGTAGTGCAAAAGGTCTATTTCTGATCCTGATTCTAAACCCTTTATGGTCTGGCCATCTTGTCGTGGCATCTTGTAGTGCAAAAGATTAAAAAAAAAAAGAGATTGAAGGGTTTCTGGATTCTCTGAAGAATTTTCTATCCCGTATGAACTGCCCAGACCATAAATGGTTCAGAATCAGGATCAGAAACAGGCGACGGGCAAGTTTTTACCTCCTTCAACAGCGAAGAGGGATTATACAAGCGTGAAGGGAACTCAGACAACGAGAGATGCCCTCTTACTCCGCCTCCCCTGAGCAGCTCTCCTCATTGAGTGATGAATGCACCAAATGCATTTTCTATCTCGATTTCTTCTTATTGCGATTCGTGGGAGGGTTTGTGTACTTTGTGTACTCGTGAGGGGAAATAGGGCGCTACAGGGCTGCCATAATTGGCGCTTTGATTGAATGCACCAATCACAGCAGCATGGTAACGCCCCATTTCCCTTCACGATGATATAAACCCTTCTTGAAGAGGTTGCACAGCAACACGTGATCAGCACTAGCGAGTACAACCATTGAAACATTCAAATACAGTGAAATTCAATATGTAGAAAAAAAACAGAAAATTATGACGAATAAAAAAGAATGTTTTATGTGCGAATCCTCTTCTTAGTTTTGGTTTCATTCACTATGCACATCTTTTTAAACAATGACAGGAATTTCACCATGAAAAGTTGCTAAAAGAACATAAAGCCCACCTTGTTTAAGCTCTCGCTGCAGTTCAAGCGCTTCCTGCAGGTGAACAGCGGCTTTGAAGACCTAAATTCGATTGCATAGTAGTAAATCTAGGCTACTCCTTCTACATCCAAGAGTCCCTCCTGACCTGGCTTTCTCTTTCCTTGACTGTAACGTTCTTCTTGACCTTGGCAGTGTTCTCCAGAACATCCTTAACATTAATACCTGAAAAAGATTTTCAATTTTCTTATGCTGCTATTCCACGATCTTCCTGGAGAAAGCCCCGCATAAAGAGAGAAATTTTACCTGTGGAACAGTTCAAAGCCTTCCAAATAAGGCATGGAGCATAGAACAGGAATGCCTGCAGCGCTAGCATCAATGGCACCCATTGGTAGTAACCGATAACCTGAATAGTAGTATATTCATGGGAGTCCTCCGAGGATCATTCCGGGAGTCTACATATAGCGCGTGAAAATCGGAAAATAAGAAATAAAAAACAAAAAAAGTACATAATCTTCCAAATTATTGTTGTGCCGACAAATTGTGCCGACAAGGTTTATTAGGTGGACAAATTTATTCTTCAGCCCGACGTTTCGACTCAATCGTCGTCTTCGGATTTGTCCACCTAACAAACCTTGTCGGCACAACAATAATTTGAAAGGATATATAGAAATGCCAAGGTTTAAAGAAGAAGGAACATGGAAGTTTAAAAAAGTACACATTTTGCCCGTAACCGTCCTTACGCACCCGCCATCCTAGCATTAGAACGTTCCCGGCCAAAGTGACAATTTTGCGGTCTTTTTCAATTCCGTAAAGTTTTCTCCAGGTTTTTCTAAGTGACTTAATTGAAACGTGGCATTTTTTGCAGATGGGAGAAAGTTCATTGTCCTCGGCCGATCATTTGATGGAATAATGCTGCCAAAAGAGCAAACATTCTCTGTCTTCAGTCATTTCTTTTTTTCTTTTATCTAAAGTGCAGCGGTATGTTTTCACGTTTATTATTCCGCAAAAATATTCCCTCCCTTTATCTGATGAAAATACTTCCTTGTTCATCGAAATTATAAAGGAATAAACTTTTCCGGTTATCCGATTGTACCGCCACCTAGTACTCCAGTATTAGCATTGCTTGCTCTATATCAGTGACTGAAGCGATCTAATCCAAAATTATCGTTTAAACTTGTCCCGTCTGAATGCGGTAAAGTATTTAAGATTTTTCAAGGATCTCTGATTGGTGCCGATATTTCATCATTCCTTGAAGAGCTTCTACAATAATTAATGAAATTTTCATAAATCCAATTCATTAGGCTCTCTGGATGCAGGACCGCTTATTGAAATCGTGGAACTTCGAATTTTCACTTACAGCATTGTCTCTTTCAATAAAGTCCTCATTGGGATGCTCGTCGTCTGGTAAGAAGTACGATCCCTTGATGAAACAGTAGGTCTCCGCATATCTAGAGATTGCAAACGTTATTCCGGAAAAAAAAGTTGAAAAACGCAAAAACATTGTTGAAAAGTAATTTCGTAGTTGTAGTTTTTTACTCATTTAATGAAAGTACGTTAAAAGTAATACTCACTTCTCCCAGGCTCCGGTGAATTGTGCAGGCACCCAGCACTGAAAACATAACTAGTTAGAAGCTGGAAGCAGTCTCGTTTTTGGTCTTTATACTGGAAGTTCTGATCATTCATTAACGGAAGTTCTGTATAATATTTAGGTTCCCACCTATGTACATACTTACATGTGTTCATCTCACTTTTGTTTAGATATCTTCTGCAAATGCTGTGTTGTTGTGAACTGCATGTTTCTTTGTTTCTTCCGCCGTAAAATCAACAAACAGGGAACAATCATATTCATGAGATTTTCAAAGGATATCGGCATGACTAAGCAGTCAAGAATGTGATCGCGATGGTTCATCAACGGAGAATCCAAATAGCAAACAGCAGAATTGTTACCCACTAAGTTAGAAACAAACGAATATTATTTAAATTCAACTACTTCAACTGCCCTGAGGGCACAATGGGCTTGAAGCAAGCTACGATGAAAAGTGGATTTTTCCCGAATTGTTGATTTATTTTGTTCAAGCAATTACAAATTTTACTCAGAAAGGGCTTCAAAGAGTATTGAAAGTTGGAAACTGGATTTGAGAACGGCTACACTGAAAAATCGAAACTTCGAATCCGCCAAAGTCATGCTGGAAAACCGTTGATGGAGAATCTTCTGAGTATCCAGAGTTCCCTGTTTTAGAATAGTCGGCCGATGAAAGTTCTTGGCTTAACACTTCAATAGCATATAGAAGGATAATGCCCATTACGATATTTGTTGAAGTGAAATCTCTTCGTTACATGTTAGCTCAGGCTTATATGAAACCCTTAGGAGCACAGCATGGCAAGAGCCGAACCTTATGGAATGTCATAAATAGCGTAGATCTTGGGGTCTTCAGCAGGTACAGGGTTCGTAATTGAAAGGATTGGTTATCCCATATACATAGACATGTTTACTCATGGGTAGCAAGTAGCTGGATATAGATGACGTCACATGTGGGTAAACATATTGGTGGGTGTTATGCAAAGGGTATAGGAGTTTCAAAAAGTATCCGGCTTCGGCCTGTTCCATGCCTTTTTCCACAAAACTTTAAGTGCGGTTGTGTAGTCTGAAGTCTTTGAAGCAACCATGCCAAGTTCCATATTCTTAAGCTGTTTAAAACTAGTGGTGCTTTTTTTTCTAGCCCAACCATGCTGGGTTTCACATGCTTCTCGACAGAGCACCCGTATACAGATCAACAGTTGAAATTGCTGCCACACAAGAATGCGGACGCGAATCATTGAATAACACATCGTATTGTCCGGGCCTGGCACTCAGCAACTATTATTTGCTTTGAAATGTGGAACGGCATCTTCGAGCAATGAGATTCAGGGTCGAAAATAAGCTGAAGTCGGCTGTTAGAGGATACTCTGCCTCACGTACAGTGGGGTCGCTTGCCGAGTGGCAATTGCCTCACGCCGCCTCAGGCCGCCTCACGCAGTGCCGGTCCTCATGTGTTGCATCAAATAATTACCTACAAAAACAACATTTCGAAATCTTTCCTTCAGAGTTCAGTAGCCTGGTTGCACTGCAGTGCTATGGCAAGGAATCACACCTCAATAATCATTTCTATTTTTTCGTAAAATTTTGAAATTCAAAAGGTTAAGCATTTAATGCATCGGGCCACCAGGGCGAGTTGTGTGCGGCGGGGCACTGAGGTCACGCAGGCTGCCTGCCGGTAAGGTAAGCGACCTCGGCCACCGAATCTGAGGTGCGAAAAAAATAAGGTGTTAGAAACGGGTTCTAATTACGCTGTTGAGGTAGTATGATGACACATCCACTACGTCGTTAACCATATTCCGTTTTTCTCTCAGTGAAAAGAGAGTTTTACATAAATTCCACATCTCAAAGAAACCGCATTTTTTGTAAGATACATTATTCAGACCCATGTTGTGGCCAAACTGCTTAGGCTGCAGCTCCGAGAATATGCCGTGAAGTTGATATGAAAGTGTGGTATCGATATCTCAAATGTGCCTTCATGTGATCACAAATAGCCGCAAATACCTACAGTCAAAAAATTAAAAATGTGAAATCTGCGATGCAATAGAAAATTCTGCTATGAGGCTACTTTACCACCACTTTAAATCATTCCTTTAAAAGTTTGTGATCTCATTTCCTTATTAGAGCACAGTTCAGAGAATCTACACACAATGCGTTGGTTTGCAGTGCATAGTGTGGGACAATTCAGGTGTTTGAAGATGATGGAAAACTGAATTTCAAAATTTTACGAAAAAATAGAAATGAACATTGGGGGATGATTCCTTGCCATAGCACTGCAGTGCGACCAGGCTACTGAACTCTGAAGGAGGAATTTCGAAATGTTGTTTTTGTAGGTAATTATTTGATGCAATACATGAGGACCGGCACTGCGTGAGGCGGCCTGAGGCGGCGTGAGGCAATTAGCCTTCGCTACCGACCACCACTGTAGTAAAAAGAGCTCTTTGAACGGATTAAAAAATTGAGATTGAGCTAAGAAGGCTGTATTAGTGTTTGAGAAATCTATATTTCAGTACAACAAATTTTCATCGCTGTAGTTCCTTTGGAAGTGGTTTAGGCTATAAAATTTCTGATACTTCCATGAATTTGGGTACGTTAACACCTTTACCGCGGGTAATCTCATTGATGCTTTCGGGCCTAGGTGCAAGTTGTCTCTTTGACCATACGGACGTATCATGTCTTGTTAATACAGCAGTACGTAATGGCAGCACGGATATATAGGGAGGGTACATATATTACTCATTTTGATAACTTAGGGTACATACTGTAGGATCGTAGAATTGAAGGAAAAAAAGGAAAAAATTTGGTGTGCAAACGAAGATGATATAAAAATACAAGTATGATAAAGGAATATAAACAAAATCTGTTTCAGAAGCGATGAGAGTTGAGTATATGTGCCCTTGTCTGCGTTTCTCATCTATATCTCTGGATACCATTCTCTTCTCTTGGATCAGGACAAAAGTATAAATCGAGACTCAAGTGTATCTTTAGAATGATGATGAGTGTGATTGGGTAAAGTTACCCATAGGTAGTAAAAGAGTAAAGACAACATGATATAAGAGTAAGTATGTTGATGGGTGCTAGGTAGGGGGAGGGTTGTGGGAACTAATCTGGGTACGTTAACGTTTCCAACATGGGTAATTTCAGAGATGTCTGACGGCCCATAAGCATGAACAACAATAAGTAATTGTTACGCTTCAAATCATTCTGAACAGTTGTTACAGTCCAGTGAAATACTGCAGTAATGCTGAATTTTGGCTGACCTCTTACTTCAATACGAGTCCTACGTAATGGGACCATTTTTCGTTCAGTTAGCAATGAAAAGAGCAGCATCCACTGTGCTCGCCAGCAAGAACAGTGAGAGGAGCCCTCACTTGCCCGCAAAGTGCAAAATCAGTGCGCTTTTGCTTCCTTATTGTCTTTCAGTGTTCTTTTTTTTCTTCCGCACAACTGGTAACGCCTCCTACGGCAAAAAATTACAGAGTGGCTTAAAATTACGGTGACAAAGAAATGGCACACAGAAAAAGAATTATAGTGTGATTAGGAATAATATCATAGAAATCATTTTTCCTGCTCTCTATTCAACAAAACGAAACATTTCAACTTGGAATGTTCTTCCACAGCTACAAAAATGTCCCTAAGACGATATGTGAGGTCGCACACCATGGCCCGCGGGTGGTAATGTCGAGCTGACCCCCTCCCCCTCCCTTCTTTTGAGGCGTCTTTCCGATGAACCCAAATGTCGTGAGGTCTCGTGGAAGCCTATGTTTCGGATGTTGCTTAAGTCCACCTTGATATGACAAGACTTGTAGCGCTGCCCTGGTAAAACGTCCGGGAAAAGCTTCTTAGCTTGAGTCCGAGTTCAAGAAAATACAACTTCTTCTAGAGACAGAACGCTCTTGGGTACCATAATTTTAGGCCATCAGGTAGACATGGACGTATAATGCATGTAAGAGTTTATTTCCCGAATGAATTACTAAAATGAGTTATGGAACTAGATATTGCTAGTAGAGATGAAAAATATCATAAAACTAAACGTGTATGAATATCTAGCGGTATTCGCATTGGTTTAGTAGACCACTCTAACCGGATTCAAGAAAAACCCACTGGGTTAACTTGAGCATTAAAAAGAGGAAGGAAATGCATTGAATATGAAGTGGAGGGACGCTTTTTATTTACCCCAACTAGAATAATTGAAGCCGCCTTTTCTTCCATTATTGCTTGAAAATGATGTGCTTGACCGTTCCGAGACGCTGTTTATTTACATAATTAGGCATTTATATAGTCATTAATGCCAGCAATCATGGTGCTCCATTCAAAATGGAAACAAAAACAAATACGGTAGATACGTATCATCGCTAGGGTCTTCCAAAGCTCTTTTGAGCTAAGAACATTGAAATTCAAGAAGTTCCGAGAACAGCTGGGGCAGTTTACCCAACTAGAGTTCTATTATTTAATACTGATAATCTTTTTCTTTATTTGCAGTCTCGCTATGAAGTAAAGAAGAGCAAAGTAGTGGTATAAAATAAGCATAAATAAATTGGAATATAACAAAAAAAAAAGAAAATACTTAAATTGATGCAGATTTAAGTTGACAACCCTTGATACTAGGGCTGTATGCATCATTGGGATTACCCAAGGTAAACGTGTCAACGCAACACAACTTTACCCATCGTTAAGCGGGCGTGAGCAGGTTTACCCTGGGTAATCGCAATGATGCATGCGACCCCTGGCTAACCTATAGTAGACCCACCTGTATCGGTTTGCCCACATACTGTGTAGCTGCTAGAGTAATAGCACCGAGTGCAACCAACATGGCAGTATACTGGTAATTTAACCGGTCGATGAGGTCATTTGACTGATACGACCTAAACTTTGGTAGTTATTTTGTACATTTCAAATAAAATTTACTACTGAATAATCGCTCTGTCATATTATGATCATGTACGTAGTTTGGACATTTGTTCTAGCGATTTCCGATAACATTATCCCCCCCTCGACTTCCCAGTTAACTAACAGTTTTTCTTCAGAAGCACTTGACCCCAAAACTTCGATCTCAACGTTCTATAGGATTCGCGAAAAAAGAACCCATAAAACCTCCGCAATCGTACCTGCGTATCTTACTGACGTACGGGACGATCGCTCCGATCATCCTTGATTAGAGAACCCTGAAAATCAAGAATCACTTAATCAGCAGGAGAAAAATTGAGGATGGAGGGACAAATAGCGAATTCACGAGGAGAATTGTCAAAAAGTCCGAAGAAATACGATACAAAACGCGTAAGCATAGCCTCATAGCCGAAACGCATCAGACACGAAAATAAAGAGTTACGGCTACCTTTTTTTCCGGATGAAAGGACAAAAAAGCTCGCCAATCCAGAAAACTCTGGAATACAGAGCTTATGCAATAAAGAACAAGAAAAGGTTGGGAGAATCCAAGAAGAGTCTAGAAAACCCTCACAAGGGCAAACTATAAGCCTTAACTTTCACAAAAAAACTGGTTCAAATAAGCCGATCCTGACAGCTCCACTCCTCATCCAGAATCTATCCACGAGGCATGACGGTAGCGAGGTGGCACAGTCAGACTGTGCTGGCGCAGCCGTCGTACGCCCGTCGCCCTCCACCGTCACATCATGTAATCGCATTACAGATCACTACGGTGTGCGAAAAAAAATCAATGAAATACGCGTACGCGTGCACGTGCAATTTTTATTGATTCGTAATTTTGACTGGTGAAGAAGCGCCACTGCATCATTGTTAGCGTCGTATTTTCGTGACTAAGCGCTTTTTAACATGACGCATACGTGCTTACGGCGTCATCGCGTACTAGTATTGTGTCAGTGTTATGCGTAAACTGTAGGTTAAGGTCCGTTTTTGCCACGAATCCTGCTCGCCCAGCCTTTTGTGGATGCAAATTCGTTGGAAATGGACAACGGAACGATAATTGGAAGCAATTAGGCGGACGGTTCTTTGTGAGGGTGGAGATAAAGAGTGGATGAGAAACCTGGAAGAAGAGAGGTGAAGGAAGTTGAGTCCAAGGATATCAATGCACTACCCACTGTCGATTATGGAAAACGAGGCAAATATCGATTTTTCGCGACAATCAAACGCCGAAAACCAGTTGCGAGCGCTGCAACGGTACGAGATCGCGTGTCGCGCGCTCGTCGCAACCCGTATATGCAAATTCATGCCAGTGGGAGCTGCCTAGGTGAGAAGATTCGGCCAGGATTGTGTTCGGGGTGTCCGACCGCACACGAGGACTGTAGTTCAGCTGACTGCTGGTAGCTGTATGGGGGCGTTTTGTTGTGTGATGTGTTCGATGATAAGTCTTGCGTCATATTGCTATGATATCTTGCAGTTTTTTATTCTCATTCGTTCGAAGTCTACACGATTGATGGACGATAGCATCCGTGCCGGCTTCGCTGTTGCATGTACATGCAAAGGAAAAACATGAAAAACATGACATCACATGGTATTCGCATGTGGTTCGTTGGAAACAAGCAACAGGAAGGTCGCCTAGAGTTTACCATCTTCTGCTACAGGAACTTTTAAAATAATAGATGTGATAAATAGCACACTTATCGGCATTTTCTTCCGAGAAATAGTGAAAGAAATGAAAAATCCACTTCAAATTTGCCGCCCAATGTGATCTGCAGGCAATCGATATCAACATCGGATTTTGATCACCCAATCGATATTCATATCAAGAAGGAGTAAATTTCAATAAATTCGAGTCCAAGCAGCTCATAGGTGTTGAATAATTGTTGAGATAGCAGTGACAAAACATCCTGAATGTTTCTTCTTTAATGACGTCAGTTTTCCACGACTTCAAGGATTCCCACTGAATGTTGTTTTTTAGCCAATCCATAATTTTGCTGAGTATCGGTTATCTTTCTGCAATGAATTATTTTTCCGACACGTTCTGACACAACACTATTCGACCCAATTTTTCTCCAAATAGTCAAAACAATCAACATTCGGAACATTCCATGTAGCTGAATAAGCGAGCAGTTAAATTTAGTTCATTCCAAAAATGGCGGAACTTTTAAACATCGAATATTCGGTAATTCGCTCTGCTTATTGATTCGATTGATTCCGAGGACAATTGTGATCTACGCAATTGTATTAGATCGAACATGATCTACGAAGAAATCAATAAAACGATGCACGAAAGTGTCATGGGAGGCAATATCGTAAATTAGGCGCCCTCGCACAATGACGAAAACAGCAGCGTTTTTGCCAGCCGACTACGCATAAAGGTCGGTTAGGAAGGCGACGACCCTCATAAAGGTCAACGAGGCGAACGGGTTATTGATCGATCGTGCACGGAGATATGATCTACTTTCTCAGTGGCAGGTGCGAGTTATCTCATGGGTGGGCGGGCAGAGGTTCTAGAAATGGTATGTTTGGTGAAAGTACACATGCGCGGGTGTACTTGGCGTAGTCAAACAGCGACTCCATTGACGTTAATGGGAAGGGGGGGGGGGGAACAGGATAGGTGGCATGGGTCCAGAATGGGTGGTCTTTATCTTTGAATCCATTGAGATGAGGGGGTAAGAATTCAGAAGAAATAAAAACACTGTACAAAAGAGAGTATTGGGAATAGAGAGCGAAATCCTCCAGAAAATACTAGCTGCATGACAGTATGAATGCACACCCATAGACGCGTTGAAAAGATTAAGGCACGGGGACCCCCGTATGTGACGAGAACTCAGCGATGCAAGGTCGAACGATAGTCGTAATTGACGGTCTGGCAAGGCTGGTCACATGAGGGAGCACTAAGGACATGAGAGCGCAGGACGCTAAGAACCAGAACCTCAAATTCTCTGGAAAAATCTCTTCTGGAGACAAAACCAACGGTATGGATGCGAAATGTGTCCGAGACGTATCGATTTTTAGTTGGAATAAATGAAGACGTTCATAGCGAGCACTAGACATACAGAAGCTGCCCGCAAAATCGCTTCTGATGATTCATGGGCAACAGCGAAAAGCTATGACGACACGCTTGCTGATCAATGGTAAAAACACAAAATTTTCCAGTTAGATTGCCCAGGTAAGGAGTAATCCATAAAAAAAATGTGGACTACCATGAAGCCAACCTATTTCTGAATGTAAGCATAGCTTTTTAATGGCTACATCTATGCAAATGCGTTGACGATTCCTCGGATTCCTCCAAGAAAGGCACGGTAAAGACTTGTTTTGCTTGCTCAGTGGTGGTCGTGCGGTTTATGGCGCATACGACCGCAGGAACCATTGTTACCATCGAATTTCATTGGTAAACATGTTTTGCAGCAAATGACAGAAATTCTGAGAGTGAAGGAGTTGCCCAAAGTTGAAAGCTCATATTCTCCGTAGTTCTTTGGTATTTTGGTATTTTGAACTTTACGCCATGTGCCTCGCCGATCAGAGGGCGAACCGGTTAGAACCTCCTAAACCCGCCCGGCTGGCGAGTGGGAGAATGCTAATGGGGTTCTATGTCGGGCAATTACTCCTGCAAATTACTAGTGTAATAGTGTACCGAAAATAACTCCTACTCGTCAGTTACTACCCGCTTCTCTCATCTTTTCTGTTGCAACCGAAAGTTAAATTTCTTTTGAAGGCCAATCAGTGCATGATGAAATGAACTTATCAATTCCGATAGGGTGGTGGCAAAATATTCCTAGCAATGATTTCTTGGAATTTTTGACCAGGTTCCTCAATAGTTTTAAAACTCTCAGCTAGCCATAGTTGGCGCAATCATATTCATATCGGTCGTTTATATGCACAACAACTTTCTATTAGGTTGTCGGAGAAGTTTCCCGCCACTCTCTTTCTCTTCTCGCCAATCTTTTCGCAGTTGTTCAGGAACTTTCCATCCAAAACGTATATAAGGTCATATAAGGCCGAGCAGTAGTCTTTTTATGCCAAATTTCCTTCAGCATTCCGTCACAGTTGTGGCGGAAAAAAATCGTCATTGACTAGAAGCATGGTTCGACTGCTCCTGCTTTGAGAATTAATGAAACACGGAAACGAAAGCGATGCATCAAAAATATAAGTCATAGGATAGTCCCCACCACTGGCACTTACTACTCTGTAGAAATTTGGTTCCGCAGGTTTGAAGACGGCGACCTCGGCTTGAGATAGACTAGGATTTGGTCGACCTATCGAGGTGGTTGGAGAGCACCTCCTATAGCAATTTGAAGAGAGTCAGCGACGTGATGCCCGTGAACTAGTGAAGAAACTTCAGTGCTATCGTAACAGAATATCTCTTAATCTACATTGCTTCAGGGAGACAAGGGAATACGACTCACGTACTCACTCTGATCTAAGCTGCCACATCCTCAAGTGCGTAGAGATGTGTGCCTAAACTTTTCGACTTTTTCATAGACTTTCGCTTCCTTCGACAACTTGGTTTTAAGTGAAGAGAAGTGGGATTCCTAGGTAAACTACATAAAAGATTGCGGATGGCGTGGTCGCTGTTAAGCTGGGATTCTAGTGGCAAAACGAGAATTTTTTCCACAAAATGAAATGCTCACTGTTTGGTGGAATTAAAGTGGAACCACTCACTCGCAGCTGCTGCCAATAAACCCCATTTCTACCGCTGGAGTTCCTGGGTTGGCATTCATCATTGAGTTTACCCATAGTAAATGTGATTACCTTCAAAGTTCACCCCTTTTTTTGGCATTCATCACAAAGTTTAGCCCTAAGCCATGAGGTAAAGTTGGAGGTAAAATTTAAGCGTCTAGTAGTGCTGTAAATAATGATGCCACCTATACCGTGTAATTATTGGTTGTGTTGAAAAAGAACAATGAATTTGAAAAGACAGCTCACACCTGGCGGGAAACTTTCCCGTAAACCTAATACTAGCGAACTTTCTTTTCTCAGTGTAGAACATAATGATTGTAAGAATATTTTGACACTTTGTTAGAACATTTTGACACTAATTTCCTTATTTCTCTCTGATGTCAGGACTATGAATATTCGAGGGCCTCTCCCACTCATTTAGGATAGATCTAGCTTTTTTCATATAATACTTTCCTGTTTTAGTAGTGACCTTTCGGTTGCCGTTGTTAGTTGGGAACTATCTGTTGTTCACTCGCGATTTAAAACGATATAAAATCACTCAAATTACTTGTCAAAGCCATTTTCACTAGAAATTGCTCCTGGACACGAAAGCACTAGTCATCATCATTAAAGCATCATTCACTACACACTAATTGCATTCCATGGAAATTACACTCAATTTCAAATACAACGTTGTTTGCATATTCGTGCGTGTCGACTGTTTTTTTTTTCACCATCATTTCCAACTGCGGCACACTTTCCCGAGCATTTTCGCTCAGACGCTTGCAACTACATACCGTCTTCAGTGAAACAGACTACATAAAAATTCTATGCTACACGAGAATTCTATACTTCGAAAAAGATCGTTTCGTATGCTTAAGGCGTATAGAATTCGTTACAAAGTTAATACAACAGAAAAAAAAACAAATCAAAGTTGTTTATTGTTTATTGTTTATTCAGTTGAGTAACATTATATACAACGTTGTGTCTAGAACGTCATACATACATATATGACACCAATAACATATCTAATTTAAACACCTCTTCAGAATGATGTCGTTTCAAAACGTTAGAATGTCTCATACTTGTGTAACATGCTTTGATTTGGGAACCAATTTTATGGTGCGCCTGAAAAGGTGTTAACTAAGTACGTAAGATATAGTATGACCTTGGTGCAAAAATAATGCGCATTTTCAAGCCATTACTTGCAAATCCATAAATTTCTTCAAGATCAGTTTTTCTGAAGATGCTTAAAACCACTGTGATCTGCAAAGATCACAGTGGTTTTAAGCATCTTAGCAAGCAATGAGGAAGACGTTCTTGGATCGACGAACCTGTAGAAGGCAATCTTGGTACCTTTTTAGTCTTCGAAGAAATTCTCCCGGACGAAGTCGTCTGGATGCCCGAGGAATTGGTAACCAGTGAGCGAGAGATTTGTGGATTATGATGTACGAGACAGGGATTCCTAGCCTAATTGCTCAAGTCTGTGTGTCTGTGGAAGCTCTGGTGTGCGTGATGGGACTCGTTACTTGCTAGAAGTTCAGGATACATTTTGTTGTGCAACGCCGAGAGCACATAGTGAAGTTTCTGAATTTCTTCATTTATATCATGGATATACTTCTCAGATGAGAGAGATTCAATGGGCTGTAGTGAACGATGTTTGCAGCAGACCAGCACAAAATCACCATGAGCTTCATTTGATGATGTTCCGTTTTCTGGCAGTGTTTCGGTGCTTCCTTCTCGTCCAGTTGTTGAGCGAAGTACTTCACGCTGTCGTAAATGATCCAGCCTTCACCGTGAATCACTAGACGGCCGAGTATTCACTACAAAGCCGCGAAGCAGAGCTCTTATCCAGCGTCAGTCTAGCCCTTTTTCAGTTTAGGCGGCACCTACTCGTCACGCTTTGTTATCCTCCCATTCATACCTAAGGAAGGTGTAGCTCAACGAGAACTACCGATGAAGTTCTACTAAATCAAAGATGTTGCTTTGAATGGGTCCTCTTTGAGTATTGCCACATGTTAGGAGTCGCCAAATGCAGAAAGATGTATGCCACCTTGTTTACTTTCGAGACAAGATTTACCACTTTGGAAAACTTGGAAACAGATTCGCACTATGCATTTGCTCACATTTCCTTAGCCGAAACTATGATGGTACAATACTAAGGACAGACTTTGTAGAAACGACAGTATGTCCGCAGATGTGATCTTCGCCCACTTTTCGAACTATTCTGCATGGTGATTTCTCCAAGAGAGATTCTAGCATCTTTAAAAAGATCTCAACGAGCTGATCCCGAATATATGTATATATTGGTTCATTTTTGACTTATCTGACAGTCTCAAACTGTCAATGGCCCAAGCCGTTCTACATATGGCCTTAGTTATGTCCTTAGGATATTCTAGCCCGAAGAAAATCACGAATACTGATAGAGTTTTGTACATTTTTAGAAGGCCTTCGAATCTCCATTGAAATTCGTGAAAATGCGGGAGAGTCAATATTGGGGATGTCGCTATTCAGTGGAACAAGAGGATTTTCTGAGAAAGAACATTTTGGGAGCAAATAATTTTATAAAGTTTCCGAGTGACACATGTCTACATGCCACCAAGTGATGACGTCAGGTTAGCCTGGTCGGTATAACTACTGTGCCGGCACTGTAGGGTTTACTCAGAGGTTTTCAACTGAACATTTAGTGCAATACAATTTCCTGCACGTATTTACCATGCTGAAAAGGGTCTTGTTCAGTGAAACATGCTCAAATTGTCTTGAATCAGGGATCCATTCTTGTCATCATCTGCACACTTAAACAAACCCTGCACTCTTTGATATAACAAACCAATCACGAAAGGTTTGGTTGCAGACGTGGTGGAGTGCCACGCCCCCACTTCAGTGTCTGCTTCTCGCGTCTTAACTGCTATCCTCTTCGGAGCCAAATGTTACCTACCATGAAATGACAATGGGATCTTCATAGGAATCCACTTTTTTGCTCTCATTCCTTCACATACTTTCTCTTGCAGCTTTTTTGTATGCGAATTGCACACACAGAACAATCCACGAAAAGGCCTTTATACAGCAAAACCCCTAGGGAGTTTAAGAGTTTCAAGAACAAAAACTGTTATGAACTCAAACTTTATTAGCACTCGGAATAAATAGTGAATTAACCAGTGTGTTAAAAAGAGAGAAAAGACCTATTACTACAAGAAGTGCAGGAATGGAAGGAGTGAAGGTGGAAAACTGCATTCATTTTGAACAGAAGAGTGACTGTAAATTAAATCAGCTGGCAGCAATAATGTTTGATTCTGCAGTTGGTGTGCTCTGTCATAGAAGTACGCCTCTAGCATGGAAGGGGAAACGTGGCAGCTCGTCCACAGAGTATACAACTGATCCATGGATACCGGAAGATTTTTTGTATTTTGAAAATTGGGATTACTGGCATGCAAACGGCTACTATTAAACGGGAATTCAGGTGTCAGAGCTCCAACACAAGCATACAACAAAATAGAGCACTCAACTGCATCATACACTAAAAAGTGACATATCCATTAGCTCATAAATCACGGAATACGATGACTCGTTTGGAGAGGAATATCAAGAACACGGGGGTTAGAGGCATCTTCAGTGGTGAAGATCCTAGACTGGAATTCGAAAGAAAAATCTATATCAGCAGACAACAAACAGAGGCAGGACGATGAAATATAGATATAGAAGACTTTCGGGTAAAGGCAACGATTCTTAAACATAAAGAAAACTGTAGTTACTGTTATAAATGAACGAATCCTAAGCTTAGCAAGCTCATGATAACGGTGGATAGCACGGTGGTCCCCACCGATGCGTTGCTGTCTTCAAGTTGTCGAATTTTCGCCTGGCCTTCTTCGGTATCGCGGGCCATTTTGTCATAGGAGTCCTAAATATTCGTTCATTGTGAAGTATGTACTTCTAAATTTCATCTCAATCCACTCTTTCTTATTCTTCTCCCTGCACTTCATATCTTCCTTCCTTTTTCGTTCACTTTTTCAGTTTAAGATCCTGCCATAGTTGAAAGATGTTCTATGAAATTTCATCTTTTCTTGCTACTATATAGAAATTAAACAGTATTTCGAACTGATGGTGTAACTGGTCTATCATATAGGAAGTACTTTGAATACTCCTTATTTGAAAATTTTAAGAAACTATGTTTCCAAAGTGAAAGGATGTCAGAAGTTTTCCAACCAATCTCACATGAACAGGTTTGGCGGGAGTTGCTCTACACATATACTGTGTGTAGAAGACAAAAAATTAGATTTCCGATTAGTTGCAGGGGTTTGAGTACGAGGGTTCAGCGAGTGACCTTTAATCAGTGGGTGGGGCCAGAGTAATTAGTGAATTTGTTAAATCACTGGTGACAGCCGCGGCGAGGGAAACCATTTGCCTTATAAATTGATGAAATAAAGTCTGTCCTACACGAGTATGCAAGAGTTTCTCGAAAACATTTATTTTGGAATGAGTTTTTAAGAGACTAGTGGCCTTGTGTGGAATTTTTGTGAGCCTCAACTCTATATGCAACATTTTACTGGCCCTGCTCAGATATGGTTTCAGAGGGATGGTTCTTGCCCAACTATGAAAATTTGTTATTCAGATATGTGATCGCTAATATATTACAGTGATAAATTGAATTGTCCCCTGAATCCCCTGTGTAAATGAACGTGCTCTCGACTGCTGCTATTTGATAAGACCTGAAGCACTGGATTTTTAGTCAAATTTACACGAATACCTGCCAAAAATTTGAAGCTTCGTTTACATTTTTTAATTCGTTTACAAGTTCCTCGAAATCATTTATTTTGGGGTGAGTTTTTAAGAAATCCCGCGAAATTTTTCAGATTCTAAGGCTGTGACTGTATGTAAAGCATTGTGCTCCTCCCGAAGCCAGCATCCTTGAGCGTTTCATTTCAAACGATGACAGCTTCGCAGAGAGATTTCCAAAAAGTTCTGTGGAGAGTATGATTCCTCATACGAGCGGGCCCCATGGGAATCTCATCTAGCATCGATGAACCCAGCAGATAAGTTTTCTCAGGTCAGCGCATGAGAACTCCTTTGGTTTTTGGTTTATTTCAGTGGTTCTCCGGGGTAATCTAAAAATATGTGCTCTAATGCGAAAAAAACCAAAAGTCCGAAGTCAAACGAGAAAGCTTCGATATAACCATGATTTCCCTTTGAAATACGTAGGTTAAAAGTGCCGTGAGTTTAAAGGGCTAGATTCCTGGACCAGGTGACCAGATGCCAATTGGAAAAGAATCTGTTCAATAAAGCAAGACCGATGTTTTACAGCAATTTGAGTAAAATCCCCATTGTCATAGACGTTTTTCCGACTAGAATGAGCAGGTGGCAATGTTTACTTTCCAGGGGCATAAAAAGGGCTCTTCCTGCAGCCAGCGTTAATGTCGCCGACATTTTTTTTTGTCAATTTCGGCAAACGATATTGCTATTCCTTTTAGAATGGCATTGCCGAGCTCAATGGACTGTGAATAGTTGCTCCTGTGATAAAAACCAAGCAGAACATGTGTCTTGTCAGTTTTTTGCTGATTTGACTAAGGATTCAGCTGGTTTACAAAAGCGAAAGCCCATAAGGAGGGTGCGCATTTGAGTGTCTTCATTATAGAAATGTCAAGTTTTTCAGTGAGTGCTAGTGGTTTTGCGCCTATAACTGTGTAGCATGAATTAAAAATAGCAGCTGCTCTGGAGGAATAAAAAGGGTCCTATTTGATAAGGTTAAGACTAACAGTGAAGATGATCAAGAGGATAGGCTAAGATTCACACACCTAATTTTTATAGGGTACCAGACCAGCACTCAAAGGGTTCCTTGCGAGTTTGAAACAGGATAAATGTCTGTCTGGCTAAGTGATGGTGTGATGCAGAACTGCAATACTCTCCAAAATGAAAAAAAAAATGCTCATGGTCATGCCTTTCGGGAGAACCAGATGGCATACTATCGGGTTCGCCCGTTGCTAAACCCCAGAACATCCACCTTAACCTAAAATCACCTGAGTTGGTCTGAAGTGACCCAAAATATGGTAGCGATTATTTGTTTTAGTGTTACTCCCTCTTAATACAACTTTGGTTTTTTAGAAAAAAAAGACCCTGAAAGTCGTCTTTATTCTATTTTCAGATGTGCCTTCGGTTGCATTTTGTATGTCTTAATAACGAAAAAAACCTACAAAAAATAGAATCCAAATATAAAAATTTGTCATGGCCCAGAGTAACTATTAATAGGCATCTATCTATGTATGTACTAGTGTTGGACACAAGTGGGAAGCCAGGGGAGGAGGCGTAAAAAAAAGAAGTAAAAAAGTGGCTTCCCACCACTTTAAGAGCTTGGACGGAAGAATGAAAATACAAAAAAAAACCACAAAAATACTTGGAGGTTTATTTTTTAATATATTTTATATACAGTCGGGTCCGGCAGCCACTGCAAATGGGCGCCGGCGGGCGCCGGCCGCCACCACCCTCCGCCGCCCCGGTATAAATGAGCTATAAATCCCTCGAGCTTGGGAGAAAGCGAAGAAAAATACAATTTTAGTCCATAGTAGACAGAGTGCAGTGGATATGTTAAGGCTTTAAAGCAGGGGACCATTTTCACAACTTTCACGTTTTTTCATTTTTGTGATTTTCATGGGGGAAGATTTCTGAATACACAATAAGCGAAGCCAAGTCTTCCATTTTCTGCTATAGTGCATTGCTTCGTGAATACAAAAATGGCCGTTATTCTTCTATAGATGGACACAGTACTTCAGTTATCCCATCTGAATAATAAAGCTCATCCAATTCGGGATCCTCAGAAATAATTGAAATTCGTATAAATTGTTCCATATCCATTGCGAAGTAGTTCTACCGCTGTCATTCATCTTTCGTGGAGCAGTCCTTTACGGCGGAGTTACTCTCTCCCGGTTTCCCTCAACTTTAAAAAAGTGGTTCACTATTACTTACACTATTACTGTTACTTACACTTACACTTATCGTAGTTTATCTTCGAAAGAGTTTTCCACTATTACTTACACTTACACTTATCGTAGTTTATCTTCGAAATTTATGCAAAACGTTGCCGGATGCCTTCCTGGACTACCCGAAGGAGATCACGGTGGACGTTCCAAGCAGTGAACCCCAAACACTGCGATACTTAACTCTGGATCTCCAACGGAGTGGAACCAGCGATAGGGACAGATTGCAATCTGCCACTCAAACCACTGAGCCATCCGGGCTACTTTTTATGTTGGAGTTTGTTAGCTATCTGCAGCAGTCGTAGGCAGCATACTATATGTATTTGCAAAACGCCGGCACAGGGCAGGATTCGATCCCCTGACCACCACAACGTCGATCATTCGCTTAACCGACTGAGCTATGCGCGCACGCAATGCGACGTACAAATGGTCACCACTATCACTTACACTTACACTTATCGTAGTTTATCTTAGAAATTTAGGTGAAAAGGGATTGGGTGGGGCCACTCCTGTGAAGCCTAAGCCTAAGCCTTAAACCCATTCTTAAGCATAGGGTTAGGCTTATCTACCCTGTCTACTATGGACTAAAATTGTATTTTTCTTCGCTTTCTCCCAAGCTCGAGTGATTTATAACTCATTAATACCGGGGCGCCGGAGGGTGGCGGCGGCCGGCGCTCGCCGGCGCCCATTTGCAGTGGCTGCCGGATCGGACTGTATTATAATACACCGAAATGGTGACCATCAAAAGCCGTGTGACGAACTAAGTGAAAGTAATACGTAAAAACAGAACAATATGTAAAACGTCAGCGATTTGCTATAAAATCTAATTTAAAAGAAACATGATGTGCTCTATTTGTACCTTACATTTATATTTTATTTATATTGTATTTCAAAGTGGCCCAAAAAAAGCTGCCAAATACTCACCGACAGCATTTTTCCTATTCTAACCAAGCGCTCTTCACTGCCTTCCAGGGCTTTGCTGACCACTTCACTAATATTCCGTGACTCAATTGGCACCCATGCCACCCTTGGGCGATCTGAAAATGAAACTGAAGAAGCAATCAGTGCATACGACCGGGATACATCCCTTTGATCCTGAAAAATAAGGTGCAGCCTCCCGGACTCCCACCCTTCTCCGATTTCCTCTTTTTACCGATTCTTTGCGAGTAAAGACCGCTTGAGATGCGTCGCTCCCCCGGGGCTTCACCGACTCGACACTTGCGATAAATTCCATTCGTACTCAATTGTGGAATAGTGGCGGAAAGTTTATAGAAATCGACGTGTCAGTGGGATTTACTTCACTTCAGTGAAGTCACTCCTCAAAACTCGTTATCGTCACCCCATTCATGTCCAGTGAACACTGCGGCGAAAGCGAACGTTTGACGCTCGTGACGGCTTCAATTTTTCGCCGTCGTCTATTCATTTGCGTCAATTGCAACTTCCTGCGACTCTCATAGCTCTCGTTCGATAGAATTCGAAGGAGCGATTAAATTTACGAGCCGGAATGCTGCACGCTAGCGTCGAGCAGCGAAAAAATCCAAGTCTTTGGTCGAGAAGGAAACATTCAGTGAGAGAAATCTAGGATTCTAGGATTTTCCCAGGATATTTGACTTTTTTGGTGTCCGATAGCTGTCAAGCTACATATGTCTGGCGAATAGACAGGCTTCTATCCAAAAACCCCAGGAGCTTCTTTCAACTGGGAATTTTTCGAAATATTGATACTTGTTATCCACTACATGCCTTTTTAGTAGTAGTTTTAGTTTGAAAAAAAAAAGAGAGAAGAGGGAAAGAGTGGGAAACAGAAGAAAAATCATAGTAGCCTCGAGATGTTGTCTCAGAATCGCGAAAACATCCGAGAAAGGGTGTCGATATAACAGTAAAGACACTCACAAAGAAGATTTAAATGTAATTTAAAACCGGTTATGGAAGATTTTCATAGAATGAGATGATTCGTTTCATAGAATAAAGTGATTCATGTTTTTTTTTGCTCAACTGACTTTTTTCCTTCCACTCCAACATTTTACTCTTTAATCAGAAATATCTCTGATAACTGTGCAACATGAACGCAGCTCGAACGGCGTAATGGTTCGAATAGAAACCCTAGCAGCAACGGTTGCCAGTTGCTGTCATCCTCCCCTTGTTTGCTGCCGTCCCTCAGCAATTGCTGCTAAAGGGCCGACAGATTGAGCACCAATCGAGGGGAGGATGGCAGCAACTGGCAACCGTTGCTGCTAGGGTTTCTACCCAAACCAT
This sequence comes from Ancylostoma caninum, assembly GCA_037903475.1. Taxonomy (NCBI): domain Eukaryota; kingdom Metazoa; phylum Nematoda; class Chromadorea; order Rhabditida; family Ancylostomatidae; genus Ancylostoma; species Ancylostoma caninum. The sequence continues at coordinate 106,820 of JBAJFG010000034.1, read as the reverse complement.
TACGCCGTTTCGTCTGCGTTCGTCCTGCACAGTTATCAGAGATTGAACACAAGGTATTTTTTCAGAGCATGGAGCTACTGTTTAAAGTTTCAAGAGGTTCCGGATGAAGAGAAAATTTCCTCATCCGCTCTAAATTGGTAATTAAGCGCATGTGATAAAACAGTGAGGAGAATAATGACAATCCTTTGAATTTCTGACGGGAAAGTATGGAGTTATCCTCCTGTCAGTGCAGCTATTTTGAGACATGTAACAGCTCGACAGTCTCGTCCAGATTTAGTCGAGCTTAGTTCTCTTGTTACGGGATAGCCATCTAAAATGCTTGTCGAGCGTCATCGCAAATACATTTTTTTCATCTCAGCCAAGCTGCTGCCGTTTTGAGCCCAACTGTCAGATCAGCTGACAAAGAAACGACGAAATAGTGCAGTCGCACGAGGAGAGGCTCATAATTTACTCGTCAAAGCAACTGAGCAACGGTGTGAGAAAGGTTATATAGCTTCAAATTGTGTAGTACTCACCTTGATCCGCTCGAACAACCACAACGATAGTTATAAACGCCAGTAAACATATGGTGTGCATTACGCTTTCCTGAAAGTGCATACTAAAGGTGCAGGTCCGCAACTGCACAACGCCAATAAATTCTCGGCGACAAAACATGAAAAAAAGTGAAAACGACACACTCGAGGCAGAGCGCCGAAACGTAATAGTACAGCGAATTGCTCTCATATTTTCAGTAACTACACAACAGAAGGCGATAGAGTCGAGGCAGTTATGTGTTTTTACGTACTTCTGGCAGAAATGCCGCCAAGGCAGAAAACTGTACGAAAACAGAAACCATCCGAAAAATTCGAAAAAATGGTCTTTACGCTCGAAAAAAAGGAAAAATAGGGAATCAAGCTCCCTAAGAGCGGTGAGGGTCATAGATGGCCCATTGGCTCACTAGGACATGAGCAAGGGAATTTCAATACGTTTACATACTCTTGTGAACACTGCAGTTTTACGTCTTTTTCATACTACTGCAATTTTGCTGACGTTTTCTAGACAACATCGACCTAGGATAGACATAAAATTTGTGGGAAAGGCCATAGAGCACTTAATCATCCGGTTCTAGCCAGTGTTACTGATAGGTATCGATCTGCAAAAAAAAACCCATGGTCAAAATAATAATTACAGGTTGCTGCTCAGCGTTTTTGAGAGCACATAGACCCAGAATAGACATAAACTTCATGAGAAAGGCAAAATCAATCCATAGCACCATTATTTTCCAGTAATGTCTAACCTTTTTATAAGGTGCAGAACTAGTTTAGGTACAGAAAGTTACAAATATAGTTGAAAAGTAGATCAAGAACCTCATTCCCACGAACATTTTGCTAATTCATAATTTTATATGTTCTATTTCGACAAGTACTTGAAGTTCGTTGAAAAACCGTAGCCATTTCGTTACTAGCCACCCAATTAGGTAGATCACAACCTCCAGTGACCTACTCGCCTGAGCTTGGCTAGAGAAGCTGAGTCAGCGTTGTTAGACCATAGAGTTCTTGATTGTCCTCTAGCTCTAGCCAGCATAATAGATAGTTATCGATTTGCAAAAAAAACCTGTGGCCTGAAAAGTAGTACTTGCAGATTGTTATTTAGAAAAATGCATACATCTGCGAAAATTTGATTATTTCAGGAAAGAATATTCCAAGAAAAGAACACAAGCACTATTTTGGAGGAGAAAAATCAAGGAAAACGATCGATTTCGATGTATGGTGATTCCATCAAGGTCGAGAAGCCATAAAGAAGAAAAAAAGTTGGTAGACTAGGTAATGTGAAGTGAAAGACACGAAACATTCTTGAAACAACCTTCTCCTTCCATAGAAAACTAGATACATTTCGTTATTTTATGAGAAGACCAATGGACACAAACCGCTAGAGACACATTTTACAGCGCTAAACCCTTGACAATGTTGTTTATGAGGAAAAAAAAAACACTCATCCAGAATACTGAGACTGCCAGCAGCAAACACGACGACACAAAATCGCATTAAGCCCTTCAGCACAACAAAATACATCTATCAGAATGATGGGAATGCTACGCCGGGGTTGATGAGGCTTGAGGCGGTCGCCAGAGTACGTATGATTGGTGTCGTGTGAGGCCAGCATATAATGGACGCTAGTTAAGCGATATAGGTTTTCAAGGATAGTGCCATCTGCCCTCGGGCAGAGCTCTCGTAATTCGAGAACATGGTCCAGCCGTAGTGGAGCTGCCGACGAAAGTTGTAAAACACTCACACAAACACTGATTAAGTTGAACATTTGAGCGGAAAAATTGTCCGAGCAATGCACGGACAATCGTAAAATCCGGTCATAAATCGGGATGAGGAGATCTTCAGCAGCAGTTTGGTGTCTGCACAAAGTGAAAACAGATTATACGTCAAAAAGGTGATTGACTCGTGGTCAACTAGTAATTCAAGCCAGAAATAAATGGGAACGGATTTGGAACGAAGACATAATTTCAATCGCCCGCCTTACATAATTCTCCATGTGAGGGCGTAATGATGGTGCAATTATGTGAGCTGGGGAGAGGTGAACCAACGGCAGGAAACGAACGGGCCCGCTTTATGGAAGAATAGCATCTGCTTTCCTGAAAAAAAAAACAGCTGTTTAGGAAGATTACAGGGAAGCGTTCAGAAGACTCCAGATAAGCGAGAATTCTCAGCGATTGCCTTGACGCCAGGAAATTTTCAAAAAGACAGCTGACGAACTTTTCTCGCTGGCAACAAGAGTTGCTGATTGAGGATTTCACATTTCTGCAGAATATCACTGGAAAAAGATGACAGTAGACTTCTGGAAAGTTCCTTGTTTTTGAAAAGTAGCGCATAAGTACATAAGTGACATGTATTTCTAAGAATAGCTCCCGCTGCGTTCCAGGATATAAGCGAGAGTTCGGAGAATGGATAGGGTTTCAATTTGGTGGAAATAATGCGATAACAGGAAGAATGTCGGAAATCTCACGGAAGAAAACAACTTGAGTGGACAGAAGGGGAGGGTGAGGAGTTCAGGACTTCTCAGAAGAGGCGGTGCATAATACATAGTGGAGCTTTTAGGAGTCGTGAGTGGGGTAGGATTCATGCACGCTTCCAGGAAGAAAGTGGTCTATCCATAATTTCAATGGAGACGAGGCGAGTTTTCCAGGCGAAATTGTCCGTAATTTCTCCGGAAGAATTGTTTCAGCTCCGGAAGAATTGTTTCAGTCAGCGGCGACAAGTAGTAAAATTAGCGAAATATACCAAAATTTCTTTAGAAAAATTATCAACTCTGGATATGCGGGAAGCTTGGTCCCTTCCGGGAACGTTTATGAATCCCTGCACTGAACTCAATCGCAAATCATGCAGTGTAGCTAGCTGCAACCTCACTGAACCGGGGGTTTACTCCCACTTTGACAAGGCGGAGCATTAGCACGGGTCGCAAGTAATCATAGTGGTAAGATTCAAGAACGTCCCCAGGAAGATTGTGGGCGGGGCTTCAATCCCAGCAAGCGCGGACAAACAGCGAAAAAATCGCAAAATATACTGGATTCTGCTAGGGGAAATGCAGGAAACGCGTCCAGCCTCGAGTGCTTACACGTTTCCTGGGATAGCTCGCGAATCGCAGTAATGCACGGCAGCATCTTCTCAACTTTTTTCTTGCTGGGAACTAAATCCAGCAAAGATAAACTAAGCAAGGATCAACAATTCGTGGTTGTACAGACCCACATAACTTCCAAAGAGCAACTACGAGGTGACTGACGTCCCAGGAGATGTTCTTAACATAAATCACTTCATCACATGTGCAGACTGAGCCCGCCGCTCCCGAGAAGAGCGTTTATTATCCCTTCGAGTGGGCGCAGAAAAAGAAGACGTTTCACGAGAGAGTCCAATATACACAATCCAAAAGTTGCTGCAAATCAGTGAGCATTTCGCTAATAGCGGGACAGAAGAGCAGCTGTGGAAAGGTTCATACATGGGCGTAGTGGGTGGTCCCTAGGTACGCTGTTGATCACTTGAAGGCCTTATTATCTAGAAATCGTCCGTTATCCTTAACAAACTAGGATGATCTAATAAATGAATATTTCCTATGAATTCTACGTGGAAGCTGCGTTTTCAGGATCAGAATCGGATTATCATAGACAGCAGAGATTAAGTAAGTGAGCTAGCAGAAACATCTATGTAGGCACTGACCCGTTGCATTTGTCAGGTGTTCCATGCATGTTTGAGACAACAAGCCGCACTAATGTTCTGGAGCTAATCAAGAACAAAAGCAACAACTGCTCTACATAAAACAGAAATAGGAAAATGAGATCCAGAAGTCCTCCAAAGTGCGGCCAACGTCGAAATTCTTTTCCACCACACCCTGCATGAGGACAGGAAAACTGGGTGTTGACAATGATGTCAGTGTTTTCTGCAAACAACCGGCCATGCACAAGAAATTCTGGAACGTTTTCTGGAACGCTCCATTGAGCATTGAACGTCAGATTCTTTTGCTGGAAAGGGCGTGGATCCGGAAGGAAAGTGCTGACAAGTCGTTCACCATCTCAGCTTTCAATGTGCTAAAATTAGATGTTGACAGCTTTTTTGAAGTAAATCTGTAATGATATAAAAGTAAACGACTGGTAGACTGACGACGCTACAGCAGCAGGTGCTGCTACTGTGGTGATATCTATTCGTCAGAAAAGTGTATAACTGCCTGCTACGTGGTCTTGCCGAGTAAGTACATTCGTTACGAGAAGTTGCAAAGTTAAGTGTGCGCAATTAAAAGAATTTACCTTGGCCTTGAGGAAAAGTGCAAGAAAGTGGCTAATCTGAATTAACGCACCAAGAGAAGCGCCTAAAAAACATAGTTTTATATTGGGAGAAATGTTTGAAATAGAGAGGAAGGTATATTTTCAATTAAACGTATGATTTACTAGGATAGTGAGCTCCCTCCCTCCCTCCCTCTATCTTTATTTCTCTCTCCCTCTATCCCTCCGTCTCTACGGTTCAATTCCTCCTTCTCCAAAAAAAAGGAAGTTGATAAAAATCAGTACCGCTAGCTGTGAAGAGTATAGAATTGTTAGGAGAGGGAATTTTACAACTACAACAAATACAATGATTGCGATTGGAGTAATTACAATACGGACAGGAGAACAAGGTTAAAACATTATATGGGAATTTCAGGTTAATATAAATTGCCTATTTCATTGTTTACTTTCTTCTGAGGCCAAGCTATGGAATGGAACTAAACCGTAGTTTGTTTTGTTCTGTTTGTTCTATCCTTGTCCTCTTCATTTCTTGTCTATTTAATATTAAAAGTAGAAGGAAATCATCATCAAGAATATCGCCATTAACTTCCATATATCCAAAAAAAGTTGAAGTAAATATATACATTAACTGTGATTGATACAATAAGAAGATACATATGTATGTAGCATAATTACAATAATATTGGCATTATATTAAATATAGAAGAAAATCATCATCAAGAATATGGCCATTAACTTCCACATATCCAAGAGGCTTGAAATAAATACACACATTAACAGTATTTGATACAAGAAGATACATACGTAGCATATATACAATAATATTGGCATTATTAAAGCATAATTATACCACAAGCATAATTACGTATATAGCATAATTAAGGACATGCGATGCAGTCGTTTTTTTTTTTGGGAAATTACCTCCTCAAATTTTCTCTAAACAGTTTCTTAGAACAGTTTCTTGCGCCCTCCGTAAATCAGAAAAAAGGATGGATCGTAATCAAAATCCTAAGTAACATTACATAAATTATAATACAAGTGCCATGTTGCAGGCCAAATCTAATTGTAATCCAGGAGAAACACCATTTCTAACATTAGCACCGTAATAGTAATAACAAGTTAGGTATATGCTAGAATAGGAGAAAATATGTGCTGACACCTGCGCAAGAGGAAGAGTCAGGATAACTGGACAATGGGGTATTCTATATTCCAAAACGTGTCACCTGCACAAATGTCACTGTTTGTTTGTCAGTTCTTTGTTCCGGATCGTGTTTCCATTCGATGCTATGCAAGAAAACTGGAAAACATATTGGAAATTCAGAAAACAGCCCAGTGAGGACGACATTTGTTTAGTCTTCCAACGTACTCTGTGGTAGTGAAGTAGTAGTAATGGAAAACAAGTTCTTAGCACTTTCTTTCTTGAGAAATAGAAAAAGTTGTTCCATTAGTGAGGTTTTCATAGGCTACAGTTGTAATTAGTTAGTAATTGAGTTCAACAAAACCTGCTTTCGTACTACTATAAACAGTTCAAAAGAGTACATTTCTGGATACGAGGTTGTTCCCGAAAACATTCGTGACCTAAAAAGCGTGCATCTCAGATTTCTTCTTTTCCTGTCCTTTTCACCCGTATTTGCTAAGTTGACTAGCGAAGCAAAAGTCACAACGCCTGGATGTGTACTGGACTAGAATAAAGTGAAAGCACCTGAGAAAGTGTAAAGAGGAAAGAAGGAACTGCTAGATTGAAAAAACAAAATGAGCGCCTTCATGACCCACTTCATGTCAGCGCACTTATTTACATCAACTTTAAAGTGCAAAGCAATTAATAATAGTGTGCATTAGGGGAGCAGAAAAAGCTCCATGTGCGAAAACTCGTACAAAAACAAGGGAAAACTCTGGGTACTGCAGCGGGGTTTGAATGCTGCAGGAGGCTTTGCTAAACGGGAATACCTACACAAGTTTAATGAAATCTGGGATAGAGGTACCATGCGTTATCAGCTCGCTTTCTAGATATAGATATAGAGATGTGGAGCTTTTCGTGAGTCTGCGAAGTTTTGGATCACCTTGTAGAGAGTGATACCGCACCTCAGCTGAGCTCTGTAGGCTTCAAGGACTACTTATACAGATTTCAAGTGGTAAAGGGGGGGGGGGGGCGGCCCCCCAACGGCACCTATAAAGGGATTGCGAATAGAGCAAAATTATTATCAGCTTAATTTTTTCTTATCTTTTCTGGAGAAAAGCGCCTAGCTAGACCTCTAGACCGGATTCCTCTATGGTTTCTATACAAACTAGAACTATGTACCACATACATATGCAAGGCTTCATGGTAATAGTTCTGTGCTTATTATTGTACTTCTTCCACTATTGCATTTGGAGGATTCTTGAAAGGATTCTGAACCGATGTCCTTGGTTTTCTTAAAAAGGCGTAATGTTGGCAGCGAATAAGGATCAACTGGTCAACGATGAAATAGTGAAATTTTTTCCAAAAATGCAAGAAGGTCATTCGAGAAGGTTCCAGCAGCATTCCTATTAAAGTTAGCCATTTAAAACACCCTTTCATTATAGAAATCCAGGAGCGAAACATCTCTTTTTTTTGGAGTGTCACCCTGACGGAAAATGGGGCGTTATCAGGCCATTGTGATTGGTGGAATCAATTGACGGGCCAATCATGGTAGCCTGATAATGCTTCATTTCCCCTCGTGATGACACACACTCTTTTTTGCGTCTATCAAAAAACATCCAGAAAGGATGCTAGAAGGCTTTATAAGGCTGCTGGAAATTTTTCACAGGGTACAGAAAAATAAGTATAGGAAAACTACCGTGGTTATGGATTTGGTTGAACAGCGTAGTTCTGACCAAAAGTATGCTTCACCATGTGGAAAAATCGAAAACTTCTCCCAAGTGTGTGAATTATGAGCCACCCCAAATAGTCCTGGAATCCAGCAGCAATCCGAGGTACACATTTGTCCGAGGTAACTCGTCGAGGAGTCGAGAGTGCAATCGAAAATGCATGCGAGAAAATCTGCACTGAACCCCTTGCATAAACAATAGAGTAGCTTACATTGTGTTAGAGCCACTTGCGCAGATTCACGCCTGTTCAGGGCTCGTTTTTTCTATTTAAAAACCAGCTGAAAGTATGTATGTACTTGTAATCGCATTTCTCTCGCACGTTTTTTTCATGCAGCTGCACGGAAAATCCCCCTCTTAGCGGAGCGAAATCGAAGGGATGAGAGTTATGAAGGACTCAGAATTGAGTGCGCCTTAGATGTTGGGCTTGAACTCGTTTCACTCAAGAATGTGGTGGCAATCCTCGAGGACTTTTCTTGTAGGAAAAAAGCTAGAAGAACTCATAGGTAGAAAAACTTGTAACAGCCTCGAATAAAGCTGCAAGTAGAAGCGAGATTAATAGCAATGATAGTGGAACAAATAAATTTAAAAAAATAAACGATGAATATAATAAAATAATATGAAACTAAGCAAAAAATTTTCAAGATTCTCCATAAAAAAAGCACAATTGCAAGAATTATGTCAAGTTTCACTCCAAAGTTTAGTCTACCGAGAAGTTGCTTCACCTTTAGTGTTTCGTAGATGTCTTTTTTTATTTTATGGATGTTTTCGTAATTTTCGGCGCCCTTTCTCGGTGTGTGAAATGAATAAATACATAAATAAGTGAAAAAATGCATAAAAATCTGGATAGAGAAACTCCTCGACCTCCGAAAAACCAGTACGTTTTTACACCATCTTCACGATGGAAGCTTCTCTTGAAAATACCTGCAAATTTAGACACTTACCATAGATCTCAGCCTTGGACCATGGATCTGAGTCTTGGCCCTTTCTGTAGTTATACTATTTTATCCATAAAGTAGTCTTGAGAAAGAATGAAACCTAACTGAGGTTAATGAACCAATCAAGAAGGAACTCAAAGATCAGGATCCACAAATACAGAGAAGAGAATAAGTTTTAGCATCATTTCATCCTTTTCTCCAGAAAAGGCACCGACTAGTCCTAGCTAATAATTAAGCTAACAGCAAAAGTACAACAAAAACCTGCAAAAATAATTAACGCTCACAGCAGAATGTCAGCAGCTACTCTTTAAAACATTCCTAGCCTCGTCAGCTTGGTGCTTTCTGAATAGCCGAGGTAATTATGGAAGTCTAGCGAGTAGAACAAAGGCCTTAATGTCTGAGGGGTCCAAACGCAGCACAATTGGAGCATTTGAGTCAATTCGAATGGGTGCTTGGATATCCAACAATCCAGAAAAACTCCAGTTTCTTTCTACTCGAGAGTTTTTTCCTTGAATTCCGTTCTCGATCAAGAGCTTCAAGAAGACGTCTTGCAACGAAGATGAAGTTTATCCGGAAAGTACGTATATCATAACAAGTCTACTCAATTCTAGTGAATAGAGCTTCATTTGAATGAATGGGCACTGGAAGTGATATTGGATTTCCCTAATGAAGCACAAAGGGCAGCTCCAGGCAGCAACCGTAGTGAAATCTGAGCCCCAGCTACTTGAACACATCTTCCTACTGCTCCATAACATTGGTTATCTGATACCCTGTCGATGTCAACAGTTGGCATCTCAGTTGAATGCAATAAATAACACAAATCCAGGCTACAGAAAAGAAATTCTCTGGGTTCTATTGATGTGAAAGCCTCTAGAGAATGTTGTTATCGGGGCAGGAATTCAGAGCAGTTGAGGGCGACGACCCCTCAAATAACCTCGGAACATCATATAGAGATTGGCTGGGATAAACTGTAAATGAATGTGCTGGAAATATATGGAAATAGACGTCACAGTAAATAATGGAATGACAAGATAAGGTATAATGGAGATGTGAAGAATACGACTATGGCAGGCTTCCAGCGAGACTGCAGCAAAATGTCAGCAAAACTGCAGCAGTTGGACGGAGATGCAACATCTTACCAATTAGGGCTACTCCGAATTCTGTTTTTCACCAGTTCTGCGATAATGCCCTCAAATCTCGTGGGAAAAATGTTCCGAAGGACTCATAAGGATATCCTAGCTAATTCCTGGAGTACGCTCTTTTTTCTACTTTTCGCAGAACCTGCACTTGAAGTTTTCCAAACAATTAATTAGTACAATGTGCTGAATTTTCCTAAAATATTCTGAAATACTCATCCAAGTTCAGATATTAAAAATAGAAGACATTTTGAAATGTTGGATATTCCAAGTGATAGTCGAAAAAGTACATATGTTACCGTAGCTTAAGCATACCCAGTAAAATATTTGAAACATTTCCAAAATCCTGGATTTTGTTGCAGTTCTGCGGATTTGTTTGGAACTGTACATTTATTTAGCACCACTTCAATTTTCGAATATTCGAATGAATACACGTGTGATATCGACTGCTGAGCAAGCTCGAATTGAATGTTTAGTAGATCAAGAGATTCAGGAGTACCGCTAGTCCTTCAACCACGAAGCAGCTAATTCTTATATAATGAGATTTACCAATATTTTTTTACTAGGAATGAGAGAGAGAAAAAAAGAAGGAGAAAGTTCAATTACTTTAAATCCTCCGCATGTTCGAGAAAATTGAGAATGGAAAAATTACCGAAGTTATGGATCTGGTTGAACAGCGTAGTTCCGATCAAAACTATGCTTTACCAGTAAGAACGTCATAGAGTTGAATGAAGCAGTTAACAAGTCTCTATAAATGAAAAACCTTTCTATGCACACGAGGATAGCGTCCATTAGGCCTCGATGTTTGTGCATCTCATTTCCGAGTTAGGGAAGGTCCAACTGTATAATCGATAATTGGTGGTCGAATGGTCGAATGCTCATTGAACCAAAACGAATGCCAGTTCCATCTGGCTATTTTTAATCTAACAGTCGACCGATTTAATAAAGGGAGCGTTTCGGAATAACTTTGTGAAGCAATTAATATTCTGTTGACGCTGTTCACACATATTTGAATTAGTATGTGCGACCAAAGGAATGTACTGAATCAGGATGATTAAATGGATGGCAGAAAAAATCGATAAAAAAGTAGTATTTTGCTTTCAAATGACTGAAAATCGGAGCATTTATCTTCTTCGGATCGATTTATAGTCAATTCGACTGAGCGAGTCGAATAGTCGGTAGATCGATGGACATCGAACGATCGAAATCGAATAATCGGGGTAGATCAGCACACTTCAAGAACAAAAATGATCTGGAATGGATCCAAACTAGTAAGAAAAATCAAAGTTGATCTAGTGATCCATAGCAAACATGAACTCATAAACAGGCCCAGACGATTTGTCGCTCCATCTGCTTCCCAGACGGATTTCACCTCTCAATCTCCATGGATTTGTTTTATGAGAGCATTTGTAATGCAGTAAATACTCGAAAGGGCATCAACAAAAAGAGTAAATGATGGATGTTTGCCAAGCACTCGAGTGTGTGTTTTTATCTGTGCACATAGCACTTGAGGCATTCATTGAGAACGCTGAGAAAAAACTGGGCTTCTTCCTGGTAATCTTCCTGGTAATAATGGCAACAGAGACAGATTACAGCGTAATATCAGAGGATTACGAGTTTCTGTAGGCGTTAATTCATGAAGTTTTTCATTGTCTCTCCAGAAAAAGTGTAGCCAACTATCGATTTCGTCTTGCTGACGTGTCGCTAATTCTGCCAAATCCGATCCCGGCCTCGTTTTCCAGACTCCGGGGGGCCCACGGCTGCTATGGCTTGAGCGTGGAAACTCTGCGATGACTTGTGGCGTCGCCGTCGCCGAATCCACGATTAGCCTCACAAATCAAGTAAATTCGTCGCTGTTCCGATGCTGTTTGCGTGCGATTCACTTTGTTTTGCTTCAACTAACGAGCAGCGCAAAGCAGCGAAGAAATGAATGGAAGGCTAACGCGAAATCCCAAGTGTCTCCTGACTCAGCTATTATTCTGGAAAAGTCTAAAATACAGAAGAAAATTAGTTGCACGTTTTCAGATTGAGGAAAACTCAAAGTTTAATCCTAAGGCTATTAATGCAATGAAGTCACGAGATCAGAAAGATGAAGTAGGAGGAAATAAAGGGTGAAACGGTACAAGAGTGCTGTTATTAAAGTCATTATTCATCACATTCATCATGTATCTGTTGAAAATTTAATAAAACTTTTGCTAAAGCCTACAAATTCATGAATCCAATCGGAAGTATGTTTGCTTTCCTCCTTCTCAAATGAGATTATTGTGGAATGTATAAGCTTTGATCGCAAAATTTTAGCTAATCCTTACCTGGAGACTACAGATTACTCCCCCCCCCCCCTCCCATTTTTTCCTCGCTACAGAATCACAACCTGTCCCAAGTTCGGTCAACATTCAACATACGTTCAAAAAAATTAGGATGAGCCATATGCCGGATAGGATTAGGCGAGAAAAGGGGTGGTGCCAGAGAGACACTAGCCAATAGCAGGTGTCCTAGATCGCCTAACTGCTCACTACAATGCTCCACAATTGAAAAATATTAATTTCACATGAAGAATGCAGCTGCAATGCTCTTCAGATTCATATCGTGTTGGCCGTGAGCCAATCCTAAAACAATCGACCTGAATTTATACTTAACCTATCTTGAAATATGGATTATGCCCGATACAAAGGATTACTTGAAGTCAACCGAATTCATTTCACTGCCTATCTACATATATCATTCTGACTTTAGACGATCGAATATTGGGAAAATTACAGAAGTCGGGGCGTTAAGATAGTAAACGCATGTATTAATACTTAGTGACAGTTTACCTCGCATGATTTACCTCATTTCATAGGTCCCTGATAAATTCAGTGGTGAACAATACCCAAATGATGCACTACTTTAAGGGCGTTGGCATGGATTCCAGGGAAATTTCCGTTTATATCCTTTCAATTAAGGGAAGGATTCCCGTCCAAGTGAAATTTTTCCTTCAATGTAACCATATTGCAAGAGTCTTTCACTATGTATAGCTAAAGAAATTTCTTTGACTACTAAGAAAGTGATTGTATGGGAGTAAATCCATCATAAGTCGTGCATAAATCCAGAACCAATAAAGAATTGAGAATATACAAAGCTGGACCAAATTTCCTCATTATTTCAAATCAATGGTGACAATTCCACTTCATTTTAATTCCACATGTCTCTGGCTCCGAAGACATGCATATAAATAGTAATTTTCTGGATGCTCAAAAATTTCTCGGATGCACAACGTCAGATATATTCAAGAGAGGCGAAAATCTAGAAGGAGACCTTTCTCCGTGTCGGAATGAATGGAAATGTAGGCAGGAGCTCCAGGCAACACATACACTTCAAATTCACTGCGTCAAAAGTACATTCTCATTTGCAAACGTTCATAAGCGCCCCCACTTCAGCACTTTCAGGATGACTCCACTGCCTGTCTTCCATTGACAGCTTTAGGCGTCATGGGCAGGGACCTGTTTCGGTATGTGGGAACGAGATTTAATTGCAAAACAAAGCGTCTAGCTAGGGGTATTTTGACGCTAGACATCGTTTGAGGTGTACAGTTTGTGCTAAAGAATGGGCGGTGCCAACTTGCGATTGGCTGCTGTACCGCATTTTTTTGCTTATCTGTGGAACTTGCCCACGTAACGCAATGACAACTCGTCCACCGAGGACGAGTTCAACTAGAAGGTGGGAAAGAAGCGAATGGATAACCACGTCGAACCATCCCCAGCAATCAGTAAATAGCCAAAAAGGCTCGCTTGAATGCAAATTTGCATCTGGTCCAGCTGCTTTCTATTGAAATCTCATTCTCATGTTAATAACAGATTCATTTCATAGAAATGGCGAGCAAACTGGATTTGAGAGAAAATCTGTGGATGAAAATCAAATTAGCGGAATACTAGTGCATATGCACTTAGCAGCACATTACATCTACAATGCACGGTTACGGTATAATTGGTAAATTTGGAAGAGGTAAAAATAACCAGTGTAGCAGCGAAATGAAAACACTTGGAAGCAGGATTTTATCCACAAAATGCTTGATGGCAGTCGATCAACATATAATTTGCATTGTCAATTGTGTGTATATGGCAGTAAGAACCAAGTTTCTGGACAACGATGATGAAGCCGGTGCCAGGCTGAAACTATCTAGTCTGGCGAAGTAAATTTTACGAAGTAAATTATGTGCAAAACAATTTTTTAATGAGGCAGTGCCAGGATGTAGCTAACCAAAGATTGATGAGCATTGAGAACTTCACTTCTCAACTCCACCACTGCTTTGAAACTACCCGAAGGATAATCCAGGATTTACTGGACTATCACAAGTTCAATTGAATAACACGGGAATCTTACTCAGAAAATGTGTTTTTGTTTTTCTTGATCCTTGGAAATAAAAATACTGGTCATCCAGATGAAAACCTTTCAGGAATCTGAAAGAAAGGTCCGAAAATGTAGAGGGCTTTCAGGTGAACTATATACGCACATCATTAATCAGAATTGAAATTGAAATAGTAATGAGCAATTACAAGTACATAATCCAAAAAACAACGCATAAAATATGTATTGCAACGATCTGAGGCAATAATAAGGAGTTCTGTGAAACTATGGATGAACTAAACAAATCTACTAGTTTTTTTAACGGAATTTGCAACAAAGCACACGTATATTTAGGTCGTATACTTAGGATCCAATAAGAACCGAGTAATTTAGCGAGTTTAGTCAATAATATAACAGTCAATTCGAACATTCACTCGATTACTCGAGAAAGACAAGGCCCTACAGCTTCCTCCCCCCATCTCGGAGCTGCGTTTCCGTCTCTTTTTCGAACATTCGAAATTTCAATTTGGTTGGGACTGAATATTCAGACTTGAGTATATCTAATACGCTATTTGGTCATAACTATATGTATATAGTAGCTAGCAAGCGCACACTCATGGAAGACGGACGAGTGAAAGGGGATTTTCTGCAAGTCGCGATAACAAGTGGGTGTGGTTTGGGCGAGGACACTTTGGGTCCATTGGTGAACGTGCTGCGAATGCTCAATAGGCTAACATCTTCACTAGAAGTGTACCATCTGGTGGATATCTAGGCTTGGATAACAGAATTGTAATTCTTACCATGGCTTAAGGGCTAGGGAGTGCGAGAAGGAGAGGTGTTCGCAGAAGTGATAAGTGAATCTTGCGGGGGAACTCGCAAGAACTATGGCACGTTGCATTTGTGAAGAAAGTTGAAGAGAAATTAGACAAAAAAGGCTCTGGAAAAGCATGTGGCATCCATCAACTCATCGGGAGTAAACTCTGGTGCTTGCTGTTTAGTGTACAATGTGTGTCGTAATTTTATGCAACGCACTAGCTCTTAATCGTTTTTTTCATATTGACTACAATATCATCTTCCGAAGGGAGAATATTTGCGTAATATTAACAGGGAATGATCCAGAACTCCTGACCAAGATCACAGCGGCATGCCTCCTCTCATACTGCCTTAGCGGAGCCATTTTTTCTAGCAAATCAACCCCTTCCACCTGGCCTACTTACAATTTACCTCACACCGAGGGATAGTGAGCTTTGCCGTTTACATTGCCGTGGATCGAACTCTTGACCCTCTCTTGAGGGGCAACACCTCATAGCGTTGAGGCACGCTGGCCTTGGAATGGATGCTGCATCGCATGAGTTTCCATTTATAAAAACATCACACAGGTATGCATATAAAAAAGTAGAATGAGCGAGTTTTCAGGATCACGTTGACATAACAAAGAGGTAACAAGTATGTGAGGTAGGATTTGGCTTCCAAATGTTTCCAAAGTGGACAAATTTCTCAGGCAGATACACGCAGATGCAAATATTTCCCAAATTTTTCCCCACAGTTGTGTGCACTTGCTGGGTCAAGCTCTCCATACATAGTGTACTCATTCTTGCTGGATCTATTCTGGATGGTCTGGGAAGTAACCATTTCAGGCAAATACTCACAAATTTCCATCACAGAAAGAAACATGAGAGATGAAATAACGAAGCTGTAGTGGGAAGGAGGACAAAATGCCCGAGAGAGAACAGGTTGAGAAGTAAGAAAACAATAAATATAACATAGTGGAGCTGTAGAGAGGTTTCGTTTTAAAATGGCTTTTCAGACATGTCTATGTCCTCAAATAACAAAAGTAGTTTTACTTCATTCTGGTAGTCCCACTCAAACGAACAATAGACGCCACGGATGACATGCTCCATCCGGAACACCGGAACCGAGCTGCAGCGAATCGCAGGCAGCAAGTCGATCGAGGCTAATTTCCTTAATGAGCGACTGCTCTTCTTACATATGCTCCCAGATAATCAAATACTATGCAAATTAACGGGATTGAGGACAGGGAGGCAAGTGGTGGACGACGGGGGATATTGGCTTCATCATAATCGGCAGGCGGGGGGTGGTGGGGGTCGCCTGACACCCGTTTCCAAACTCGACATGTAAACACACTGCCATTCCAGCAAAACACTGGCCACCAAGTACTACAGTCTGGTTTCGGGCGCGAATTTCATATGTGAATTAGCACTTGTGGGAAATGGTAGTCTGATGCATGCTTGTACAAAGCTAACTTGTTAATTATAGATATTGTACAAATATAGGAAGGGTGTCACTCAGCCTCGTTTCTTCATTCCAGGATTCTTCCAATTGCATATAGTATTTCCTACGAAGTAATAAGTAATTTGCGAGCAGACCAGAGTTAGAAGGCAAAAATGGAAGGCCACCCACACAGCAGGACCCACCAGGGTGACACGCCTAAGTAAGAGATTTTGTAGGTCGCCGAATTTTTCAAA